>OY747702.1:18867902-19467902 GCA_963556495.2 Valencia hispanica
TTTCTGATTGTTTGGGGCATCTGGAAAAAGGCTTGTCCAGAGAAGAAAAGGTGAGCGCTACCATCAGTCCTGTGTCATGTCAACAGTAAAGCATCCTGAGACCATTCATGTGTGGGGTTGCTTCTCATCCAAGGGAGTGGGCTCACTTACAATTTTGCCCAAAAACACAGCCATGAATAAAGAATGGTACCAAAACACCCTCCAACAGCAACTTCTTCCAACAATCCAACAACAGTTTGGTGAAGAACAATGCATTTTCCAGCACAATGTAGCACCGTGCCATAAGGCAAAAGTGATAACTAAGTGGCTCGGGGACCAAAACGTTGAAATTTTGGGTCCATGGTCTGGAAACTCCCCAGATCTTAATCCTATTGAGAACTTGTGGTCAGTCCTCAAGAGGCGGATGGACAAACAAAATCCCACTAATTCTGACAAACTCCAAGAAGTGATTATGAAAGAATGGGTTGCTATCAGTCAGAATTTGGCCCAGAAGTTGATTGAGAGCATGCCCAGTCGAATTGCAGAGGTCCTGAAAAAGAAGGGCCAACATTGCAAATACTGACTCTTTGCATAAATGTCATGTAATTGTCAATAAAAGCCTTTGAAACGTATAAAGTGCTTGAAATTATATTTCAGTACATCACAGAAACAACTGAAACAAAGATCTAAAAGCTGTTTTGCAGCAAACTTTGTGAAAACTAATATTTGTGTCATTGTCAAAACTTTTGACCACGACTGTAGGTACAGTATACAGTATCAGCATTTGTGGTAGTGCTAAGACGGTATTCATTGTGCGTATTAATGCATATTAAAGTATATCTGGTGTTTGAATGATTAAAATAGGCAGTAATACGTGTTTTTAGAGGGGGTCTGAAGTATTCGCAGATTTTACCTATTTGTGGTTGGCTTTGGTCCCTAATACAGGGGTGCAGTGTAGATCAAAATCAGATTAAATATTTTTGAAGTACTTGCTTGGAAAGGTTTAGAGATAAAGGTGCACATTTTAATTCCTACTCTTGAAAAGCATGCATGTACTTCACACAGGTTCTGATCATTTTGTCTTGTTGTGTGCATGGTGCTGTCTACTGTGCAATGTTTCATATCAACTTGGATGACTGGTGATTAAAAGTAGCTCCCAATATTCTATCCATAGTCTCCTGAGTAAAACGTGGTTATATCTTACATATATTAATATAGAAATAGAAATAGATTAACTAGATTTCAATTCAAAAGAGTCAATTTGTCGAGACTCAATGGAAATGAGGTGTAATACAAAGTGGATAATAATGTACTATTAAATTAAAGTACATATACATTTTGAACATTTTTCTTACTTTCATAAACTCAAACACGATGGTTTAATTACATGGCTAAGAGAAGGAGGAAGGTATTAAGTAGCAGCACATCGGTACAAAATTAGAGTATGAGTTGGCAAGAGTGCATATTGACCCAGACTCTCTACACACGCACACACACACACACACGCACCAACAGCCCTTTAATGAAGGAATATCTATTACAACAGAAACAGAGGCTAGATGAAGAATGGTGAGGTTTCTGCAGGTGACTGCACTGGCCCGTTTGTTACTCCTATCCTGAAAGCTGCCATTGATTTCTCCACGGGAAAGAAAAAACACACACAAGAAAAATGGCCACATAATTAATTTATTTGCTTATTCTACAGGTAAAATGAGAGGGAAGCAATGCACTTTTGCCCATTTTTCACACGCATCACCTCTTGTTTTTCCTCCAAATCTTTCTGGGTCATCATAATGCAAGAGAGATGCATTTTCACTGTTAGATGGCAGCGAGAGGGCACTGAAAAATTCATGGTGACACCTTGGCGACTGGTGTAAGTGAATGACACATAAAGCATTAATACGTAGCAAACACAAACTCTGTAGTTGTGGTCTGACACTGATACTGGGGGACAGAGCAATGGCTTGGCAAGCGCCGGTTAGTCTCCTGGGTCACACACATCACTGAGATGTATGCAAAGGCATGCCAACACATGAAAAGCCTCATTCACATGCAAACACACACACACAGATTCATTAAACAAATAACGAGGAAATGGATGTCGTAATTTCTTAACACAAATGCTCCATTATCTGCAATCCACTCCTTTCAGCCTAATGCCCGCTAAGACAATTCAAGGACAGAGACGTGCAAAGCAAACACGTAAAAGAATGCTCTAGCACACACAAAGCCACACATGCAGAGTAAACAAGTGCATACCTGGTATCAAAGGGCACGTCTCCTGGGAGAGTGTGTGTGGCCGCCTTGCCGAGGAGGAAGCGTATGCGGCGGTAGAAGCTATGTGTGTGCGTGCTTGTGGGTGCAGTGGGGGGCAGCGGACTCTGCTGCAGCAGGGCGAGTGGGTCGGCCGAGCCGTGGCACAGCGGGTCGGAGCCGCAGCTCAGCTGTTCGCAGCAGTCAGGATCCACACAGTCGATCAGCCCGTCTGAAAAGCGGAGGATATTTAAAATGTCAAATCTTTCGTTTTAATAAAGGCAAGATAGGAGCATCTTTATCATGCACAGTTAATTAATGATTTTAAAGACTTTATTAGATTTAAGTTGCTGGTTTTATGGTAATTAAATAAAGCACCGTCCATAATTATTGGGACGCTGAAGATGTGCAAAACTTTTATAATATACACAAACATTCTATTTTTATTAACTTTGCTTTTCACATTTCCAATATTTTAAAGTTTTATTTTATCTCAACACTTATCTGCCTTACTCGCATATCATGATCTCTGGCTGATTGTGATGTCTTTCGCCACATCTCCATCCACCCAAATTTATCACAGTTTTAGTTGTTTTACTCTGAGTCATTCTCTTTTCTTTGCAATTCAGAAAAATGGCCAAAAGAAATGCGCTTCAGTGTTATATTTTGCACCTAGTGAAACAGGAAGTCATACATTACTCAACAAATGTTCCTCAACACACCGGTCAACTTCAAAAGTAACGTAGACAAGGAATTGTTGGTGGTGTCGAGATATGTTTGATGAAAAACTCAAATATTAATAGATCATATATATTTTACAGAGATTATACTACAGCAAGTGGTCTTGAACAATAGCTCCATATGTTTTATGGGGGGGGGGGGGGGGGGCTTTTCTTTGGCTGCTTTTTTACTCATTAAATAGTCTCCCCAGTTTTTGTTACTGGCCACGACTGGAGATTGTGCAGGGGGTGCTGAAAATAGTTCAGAGTTTAGTTCTGGGAGCTGTTCTGAAGAACGATGCTTCGTAGCACGAAAAGGACAACAGACAGCTCTAGCAATCCTCTTCAAGCACAATAACTCAACAATGTCTTCAGTAAGGGGCCTCTTCAGATCTGCTGCAACACATTCACACACAAAAAAGACCCTTATTCTCTAAAGCTATAACCTTCACATTTAGAGAGTTACAGTTTTCACCATGTCCAGTTTTCCTTTTGGAGTCATAAAGTATTATTTAACTGAAATGAAATTGAGGACTAAAATGAGAAAATTCCACCCCAAAAAAATATTTCCAGCAGAGAAAGTATCTAAAGGTATGTATGAAAGAAATAGGTGAAAATCCAGCAAATACCTAACACAGGACCTAGGAGATCGATTTAAATGTTTTCTTATTTTGGTAAGTTTTTGGAGACTGGAAGCCTTTTCATGCTTGAATAATTCATAGGTCAGAGCTAAGTGGCATGCCGAACAAAATAAACCTTCCCCTGAAAATGGTCAGGCACTGGACTAAAAATGATAAGACAGAAAAATGAATAGGGAAAAAAATTCCCAAAAATAAAAACATCTATGAAAATGCTTCAAACGGTGCAGCTTTTTTTTAAGGGTCAATATAAAGGTTCGGGGACTGACTCAAGATTTTTTGATATTATCCATATAACAAACAGATAGTTCTTTTGGAGTTAATGAAATCTATAATAATGAACTACCTGTGCGTCTTCATTACTCTAATGAAATTCATTGTGGGTCATCAGCTGGCAATTACATCATATAATGCTATAAATATGCTCCGAATCCCCAGTGTCACTTGAGTGTGATCCATAAAAGTCTAGCGTAAACAATGGGGCCACAAACACAAACCAAGGCGACAGGTAATGGGAGCCAGGCTGGCATTCATGTTTCCTATTTTGAACGCAGTTCTAAAAAGGTAGGAAACAGCGTTGACATTTAAATGCATCTGACCGCAGAGCAGAGAGCTAAAGGGCAACAATATTCTATTATAACCTCATCCTACAAAGGTAGCTTACTACAATGGGTAATTTCCATAAGAGATGCTGTTTGAACTTGAAAGCAGACTATTAATTGAATTTGAAATATCATTGTCATTAAAAAGAAAACATGCGATTGCAGTCTAAGAACCAGATTTGGTTTTGATGCAAAACCAGAGCAAAATATGCAGAGTATGTAAATTATGTTGAAGCTAAGAAATGCAGAATAAACACTTTTTTTTTCAAAAAGAAGCTCACTAAATTTTTTCCTTCTTTTGCCATATAGGTAACATAAATCAATCTCTCTCTTCAAAGTTCCTCTTCATCGTCTGATTACCAAAGATAGCATCTTTCCATCTCTGTCTATCTTGAGAGACCAAAAGAAGACAGCTGCGAAAGGGGGCTATGAGAGCCAACAGTATATCTGCCAATTAAGGGAGTGAGCTGAATAGAGTGGTTGAAAATACAGAGTTTGAAAGGCTGCGCACAGAGTCGGAGGCGGAGAAAGAGTTGTCTGAGTAATTCTTTTAAGGTTTTGTCAGGTAGTCATTTTTTAGCACATTCAGAACTAAACAGAATAGCTTTATACATGTAAGACAAAGATTTGAGGAAGTCTACTAAGGCTCATGCAGCATTTTTTTTTTTTTGCTATTTAATAACCAGGATCATAGTGGCTCATCTTTAATATTTGGCAATAAAGCATTTATGGCTGCAGTGGCATATAAAATACAGGCACAAGTCCAGTACAACACATTTTGCATTTACAGCTTGGAAAGTGTTGCATAAATATGCAGTGCAAGTTGAAATGGCTTTGTATTCTTGCAAATGCAAATTACATCTTCTACGCCTGGACCTGTCAGCCTGCCATCACAAAATAATATGGGAATAAGAATATTTGAAATCTGCAACAGCGTAGTCTCTATGTATTCAGAAAATGCATCAGGAGAATCTGCTGCTGCATATGGCCATGGATGGGTTGAACATTTTCAAATACATTGTTATGTATTCCTTGTTTTTCATATAACATTGAGTTGTATATCACAATCAGTTTCTGCATCCACTGATATAAAATTTAAAGTGCTTTGTTTTGTTTTCTTTCTCCCATGTGCACACTATCTGAACAGCTGATTTTAGCTGCTGTCACTCTTTTCCCTATCTGGCCATGTATCCTTGCATATTGAAATAGTAAGCAGATTTAGTGGAACATCCAGTCCTGTCACATCTTTGGAATAAGTGTGTTTCTTTTGACGCACTCCCACTGTGAATATCACATGCTTATTGGTATCAAGGGTGGTATTCACAGTGTTCTGCTGTGCCAAGATGGAGTGTTTCCTTTCCCAAATTTTCACCATCTTCTCTTTATTTTCATGTATTAAATATTTGGTGATCATCTAGCAAAGTAGGAACTCAATTTCAATGCTCTATGAATATCTCGTTGTTGCTAAACAAGCCACATTTTGTCAAACCAATCAAAAGGTATGTCATGCTATCAGATTTGCCTTCAGTCTCAAGCATGTATCATACTAATGTGTGTTAACCATCTGAACAACTTAGTATCAAAGAGAGTTATGTTGTTGTTCTTGCAAAATCATGATTCTGTTTGTGTCAGTTCTGTAGCAGTGGGGCTCATGTGATATATATATATATATATATATATATATATATATATATATATATATATATATATGGTAGTGTGGCTAAACAAGTGAGCCAATTATGTATGCAACAGTTTCAAATAAACACAGTAAAGGATTGTGAGTGTTGTTTTCCAGTGTTATCATGCCTTCCTACACCACTGAACAAGAAGGTAAAACAAAACACAGTTGTGTGATACTTATATTGTATTAAAAACACCTATATTGTGCTTTTCAGAATCTACATCTTTTTATTTCTCATATTTTATCATGTTACAATCACAATCTTCACTGTATTATTGGGGGATTTTATATGACATGACACGGAAAATCTGAAAAATGTTGGATTCAGCCCCCTGAGTCAAAATAGATTTTGCTGCAGTTAGAGTTAACAGCCTTTCAGATCATGTCTCTACTAGATTGGCACAATTAAAGACTGAATTTTGCTAAATATATTTTAGTCTTTTGCAGTCTCTAAAATATTTTCTTACAATTTTGCCCTATTTTTAGCTCCCATCATCTTTCCCTAAATTCTAACTTCTCTGGTACTAATAATCATGGTTCCACCACTATAGGCGGTGTCCACTATCAAAACGTAAGGGTAATTTCAGGGTATGCGCCTCTCCACCTCAACAGGCCGCTCTCAGGGCAATTTCAGGCACCAATCAAAAACCAGTTTTGGGGTATGTACTCAGTAATGGGCTGATAGGAGTCGTTGGGCGGGAGCTGTAGTTAAGTCACACTGATTGGTTGTAACTCAGAGGGAAATGAGAAGACGTCAACAATTGAACAAACTGGCAATGCAAAATAGGAAAAGTTGCTGGCAAAGCAGTTTATAACAGAAACACGGCAACCATTCCTGCTTCTTCCATGTCAATCTCTTGTTATTTCTGTTGTATTGCTGTGGGTGCTTTTTGTAGCTGATCAGTGAAGGTACTCACTGCCGAAACGGCTGTGGTATGCAGATGTTATCTTATGCTCCTTTTCCACTAGGGTCGTCTGCCAGAATAACTCTGGTCCACCCCTATTTAGCACATTCCCACTGCCTTTGTCAACCCCTTTATTCAGGCTACCCCTGGCTCAGTCCGAAGCAGGCTGCAGATTCTTCTGTCTTGGAGCTAGCAACCTCACAACAGCGAGGTGAAGACATATCTGTTCTTGCTTGCCGAGGGAACTGTTTTTCTAGGCTTGTGGCGCTTATGAAAGACATTGTGGACTTTTCGCACCACTTTGCTCGCCCATATCCTCACCCACTTTGGTGCTCCTGAGATGGCAATGGAAACACAACCAGGCCGTGCTGGGACAGGCTGACCCGACAGGCTGACCCGGGCCGAGCAGACCGTAAAGAATTGTATAACCTTATTTCTCCTTCCCAAGTAATCACTATTTTGTGTTGATTTATCACATATAATCCCAATAAAATACAGTGCAGCAATTGGTTGCAACAAAAAAGGGGTGTTCATACTTTTGCAAGCCCAAGTTTTTTTAATCTGAATTTGAATAATTTTTTTTCCAGGAGGGCAGTCCAGCTGTTTAGTAGTACACTTGTGTACAAAGGGGTGAGCTTTAAAAGAGGGAGAAAGAGATGAGTTTTAGTATTCAAAGCAGCACAGCCGGAAGTATCCTTTCTTATCATCCTAACAAGGATCAGGCACGTTTAAGCCAGCGCCTGGTTTCATTCAGTGTTATTTCAATTTTACAACATTCTGATAAAAAGCATTACAGGCTTCAGCATATTAAGGCCAAAGAATTGGTGCCAGTATCATCTAAAGTGTTATGGTCATTAGGTTAGAAATATTAGAGAAAATATAACAGATGTAACAGTGTAATTTGTTATGACAGAAAATGTAAATAAAAATTTGACCTGACATGAATGTGAAACTGATGGAGCACTTTGAAACCAGGATGTCATTATTTCTCTTATTTATGTCTTGTCTTGAAGTATCATCAGGTTAAATTTTTTGATGCAACCATTTTCTCTACTTTCAAAACTGTCATTAGCAAACTGACCAGAGCAAGCAACAGGGCTTATAAATGCAGCTGTTGTTTAAATATGTAAAATTGCCATATAGATATATTTCAGCCAAGTGATAATTATAGCCAGGAATAAATTTATTGGCATCCCTGGTAAAGATATGTAAAAACCCCTGAAATAAATTAATATTTTTCTTTGTTTGTTTTTGCAGTAAGCTAATCTCATACTAAAGATTTTTGAAAATTTCGGCTTTTATTTTGAATACAATTATTCACAACAGTTTAACAGTTTAAATCATAGATATATATATATATATATTTTTGACAATTTCTCTTTGCACAAATTCCAGGTCATCTTTTAGACTCTCTTCCATTTGGTTCATCCCACAGGTTTTTTTTTGCAGGATTTAGGTATGTGGGTTGGAATGATCATAGAAAAAAGCTGATGTTTCTTTGGCTGGTGAATCCTTTTATGTGTTGATTTGGCCATATGTTTTGTCTCATTATTCGTCTGAAGACCAAAAGAGGACCCAGTTATCTAGTTGAGATTACGTACCCTTACAGGGTTCCAGGGAATGAGATATAGGCCCACAGCATTACAGATCTTGCACAGTGAGTCTTACTTAAAGAACAGGGGCTTCTTTGTGTCAAAAGGTAACTTTTTTCTCGTGGTCTTCCCCAAGGTTCCATCTTCGGGCCTCTCTTATTTAATATCAACATGCTTCTGCTAGCTTAGATTATAACAAGTAATAAGATTGACTACCATAACTATGCAGATGATACACAACTCTAATCGATCTAAAAGATCAAAATATTACCAAGGGACTATGACCCCATTCAAAAGTTGAGCAGATGCATAGAAAAAAATCATTGCATGGATGTGCCATACCTATCTTCAGTTGAATAGAAACCAAACTGAAGAAATTGTTTTTGGAGGAACGATCAAGAGCTTCAGTTATCACAGATAGAAACTACTGAACAGGCCCAAAATCTAGGTGTAGTGTTGGACTCATACCCAAGCCTTCAGAGATACATAAAGACAATTTCAAATTCGGCCTTCTATCACCTGAAGAACATTTCTAGGATTAAATGACCTTGAGAAACTCATCAATGTGTTTATCTTTAGTCAAACTGATTACTGCAACAGCATATTCACATGTCTCCCTAAAAAGTCAATCAGACAGCTGCAACTGATTCAGAACGCTGCTGGTACTGTAACATCCTCACTGCAACTAGGGAAGTAGAGCACATCATCACAGTTCTGAAGTCACTAACACTGGCTCCCTGTAGCTCAGAGAATAGACTATAAAATACTTTTGTCAGTTTATAAATCATTGAATGACTTAGCACCAAAATACATTAAAGATTTGTTGTCGCTGTATCAACTTTCCAGAACACTCAGGACCTCTGATTCAAGTCTGCTCTACATCCCCAGAGACAGAATCAAATGTGGAGAAGCAGCATTCAGTTTTTATCCTCCTTTAGTCTAGAACAAACTTCCAGAAAATTGCAAAACAGCTGAAACACAGAGTTGAGTTACTTTAAATCAAGACTAACAACTCATTTATTTAGAGCTACCTTCGATGCATAATAAGTGGAATGTAGATTAATTCTTGTCTGGATTATACGTTTTTTATTTTGCCATTGTAATGTCATGTTTTTATTTGTGTTGTGTTTTTATCATGTGAATCACCTTGAACTGAATGTTGCCGAAGTGTGCTATACAAATAAACTTGACTTGACATAATTAGAAAGTTTATCTAGTAAGATGCTCAATCTTAGCTTCACCTGATGAAAAGCAAATGTTTCACTTTGAGTTAGCATTCTATAGATTTTGATGTATGTGATGGGGGGGCAGATAATATGATAGCACTGTATAGAAATAAAATAAATATGCGTCTTCTTTCAACTCAATGGCCAGTGACTAAAAGAAAGAGTCTAATTTGTACCTGCGGGAAAATGTTCATAGAAATGTATCAGTTAAAAAAAAAACAACTAACGGGGCTCCACAGTAGTGCAGTTGGCGAGTTGACTGTTGCTTTGCAGCAAGACAGTCCTGGATTCGAAAAATGGCCTGGGGACTTTCTGCATGGAATTTGCATGTTCTCCCTGTGTAGGCGTGGATTCTCTCCAGAGACTCCGGATTCCTCCCACAGTCCAAAAACATGACTGTTAAAACAATTGGTCTCTTTAAATTGTCCTTTTGACTGAGCACGTGCATGGTTGTTTATCCTGAGTGTCTCTGTTCTGCCATTTGATGGATTGGTGACCTGTCCAGCGTGTACCCCACCTCTTGCTCAAGGACTGCAGGGGGGTAGGCACCACGGGCATCTCCAGCCTTTAAGAAGTACATGGGCTTAGGCCAGACAAGATGTAATATTTTTGTAAAAAAATAAATATATATATATATATATATATATATATATATATATATATATATATATATATATATATATAATCATTTATTTTCAATGCATGCATGTCAAAACAGTGTAATGAGTTATCTAATTTACAATGGCTTATAATTTTATATCTAATGTTAAATTTTATGTTTAATGTTCAATGCTTTGTGTTTTGGAAAATTACATCTGAAGACCGCAAAACCAAACAATAATTTAGTTCCATCAATCTTTCTTCACCTGCTTCTGTTGGTCTCCCTTTTCTCTTCTTTACTTAAATGTCCTTTTCTTTTTCCCATTGTCTTTGCTTTGTCCATCTCTCTCCTTCCATCAGCGAACTCCCCCCCCAAAATTGTAATTGGACTTAGATTGCTCGCAAACACGTGCACTTACTGTCATCCATCCATTATCTGTACCCTTCCATCCTATGTAGGGTTGCGGGGGGCCTGGTGCCTATCTCCAGCAGTCACAGGGGGAAAGGCAGGGTACATCCTGGACAAGTTGCCAGTCCATCACAGGCACATACTATCACTCATACACTATTCAACTATTGCTTTCTTTCTCTGTCTTTATCTCTAGCTGTTGTCTCCCCTCTTCTCCCTCTCATCACTTGGTCTTCTCTCATCATTGGTACTGTCTTGGATAGTCTGTTTGACTCTGTCAATAATGCCAAAATGGTAAATGAGCAAATAATGGAAAGCAAAGCTTTACTTATTTCATTTATTATGTTATTGGCCCATTTTGAATTTGCTTCTATCTATATTTTAATAGGTTTTATGATAGTTGGAATTAAAAGACCTTTTCTTATTAATTATCTATAACACAATGTTAGAATATTTAATTGTTACCAGTTCACATGCCTAATGATGATGGTGTTGCTTCTCCTGGAGCTGCAGCTACATCTCCTCTCTTTAGGTCATCTCTCCTACCCTCTACAAAATCATGACATCAGAATTAAGGGTGCAAAGTATGATTATTGTAAACTAATAATACAAAACACAAACTAAATATCTTTATGCAAACAACTGGACTACATCAATTCATGATGCATCAAGACTGTTACAAAAGTGTTTAGTCGGTTAGCAATCTATAGCACAAAACAATTCTACTTAAATAACTGTGACATATTTCCATGTCTGATTGGAACACCTAAGCTGCTGTTGGCTCCTTCTCTGCAGCTCATATTTGCTTCATCTAAAAAATTATTAAATCTAATAAAACTCTGAAACAAACCAACAGAAAGCAAGTCGAACATTTAGTAGTACAATAATGTAATACAAACAAGCGGACAATAAAACCAAATCAACAAGTTCAACAACAACGGAAGCATTCAGCCTTCCTGTCTAAAGCAGAAGTTCTCAAATGGGAATACTTTCTGCAGGAGGAACGGGAGTTAAAGAAATGATCAGGGCTATTTATATATTTTATAAAATATCTACAGAAAAGAACAAAATAAATCCAGTTTTACAGTCAACATTGCTATATTAGTGTTTCCCACATCAAGTTTGCAATGATGTTTTTTTCTTTTTTAGTCTGTGCTCTGTAATAAAAAAGTTATTTTGTTGCTTTAGTATGAGTCATTTTTCATGAATTTCCCTAGTCACTGTGCTTACTAAGAATAACTAGTTTCCTACCAACAGGACAGCTAAAGAAAAGTATGCATAAGCCAGCCTTACCTTTGTGAATCACTTCACTTTACAAAGATAAATTCATACCCTTGGCCTCTCCATATAAAAAGCTAACGAGTTGGAACTGTTTTTTTTCGTAATTTGTCTATGATCCATTGATTTCTGTAAGTCTTAGAAATGTTGCTAATTGTAATATATCTTCCGGTTTGGTGCTATGTAGTTAGCTACAAGTTTTCTGCCCATGCATTTGTACAGAGCAGCCCAATGGATGGGGAAAAAGTAATGCACAAATAAAAAAAATATTTCATCTAAAAAATTTTTTTTATGATTCTAATTATTTTTAGGGGGATCAACAACTGTACCAGCCATAATTTTGTCAAAAGTTATTATTACTTAACGTGAGATTTTCTTTTACCAGTGAATAAATTTATTCAAAATGAAGGTTGAATTTTTCAACAATTTGTTAGGCTGAGATTATACTATCAGCTGCATTTAGAAATGTTGTGGTGAACCGTCCATTTAAAAACTGATTAACACTTAATGGAGCACAGCAGATGCTAATTCATTCATGTAAAAGATCTTAATTCCTGAAACACAACTAATGCAACATGTCAGTCAAAAAAAAGAGAGAAGAAAATCCATTAATACAAAAAGAAAGTCAACATAATGCTATGGATCGTTTCCTCCTTTTTCGGCCTCCTTTTTTACAGTCCAGGGCTCCACGGTTGTAATTCGGAATAAGAATTCATGACTCATGTTTCGAGCAGCCATCAACGCTGACACTTTGAAGTGTTGGCTGAGTCGGTCATGCAGCTTTGGTAAACAATGTGCAGAAAAAAGTGGTTACTTTGTAGATATCAGAAACCCACGCCAACAGAAAACTGTGTTTGAGGCTTCCTGCTGCTGCACATTCAAACACCTCTCTGCACAAATCTGGAACAAAAAGCAAGAAAAAACAAAACAAAAAAACAATAGCGAGCTTTCCATCCAAACAAAGGCAACCCTACCTTGTTTGCAGTGATGGATTATAGCACCACCTTAACAACCGTGTGTGTATAATGGATATTTGATGGAGTTTCAAAGTGAACGGGGCAAAGTTGAAAGCGATGTGATATTGTGCTGTATAAAAACTGGTTGTGGAATGGAGACGAGCTGCCGATGGGACCATAATGGCAAGGAAGTAACTGTAATGAGCAGATATACGTCTGAGATGTTTTTTTCATGCTTTTTTTTGTTGTTGGTTTTCTGAGGAGTGAATAAAGAACTACAGTACACGAGTAAGAGACTCTCACCTTTTTTAGTTACCAGACACTTTAAAACAATAAAAAGGGAGCAAATCTTTTTCTGCGTGGATTGCTGTATTTAGACTTGAAAAAGTGCCTTTTTATCGTGGCAGGAGCAAAAGCAGACGCGCACACACAAATACATATTCAACACACTGTAATAATGGGCAGCAGGACTCACAGCGGGAGTGGGATAACACAGAGAGATGAAGGGGAGGAACAATGAGGAGGACTCTTTAGTAGGGAAGAATGGAGATGAGTGTGATTGGAACGGAATGGACAATCTGGTGATGACACAGGGATGGAAGAGGTAATAGCAGAAAAAAAAAGAGAGATATAATATGATAGATGATGTAAAATGTCACCTCCGTCATTGTCAGTTCCATCACTGCAGTCAGTTTCCATGACAACGCTGCATCCTGGCCCACTCCATCCAGCTTGGCAGATGCAGCGCCAGCCACTCTGCTCCAGGGTACAGCGTCCGTGACCACTGCATAACCCCGGGCAGCCATCTAAAATGACAGGTCCCATGCACACGCGTTCAGACACACGCACATACATAGTTTTTGATATTTGTAGGTGCACGTGCTTCTCAGTCAATTACAATATCTTTGTGGGGGTAATCTGTTTTGAGAATTACATTCAGAAAGTGAAACTCTTTTTTGCATTACGTAAAGAGTTACAGTGGGGCAAAAAAAAAGCCTTTGGCAGCCACCGATTGTGCAAGTTGTCCCACTTAAAATGATGAGAGAAGTCTGTAATTTTCATCGTAGTTACACTTCAACTGTGAGAGACAGAATGTTAAAAAAAACTCTGAAATTACACTGTGTGATTTTTAAAGAATTTATTTGTGTAATGGAGCAGAAAATAAGTATTTAGCACCTCCACTAGTTACCTGTATTAATGGCACCTGTTTGAACTCGTTATCTGTATAAGAAACCCGTTCACACCTTCAAACAGTCAGACTCCAACCTCCACCATGGCCAAGACCAGAGAGCTGCCCAAGGACACCAGGGACAAGATTGCGGGACGACTTGTACAACCAGTGGCTGCCAAATACTTTCCTGCCCCACTACATATATATATATATATATATATATATATATATATATATATATATATATATATGGTATGGTATATATATATATATATGGTATATATATATACCAACCTGGCTCTGTGTGAAGAACTAATTATCTCATGTGTTTAATCATGAATTAACAGTGACTAGACAACTTTTTCAGGTTCACTTGTCACACTCAGGTTTCATTAGTGCCCAACCTGTAGAATTAAGAAATTACTTAAATAGAGCCTTTCTGAGAACATTACGTAACCTAAATGATCTCAAAAAGCAACAAACCATGCCCTGATATAAAGAAATTAAACAGGTGGAGAGAAACAAACTGTCTCACATTTATCAGTGTGCAAAGAGTTACAAAGCCATACCTAAGGCTTTGAGACCCATGATCTACAAATACAGAAAACATGGAACAGTGGTGAACCTTCCCAGGAGTTGCAAACCTACCAAAACTACTAAAAACACACCTTGGTAATGCAGCAGGACAATGATCCAACATACACAAATCTACCACAAAAGGTTTTTATGAGTGGCCAATCAAAAAACAGACCTAAATCCAACAAAGATGCTGTGGGATGATCTTTTGCAAATCGTTCATACTTGAAAACCGCCCAATTTAGTTAACTTAATACAGTTTAGCAAAGACGGATACACCAGGATGTCTTCACAGCTATCAAAAATGGCACATGACAGTTGTTGCTGTCAAGGGTGGCACAACCAGTCATTAGGTTTAGGGGGCAATTACTATTTTCAGACAAAGCCAGGTTGGTTTGGAAAACGTTGTTTCCCGTAATATTGAAACTCCTCACTTGAAAACTGCTTTTTGGAATTACCCATGGTCTCTTTATCTAAAGATGAACTAGTTCAAGTTTGACAAAACAAGTATAAACTCGGGGAAAATAAATCTATTAGGAGACAAACATGTTTTCACAGGACTTTACTAACTCCAGCCATAGTCTAGGTCTTGTGAATCTCCTCCCAAACACTTAAATGGGCTTTGCTTTACAATCCTACAAAGCTTCAGTTATCATTGGTGCTTGTCTGCTGCATACCTATCAAGGCAGTAGTATTCCTATTAATTTATAGGCTGTAACATAACCATAACATAACATTTCTGTATTAGGAATCCTTCTTATATTCTAGTATGTAGTATTCACAATTTCTGTCATGAACAAAAATTATCACAACAAATATATCACTATGCTTGTATTCAATCTAATCTCACTGCAGCAGTGAGGTCTACGTTTTCCCCTCATTTAGCTGAAGGGGAATGTGTGTCCAAGTGGTGGTGTGTACATACTGTGAGTTTCATGGTCTTTGTATTTTGTGTGGCAAGTTTGAGTTTTTCCTTCCACTTGGTTTTCTTCCCCTTTTTTCCCCAAGGTGCCCTCTTGTTTTGTTCCTCCTGTTTGTCTCGAGTTAGTAGTTTTTCTTATTCAGTTTAATTATATTTTTGTATTCTGGCACTTCCTGGGTTCTGTAGATGTTTTTCACCTTTGTCTATGTCCACCTTCCCATTTGTGTTTCCTTTATCTCTTTATTTAATTCCTCCTTCTGTTCTCCAGTGTGTCCTTACGTTTCCCTTAGAGTTCTCTTAGTTTCTTAAGTATCCTTTTAGTTTCTTTAGAGTCTTCTGTCTCCTAGCCAGTCACCTCCTGTCCCAGCTAATCACTTCCACCTGCTCACTCCCTCTCAGCTGCAACCGCTTCCCTTAATTGGTCCTGCTCCTTCTCTGCTTCACTCTTCACTCACCTCCCTCAGTATAAATACGGTCCTCTTTCAGTCACAACTCGCTGGTTCGTCCGTCTTTCTTCCCCGCCTGATTCCTGCCTTCCTTGTAGCCCGTCTGGTTCCTGTTTTTCCCCTGTTGCTGCCTGTACCCTCCTGAGTTATGTAAGTTCCTTGTGTTTTTCATTAAATCATTTTTGTATTTACTCTGCTGCTTTTGGGTCCAGATATTGTATTTTCACTTTTTTAATTGATTTACATAAAATAAATTACCTTATTTAATAATATTTTAATCTATTGAGATCCACCTTTATGTTCAAAACTGAAAAAAATTAAAGCCTTCAATAAAACAAAATTACCTTTTACAACGACATCCAGATCATGAGTAACTGTGGAAGGAAACATGGGAAATTATGTTAAAACAAAAACTAGCTTCCAAGTTAGCTAACACCTTTCCATGTTAAATCCCACTAATCAAAATGTCCGACAATACAAATAATGCCTCTCCTGCATGTGCGGTAACATGCCGCTCACCGATGTTACAGTGCTCCCCCTCCCACCCGGGCTGGCAGATGCAGGTTCCGTCATGACACTGGCCGTGCTCTTCGCAGCGCGGATGGCACGCTCTCTGGTCGCACGCGGCGCCGATCCAACCCTCCTCGCACTGGCACTGGCCCTCTGAGCAAACGCCATGGCTGCCACATGGCACCGGGCACAGCTCTGTGGAACAGGTGGGCGGAGATGTATGTAAAAAAATAAAAAAAAAAAGAAGAAGCTTGTTAGTGTGAGAGGACGAGAAGAATGAGGAGGGAGAGGAACAGATGGAGGGAATAAAAAGCATTGTAAGGAAAAAGTATTTAAAACAGACATGGGGGACCCAGAGAAGATGAAAGTTTACTCATTAGGAACTGAAGGTGGGCTTTCAGATTTAGGTGAGAGAAGGTGGGGGCGAGGGAAAGAGAGGCAAAACCTCAGAGAGTTTTAAAAATGTACTTTCTCACAACACACAATCTTCTCACCTCTAATAGTTCATCTGCCTTAAGGATGAAAGGAGTGAATAGACTCATATGAAAAGCCAAATGATTCGTATTTGCACCGCATATTTAAGCCACTGGGACTCCAATTCAGCTCTATTATTCCTTTCTGACATGCTGATCAGATTTAGTAAGGGTACGATAATACCCCTTTTTTTGCCAGATTTCTCCATCTTTGTCTACGTCGACTCATTCTGTTCCGACCTCCCTTTCTTTTGCAACATCCCTTTAAAATCCCCCCCCCCACCACCATCTCTCTCTGCAACTCTCACTCTCTCTGCAGAGGAAAAGCCTCATCCATCAGTAAAGAGAGCAAAGTGCTGGAGGCACACAAAACCTACTTATCCAGCTGCAGTAAAAAAGTTATTTCAATTTAAATATACATAGCATGGAGAGGGAGCTAAAAGTGGATTCAGGATTTGAGTTTTTCAGCCCTCTATTAGAATTACATTAACTTAGCTACGCCTCAACAAGACCAGAACATAGAATCATCGGAGCCTTTTGATTAAAAGGCCAGCAGGTAGAGGAGTGGCGGTTCATATCTTAAATATTCAGCCATGGTCTATCATTATCATGAGCTATATCACCATAATAACGAATGCAAGCACCTGAGTTAGCAAACTACCAATGGCTGCCTGCATGACTTTGGTATGCTTGGTACAACTGCTCCTCCCCAAGCAGTAAGTTGTAACTGTGGTGAAAAAAGCCGGGCTCATAATGGCTATTTTCCTCTCTTTTAGCTAACAGTGCAAGGACAAGGACACTTTGCACAGTGCTTTTTTTCTACCGAGCTGCATTCTATATTTTAAACACTGCGATACATGTACTTGAGTAGCTTTGCCACAATGGCTTATCTTTTTTTTTTTTTTTACAATGTATTTAACCAAGCATGGATTTCTGAGAGCATAGAAAGGTAGAGATAGTTGCAGGAAAGCTTTTAAAGCCATAAGCAATACAACCACAAACCCACATATATTTCATTGCGATTTAACATGTTAGAACTACTTAAACTGGTGGAAAATATTTTAATAGCATGTGGGAGTATCCATTTTCAACCCTTGCCACAGATTCTCGATTAGATTTAGGTCTGAACTGTGACCCGGCCATTCTAAAACATGAAAATGCTTTGATCCAAACTGTTCATTAGTTGTTCTGACTGTATGTATGTTAAGGTTTATTTTCCTGCTGGAATGTAAGGTCCCAAGTTTCTTTCAACCTCAAACAGGTTTTCTTCCATGATTGTGCTGCACTTAGCTCCATCTTCCAAATAACTTTAAAAAAAATGGTATTAAATTGCACACAGGTGACATTTCTTTCCTAACTAGGTGAGTTCTAAAGGCAGTTTGGTGCATTGGATTGTATTAATCAGAGTATCCCAACAGCATCATTACATTGAGTTGCTTTATCACAAAAGAACCAGATAAAATAATGATTGAAGCATAATTGAAGCTTGTGGTTGTGAAATGACCTTTGTAGGGCAGTGTACGTAGATAAATAGGAACGCCATATGGAACACCAGGCTTTTAAATGCCAACCCAAGTGTTTCTCAGAGCTGGAGTATCTGACAGAGTTTGCAGCAGTGAGGTCTACGTTTTCCCCTCATTTAGCTGAAGGGGAATGTGTGTCCAAGTGGTGGTGTGTACATACTGTGAGTTTCATGGTCTTTGTATTTTGTGTGGCAAGTTTGAGTTTTTCCTTCCACTTGGTTTTCTTCCCCTTTTTTCCCCAAGGTGCCCTCTTGTTTTGTTCCTCCTGTTTGTCTCGAGTTAGTAGTTTTTCTTATTCAGTTTAATTATATTTTTGTATTCTGGCACTTCCTGGGTTCTGTAGATGTTTTTCACCTTTGTCTATGTCCACCTTCCCATTTGTGTTTCCTTTATCTCTTTATTTAATTCCTCCTTCTGTTCTCCAGTGTGTCCTTACGTTTCCCTTAGAGTTCTCTTAGTTTCTTAAGTATCCTTTTAGTTTCTTTAGAGTCTTCTGTCTCCTAGCCAGTCACCTCCTGTCCCAGCTAATCACTTCCACCTGCTCACTCCCTCTCAGCTGCAACCGCTTCCCTTAATTGGTCCTGCTCCTTCTCTGCTTCACTCTTCACTCTCCTCCCTCAGTATAAATACGGTCCTCTTTCAGTCACAACTCGCTGGTTCGTCCGTCTTTCTTCCCCGCCTGATTCCTGCCTTCCTTGTAGCCCGTCTGGTTCCTGTTTTTCCCTGTTGCTGCCTGTACCCTCCTGAGTTATGTAAGTTCCTTGTGTTTTTTCATTAAATCATTTTTGTATTTACTCTGCTGCTTTTGGGTCCAGTTTAAACTGCAAAACATGACAGTGAGTATGTGTGCATGAGCCTACGGTGTGTGTTACTGTCAATGCAAAGCGAAATGAGTCCAGGTGTACAAGTGTGCTTTGGAACATGGCAGGCACAGAGTCATATGGGGAAATCTCATTTATAAATGGCAGGAAGGGTGAATGCAGCGAATATGCACAAACATTTTACCAATAGCACCAGGCCCTAAATTCCACTTATCTCTATCACATCCACAGGAAATATCGTCTGCGAGAACTCATGCTCTACACGGATACTGGCAACCCCCCCCCCCCCCCCCCCCCGATCCCCTCGCCTTACCAGTGTAGCAGTCCGGTCCCGTCCAGTTGGGCTGGCAGGTGCAGGTGTCTGACTCCGGGAGATAGGTACCATGTCCTGAACACTGCTCCTGACAGGCTGGCAACGGGTCATCGCAGCTCACTCCGGCCCATCCCACCGAGCACACACACTCACCGCGCACGCACACGCCGTGCCCGCCGCACTGAGGGTCTACACAGTCCACTGCAGACAGAGAAAGGGTGAATAGGAAAAAAAAAAAGAAGCCAGAGTGAGTCAGAGGTGAAGAGGGGGCGTGACAGGGTGGATGAGTGGGTGGTGGTGGTGCGGGCAGTCTCATTATAATCATCAGTTCACAGAGTATGAAAGCAGTGTTCTTTGCATCCCATCCAAGAGTTAACCACCCTAGCTACAATCCCTGTATCTGTTCCACAACATTACACTTCATAGGACACTTAGAGCTGAGGCTATGATAAGGGCTGAAATGGCTTGCTCTTGTGTGTGTGTGTGTCAGGGTGGTCTGTGCTACATTGTGTTAGTGTGTGTAATTACAGCCCTGAGCGCGGAGCCAAAGCTCAGCAGACTTCGGCTTAACTCTACCCAGCTCAGTCGCTGAAGGTCACACACCTGAGTCAGTGTGCAGGACACGGCTTTAAAGGCAGCAGCACAAAATATGGTCAGGACAGCCGGACCATCAGCGTATATCCGCGATCTTTATTCAGTTTTATCTTTTTTTGTTTGGTAATTTATTGGGCTGCTTTGCAAGAGACTGAGCTTGTCTTTAATCCCATCTAGATAAACAGAACAGTGTCTTGCAGACAGTTTATAGGCCTTTAAAGGTTCCCATTTTGTCAGGTTACAAACAGACATCAATGTTTTTACTGGGATTTTAGTGTGATAGACCAATACAAAGCAAAGCATAATTCTTGAGTAATTTTTTTACCAAAGGAATGTCATTCTAAAAAGTCAAGAGTACATTTGTTTAGCCTACTACAGTGATACACTATTATTACAGGTAAAAATCTTTTGTAGTATCTCTTTGTCAGCTTTGCATATCTAAAAATGGAATTTACTATTTACATTTCTTAGACAGATCCTATAATCAGTGATTTTCAAGTAGACTTTGATCTCGACTTTTACTGGGCAGTTCCAGCAATGACTAAACTACTCCATTATAGCTCTAGCTGTATGTTTAGGACCATTGTCCTACTGGAAAATGAACCTCTTCCACAGTCTTTGTGTGATCTGACCAGAGCAGTTTCTTAAACATTTTTACTTTGCCCCATGACTTTTTAAAGGTTTTCTTGTAACAATCGCTTTCTTCCTGCCAGTCTTCTATTAAGGCCAAATTTGTGGAGTGCACAACTAATAATTATCCTCCTTGACAGATTCTCTCACCTGTGCTGTGGCTCTCTGCGGCTCCTGGATGGTTAACTTTGGCCAATTGGCTCTTGTTTTCAGATACTGGTTTGAAAAGAGCTCTATGAGATGTTTAAAGTCAACAAGTAGTTTTGGATGCTTTAAATTACATCTCATTCAAAATATCTATGGCAACACAGATCAAAACAATATATATGCAGAGCGTGATATGAAGAGAAAAATTTCTCATAACTAACTTTCAAAGATTCATAATTGATTCACTGCTTCTAAAAATTGTTTCAATGTGTTTCGCCCAGTTGGCAAAGTAGGCTTTCATTTCACATCTCCCAGCTTCTGTGTTACATCTAGTTGTGACGCTGTCAAGGCAACAGCTTGTGAGTCACTTGCTGATAAATTATATAATGTAATAATTAATTCTAAGAGTTTGCTGTTTTTGATGTGGAGCAACAAGAAATCCTGCAGGAAACAGAGAGAGTTCTATTTGTAATGAAAGATTTGGGCATGCTTGGGATTCTACAGGCTTGCAGTTAAAAAGAAGCTGGATATGAGTTATTCAATAAACCATGTTTGACTGACATTAAAAGAACTTTGTCACAAAAAGATAACTAATTGGAAGAAGTTATGAAGCTTCATCTATAATGTCAGTCAGAAACGGTGTCATTGAGTTTAGTTAAATGTCAACACTATATATTGCATTTGGTTGTATAAATGTAGGCCAAAGGCCGCCTTAATGCACGGTCCAACCGGGGCGGTGGCCAGGGGCCTATGAGGCTCAGGGGGCCTATCATTTTCAGGTAAAAAAAAAGAAACGTTTTATTACTTGTCAGGTTTTCTGTCAATCATCTTATATGCTAATTTAATGCTGCTGATGGATCCAAATTACAAGTGACCTACTTCACCCACGTAGCCTCTAAAGTTCCCATTGCACCATGAGCTTACCAATCAAACAATTTGGACAATTTCAGGGCGTGGTCATCTGGATGTAAAGAAACGTGGAAAAATGTCGGGGAAGAAATTTGAGAGCAGTGCTCAGAAAAGAAAAGCGATTCATGAGAAGGAGCTTCGAGACAAAGAAATAAGAAAGAAAATGCCTAAGCTGACAGAATTCTTTACGTCAGCTAAAGAAGTTGGCCATAGCTCGCTCTCTGACACACCGGGCAGAGAGGATGCAGCAGCAGCACCTGTAGGCATGGAGCAGCCCGCGCAGCAGGGAACCGCAGGTGAGGAGGCGCAGCCGATAGGAGCGAGACATGTGAGATTTCTACTGCAGGTTTTCGTTTTTTTCACTTTTTCTTTTCTAAATACACACTGGATACTTTAGTTATTCTGGAAATGCAGTCATATCACGGTGGATTATTCTTTTCAGCACGGAAAAAACAAAGGTAAGGAAAAATGTATGCTCTTGTTTTTCAAATGCTGTAAGTATTTTTGGGCTTATTTTGCTGCTCATTTGCTGAAATTTGCGCATAGCGTGATGAAACTTGCAGCTTTAGAATCTGAGAGATGCTGGGTTTCATGGAAGGCAAAGTTTGCTCGGTTCTGTTCGGCAGGGTGACCGACAGGTTCGGTTGAATGTGTTCATGTAAAAATGCTGCTCTTTTAGTTAATTATTTTTCTGGGTTTGGAGGTCACAAAAAATATTTATATGAGTCTTTAGCTAAGATTCTGAGGTTTAAAATGATAGGACATGCTTAGCAATCAGTGACTACAGATCAACTAAATTCGGACATTCTCTACGCCCTTCCCCCACAGTGACCCGGCGGCGGGGCTGTGGGGTGGAACAGGTTAAATGTAAATCAATAGGCACTTGGTGACACATTGGCCATATTGCTGCCCATGGTGCTGAAAGGTGTGTGTGTGTGTGTGTGTGTGTGGGGGGGGGGTACATGTATAGCTATGCTTGTGTGGACCAACCTTTGACAGCCAACCAGCATTGTGTGGACATTTGTAGTTGTGAGGACATTTTGCCTGGTCCCCACAATGTTTAACTAGCTATTAAACTCTACTAGTTAGGTTTAGAGGTATGATGTGAATTAGGTTAGGGTTAGGCATGTATCAGTAATGGTTAGGTTTAGGGAAAGTGTCTGGGTTAGGCATAATAAAATCAATGGAAGTCAATACAATGTCAACACAAGGATAGCAAGACGTGTGTGTGTGTGCATGATGCACAACAACCTGTTCTCAGCTGCTTTTGATTGGGTTTTTATTCTAAGTTATAAATCTGCACAGCTTCTTTTAAGATAGATTTTTTTTTTTTATTCCTGTACTTTTGCTTTTACTGCACCCTACTGTAATGCTTTTGATGTTTTATGTAAAGCACTTTGAATTGTCCTGTAACATGAATTGTGCTATACAAATAAACTTGCCTTGCCTTCTTTAAAGAGAAGGTCGTTGCACTGACTTGTTAGCTGCTGTTCTTTGTTTCTGCTGTCATCACTATTTGATGTTTATGCAGAGGTGATGGTGGTATTCACTACTTTGGTATATGTTTTATTGTGTTCATTACAAAAATAAAATAGATATGTTGGCTTTGATAATATATTTTCAATTTTCACCATATCTATTTATTTATGATAGATAGATAGATAGTGTGTATCTCTCTATACACACATATGTAAGGGCCGTGGGGGGGTGTCTATCAGCTGGTTAAGGTGGCCCTGTGTAGGCCCTCTTACCTGTTACATATATGTTCATAACCTTTAATATAATGCTTGGTTGTAGCACGTTTCAATTACATTTCGGCATTCAGGCCTCCTGAGTGCACACCTCCAATCAAGTACAGGAAATCTGATGAAGTTCATCTGTCCTATACGGATATTACTGACAGTTGCCCATTTGGTATTTTTTTGTTTGCAGGGCAACTAAAGGATCAACATCATCCATCCATCCATCCATTTTCTTCCGCTTATCCGGGGTCGGGTCGCGGGGGCAGCAGCCTAAGCAAAGAGACCCAGACTTCCCTTTCCCCAGCCACTTGTTCCAGCTCCTCGGGAGGAACCCCAAGGCGCTCAATGTCAACATCATCTAATTGTATAAAGTATCAGTCAGGAATTAAATGTGTTAAAACATGACATATGACCATGCTGTAAGAATTTTTGCTTAGTACTGAACATGTGGGGTGGGGTGTTGGGGTGTGCTGGCACCCATCTCCTGTGTTCAACTGGCAAGAGGCAGAGTACATCCTTGACAGGTTGCCAGTCCAACACAGGGCAACACCGAGCAATACGGGACAAACAACCGTGCACTTACACTCACACCTATGGGCAATTAAGAGGGAAGAATGAACCCAACAGTCATATTTTTGGAATGTGGGAGTAAGCCGGAGTACCCAGAGAGAACCCACACACACATGTTGAAAACAAGCAAACTCCATGCAGAAAGACCCCAGGACCTTCTCACAGTAAGGCAGCAGCGCTAACAACCTTTCCACCGTGCAGCGCTTGTAGCATGATTCTTTGGGGAAACTTTTCTTCAGATGGAACTCCTGGATGAAGTTATGGTAAATTTCAAATTCTAGTCAGTTTTGACTCATGACTTTAAGTTGTCTGTTATGTCTTCAAAGCTGGACAAGGATCTATTTTCTTTCAATTTTATATACAATTCAAAAGTAGAATAGCTTGACCAGAACAACATTTAGGTTTTAGAAATTACTGAGCCTGAGTCCGAAACTAAATCTGGCAGAAAATTCATTGGATGACCTGAAGATGGCTGTGCTCAAAAGGTGTTCTCACAATCTGATTGATTTGGATAACTTTTTCCAGAAAGAAAAGACAAATATTGCCAAGACAAGAAATATGATGCTGTTAGACTCCTACCAAAGAAGACTTGAATGTTAAAATTAAGTCAGAAGGTAAAAAAAAAAAAGACTGCTAACTGCTTTGACAAGAAAAAGAAAAAAAAACATTAATCTTATTATTTGATGTTTTTCTTTCTGGCTATACACATTTACAAACCCAAAGTGACATTTTAACCCCCTGAAAATTTAATTTAGCTTCTTTCAGTTAACATTTGGCCCAACTCAGAATTAGTGTGAAATTAACTAAAGTTTATTTAACTCAGCTTGGTGTCAGTGTGGAGTTGATATTTCCTGAAGTGTTTGAAAGATTTCACATCAACCATTGACTCTGTTAGAGCAGATTCACTCTGGTTGTGAAAGCTCTATTTAGGCTTAAGTCGGGTGACTCTGAAATGTTAACTATTTTAGCTATTAGCTGTTTTTACTATGTGACAAGTATATTCAGTA
Source organism: Valencia hispanica (assembly GCA_963556495.2). Classification (NCBI taxonomy): domain Eukaryota; kingdom Metazoa; phylum Chordata; class Actinopteri; order Cyprinodontiformes; family Valenciidae; genus Valencia; species Valencia hispanica. Next base: position 18,893,095 of record OY747702.1, read on the forward strand.
AGTATATTGGAGGCAAATTTGGCCTGAATTAATTAAAACTCACAGTACAGTTGTTAGAGTTGGCAGAACCAGCCGGTACCTGATTACATCACAGCAATGGATCAATGTGAAAATCCAACCAGCTATTTAAATCCTGGTAAAAATCAAAAATAGCAATGTCACTCCCTTGGGTGAATGCAAATGGGTCAGCTGCAAGGAATTAAAATTTGCCTCATTAGTTTTGACTGTTTAAAACTTCTTACCTTGTTCGCAGTTGACGCCCTTGTAGGCTGGACTGCATATGCAAATTCCCTGGATGCAGTTGCCGTGGTTGGAGCAGGTGGGGTCGATGCATTGACCTTCTTCCACATTGCACTCTGCCCCCTTCCACCCTGGCAGGCACACGCACCTTCCCTTCTCATACATCCCGTTCCCGCTGCACAACACTGGGCAAGAATCTGCAACAGAACAAACCCAGATTACTCATATGCCCCTTTGGTAGGACACCTGTGAAAACCCACACCCAGAGCGTGCCGCAGTATATTAGCTGGGAGACCGCGTTGACCTGCCATAAGTGGGGCTATGCTCTCTTATCTCAGCTAGTGCACGGATTCAGCAAATCCTTGAGCAGCCTGTCCTTCCCTCTCTTCTACAGGCGCACCTATACACATGCACAAACACTCGAGCTTTATCCCTCCCGCTGTTTCAATTTACTCAAGCACCACCTGAGCCTGGCTACCACGGCAACGCAGGAATTGTGGAAAATCCTCCCGACGTCCCCTCGCTCGTTCTGAACAGGCCGTGAAAACAATCGTGAAAACGGAAGATTAGGGAAGAGAGCATTAGGCATTTATAGAATGAGGGTGGAAAGGAGAGCTTTCTCCATGCAAAGGTGGAGAGCTGTGTGGCTAATGTAATGACATCCAGCTGGAATAAAGTCCGCCGGCGCTGGGGGACACTCTGACAGTCACAGCTCGGGACTTCAGATGTATTATGAAGGAGATCCAACCCATCAGTTGCTTTTTGTCTTTTTTTCCCCCCTGGGATGATTTGCAATTAACGTCGGGTGCATTCACCCAAGGAAGCGTGTTTTATATGTTTGTTTGATCCTTTGTTAAATCTTGGCCTCCACTGGGTAATAAATCCAGGTTTGCCTTTTACAACCCCGGCTAAAACATGGTTTCTAGGCTTTCGAGCAGAGAACAATATACTGTAGCACAAACAAATGAGCAAAGACGAGAGCTGTGAATGAATAAATTATGAGCGTAAATAAATCATGGAAAGTGATAATCATATCACCTGTTTCTGTGCTGTGAGACAGAGACAACTACAATAATTTAGCATGAGACAGAATGTCCCAGAGAGGGGAAAATGGAATGATAAAACAACTAGAACCGGCAAGAAAGTGACGAGAAGATAGAGGAAGGAGGAAGAGGTGTTAGCGTATGGAAAAATGCAAAAAAGAACACCTCAAAAACCACAGTGTTGCCTTTGGATGCGAGTATTCCACATACAGTAAATGTTCTATTAATAGCTGCCATTCAAATAGAGGCCGAGGCTCAAATAACCAATAGTGATGTAGCAAGCAGAAACAGAGGTTGGCCGATGGTAAAGGCCAGATGATGAAACGATGATTACTGTAAGTGCAATGCATCTTGCAGATATTTCCCACCAAAGACGAGCAACCGCAGAGTATTTAGAAGTCTTTTAAAGTAGAATCTCTCTGCAGGAGAAACAGCAGGATCGAAGCAGAAAACATATGCTAAATGAGGTACTAAAGTCTGATTCAGATGTAGAAACCAACAACATTGCAGCACACCCATGATGGTTTAAGTGTGGTTGTTTTGTACCAAGCAGAAAGAACTGTCTTGTAATTTCTTCAACTCAAGTGCTGGGCTTACGCTGTTGGATTAGAGGAGTAATAAGATCTCATAGCAGAGATGCCTTGATTATTACAATGCCGTATTAGATTCGGTCAAAGTAATGTCTGTCTTATAAGCTAGCATTTGACTTTATATGGAAAATAAATTCTTTGACACATTTTTCCAGGTTGAAAATCCAGACCCATAACCCAACCATTTTCTTTTTTGTTATATGGCAAAAGGCTTTTACTTTAGCGAGAAGTTTTTTGAGTGTACTGGTCAGAGGCCAAAAGCTGACAACTAAATCAAACAAATAATGGTATAATAATTTATAATACCTGGGCATCCTCAGATACAAATAGTCCCTTGGAGAGCAGCTGCTTCTTTCCTAGTGAATAATATAAGTGTTTTGGAAACAACTGAGGCTCTCATAAAATGAAGAACACAGCGAACAAAACAACAGCGGAAGCTTCTGGGCTTGCTTTTGTCCAAGGTTTGGCCATGTTCCTCGATCAATACCTCTTACCTTTGGCACAGTCGGGACCCAGGAACCCAGCGAAGCAGTGACAGTGTCCAGCCACACACTCTCCGTTTCCATTGCAGTCCGTGGAGCAACCGTCCATCGAATCTGTATGACCACAAACATACATGTACGTGCACGGCATTAGAAATCGACCAGAGCGGGTGAAAAAAAGGGAGATAAACTACAAAATTGCACATGTGACTGCATAAGCTGGCATGGCTCTCATGGTTATTGAATGAAAGATCTGATAAGCAATGGATGGCTCCCCAGACACAGGGGTTGTATTAGATTAGTCTGATCCAGCTGCTATCGCACTCTGGGGAGCGGCCAAGCACTCACTTACACTCAGTACTACTAAGCACATTAAACTGCATTACAGGTTGAAAAAGCGCTGCCCGCAAATTTACAAACATCAAGGCCTAATCAACAAACCGTTTACAAGCGCAGGGTTTGAAACGAGACTGAGCGAATAAAAACCCAGCGTTGCCAGGGCCCAAGTAAGTGGAGAATGGGTGATGCTGCTGTCGCTGCATCACGAGCATCACGAGCAGCAGCCGCTCCCTGGGCATGCCAAAGATCAATGTGGTGCTTGTTTCCACTAGTGTTTCGTCTCATCTGCTGGGCATGAGTTTCATCATATCTTTCTGTGGGTTATATGCGTTTCATCACATTCCTCAATCGAACTTGAATTAACTGCCTTTCTTCTACTGTTCCTGTGTTCTCCCATTGATACGTCCATCATGTCAGATTGCATTCTCTGGGAACCGGCAGCGTTGCAAAGATGGATAAAGAGGGGGAGCCCTTTTATGCTTCTGGAGCATTATATAAGCCTGCTGAGCTCTGTCAGTTCTGCTTAAGATGCAGGATTTTGGTGAAGAAGAACCCAGAAGGCTTGCACAGTTGAGGATTTGCAAGTTGTTATGGGTTTGGCGAGCACTATCTAAGCTAGATGGAGTAATTAAAAAGGGTGTCAGGGATGTCATCGCTTATTTGACCCCACGCCATCCTGCACGACTCCTGTGAACCGGTTTCGACTCCTGAGTCAAACCGCTGCAGTCCCGCTGGCTTGCTCATGTTCAGACTGCAGGGATGACAAATCCTTCAGTGGCATGGCTCGCGCACACGTGCAAATACATTTACAAACACATGCAGCTAAAGTTATTATGTGACACCCGCCTTGAGGCGCGTGTGACACATGCTAATGAGACAGGACCTGCCAGTAGCCAGCAGCGCAGCGTTATCCTCCAGAGCGGCGCATCACTGCAGAAACCAAAGTCATTTTCACCTCCATCACCTGTCATTGTCAGACTGATGGAGAGAAGGAGTGCCAATCATCGGTTCTCCCACACAGTCAGGAGGACTCACATTTGTTTCTGGGACTATGACTCTTTCTCTTTCCCAAAAAGAAAAAAAAAAAATTTCTATATGCGCATATTTCAATATTGCATTTGGCACCTGACACATGCAATGAGAGAAAAACTTATCTGCAAGGTCATAGAGTTCCTTTTAATCCACCTGAGACAAGCAGTTCATCTGAGGGCTCACAGGGCCGTGATGTGCTGGGTTATAACAATGATATAGGCTCCGTATCTTTCAGGTCAGTGTCTTGACCATAAAAAAACTCAGGCAATTAAGAGCTAATATATGAAGAGCCATGTCTCTGTATGTTGCAGTATAGTGCGTGTGTATGCGCGTGTGTGTGCTTTCATAGAGCATCAACTCTGTTCTTTCCACTGACTAAACGCGCTCCCGTTAGAAATCACTCATGCCATAAGTTATTCAAGTTAAATGCTATTATAAAATGGGTGCTTCCAGCCAAGGGACCTGATTGGTCAAATAAGCATTGCAATTGTGCTTTATGAGCCTGTAAAGTTTCAGCCATGCTTTATGACCCTTGGGCTTTATGAATTTATGAAAAAGTGAATGGGCTGCCCAGCTAACAAGAAGTATCAAGTGGCAGGCTGATGATCCTTTTTTGTTTACCATGTATTTTGCTGAAGGCTCCATATTGCTCATATCATGTCAGACGTCTGCTAAGCGATTCGTTTTTGTTTTAGACGATGTGTAACGCTGTGTGAAGTGAGTAATTTTGCCAAATTAATTATGATGCAGAAAACAGCACTCTGCCTGGGTAGATTTAAAGGAGGTGCTGTTGGAGAGAATGTAGCGAGATTGCAGAAATCATTAAGCTTTCATGGTTTACTTGCAAATGTCAGCAGCAACAGTGGTAACAAATGAGGCCTTAGTGGAAGCAATTGCTACTTTTATGGTCAAAGATATGTTTCAAAATATCATTTAAATTGCAATCTTAGAATCTGCAGCCATATTTTTTAAAAACAATTTTATCAGGATTAGATGTGATTTACATTTTCAGTATCCATATGCTGGATGAATACTAGATTTGTCTCAAGGCAACCTTGAATGAGATATTTACAATAGGAACATCTTTATCATAAAGATTATGACAAAAACATAACATTAAAATGGCATGAATGAAATTAAACCTCCACTTTTTGTTACTGTTTATGCATAAGCTGGTTAAAAATGCAGCACATGTAGCTGTGACGGGAAGTTAGAAAACTGGAATGTGGAATGAAAGGTAAAGTTTAGCAAATTTGTAGATTTACAGTGATGCAAGAAACAGAACTCGCTGAGAAGATTCAAAGAAGGTTGTGAGATCTCAGAAATCATTAAGCGAAAGCTTTTGTGCCTTGCTTGCAAATGTCAGTAGCAATGACAGGAGGAAATAAGGCATTAGTAGCAGCAATTAATGTTGCTATGGTCAAAAATATGTTTGAAAATGTCAATGATAATTACATTCTCGATTCAAGACTGCCCAAATCCAATATTACAGGATACTTTTTTTTTCTAAAGGTATTGCCATGGTATCAACATCATACCTGTAACAGCTATCGTAGCCCACAAGAGGAAATAAATCACAAAATGCGGTGGTTAATCACACTTTAGTTACAGGTGGGCGATTCAGAAAAGAAAACTGAGTTGGATCATTATTAAACTATTCAAATTTAGCATAAAACAACAAAACACGCCTTATTTATTGTTTTTAACCACTTCCTATTTGTTGAGGAAAATATATTATTCCTCTGCTTAGTTTCTTTTCCTTTTAGGGCCTTATTTCATCCTCAGTAATGTCAGTAATTGGATTCAACCATCTTGAATCAATACTAGTGCCCCCTATATGTAAAGACAAAATGACTTGCAACAGTGACCCAAATCCAATGCACAAGTTGAATACTTTTTGAATTCATCGATTCAACTTCTCATTTGGGATTATCAACTAATATTCAATGGTTTCAGTTTACCTCCTTATTTTTCCTGCCATGCAGAAGCTAGCTTTAAAGTGTAGCACAGCTAGCTGCTAAAGGAAGTTAGACCATCCTCAGCACTAGTGAATGGAAATGAGAATCATCAATCATCATTTGTTTTTTTCTGGGTTTTATTTTGTCTGAAAATTCTGTTTTTTTATATGACTGTGAAAGCACATCTACAGAGAAAGAGCTGAGTATGCGGTATTCACACATCAGCATATTTGAAGGCATCTGAACAGCATCATTTATTCAGCTCAGTTTTATTTACATAAAGAGGGAAATCTAACAGTAATGCTGACAATTCTCTGTCCTGCACTGCACCCTGAAGTCAAATAAAACTGAATTGCATTAAAGTGAGATGGGCCATGTGATAAAGGTCAGTCACCAGCTCAGCAAACTCATGTCATTTTTTAATCTTTTTGCCTTTATCCAGATTTTATAGCTGTGACCAACCTTGTTTTTTTTTTTCTGTCGTATGGAAACGCCATTTGTCAATATTCTTGTAGGGGTGTTTAAACATGCGTGTGCGTTTGCTATATATTTTGTGTCTCCTTGCTTGCATTCAGCATCATTTCATGGACTATATTACTGTTGTAGTGTTCTCATATTTTCCTTCTTGTCACAAACTACACTGGCATTGATTTCATGTTATTTTATTTATTTTCACAGTGGTCTTGAGCTTTTTTTCCTCTTATTTATATTCTTCTTTTTTGTTGGATCCTGTTACTGTTTGCTGCGGAAAAGCTCAATTTCCCGACAGAGATCATCTCATCTCTCCGTAAGGCTCGGCTCTCAGGCTTCAGTGCGCCGTGTCTCTTTATGAGAATTTACTGTACCCTGGCTCAATGGTTTTGATTTTCTGCCACCAAAACAATGCAGTGTCAGGTTCTGAACCTTGTTAGGGGCATGAATGGACAGCGAAATGAACTTTGACACACGATCCATACGTATTGTTTTCGTCTTTCGAGCTCAACCACCTGATTAATATTTTTGGAAGTCATTAGTCGACGAAAGGCTTCCACTGTGAGGGTGACTCTTCAGTCTTCATTTGTTTTTATTATGAAAGCGAATCGTTGGGGTGAAAAAAAAGGGAAAGGTTCCTGGCTCCCTATTTTAGCTCCAAGTATCTGACTCAAAAGGCTCTGGTCTATTCTACACTATACAAACAGTGAACGTGTCAACAAATGTTTGACAACTCTGAAATAAAATCTGTGTTTAGCTGTCAAGCTCTGTCAGTCACTGTGAAGAGGACTCTGTCGATATGAAGATGAAACATGTCTGAAGTACAATGTTTTGGCTTCATGGAGTTGTTTACTGGGGAGCTTTTAACCTGGAATTGGTGATACACAACTTTATCTTAAAAGTCTCAAAGAAATATCCCTTGATCATTTTGTGTATCACTTAGGGAAAAAAATACAAAAGCATGAAAATAGAAATTTAAGAAAAGAATACGTTTTTTCTTTACTTTTGGGGGGTTGTTCTTTAAACATCATGCTCTCCTAAGGTTTACTGGACAACCAGGTGAAGAAGCAATTGCCTTGGTAATTATCCACTTGTCTATATTCAACCACATACTCTTGCATTATTCACATCCTTCAATTTACAATGCCATTCGTGTGTGTCATCGCAGTGAGGCGCAGTTAGCAAGCCCTGTTATTATTACTGGAGCTGTCCTCCCCTCTCTATCTGCTGTCTCTCTTGCTATGTCAAACTAAGTCCCGCCCCCCCTACACTGTCAATGAGTTTCAAATCACTCTCAACTACATTCTTATGTTTTTGCAGAGACACAGGTGGGAAATGACAGAAAAAGAGGCCAGAGCAGCATTCAACATCTGTTTGTGCAATGTGCATGAATCACAAAGAGGGACAAATATGCATTTTACACTCACCTATGGGGGTGCTGTGGAGCAACACTTGCTCCAGGTTGCGTCCGTCGTTGTAGAGAGCGAGGTGCCATGTGCCAGGGTCCATGTACTCAATGAAGCCGGTTTCCTGCAGGCCGCTCAGCAGCAGGCCTTTGGGAGTTTTGGCGGTTGAGATGGGATCGGTCAGGGACCTGGGCAGGGCCTTCCCGTCCAGCAGTTTCACGAAGTCAAACTGAACACAACACATTAACAGAATCACAGGGGTGTTCTCTGAACTGGCATTCTTTCCGAACAAATTAGCAATTTATCACTTAGTTTTGACATGAACATACGCTATAGTAATGCTATTCACTGGCTTGAAAAGAGTATGACTCTGGTGGGCCGATTACAAATGGCCTCCACACAGACACAATGGGGCCAAAGACCACAGAGCATGCAGGAAACTGTGGTGTCATTTTGGACTCACCAGGAAAAGGGATCATATAACACAAGTCTTTAAATCACTGCTCTGGCTCTCTGTTGTTAAATGATAGATTAAACATTTTTTGATATTGGTATATGAAGCACTATATTGTCCGTCTGTCCATATGTTCGTCCGTCCACTCACTGTTCCCCCAGATCAGAACTATCTTATTTTTTTTGCTCCTCAGCGATGGAGCAAACTTACTGAAAAACAAGTTCCATTAAATCAGGGCTAGAAACTGTTACAAAAAGCTTTTAATCAAACACTTTTATTGCCCTTACGGAAAAAAAAAACAGATGGTTTCACATGGGCAAAATCACATGTAATCACATGTGAAAAGTTTGTGTCCCATGGGAAATTCACATGTGAAAACACGTTAGACAACAAGTGAGATGTGTGAAAAACATGTGACCATCTGTGTTTTGCACACATTTCCCGTGTGAATTTGGAACATTTTCATGGTAATAAACTGTGAAACCCATAGACATTTACATGTGAAGCCCATGTGAAACATGTTATTTTCCACATGAAACCTACATGTGAAAAATATGTGAAAAATATGTGTGAAACACATGTGAAATTACATGTGAACCCCATGTGAAGTCTATGTGAATACATGTGAGAAATACAGTATGTGAAACCCATGTAAAACCATACATGTGAAGTCAATGTGTGCTACACATCTTTTACCATGTACCACATGGGATAACATGTGATCCTATGGAAAGAACATGTTCAAGCCCATGTGACTTTTCCGTAAGGGTGGTGAACTCTGTGACTGATCCATGATGAGTTGAAATGTAGGATTAAAGACACCCAGTTGTTCACTTACAAAGCATAATAGGCAATTAATTTTAGTCTTTGTTAGCTATATTTCTGTTTTAACATTTCCTTTAACAGTCAGTTCTGTTATGCAATGTTTTGAAATATTTAAAGCATACTCATTTCTCAAAAAGAGGTAAGTTCTCTTTTTACATTTTTCAGATTTCCTGTTCTGGTCTGTAACAAAAGATTCCAACAAAAAAGGTTAGCATTTCTGGTTGTAGCATAACAAAATATAATAATAATAATAATAATAATAATAATAAAGGCTGAAGCGCCATAAATACTTTTGCAGGGCACCGTTAAAAAATCAGTTAATGTGCATGTCAAAGCAAGGGAAATGGTGCTCATAACATTTCAGTGCTTCAGAGAGGTCGATTCATAAAGTTACATACAGTCAATTGGTGTCTGTTTATGAATCCTAATTATTATGTTGGAAAACCTAAAACTGTGATGATTGAAAAACACAAACCGACAAATTCTAGCTACTTCTTTTAATTAAAAAATGGTCATGCATGATTGTTTTCAAGCAAATTTCATTGTTCTGATAATATCTTTTTTTTGGGGAGGGGGGTTGAAACACACCTTCACAGACACAGATGGAGAATATTTTTTCCATTAACACCTGCATATTTTGCTGAGTGAAATGCACAGTGACATTAGGCGCTGCTGTTAAGACATTGTCTTTCAGGCAGTAAATGAAGAATAAATTGGCACCAAGTTAAGCTGCGGAAGGCTTAGCGACATATCTGCATGATTCGTTATATTTCACATTTGTGAATACATGCAGTATGCAACAGAGCCAGGTTAAAAGATCCCAAGCTCACATCTCTCCGGTGTACTGCTGCCTCTGGATTTTAAATATAGATTGTTGGAAAAAGATACAACAAGGATGACATAGTAGCAGGTCTACAGCCTCAATAAATTCATCTCAGTGTTCTCACTCCAGAACTTGACATACATCACAAGTTTTGCTGAAAATAAAAGACTCCCATTACATATGTCTAAACTGTTCTGTGCTGCTTTCTCTCCCTGCTTAAGTTGTCTCCACCACCACCAACTCCCTCTCGCCATCTATCCATCCTCAGTCCTCCTTGAAGCAGCGAAGCCCTCGCTGAGTTTCATTCCCCTTGAGGGCTCTGTGTCACACGAATGTCAAAAACAGCTAATTAGAGCACTTCATGCAGACAAGAGCAGGAAAGCACTGATGTTAAAAAGCAGATGAGTCAGAGTGAGATAGATCTTTTGTCTTTATACGTGCTTGTTACATGGCACAATGCCATCCAACACTGTGTAGTGTGCGTGTGTGTGTAAGCTTAGAGAGACAGAAATAATCGTTTTGTTGGAAAAACAACAACATCCATGCTTCTTAAGACAGCTTGGAAAAAATATTTTCCTCCTATGGGGACAATATTCTCTTTTTCAGTAGGCAAACAGCAATATGTAACATTACAGCCTACATCTGATGAGATTAGGACCCACTGGCTGATTACTCTACTGAGCCTGAGTTAAAAAAAACAAAACAATAAAAGTGGTTTTCCATCATCTCTTACACTGTGTTTTAACACAGCTGAAGTCACAATTTAATTGTTCTCATTTGCATATTTGCAGTTTCTGTTGTCAAAACAAGTTGGGAATAGTGATTTGTTCGTGGCTCATAACTGTTACCTGTTTAAACAGGCAGGTAACAATTCACGCTCTGCTGGATTGCCATATCAATCAACGGGTTATTGTGTTCTCACAAATTCAGTTGACAGACGTGTATAAATATGGTTTATGGACACCTGTTTGACTGCAAATCAATGTTTTAAGACTGAGAAAAAAAACTGATTGAATCCACAATAGGATACAGGATTCCTGTAGTAATATTACAAGAAACAGATAAGCTATTATACTGACAATTTCAGTACCAAATGTCCTTGCAAAGAAAAAAGAAACTATTTTTTTTCTCCCTCCTTGAAATAGTTCTTTGTTAGAACTGGATTGAAACACAAGTAATCATTTTATTAAATAAGCACCAAAACCAAGGCTGGACAAAAAAGAGGACAAACTTGAAAGGATAAGATGGGAGCTGTGGCAGGTGGAGGGGTGCAGCCCATCTGGATAAACAGCACTCTACAACAGGAGCAATCTCTACCTGAGTGTGCGTGGGTGGGATGTTCCGGCGTCCATAGACCCCCAGCAGTGCGTTGTGCGAGAGCGACAGATTGAACTTGACATAGGTCGGATGGTGCACTGTCATGTGAAACCTCCAAAAGAGGCCCGGCGGGATCGCCTGGCTCTGCTGGGTTCCGATGTCGATCTCGCCACGGTCGATGGCGCGGCCCCTCACCCATTTTTCTGCAGGTTACAGAAGAAAAAGCAACACAAAACACAGGTGACACAATTCAGTCGAATGCCGAAGATTTATCAAGGCGGACAAGGAGTCCTATTCACAATCACAGGGAGCAATAAATAACCAAGCTAATGTCCTATAACAGCAGTGAGATCAGTGGCACAGCTAATTAAGTGAGACTGAATAGATCTCCAAATGACTGAGTGAGAGTCAAAAAAGCATCTTTTCAAGGAAGTAGACTTTGGCAGTCTTTTGGATACATTTTGCATGAAGATGAACTGCTTTAGAAAGGCAGTGTTGGGTCTGAAAGCCCAGTACCGGGGCTTTGTCATGTGGTATATTAGCATCTGCTAACAAGAAAGAAAAATGGGTGTGTTAGGATGTGTGTCAAAGAACACAGAAAACTGGAGATCAGAAAAAGTGAGGAGGGCACGCACACACACGACCACATGCATTCACAAACAGACCCACGGCACACAGATAGTGTCTTGAGTGAGAGCACGTCTTTGTGTGTGAAGAGAATAGATCTTTCCAGCAGTCCTCTGGCCATCAGCTCCCCTCCTCTCTACGTAAGCCTTTATCAAGCCCCAGCCCAGAGTCTTTGTGTACAGGGGCAGCCGAATCTCTCCAGCCCTCTTTGTGCTGGCCTTTATGGAGAGATATATCTCTGCTTCTAAACTAAGATGGAGGAAATATGTTGACAGAGGGGAGCCAGCCAATCGTTACCACCACAAAGGCAGAAGAACAGTTAGGGGCAGATTCATGGACGAGTCTGCCCGCTCTCAATCCATAATGCCCGCAGCTCCACCACTCCATTATGGCGACACCATGCACACCCACAGGCCAGCCAGTATATTTCACATGTGCTGTCACGCTGAGAGAGAGCTAAAAGTGCAGGTCTGAGAGGTACTTTTAGCTATGTTGGAAGTGGCTTAACGCAGGCCAGCAGGTGTTTGACTTCTGCAGGCCTATCCTCCACTCCACCTGGTTACATGTATTTAGGGGTACAGACCTCTTAATGTGTGTACCCGAGGAATTTAATCAAATCAAACATAATTTGTTGTTTCCAGTGGGGGTGGTGGTGAGGGGGGAATCCTTCTAGGGCTACGGTGCGATGTAACATCATATCAAAACAGCAGCTGAGGAACTGCAGATGGACACAACGCAGGTGACCATTTACTGTCTCTACACGTTCGTCCAGGAAGAGTGAATCCTGCAAGTCAATGACTTGTTGCAATCTGCTGGATTTCCATAGATAGAAAACTTTAAAATGATAGGAATAATGAACTGACGGTTTGATTGGAATGTATGTACGATTTAATTGAAATGACTTTTCTTGTAAAGTGCCTTGAGATGAGATGTGTTGTGAACTGGGGCTGTATAAATAAACTTAAATGAATTTAATTGACTAACAATGACCATGACACCCAGACAAATGAATCTCTCTCTTTGCACAGTAGTTGATAGCTTAAGTAGATTTTTGATCGAGTAAATAACAAAGCTTTAACAGACACCAAATTACCAGATGACAGAAGCAGGAGTTCATGGATTGATTAAAGGAGCTTGGAAAACAATATAAATCACGATGCAGCAAGCCGAAAATTCTCTCAAGATGATAATAGGATTGTAATTGTACATTCTTGACATTAATAAATGAAATACACACATATAGTAGTTACAGTTGATGTACATGTTGGCTGAGCACTATCTTCTAAATATATCCCGACTGATATACCTATTTTGATGATGGACACCAGTAAAATATTGAATCTTAATACATTATCAGACTTACTCTTTGATAAATAAAACACTCACAATTAATTTGGAATTATGCATCATCACTGACCGTCTTAATATTGCAATAATTTTAACAACTGAAGTAGGTGTTCTCTCAACACCCCAGTCCAAAGAGGATGATGCCCATCTGGTTCTAGTGGACATTTCTTCCCATTTAAAGGGGCTATATGCAATTTTCTGAAACTTAAACTCGCGACTGACACCTGTGGCCAAAAAACGGAACTGCTCTTCATTTCTGCTCGCTCTCGCAGCGCGCGCTCGTACGCCGGTCGCTCTCAATCTTTGATCTTTTTCGGGCACTTGTCAGGGGTTTAACTTTTTTAGTCTTATGTGGAGTTACTGTTGGTGTCATAGTTGTCCTTATCTCTTCTGTGTATTCGCACAATCCATTGAACTGCTAGCGAGTGCTGACTAGCGGTGGTGGCAGAGTGATCTGAAACATTTAACATGAACGCGCTTGACGTCACATCCGCAGACAGCGGGGGGAAATCCGACCCGACAGAAAATAGAAACAATTGGATACAGGCTTATAGGTGCACCCACTGTGAGCTGACAAGGTGTCAGTATGCTCATCAGATGTTTGAGTCATAAATGGTCAAATAAAAAGGCTATTTTTGCGTTTATTTTGGGGGAAAAGTTGCATTTAGCGCCTTTAAAAGGAGTCCTATCTCTCCACTGTTGCCCTGCGCTTTCTCCTTCTAATTATGACGTCTTATGATTTACTGAATCTCAATATAATGTATTACATTTGGATGGCCCTGAACTGCTTTTAATTTGATCAGAATCTGACTGTTGCATTGACCAGAATTTCTATTTACTATTTATTACTGTACTACATTCTTCCCACTGTAAATGGTCATTAAGTATTAGTATTAGGCGCAGAGGTGAAGTTACAGCATGTATGTGACAGAGCAGTGACTCTAAAACAGGGCTTTAATATTTTAAAGCAAAGACAAAATGATGATTACGTTCACCTTTTTTAACTGTCTTTAGTATTCTGTCTTTATAATTAACTAACTGTAAACTTTCCTGTGTGTATTCCTTAGAGAGTGTTGACCCTTACTTTAACCCTGAGATTTCCAAATACAGCATGTTCCAAGAAAGGGGTTTCAAGCTCAACAGAGTAACTTAGTTGTACCCTATATAGCCTTCCTGTTGTCTAAATCACGTCCTGCTCTCTCTGCTCTCTCACAGCCTAAATGCCCCGCAAACATACTTCGATATGGCAAAAATTAGCCGATGTTAGTCACAAGCTGATTTCTTAGTAAATCTTGACTTCTTTGCATGTGCTGCACAGTGAAGATAATGCAGCACCATAAAAGGATCATAGTAACCTATGATCATTGTATCGTACGGCATTATCTCAAGGTAGACCTTCCACATGTGGATTTCTTGTACATAGCCTCGGAACTCTTGGTGGAATTGCACTTTAAGTCACATCAATATTTAACATTCACCCAGCAGCAAATGACTTTGCATGTCTTTTTTCAATGTCTGTAATCCTGTTTTAATACTGAGACCAAACCTTTCGAAATGTCAAGCAGCACACCAATAAACACAAAATGAATGCTTTCATATTTTTAATGTAGCGGTTACTTTTATCATCCTCTCTGAAAAAGGTGTGCTGATAACTTTGGTGACTGAAATTAAGTTTACTGGTATGCAGCAGTATAGTGTGTATGAAAGAAAGAGCTAAAATAAATGTTTAGCTCTCAAAAGAGAGAGCAAGGCAAAATAAGGTTTTTTGAAGCTTATACTGGTCTTACATTAGACTGTAAAAAGAGTTATGGTCTGGCACACTTAAAGTATGCATTCACACACTCTTGCCAAGTCTACCACAACAAACTGTGGTATTCATTTAATGTTAATCCCCAATTTCCCTGGGGTTACAAAAAGTACAAAGGCTAGCAGAGGGTTGGATGTCCTGAGGAAAGAGATCTTTTATTCAGTTCTAGATGAATGGAACATGAATAGGGCAGGGCAGTTGGCAGAACACTAGCAGGCACACAGGCATGCAAGCTGACTGGCGGGCAGATAAGCAAGTAGGTCCTTCTGATGCTAATTACTGTACAGTGCCTCTCCAAGCCTGACGCAACGAGGGGACAGAAAAGTGGCGTTCGGGTCAGCTGATGGGGGGGCGGGCTGTGGGGAGTAGAAGGGAGAGAACGAAAAAGAAAACACTAGAGGAGCATGCCTCTAAAAGTGGGTGGCAGTGTCATTTTACAGTTGCTGATGCAAGAGAGGGGAAAACCTTTGTCATTTTTCTTTAATTCTGTCTCATCAGTGGCGGGTAATCCTGTGGATGAGAGAGGATGAGGGACTGAGGCATTTCTGGAAGTTCCATTAAAAAGAAATTGGGGCCCCTTCTGAGCTACTGAGATGACTGCTGTCAATCAACCTGATCTAAACACGAAACCCAAAACCATCTTTTAAAAAGGCAAATCTCTGCTCATTTCTCTTGGCAGGCAAATCGAATACAAGCTTAAATGAACGCGGCAGTGTGCAAACAGGGAGGTAAAATTTCTTCACGCCTTGCTATTTCCTGGCTTTATTAAAGGAAGAAAACCGCTCGAAATTCACACCTACTACTGGTTATTAGCAAAAAAAATAGATAAAAATAAATGTAATCGCATGAATCTCCTCTTGTGCTTTTCATCATTAGCTGGCAAGCAAAGCAATTTGTGAGCAAAACATGTGTGAGGTTTATTTAAGAAATGTGAGTTGTTGTTTTTTTCAATAAAGAAGCGATTAAAGGGTTCCTTGGCTTCTTCATGTCTAACATCAAACAACGAAGCGGCCTTGACAGAAATGATTAATCATTAGTGCACTTCTGTACACTACATAGCCTGCATTATATTAATGATCCTGCTTCAGCCAATTATGCAGGTAGTGCTGCATGGTGTACACATAACATAACTATTGCTTTGACTTGACACTATTCAGTTCTACTTAAAAAACACATGAACAGGCTGGGATATTTTCCCCAGACCACTGAAGATCAGGATTAGGTTTAGTTTTTTATTTTATTTTCTCCAAATCTCTCTCTTTCTTCTGTACGGTTTGTATATACAAAGTAATATATCTATTTATGGAGCAACAGCATGGCTCAGGGGTGGAACATACATATAAGCTATCATCCTTGATGCAGCTGTCGTGGGTTTGATTCCTGACCCTGGGGTATTTACTGAATGTCTTCCTTTTCTCCATCTGCCCCTCTTCCTATAAACTACTCAAGAATAAAGGCAACAAGTGTCTAAACATATATACATATATGAAACTGAATCTGTCTCACAAAACACTAATTGCTTTTAGGCTGCCGACTTCTAGTGTAAGAAATTATTCAAATCAAAATCAAATCAAACTTTATTTATAAAGTGCCTTTAATACAAGAAGTGCTTTACAGATTAAAATGACCCCACATAAAACTACATTCCCATCCCTCCCCCAAAGATTTAAAAGCATGGTCACAGTTATACCCCCTCCCCCCAACCCAACACCCATGCACACACACAGTTACACAAGTAACAGTAAAAAGGGACATTGGGCCGAGTGCAGATGAACCATGCAAGGGAATGCCATCAGAGGAGCCATCTGCACCGGCAGCCGTACATCAAATACAGCAACCGAGGCACCGACACAGGGCGCCCAGTGGAGGCAAGGCCGAGACCCCCACCTCCAGCCAAGTTCCACCTGGAGAGCACCCAGGCAGCCACAGCCGACCACCACTCCCGCCCGGGGCAGAGGGCTCCCACATAGGAAACACTGGAACGGGGATTTAGGTAACAAATTAAAATATAAGAATAAGCGGTAAATAAATGTGATCAGATTAAATAGTAAAACACTGATGAAATAGAATCAAGTAAAACACGCAGAGCAATTAAACAGGCAACAATAGATAATAATCAGCAGGTTGGTGCTGTAAGCTTGACCATCTGTTGCATCTGTTTGCACAGACTTTAAAAACGTTCAAGCAACGGAACATGCCCTACATGAACAGTGTAGGTGTGTGCGGCTCTAGTGTAAGACATAAACAGAATTGGAGCTTACATTGCTAAAGCATTCATCTGCTTCAGAGCATATCAGTGGTGTACACTGGTTTTTGAGTACAAAATGGAGGGTGTTTCTGTCCCAACTATGTTTCAATTTATACCTACCAGGTACAAAATGTAAGGTTTGCTTTGTACTCTAAACATATTCCTGTCTCAGAAATACATATTTACGACTCCAATAAATGGTATCTACCAGCAGGAAGTCACTTGGTTCAGTTGTCCGCTGGTCAAAGTGACTGTAACCAGTCCTTTGGTCTTTTAGTGCTGTTAAAAGGTTAGGGACTGCTGCTCTAGAAAGTTTGGTTTGTTCACCATCTATCATGTTTCATAAGAACAACTGGCCTAAAGGAGGATAAGAACCAAACTAAATAGAAAAAAAGTGAAATGTAAACTTCCCAGGAAGTAATTTACAGTTACATTGCATTATATGCAAGTTAATTGAGTATGATTAGTCGCCAGATAAATCATTAAAGTACTTCACTAATATAGAAAAAAAAGTAACATGCCATTGTTTTAGTAAATGGGCACAATACTGTGTGCATAGAGTAGTACTTATGAACTGTGAAAATTATAAATATTGGTTTAGGTACATGGGTGAAAATTGGTTTGTTTACCGGTACAAATTGGAAGTAGGGAGGGGCAAAATGGCAACGCATAGGTATGAAATGCAGGTACAAATCTGCAAAGAGGCATATTGACCTGCACCTCTTTCTCAGATTGACCAAACCTGAGCTAAGCTAGTCTACACGGATTACATTAAGATTGATTTGTAAGACCTCTATTTGTGAAACCCCAACCCAAATGGGTATTTTTAGTTTTTCCAAACAAATATTGCTAAAATTTAATCTCATCACAACTTGTTTTTGTCAACCCAGCATATAGTATATGTATAGTCTAATCTTATGAGCTAGATGCATGACACCCCTAATGTCTATGTGGATCTTGTGTTTTTGAAAATCAATGTAGGTTTGCTGGCCCATTTAATCCTTTTAGCTCAGGGTTTCATGTCCGTGTAGCTGTGTGTGTATGTGTCAGAGTCTGGGTGTGTCAAACCAGTGAGGAAGAGGAACTACATCAGGACTTGGGGCACGAGGTCTAATTAATTCCTCTTGCCTACGGGTTATTCAGGTAAAACAATTACACCTACAATCTATTTTTCAACACACTGTCTTTGCAATTAATGTTATTACCCCTCATGTTCAAATGAAGCAGAGAACAGCAGTACACTACAATTAGGGTCTTGGTAAAGGGACATGTCTGAGGGGACCGAACCATGAATGTGTAGGTGTGTGTGCGTGTGTAGGTGTGTGTGTGTGTGTGTGTGTGTGTGTGTGTGTGAAATAGTCAATACTGTCCATGTGTAAATCATGCATGTATTAGTGGAGACAACATTAATACTGTTTCAAATGGAAGAAAGATTGAGTTTGCCGCAGGATGAATAAAAATATCACAATGGGCAAGGTCTCTATAATTACTTGGATTCAATTAAGGGCCTTTTGAGCAGGTGGCTTAATAAGCTTTCAGCCTCCCCTCTCCACTGTGCAGCCTAATGAGTGTCAGTCAGAGTCAGGAGAAGATAATGCTCCTGGCCCCGGGGCCTTCTATTACTTCAACCGTCTGTCTTCACCTTCCACCATCAGGCCTCAGGTTACATCTGTGACAGATATGTCTGCCTGTTCACAAACTCATTCACCGATTGACACTAACGCTGTTACATATTTAACATGTGTTGCACGAGACGGCATAAGGATAAAGTATTCAACTTTTTTTCTTTTCTTTTTGTTTTTTTACTGAGCTCTACCAAAGTTTATAATAAGCTGGTCTGGGCAGAAACTTAATGCCTGTAAGTCAGTGAACCACCGAGTGAATTTCTCCTCTTCAACTGTTTCATTATATAAAGTGAAAGTGAGAAAAATCACTATAAACTTTGGTAACAAGATGTATTGATTTCCATGTAATAAAAAAAAAAAAAAAAACAGACTGTCAAGAACTTTGACTTTTACGATTGATCGGAGGACATTTAAAAATGTAAAAGTTCAAACGGAATCTTTTGGACCATGGTGGAAAAAAGTATTAATACAGTAAATGTACAAATATACCTAATAAACTAAACTTTAAAAACTACTCATGAAGCACCAAGACTGCCAAATAAATGCAGAAATTAATAAATGACTCAGTTAAGTACTTAATTTTGCAAACAATTAACAGTAAAATAGAGAAAGAAGAGCTTTGGACTATTGTTACATTTTCAGTGTTGCATATATTCATAATTGCATTTTACTTATCACTGTGACACTTTATCAGTGTGTCACAATTCCATTTAATTTCATTCATCATTTAATTTTCCAACTTGTTTGTTTTGTACTCATTTTCTTTTCTTTTTAGTAATTTCTTTATTTAATAATTTTTTTTATTAATTATTTCATTGTATCTGGTGGGGAAAATGTTAAGAGGCAATGCAAGTGGAGAAAAAAAAACAAGAAGCCTTATTATACTATTATTATATATATTATTAATACTTTCTGAAATTAAAAAGATTTACTTAGGATAATTCAATTCAGAAAAACTTTATTAATCCAAGTTTCTTGGAATACAGTGAGGAACATAAGTATTTGATCACTCTGCAATGTTGCAAGTTCTCCCACTTAGAAATTATGGAGGGGTCTGAAATTCACATTGTAGGTGCATTTCCACTGTGAGAGACAGCAATTTTTTAAATTCAGGAAATCACTTTGTCTGATTTTTAAATCATTTATTTATATTTTATTGCTGCACATGAGTATTTGAACACCTGGCAATCAGCTATAATTCTGGCTCTCAAAGACCTGTTACTCTGCCTTTGAAAAGTCCACCTCTACTCCATTTATTAATCTAAATTAGTAGCACCTGTCTGAGCTCCTTAAAGACACCTGTCCACCCCACAGTCAGTCAACTTCTACCAGGGGCAAGACCAAAAGAGCTGTCAAAAGACACCAGAGACAACATTGTAGACCTCCACAAGGCTGGAAAGGGCTACGGGGCAATTGCCAAGCAGCTTGGTGAAAAGAGATCAACTGTTGGAGCAATTGTTAGAAAATGGAAGAGGCTAAAGATGACTGTCAGTCTCCCTCGGACTGGGGCTCCATGAAAGATCTCTCCTTGGGTACCACTGACGATAAGAAAGGTGACGAATCAGCCCAGAACTACATGGGAGGAGCTCGTCAATGACATGAAGAGAGCTGGGACCACAGTTTCAAAGGTTACTGTCGGTAGAACACTACCGTCATGGTTTAAAATTATGCATTGCTCAGATGATTCCCCTGCTCAAGTCATCACATGTCCAGGTCTGTCTGAAGTTTGCCGATGACCATCTGGATGATCCAGAGGAGGCATGGTAGAAAGTCATATGTTCAGATGAGACCAAAATAGAACTTCTTGATCTAAACTTCACTCGCCATGTTTGGAGAAAAAAGACGGATGAGTTGCATCCCAAGAACACCATCCCTACTGTGAAGCATGGAGGTAGAAACATCATCATGCTTTGGGGATGCTTTTCTGAGAAGAGGAGAGGATGACTGCACTGTATTAAGGAGAGGATGAATGGGGCCATGTATTGTGAGATTTTGATCAACAACCTCCTTCCTTCAGTCAGAGCATTGAAAATTGGTCATGGCTGGATCTTCCAAAATGACAATGACCCGAAGCACACAGCCAGGATAACCAAGGAGTGGCTCCGTAAGAAGCATATCAAGATTCTGGAGTGGCCTAGCCAGTCTCCAGACCGAAATCCAATATAAAATTTTTGGAGAAGCTGAAACTGCATGTTGGTCAGAGACAGGGCCAAAATCCCTGTTGCAGTGTGAGCAAATCTGGTCAAGAACTACAGGAAACGTTTGACCTCTGTATTTGTAAACAAAGGCTTCTGTACCAAATATTAACACTGATTTTCTCAGGTGTTCAAATACTTATGTGCAGCAATACAATACAAATGCATTCTTTAAAAATCTGACAATGTGATTTCCTGAATTAGAAAAAAAATACTCTCTATTACATAGTGGAAATGCACCTACAATGTAAATTTCTGACCCATCCATAATTTCAAAGTGGGAAAACTTGCAAAATTGCAGGGTGTTTAAATACTTATGTTCCTTACTGTATATGATAGGTTGTTGTAGCTGTTGATTGCTTTGGGCAGAAAGGATATTAGTACCTTGTTGTACTGCAGTTTCATGAAGAATGCTCAGGGTTGTCCATAATGCCATAGTGGCCTTTAATTGACAGTGCATAGGTCAGAAATTGGAAGAGAAGTAGGGGAAGACATGCAGTAAATGTCCGCTGACCCGGGACTTGAACTCGGGACAGGTGAGTCAAGGAATGAAGCCTGGGAATAAAGGAATGAAACCTACATCGGGCACCCACTTCACCACTTTGTCATGTGACACCCTATTTATTCATTTTTACTTAAATGTATTTTTATGAACCAGATTGAACCTATATTTAACTTTCTCATTCTGTAAAAATATCCCAGAAAAGATCCTGTTTTTCGTGCTGTTCTTTTTTTTTAAGTTAGAATGTAATCTTTAAACTAAGTGAGGAAACATATAAATGCTTGGTTTTATTGCTGTGTTTCTTGGTAGAGTTACTGAACAGTGAAGCATAAAAATAAAGAAAATGCAAACTTACAAAAACTTGACTGTTAAATCATCTTTAGGAAACACTGAAACCCAAGAAGATTACTGCATTTAGTCCATTTATCACAAAGATAAACCCATCTATTCTTTTGGACTTTGATGTTGGAACCCAATACATCAATCTGGGGCCTTAAAACAGAAACAGTGAATCCTAAAACGCTCTCTGCTCCTGATGAAATGAGTTGTCTACACTGTTAATACTGACTGTCGCTCTGACTTATCCAGCAATGTTTTAATGGCAGGTTTTGGATGCAGGCTGTGTAGCATACAGACGTGTTTGTGCTCTCCCGACTTGAGGAGCTCAAGCAGAGGGCTCACTAAATGATCCATGCTCTATCTGCATGTGTGTCTGAGCTGTAAGTATGTGCGCGTGTTACACCCTGAGACTGTATCCCAGCGTGAGAAAATCAATGCATCCGCTGTTACACGGCCCAGTCCATCAGCATTCGCACATGCACACCAACGCACATTGCGCACACAATCTGGCATGTCCTTTCTCACTGTTTCTGCACACATACCCTCTGCACAGCCTGACTCCCTTCCACCCTCTCTGCATGCAGTCTGGAATATTGATGTGCTCTTTAAGAGCCCTCCTTTCTGTCTGTGTCACAATCCATCCATCTACACACCACTTCTAACCACACCATCAGACGGAATAAAAACAGTTCGGCACTCGCTCTCCCATAGTACAGTGGTTTACACAATCATCACGCAGGCTCAGATGGCATTCTGCAAGCTCCGCATTTCATCATCTTAACAGTATAATGAGGCAATATTCCTTTCTACTGTATGTCAGTTTGTATCATTTCATGTTATTAAAAAATCAGACATTCCACATTGAGTGAGATATTATTCTAACACCCTGATGTACTTCATTAGGGCAGGGAATCCACTGACAAAAACTTTCTTTTCTGGGCACTTCTGCTTTCATCTGCAGCAGAATAATCTCTCTGCGTGGGTGCAAATTTACAGTATGTGTGTGTGGTCATGTCTGCAAGCTCTTATGAATGCATATCAGATAAAGAAATAGAAACCAGAGTTGGTGTGTGCATGCACACCAGCTTGGGGTTGATTATCATGGAGTGAGTGGCAATTAATGTAACACTAATTAGGAAGGCTTTTATGTGATGAGGACTAAGAAAGGGCTGCAGTTGATATCCAGAAAAGCTGCAGGAGAGAGAACAAGAAGAACATAAAACGCAGCATGTGTGGCTTGACAAGAAAGTAGCCATAACGCAGTTGACACAACATGTCAATTAGTGTCTCGCACAGTGGAGCTGGCTGTCTCAGAAAGGTAAATTAAAATTCCCTTTCTTGGGATCCTAAGACCCGACACATCAAACCAAGAACAAAGAAAATAAATGAATAAAAATAAAAAAAATGTTGAGAAAGCTTATTTCTGTGGTATTGATGAAAATATAACACAACTAAAAATTCCTGAACAAGTATACAAGAAGATTACTAGCTCCAAATCATCCCGAGAAGATCATTTCATCTCTCCCTACTGTGCCATCATATCGGAAACAAGGAGACAGCGATAACTATGCTCCTCCAATCAGCTTTCTCTGCAATCGTCCTATCCCAACTGTAATGTTCTGTTTATTGCAGTGCATCAAGTATAAAATAATTTATTTCTCAATAACAAGGAAACATTTACATCTTGGTTTCCAATCTTTTGCAGACAAGCCATAGACATTTGTTTTATACAGCAGGAAGAAAAAAAAGTATTGAACGCCCCAATGTTTTTCTCTGTACATATACTCCTAATGGGGCTGTTGTCATTAAATTCACACCAGATGTTAGAAACAAAAATTCAAGTAGTCAGCTCACATAAATAAATCAAAACAAATTACTCCATAATTTAAGTTTCATGGAATACAATTGAATGGCAAAAAGAATAAGTATTGAACACATTAGGAGATAGACACAAAGCGTTATGAAACAAGCTGAAATCTATCAGTATTCAGAAATCATCCCTATCTCCAGTGCAAATTAGCATCTAATGGTTTGGTTCAAACTAATAGCCTATAAAAGGGTTTCTCATTACAAAAGTATTGCATAAGAAGCATTCTATGATGTGACAAAGCAAAGAGCTCTCTCAAGACATTCAAAACCTTATTGTTGCAAAATATATTGATGGCACTGGTTACCAATGGGATTTAAAAAATTCTACATGTTTCAGTTAAGTCAGTTGAGGCTATAATCTCTAAGGGGAAAGGATATTCATTTACCATAAACCAGCCACAACCAGATTATTCTCACGAGATTTTTGACAAAGGAGTCCAAAGAACATTCAGATGGGTTTTCCAAGAGCCAATGACTATTAAAGGAGATCCTTACAAGAACCTGATAATAGGCGCGTTTCCACTATCAGAACTTCAGGGTAATTTTGCCTAATCTTTTATCTGACAGGGAATTCTGTTAGCCCGGTCCTCTCAGCTATCGTGTCTCCATACAAAAGTGGCCCTTTAAGGAATTAGCTAAGACGTCCGCATATCACGACTATCTCGGCAATGAGCGGTTTCACTTATCGGAGCCAAAAAGTGCCCACAACAGCGGAAATTACAAGAGACGGACATAGAAGTAGCAGGGGTTGCTGTTGTGTTTCTGTTTTCTATGTTTTAATAAACAGCTTCCCCGGCAACTTTTCTTATTTTACTAAGCCGGTTGCTTGGCGATGTCTGCTCCTTTCCCTCTGAACTACAACCAATCAGTGTGAATTAACTACAGCCCCCGCCCAGCAACTCTACAGGGCCATTTCAGAGTACATAAACCCAGACTGGTATTCCGTTGGTTCCTGAAATGGCCCCAAAAATGGCCCTGTAGGCCCGGCCCGGTGTAGTGGAGACACACATAACCTGAAGTTTCTGTAAAAATAACCTGAAGTTCCTAATAGCAGGTACAGTTTTTTTAATGAAAAAAAGTATTATACTCAACTGCCATGGTTCTATGGACACTTACTGCATAACTCTCCACTGCAGAAGAAAAGTCGAGTTTAAGGATATGACGTAAACTTAGTGCGACGGGCGTACATGTCCTTTCCCTAAACAAATGGATTATTGCAAAGATGGTTGACGAAACAGCAGATCTACTCGCAGTGCTCGTCTTTGAAATGTGTGCAATTTTGCACACATGGAAAGGCTTAAGAGACATCGATGAAGAAGCTGAAAGGAAAATAGTGACATTTATACGTCATCAATGTGTGTGCTCACAGCGTTCCCTGCCCCCCTCCCCTTTTCCCCACACCCCTCCAGCTTTCCCGGAACATTACCTGATAATCTGAATGCAAACACCATACCACAAAAAGTCCACTATTGTTACTAGGTCTTCATCCGTAAAATTACCGGTAAAGGGTATCCGGACATAGTCCGTAAGATTGCTTTCAGACTCAAAAGCAAAACAGACGAAGTCAGGAAAATTACAGTTTTTCATGGCCTGTTTGAAAGGGGCTTTAGAGTGATAAGAAACTCAAGATGAAACAAGAATAGATTTCCATCAAAATGATCACAATAATCACAAACACACAGCTAATGGAACTCTCAATTGTTTCCCTGAAAAAAAAGAAAAAAAAAGTTGCAAAAATAGCTGTATAGTAGTTAATAGTCAATCACTTAACTTGAATCCAGGTGAAAAACTTTTGGAAAAGATGAAAATCATAGGGAACAGAAAAAGGCACCCAGACGCCTCAAGGTTTGAAGGAAAATTGGTCAAAATCACACATGAGCAGGCATGCAATTAATCTCTAAATATAGGAGAAATTTAAGGCTTTCAAATCTGAAAAGGACATTTAATCAATGTTGTTGAAAACCGACAATACCTATTGCCCATGCTATTTCACTTTATTTGATATAAGTCATGCAGTGATTTATGGTCGAATTGTAGATGTATGGATTGGCTAAATTGCTCACAACATCTTTTGTAAAATTATTGCAAAACCGCATAAGAAATACATTTACAAAGAAAATTGCTGACATGTTTGATACTAATTTTCTTTGTTGAATGTTTAATGAAAATTAAAAAGGTTCTCTATTTCCATCTTATGTTTTCATCAATTATTCTCCTCTCCTCCCTGTTTAACTCTGTTTCCCTTTCGACTATGACATGTTTTATCTTTTCTGCTATCCACATCCCTCCTCTCACCATTCTCTGTGGTGTAATCTTGGGGATTGTGTGGTCTCTCGGTGTGAGAGGTGATGGGTAGAGCAGGATGAGCGTGATAATCTTCCACACTGGATTACAGCCTAATCTCTAATCTCTTTGGCCCTCCTCTGCCAGGGGACCACCTCCACCGTGCCAATTTTATTAATCTGAGCTCCCATGCATCAACGGCTTAGCTCTGCCCATTTTGATTTCCCAGCTTTCATCAAGCATGTAAAGCAATAAGAGTTAAAACAATAGAGCGTTGTGACGCAACACTTCCAAGTGAAAGTCTGTGACCCCTGTGCAGTGTATGGGAGGATTTGGCTACCAGTGTTAATCCCTAAAATGTGAGGATTCATCAAGAATAGTTGCTTCAGGGATGTCCCAGGTAGCCTAAATTGCAGAACGCTGCAGTTTGGCTCACACTTTCTCTGTATAAATGCCGGGCGTTGGTCTTGGACTGCCTCTGATGTAATATCCATCAGAGTTAGACCAAGCATGAAGGTTGCTGTGCCCCGTCTGACTTTATGACCTGAAAAACTCACAATTAATGTCCCATATCATGGGGTTAAATTGGAGCTAAAAATTCCTCTGGATAGATGAGAATAGGCAGTGCGGAGAAGAGCGATTCCAACCCTGCACTGGCTAAGGCGGCCACTGATTGACCAATTACCTACTTTTTAGGATGAATATGTAATCAATTCAGGGTTGGTTTGTTTCCTGATGTTTCTGTGTTGAATTAGATAATTCAATGTGCTGATTTAGACTAAATCATCTGTGACACAAGTATTGGTACTCCTAAAAAAGTCCTTTAAAATAAATGGATCCTAAGCCATCTTTGTTTATACTTCTGATTAAGGATTAAAGTTTTAGCAAATTTAATGATAATCTATGAGACTGTCAAAACAAGAATGGTCAAAGATTCTTTTCTCTGTATGCTCCAACCTTATGAAATGTTTTAGAAGACTAAGTGTTGTCATACTGGGAAAATGTATTGACTTCGAACCTCTTGAGACATACAGCTGCCTCAATGGATTTAGTTTTTTGATCATCAAAGACATCCCCATAACCTTTTTCACATTGGCCAAAACACACGAAACACCTGCCTTTTAAAGGGAAATGGGAAAATGTTTTGCTGGCATTCAGTTCCGCGATAAATGACTGCAAAATGTATTAGCTCCGGCGCCAATCAGAGTTGATGGGAACACAACACCAGGGTACACATGCTAATTTTCAATGAGGCTGCCTTGCCCGGGAGGCTACAAAATTGTGCTTTTTTTTCCTTTAATGAAACATAAATTAACTGACCTAACATCTTAGGCGTCACTTTGAGCTCTAGCCCTCAAAGTGACAGCAACAACTCACAGAAAATAAACAGGACTGATTGATTTTCCCTTCTCTGCAAGACAGCTGGCAGCTCACTCTCAGTCCCGCTGTGTAAGGTTGAATTCCACGGCCCAGTCAAGATTAATAAACCCATCAAATTATCTCAGAAGGTCCTGATGATCAGAAAATGCTGCCCAACACAACTGACAGGATGGTGTGTCATGCCATCCTTTCATGTTGCCTTGTTCTACCAGCTTGTGGTACTGGGCTAAGGTACTGGTTATCGGAGGTTTTCCAGCTCACAGTGTTGCCCTGACAGTGCTGAGGATTAAAAAAAAAATTACTGCTGCCACTAGTAAAAGATTGTTCTTAGCTGGTACATCTGTGGATTAAAAAGCACACTTATAGTGCTTTTCAAAAATATTCATACTATCTAATAATGCAGCCAGAAAAGTTGGCATATTTTATCGGGATTCTATGAGATAGGTCAACACAAAGTAGTTGACAATTGTGAAGTGAAAAGAAAATAAAGCCTTATTTTTGAAAATGTTGACATATAAATACCTGATTAGTGTGGTGTCGATTTTCATTCAGACACCTGATTCAATACTTTGTGGGGAGAAAAAAAGCCAATTTTGCAGCAATTACAGCTGCAAGTATTTTTCTGGTATGTTTCTGCCAGCTTCGCAAATTTAGAGTCTGGAGGATTTGCCCATTCTTTGTCTGTATTTACTTCCATCTATGTTCTTATCAACTCTGACCAAATCCCATGTCCTGCTGGACAAAAGCATTCCCAGAGCATGATACTGTCACCACCAAGTTTCACCCAAAGAATTTTGAGTTCAGAATTATGTGTAGTGTTAGCATTTTCCCACACACAACCTTTTTCATGTGGGCTAAAAAAGTTTAGTTTTGGTCAAATCTTGCTAGAGCACCATTTACTTTATGTGTGCTGTGTTCCTCACATGGCAAGAGGCAAATAGGAATCATCATTGGTTTATTTGACAAATGAGTTTGTTCTTGCTACTTTTCCACAAAGGCCAGATTTGTGGAGTGCACGATTAATAGTTGTCCTGTCAATAGATTTGCGTAGTCTGATTTTAAGTTGAATTGGTTAACATTATAGTTGGAGAAATACAAGAGAATTCATAAAACACTTGACACATCAGTCACATTCACTCATTCACACCCATAGGGATTAAGTGCCTTGCCCAGGGGAACATCAACATGTGATAGGAGGAGGCTGGAATTGAGCCTACATCCTTATGATTGGAAGACGAATACTCTACTCACTGAGCGCAGTTGTACATAACTTGGTATGTTTTCTGCTTTTAGTTTTAACCTGTTTATCATATTTATGAAATCAGTGAAACGGTTTGTGATCAAAACCACGACACATTCCCATTTCTTCCTGTAATCTTGCATGTAGACTATCCGTAACACAGTGTTTGATTTTGATGTATTAGAATAGAAACGGCCAAAGTTATCCCTAGCTCACCTCACCACAGCACCATGGATTAACTTAGTCTGAGTATAGAAAGCTGCTATTAATGATACAAAATGACTGTAACTGTAAACCTGTGCTATAGAAATTTGATCTGCAGCTTTAATTAAAAAAAAAAAAAAAAAAAAAAACATGTTAAGTTTATGGATAAAAACTCTACAAACAGCCACAATATGATTTATCAACTCAGACATTACAGCTGACTTGCTACAGTTGTTCTGAAGGTACAGATCATTATGGAAACATACAGTTGAGTCAGATTAGCCTAATGTGTTTTGGGTGTGTCCAATTTTAGCGGGCTGCATCCTTCAACGTAAACTGGGTCATTCATCGATCGCGAAGACCGGAAGTGAGTGGCTGTGAATTTGGACAGTCTATCCTTTATCCCAAATTTATTCCCGTTCTTGCCTTGGTGTATGTCCTGTCACCTAGCAACCGTGACGACACCGAACACAAGCTTGTAAAAATGGGCCTTGGAATCTTGCTGATCTCTTCTTATTATTCATTTAATCCTTTTAATTAATTAACTTAATAAATTAATTCAATTATAATAAAAAAATGTGTCTATGCAAATTAAAAAAGCCTAACCACACAAACACTCTAAGCTTTTACTTTAATTGTTGTGCCACCAGATTTTAATATACTTATATTTAAAACCGCCCTCTCCTACCACTTCGTCTGTTTGTTGCAAGAAAAAAAAAATCCCATTTAGCCAACAATGAATCTTGGGATAGGCTGCAAAAAAGATCCATCTGACCCATCTTGGAAATCTGGGGAAAAGAAGTTCATATTTATAGGTCGCATTTGGAACAGCTTTTATCGCATTGCTGTGTCGTAATTGGCCTACAAATGTGGCCTTCGAAGGACGAACCCCTAATGATCATATTCTGTGAAATAAACTTGAGAGAGAGAGAGAGAGAGAGAGAGAGAGAGAGAGAGAGAGAGAGAGAGAGAGAGAGAGAGAGAGAGAGAGAGAGAGAGAGAGAGAGAGAGAGAGAGAGAGAGAGAGAGAGAGAGAGAGAGAGAGAGAGAGAGAGAGAGAGAGAGAGAGAGAGAGAGAGAGAGAGAGAGAGAGAGAGAGAGAGAGAGAGAGAGAGAGAGAGAGAGAGAGAGAGAGAGAGAGAGAGAGAGAGAGAGAGAGAGAGAGAGAGAGAGAGAGAGAGAGAGAGAGAGAGAGAGAGAGAGAGAGAGAGAGAGAGAGAGAGAGAGAGAGAGAGAGAGAGAGAGAGAGAGAGAGAGAGAGAGAGAGAGAGAGAGAGAGAGAGAGAGAGAGAGAGAGAGAGAGAGAGAGAGAGAGAGAGAGAGAGAGAGAGAGAGAGAGAGAGAGACCTCACCTCTGTCACCCGTGTATGTGTTTTCAGGGTTGAGTGTGTCCAGCAGGTGGACGGAGCTCGTAGGTCGGAGTTTGCCACGGTCCTCCTGTTGATGGTCCGCTGAGCTCAGGCCGTTTTCATACAGCTGGTTCTCGCCGTGCCGCAGATGCCAGGTCAGGCCTAACAGGTGGACCGCTGCAGACACACACATAGACACAAAGAAAGAAAGTGTGTCAGCCACAGGGGGGAAAGGAAAGGAGAGATAAAAGATCATTATTCAAGGGATGCAGAGGGGTGTGTCTGAATCTCGTTTAATGCCCATCTTAGAGCACTCAGTCTCTTTACGCGCTTATTAGTGCCAGCAAGCAATGGACAATTAGCAAATACACCCAAACACAGATGGTGTCATACACAGATTCAACTCGTGCACCAATACGTGCGCACGGGACCACCAAACATAGCATAGGTGGGCAATTAAGGCAGATCTTCAGAGCCGGAGCCCAGGGCTGGTATTAAAGCGTTAACACAGTCTTTTATGCATGACTAATGATGCTTTGAAAGCTGCTGCCGATTCACAATCCATATGGGGCTTTTAAACAACAAAGGGTAAGGAGGATGCAGGATTCCCCCTCCCACTTATTAAAGTGTTTACTAGGACAACAATCCTACATGCTGTCAAATAAGAAAAACCAACGGCATGCCCATTAAAAGAAATTAATTAGCATCTTGCAAGACTATCAATAAAATGAAGTGTTTATCTTGGTCCGACCAATCGTGAGGTTCTTTTCACCGGAGATTGTGCCTGAAAATTGCTTTAGTTTAGCACTTTGAAAGAATCTGTAAAGGTTATGTGCCTTTGCTGGTGGGAAGAACAAAGCGAAAGAAATACATCATCGCAGGTTTTTTCTCTCCTGACACATTTGGAACATCAAACAAAAGCAAAGACTCAAATCACAAAGTTGTGATGTGCTAGTGGCAGTCAGAGGATGGCTTCTGCATGCAGATCAAGGTGCAAAACTTCTAAAGACTTCAAACGTCTCCACCGTCTACCGCAGCCTGCCTGCTGATTGCCGACGCCCAGAAAAAGCACTAGACGCCAGCTCACCTCAAAATGTCTGTTTCAAAAAACAAATCCCAATTGACATACGGGAAAACCAACACAATCACATCGCCCCGGTACTGCATGCTCTTTGAATGCGTGCAACCCTGGACATCTCTATATGCACACACACAAGCACACCCACTATCTCACCCACACTCAGTCCCCTGCTGATGAGGAATGCCTAATTAAACCTCCAGATAGTTCAAAGCCATTTGCAGTTACTTTCCACTGAAGCATAGGGGAGCAAAGAAGAAAAAAAGTACTAAGTTTTCTGCAAAATACAGCAAATGAATGATGAGCTCCGAGAGCATCACCAAAGGATGGTCCCTCGCTGCACTCTGTCATCTGTTGGGATCGGCAAATACGTTGCAAGTTCTGAGTGGCCCACACCACGCTGGGTTCAGCTATCTACTCATGCACAATGCAAACTCTTCAAAGCATGAACACTGACGATTACCAGTGCCACAAGAGAGAGACTCCATGCATCATTTAGTTCAGACTAATTAAACTGTCAGCCGTGACGAGGCCAGACGCATGCACCCGCACCCGTTCTACAACGTTCTAGCTCCCCGTTTTAAAAATATCTCTTTTGATTTCCATTGCAGTTCTCCGTTTTGTCTTAAAAGATGTAGTGTCAGGGATTTTCTCATTAACACACTGCTGTGAAATTACTTGTGATGAGTCACTGTGATGCTAGAGGGAAAAAAGCTAAATAAAATTGTATGACAAACAGTAACTCAAATGATCTGCCTTGTACATTCAATTTCATGGATTTAGTTTTCAGCACAATTCATTCTAACCACCTAGTCCGGCATGGACTACATCATAAGCAGACAGGTGGGTGAAAACAAGAAAAAAGGCTAAAAAGAAACTCTACGGAAAAATACACTGGTGTTGCTTAGAGTCACATTTTTATTTAAGAACGACAGACGAAGAGAGAATCCAACTGAGATTTCCTTCAAGCTACAGCCCATTATCAGCTCTCTTCATTAGGATTAAACATAAAATATACTATTGCACCGCCAACTACAGGTTTGCATTCATCATCGCTATTCAAACTGCATTATATTTTGCACTGGAGTGGAACAACCTATCATGGTTTCATAAATTAGTCTGTGAGAGTACTTTGTGAGGTATGACAAGTTATTCCCAAATGAATGGAGTTAGCGTTTTCACCATTCAGCTTCTCCATGCTCCACAGTCTTCTCACTTCCTCTCATCTGAATTGCCTTTGCTTGTCCTCTTGTTTTCCAAAAAGTCCCTCCACCCACCCACCACTACCAACACCACCAGCACCAGCACCATCTCTTTTACCCAAGTATAAGCCACTCCAGTCAGGACTCTGAAGCAACAGTCCTTAGCAGCTCTCTTGCTTTCTCCTCCTCACCACTCCACACCTTCTCAAAAGCCCTTCGGATCCTGCTCTTGCTCATCACTCTCTTGTTTCATGGCTGTTAACCTTTTGCAAGAACACTAAGTGTCTGCGGGCACGGAGCACGTGTGCACACATGCAAAGACACACTGGAGCAATGAGGGAACAAGGGCGTAATATGTCTTGTAGTAAAAGAAGTCAGTTCATTGCTTTTCATCTGACCAACAGATTTTTGGCATGAAACTGAACACTCACATGTTGTAACTGACAGCAGGTACTGTTTATTTTTTGCATGGGATCGAACACTGGAGGGTTGCTGGGTTTTGGCCTGCGCTCTATCTTGTGGTCCGTCTGCATCTAGGTTGGCATCAGCTCCTCTCTACTGTGACTCATTTGGTCTGCATCCGAGACCTTGGGGGCTCTGCTCCTGGGCTTGGTGGGGGGCTAATTCCTTTAATTAGTTTCGTCATAATTGTCATGGCCGGTCCAATTTGGTGCCATAATCAGGTATGGCCTGTTGTGCCATTAATTACTGTTCAACAGGAGAAATATCCAATTTGCCCCTTTTGAAGAGCTGGCACTGACACTACAAAGCAACCAGAACTGCAATACTGCTTGCCTAGGTTGTCAGAACAGAACACAAAACGCTGTAAAACCGCTAGGTAGACCTAATAGAAATTATACATTTCCCACGTTTTATTCTGTGATTTTGTGGTGTTCTTCTGTTCTTCACATCATATTTACTACTATTTCTAACATTCAAACACAGTAGAAAAACGTTGTTTTACAAAATATACAGTGTAGTGTAGCAATGGTCTCGGAGTCGCATCGAATTGTAGCTGCTGACTATCAGTAGAAATATCTCGATGGATATGAAGATGGTATTTGAATTGCTTTAGAAAAAGCAGGTTTAAGATTTTTCTTTCCCAACCTTTGCCATGTTTCTTGACTGAGACTTATGACGTCTTGTTAAGAGAACAGTTGGGTCGGTTGTCATACGGATTTGGTGTTGTGAATCATAACATTGTCCACAAGTACACTTGGAGTTTGATATTGTTAAATGAGCAGCTACAGAGATTGGATTTAGGTAGATGAAAGGACAAACCTGATGGACCCCAAAGATGAGATGTAAGTGAATCAAAACTCCCACGCAGGACTGAATTAATCCACAATTGGGTATTGAAGTCTGATCTTATATTAATCTAGCTTTAGTACTGCAGGGTAAACTGGCAAATAAAACTGTTATTGCAATAAATTGCCACAAGAGACAACTTGGAATTTAACCTGACATTTGGGAATAATGAACAGATGTATGTACTATGAATATGGGGCTAAGCTCAGCTGGATATATTTTGTTTACCACCTCTAAAAAGATCAGATTCTCCTAAGATACTTGCACTTCTGTAAAACATTTAAGATATCATCAAAACAACATTTTAGAAGACAAATTTCAGGATGGGAATAAAAACCAAGTTCACTTCTAAACACCCAGACTTTTTTTTCTCGTCCTTTGCGTGGACACATAAAATACATACAGTCACCCAAAAACACTCTCAGACGCAGCGTGCAGCCATTTATGTGAGCAGCATGTGCTCAGCATGAACCCTCACTGTTCCTGTCTTATCTTCATGCCTGTCTATCCATCCGTTTTCTCTGTGTCCATCTCTGACTCTCTTGTGCTTCTACAAACAAGGGGAAAAAAAGAAAGGCAAAAAAAGCATAACATGTTAGAGGCAGACTCAGAGTGAGTCCAGTCATTATGACCGGAGAAGGAGAAGAGAAGCAGGCACAGTGGCGGCAATAAGCAGCAGTGCAGAGAGCTAACAGGCCGGGGCCTTCGCACACATGAATCATTGATCAGTGTGACAGTGAGATGAGTGCCAGAGGTAATAGGACGGTGATGCTTGGGGGGAGGTGGGGGTTCTTGCTGTACCCTCAGCTTCCCCACCGAGATGAGTGCTGAGGGTGAGCGCAGGAATACGGGATTGGCAGAGACTGAGACAGTTCACTGTTAAGAGAAAGAGCTTGCTTGATGTGGCTCTTACAGATAGACTTAAATAAGAGAAGAATCCAGGGGCTGGAACTGATAATAAGATAGCAAGAGAAGGCACAGTGCAGTGCCGTGAAATGGCAATGCCCTTTTTCTCACATTCAAAAACCATAAACTCCAATGAACTGGGTTTTTTTTTGTAAAGGACCAACAAATAGTAGCACATATCCATTTAATGGCAGAAAAAAGATATGTGGTTGTTTAAAAGCCAGAAATACAGTGGCTTGCAAAAGTATTCGGCCCCCTTGAACTTTTCCACATTTTGTAACATTACAGCCACAAACATGAATCAATTTTATTGGAATTCCAGGTGAAAGACCAATACAAAGTGGTGTACACGTGAGAAGTGGAACGAAAATCATACATGATTCCAAACATTTTTTACAAATAAATAACTGAAAAGTGGGGTGTGCGTAATTATTCAGCCCCCTTTGGTCTGAGTGCAGTCAGTTGCCCATAGACATTGCCTGATGAGTGCTAATGACCTGTGTGTAATCTAATGTCAGTACAAATACAGCTGCCCTGTGACGGCCTCAGAGGTTGTCTAAGAGAATGTTGGGAGCAACAACACCATGAAGTCCAAAAAACATACCAAACAGGTCAGGGATAAAGTTATTGAGAAATTTAAAGCAGGCTTAGACTACAAAAAGATTTCCCAAGCCTTGAACATCCCACGGAGCGCTGTTCAAGCGATCATTCAGAAATGGAAGGAGTATGGCACAACTGTAAACCTACCAAGACAAGGCCGTCCACCTAAACTCACAGGCGGAACAAGGAGAGCGCTGATCAGAAATGCAGCCAAGAGGCCCATGGTGACTCTGGACGAGCTGCAAAGATCTACAGCTCAGGTGGGGGAATCTGTCCATATTAGTCGTGCACTGCACAAAGTTGGCCTTTATGGAAGAGTGGCAAGAAGAAAGCCATTGCTAAAAGAAAACCATAAGAAGTCCCGTTTGAAGTTTGCCACAAGCCATGTGGGGGACACAGCAAACATGTGGAAGAAGGTGCTCTGGTCAGATGAGACCAAAATGGAACTTTTTGGCCAAAATGCAAAACGCTATGTGTGGTGGAAAACTAACACTGCACATCACTCTGAACACACCATCCCCACTGTCAAATATGGTGGTGGCAGCATCATGCTCTGGGGGTGCTTCTCTTCAGCAGGGACAGGGAAGCTGGTCAGAGTTGATGGGAAGATGGATGGAGCCAAATACAGGGCAATCTTGGAAGAAAACCTCTTGGAGTCTGCAAAAGACTTGAGACTGGGGCGGAGGTTCACCTTCCAGCAGGACAACGACCCTAAACATAAAGCCAGGGCAACAATGGAATGGTTTAAAACAAAACATATCCATGTGTTAGAATGGCCCAGTCAAAGTCCAGCTCTAAATCCAATCGAGAATCTGTGGCAAGATCTGAAAACTGCTGTTCACAAACGCTGTCCATCTAATCTGACTGAGCTGGAGCTGTTTTCCAAAGAAGAATGGGCAAGAATTTCAGTCTCTAGATGTGCAAAGCTGGTAGAGACATACCCTAAAAGACTGGCAGCTGGAATTGCAGCAAAAGGTGGTTCTACAAAGTATTGACTCAGGGGGCTGAATAATTAAGCACACCCCACTTTTCAGTTATTTATTTGTAAAAAATGTTTGGAATCATGTATGATTTTCATTCCACTTCTCACGTGTACACCACCATGTATTGGTCTTTCACCTGGAATTCCAATAAAATTGATTCATGTTTGTGGCTGTAATGAGACAAAACGTGGAAATGTTCAAGGAGGCCGAATACTTTTGCAAGCCATTGTATGTGGCATGTTTACATATATATACACACACACATATATATATCATTTGATGGTCTGGACAGAAAATGCCAAAACTGCAAATCCAACGAGACGTGTCCCTAACCGACAGGCCAACAATCAGAGAAGCAGCCAAGAGGCAATTGGTAACCCTAGAGGAGCTGTAGAGACCCACAAGCTCAGGTGGAAAAATATGTTGACATGATAACTATTAGTCATGCAAATGTGTCCTTTACAGAAGAGTTGCAAGATGTAACCCATTGTTGAAAGAAAGCCAGAATAAATCCTGTTTGCAGTTTCTTAAAGCCATTTAAGGGGCACAGCAAACATGTGGCGCCGCAGTCAGATGAGACTTGAACACACCATGGTAGCAGCAGCGTCACAATGTGTGGATCACCTAATATTTCAACAATATGATGGTTACAAAGTGTCAAAATGCAAAAAACTCCCTTGGTATGAACTATTGCAAGGCGCTGTACATGATCAAGTGAGGGCCAAAGACACATTAATTGTATCTGTTTAATGGAGCTGTTTTAAACAGCAGCTTAGAAGCAATGAGTTTTCCCAGACAGTCTGTTTGTGCTGTTGGAAGCAGCAATAATGTTGAGCTTCAGCCATCACTGCAGTTGTTGCTGTTGTTGTCAGGCTTGTGTGTGCCTCTAGATGAGATAGAAAGGATTGTGGGCTCAAGTGATGATTAAATTTCACACTTGTGGTGAGAGAAAGAGAAGGAGATAAGGAAAATGTGTGTGCATTGGTGTGTGTGTTTGCGTGTGCATGCGTGTCTGTGCAAACCAATTTAATGCCTTTTACACAAAGTGCAAGTCCTGGGCTTCACTGCAGGGCACAATGGGTGAGATTGGCTGTGAATATACTATCCCATCGATATGCATTTCAGCCAAGGTAGCACTACAGTCAGTTAAAAATGATTTATCAATACTCTCACACAAGCCGAAACGAACCCGAACTCTGATTGCCACGTTGTTCTCACTTGAAAACGTATAGCTAACCACAGACTAGATTCTGTCTGACAACCAGGGACTACAGCTCTCTTTACCCGGCAGGAAATTCTTTCAAGAACATCCGTCATTAGATTCAGTACGTAGTTTAGCATATACAGTAAAGGCAGTTGCTCTTCCGAGTTGTGTGTGGCTGTGTCAGCCTCCAGCTAAGCCTAAACTTCTGAGAGATGGGAGAAAAAGAGGCAACAAGAGAAAAGAGAGCATAGGGAGATAAAAGACTCAGAGAAACAGAGAGAGAAGAGAGACAAATGAGGAAAATAAATTTGAAAGAGAAGGACTTCAGAGCCAATAAAATAAATCTGAGTCTAACTTAATGTCAGAGTGGAGACTGGGGACCCAGAGGGGGGGTCTCTCCTGTCCTCCTACCTCTCCGCCTGTCGACCCTTGCCTCACTCTGAAACAGATCCTGAAGTGGTTCCTCACTCCCCTCCGTCAACTCCTTGAAAGCAACTAATTCCGCTGTCATGACTGGTTAAGAGTGTCTGTTTGCATGCATAAATGGGGAGTCTTCTGACATTTTAATTCGAGCAAGCACTGGCTCGATCTCCTGCCTCGAGGAAGACATAGCAA
This sequence comes from Valencia hispanica, assembly GCA_963556495.2. NCBI lineage: Eukaryota > Metazoa > Chordata > Actinopteri > Cyprinodontiformes > Valenciidae > Valencia > Valencia hispanica. The sequence goes on from OY747702.1 coordinate 18,930,986, forward strand.
CTCATCGCTTTGACCTTGCTCCTCTCGAATGCGAAGCCCTATTTGGATAAGGGGATAAAATTGCAGAATGGGGTGGATAAAGAACTAGCGGAGGTGGTGACACACTCCTCTCATCTCGTATGAAGAGATTTGCCGCGTATCCTCGTGTTTATTTACCAGCCAAACTGGTTGTCACTGTTATCTGGTTAGTCACAGCAGAGACAGGGCACCACATCCAGCGTAATGCAGCTCTATTCTTCATGCATCTCTTTCTTGTTCTCTCGTTTCAGATCTGATCACGCCTCCTCTCTCTTTTTCTGTCACATTTCCCCACCTCCTCTTCCTCTCAGCCTGTCTCCCACTCACCATCTCACTGATTCGGACCCTTTCTGAAAGCTGAGTCATGTCGAGGCAGACTGCATGTGCTTGTTTGAATGAGCAGGACATCTGCGCCATGTAACACTGGCTTTCCAACAGACACCACCAACCACCACTGCTGCTAACATACTGTATGGTTCAATCCAAATATGCCTGTGCGTAGGTTTGTCACTGTGTTGGTGTGCATGTCAGAGGGAGAACATATCAGAAGGGATAAGAGAAAAGAACTGGATCTAGATGTGAGCTCTCGTGCACGCTCCGTGCGAGCGTGCGTTCCTGCCTGGTGAACTATTGGAGCTATCTGCGTTATTTTCCAGCAGCCTCTCTGACCTTCTGGGGACATTTTACCAAAGGGCTCCCTCACCATTCAGAGCTTTCTGAACACCGTCTGTCTAGCCATTTAGAGCAATTTTACCACAGCCCTGTGTAGCTGTTAGGGCAGTTTTAGCAAAGGCCAGCAGGTTTCTTAGAGCTGCATCGAGATGACCAAAATAGAGGAGTGGAAACAAAGAGAAACTGGACCAATCAATACCAGCACCAATGAGCCATGAAGCAGCAGGCAGAAAGGAGCTAGTCTCTACTCTAGGAAAAGGCATTCGCACACATTTTCTTTAATACTAAGAAACATGTATAAATATGAAATCTCAATAACAAAGTCATTTAATTCATATTTGGTGGTTATCACATTACTCTTCATTTGAATTTGATATGACAGACCAATATAAAGTTGTGCTATGGGCTGAAAAAAATTTTTTTTTTTCTTTAATATCACAAATGGATGACTGAAAAGTGTGGTGTGCATTTTTATACAGCCCCCTATATTCGGATATCCCTAAATAAAATCCAAGGCAACCAACTTAGTTTTAGAGGTAAAGTCAAATATTTCATGTCTCATTTAATCATAGTTCAAAAGCAGTTCTTCTGTGAATGCCTCAGAGGTTTGTTATAGATTATTAGTGAAGAAAAAGCACCATGAACCCCAAGGTTTTGAACATCTCTTATATTGTAGCACTTCTCAATGCATCATTTGAAAATGGAAATACAAACACCTGACAGATTTTTTAGATTAGGACCATCATTTGTCCTTATACTTCACAGTTAAAATGTTGTTCTGTCACATAAGATCCCAAAGGAAATGGGTAAAAGTTAGAGGGGTACAAATTGAACAATGCGTTTTATTAATATTAAATCTCATAGATAGCCATCAGCTATTGATAAGTTGATCAAATACATTTTAAAAAGTAAGAACTTATATTACTTTACTGCTGTCTTCAGTAGTGAAAAAATCGTAGTGAAAAACAGTAGTGAAAAATAGTAGTAAGAAAATGTGAAAGGAACACAAACCCACTGGAATGCTTGCTCTCGTTCACAATTGTTAAAAAAATAAATCAATAAAACAAGAATAATAAAAGGACAGCAAACTTAAAATTAAGATTGAATAAATAAAAATAAAAAAGGATTTCCTCCAAAGATTTGCTTTTTTACAGAAGCAGACAAATTAGCTGTTTGCAGACAATATACTGAGCAGTACGTATACGCACTATAAAAACCCTGTTCACATTCATCTTAATACACCCACATATGCACAGTTGCAAACATTTATAGCATGTCAAAGGTGAAAGCCCTGTGTATCCAAGCTGTAATTGTGCAAGGGATTGAAAAACATCTGCTTGAACAAAGGGCATAAAGCCCTTACACAATGCAGAACACAGAGGCTGTGGTGTGATTGAGTCACTCTCTGACAGTGCTTTTGTGTCCAACTGCAGTGTGCTGAGCCAGAACACTCCTAATAGATGCTAGTCTCCAGGACTTACTGGAAACAAGTTGCAGCAGCCAGTCCTACCCACTCAGCATTACTGAGTAGATAATTGGTTGCCAGTTGCCCCCCCCCCTTGACAGAGCTGTACGATGAGGAAGATTGCCGCTGATCGGCTGCAGACAATAGGCAGCCACTTGTTTAAATAACTTTGATGGAAGGTAACGTTTCATTAGGCACCGTGCCGAATCAGCACCTCGACAGCTTCATTCTGACAGCCATCACCAGGCTCAGCCGACCCCCTGACATTACCTCTGTACACAATCACTGACCTCCTGCCTTCCATCTGTTATCAGAACAGGTTGTAATCCTCTGCATGCAGACTGAATGAACATGCCGCAGCGTACACAGCACTTGACTACTTGTTCATTTGACTGCTCCTTTATTAAATACACTGCCAATATTTATATTGGCAGTGTATTTAAAAGTATTTAGGATGGTCAATTTAAACTTTACAAAACACATTAGGTTGATTTGATTATTTCAGTTTGATAATTTATCAATCAGGTTACAATTTCTTTTTATTACTACCTGATAAAATCTTGTTTTTGCTTAACAGTGAATCAAAGCAATAGTTACATATATGCCATAATAATATTATCTGAAATGTTACAAGTAGTCTGTTTTATTCAGAGGTTCTGTGCGGCTCCATTTTTCTTGCTGGTGTTTTATTTCTTGTATTTTTATTTTACAAGAAATCTTTGAAGCTGTAAAGTCATGAGCATTGACGATTGACAATCATTGTTTTTGATGTTGCACTAAGATATCCAATGTGTTGGGAAACAGAACTGGATTGCTTTCCTGGTTTACTGGACAATGTCCATTGTAATATATCATTTGTGTAAGTTCAGCTGTTTATTACAGTTGTGGCATAATGGCTGTGTGTGATGGAATATGCTCGAAAGGTGTCTTAGCAAAGAACGGATGTTAATCGATTTCAATCAGACCAATGAATACCAGTGTATAAAAAAAAGTGTTTTCATTACTAAGGTATCACACAAGAAGCATTTTATTATAAGTAAAAGCGACGATCCTTCTAAAGCCATTACCAACCATATTGTTTCAAAACATAAAGATGGCATTGGTTAGAGATACAAAGGTTCTGAGTGTCCCAGTGAGCACAAAGTTCCAGAAGTGAAAATAACCAAAATTGACCAAAGATCTTCCATGACAGATGCTACTCTGCTCACTGCACAATCCACTGCTGAAGAAAAATCATGCTAAACCCATTTAAAGTTTGCTGCATCATATTTGGACAAGCCAGCGACATACTGGGAGAATGTTGTCTGATTAGATGAAACTAAAAGTTGGACTCTTTGGATGTCGTTGCACACATTGTGCCTGATTTATCATAGGTTTGCGCTTGTTAAAATGTGCACAAACCACACAGCGGGTGCAAAAACATGCAGCACGTGATTTACTAAGCAGGCGCAGGGAGGACTGTACCTGTTGAACCCATAGCAAGATGTGAGCGATTCATTAAGCCTCCTTTGTCCTTGATGAATATGTAATGTGGCCGTTTCTGTCAGAAAAGAGCTAAATATTGCGAGAAGAACATTCAAATAAGTAGGCGTTCCACGCTCGGTGTGATCTATCAAACCGAAACGGTTTGCACAGGCTGTTTTTGTGCTTAATTTTACTGCCTCTGAAAGGCATGGATTAACTTTGCGCCATCATGATTCAACATAAGTGTATTACTGACAAACAAAAAATACAATCCACACACATTATAACATAATTAACACTCTAATGACCATAAACCTGACAGTTCTGTAAATTTTTTTCAACTCACTCAACGCATCTGCACCTGCTGTCTCTGGAATACGCGCCTGGATGGAGCAGAGAGTGGCGCATGTAGACTGCACCCATTAAGTTTATTAAAGAAAAACAAAAAAGATCATTCACATTCATTCCTGCCTAATAGTAATTAACTCTCTAACAGCCATACTTGACAGTTATGTTGTTTGTTTTCCCTTTTTGGCCAAAAACGCATCATGAATCCACTGCGCCTTTTCCTCCTCTCTCTAGCTGTGGCACAGTGCATGGGGAAGACAGGCTAGCACACACAGCAGCAGACGCCAAGTCCTCGTTCGAATACTCCTCTTCGCACCTGTTATGATTTGCGCACCCAATCTTAGTACATAACCCGCAAATGAATTGCTTCTTGTGTGCAGTTTTTTTGCGGCCCACGCAATTTTGAGCTCTTTATTTGGAATATTGATAAATTAGGCCCGTTATTAGATATTAGTTTAGCTTAGGAATGATACTGCATATAACCCCAACATCTCTATACTAACAGTGAAGTTTAGAGGCGGGGCCATCATGGTGTGGGGGCTGTCTTTTTAGCATATGGTACTGACTGACAAACTTAATTTAGATGAAGGAAGGATGAAAAGGAAGAATGAAATCTACAGAGTCATTCTTTTGAACAACTTGAACCCAATTGACAATCTATTGAAAGAAGCAAAAACCTTCAAGTTGCGAAAACTGTTTTCTCTTGAGAATTTTGTCAACCTAAACACCTGAGCAATACTTAAGAGTAGTTTCTCCATGCAGGAGACATCTGGAGGCTTTTACTAGAAAAGGTTTTTCCACATAGTATTAAATACATTTTAGAAAGCATGTTCACTACTTGTTTGCTGTGCCTTTCTAATGCATTACAATTAATCAATGGACAAGTTTGTTTCTTCTTTCTTTTTAATTGTGGATTTCTTAGCTTGTTACTAATTGCTGAAGTGAATTTCACATCAACAGCAAAATTACAAGATATATTAACCGAGAAAAATGTTGGCATGCTCAATGCTTACTTCATTATAGTTTGAATGACATCAAACCAGTGGCGTGAAGAACAACATGTTCTGGTTACACTCATAAAAGAGAGATAACTGCATGTCAACTGTTATAAGAATATTGTTAAATTTTGGTGGGTTGTTTCTCCAGTGTGTACACTGTTAGTTTAAGAAGGGATGTCCAAGTTAAATATGTTCTACTAATACTTCAATTAGTTTTTTTTATTTTGCAGTGGCTGAAGGACTGTGGTGCCTGGTTACACACACAATGAGGCAAAGTTCAATAAAAGTAAATAAAAGTAGAGGATTTTCTGCCCAGAAAACATTTGAACTTTTCCAATATACACTTGGGCTGTCCTTTTATTTATCATGTCTTTGCCCTAGATGGATTCGTAGAACTCTTTGCTTCTTTGTCTTTTGTACTTGTAGAGAAGAATCAGCCCAAGGAGTATTTCGCTCTGCTCTCTGCTGAGATGCTCTTACAGTAATTACATTGCACCTATAGCAAAACTTCAAATGTAATCAAAAGGACTTTTTATATGAAAGATGAAGCAATAAATTCAAACTTTAGATTATTTTTTCCACTCCTACTCAAATGCTACTCCTACTCTACACTCTGTGATTAAGTACTTTTTTAAACAATAAAACTTTCTTTGGCAAATCACCCCCGAATTAAATGGTCTGTGACATGTGTCTGCACAATCCATCATTTTTAATGTTTGTACAAAGTATTGGCGTCACTGTTGTCAACAGCAGACATAGCCTTAGCCAGGGCTGGAGAATCAATGTTTCTTCCATTGGCACTACTGGTGTTCAAAGCTTCTCCAAATGGTAAAGAAACTTTCTGTAATCTTTACCAGCATCTTTTTTTAGTTACATATGCCTGGAGCAATTATGCCGAATGGACTTTTTACTTTTGTTGTCTCCTATTATGCCCACAGAGCACATCTTTTTACGCAATCTACATTCTTTATGCCCGCAACGAAAGCTCTACACTTACAAGATTCAAAATTGTTGAAGACAAAACTTTCTATTTTAATTTGAATATTTACTGTGAAAAGTGTTGCACAGTCTTCGAAACGTTTAACTTGGTAGGTTCACCTAATGGTTTTAAGTGGATCCAACTAGAAAAACAACCTAATGCAAACCTGTTAAGCTACAAGTTCTCATAAATGCCCTTGACTGTCTTCTCTTCTTACAGTTTATTTTGTTAAAGTTTGTCTTGTTCTATTAAAAAAGCTCCCTAGCAACGAGAGATGTGATCATACAGTTAGTTTGTTCAATTCCCTCCCCTAACTACAGCTTTAACTAAAAAGACTATACTTTGCAACTGTGTTTAAAACACGTTTTCAACTAAGAAAAATACCTGATTTTAAAGCTTAGATATAAATCAATGTTTATTTTATTTTTAGTGCTGATTTAGTGGGGCAGAAAAAAGTATTTGGCAGCCACCGATTGTGCAAGTTGTCCTGCTTAAAAAGATGAGAGAGGTCAGTAATTTTCATCATAGGCACACTTCAACTGTGAGACAGAATGTTAAAAAAAAGAAATCCAGGAAATTGCCTTGATTGTCAATGGCAGAGGTCAAACGTTTCCTGTAGATCTTCACCAGGTTTTCACACACCATACCTGATATTTTGGTCCATTCTTCCAGCAGAAGCCCATGACATTCTGCTCTTTGTCTTACCCAGATCCAAATAAAAGTGGGAAAGTATGTCCAAAAAGATTTTTAAGCTATTAAGATATTGTTTAGCTACATTTTCAACAAAAATAAAGCAAACAATAACTTTCCTTTCACTTTCCTACTGTTAAATATATTGTAATTAAACATCTGTTTTATGTTTGGCCAACGTTTTCAGAATGCGATAAATATTTAGGATATTTTGTGCCAATTAAACAGTTTAGCCTTAGCAGGAAGGAAGCAGTTAAAAGTCTCTTTAAAGATAATGATGCTACTTCTAATATTTACAAATTGTTTTCACTGCAGATTTGACTAGTGTTCATATTACTAAAAAACTTAAAATTAAAGTACATTAAAAAATGTCGATAGTTCCTCGCCTTGGAATATTTTATGTTTTGCTAGCACTAGTTTATATGCTATTCTTAACAAAAACATGTTGTTTATGCTTATGTTATGGCTATCTGAGAATGTTTTCTGATGAGGCCTTTCAAGCAGGTTTGTATTGTTTAGTTCATTGATTTATCTTCACACTTACACTGTACTGCTAAAAGTATTGGGTCAATCATCCATATTAATCAATTTAGGTGCTCCAATAACGTTCATCGCCATAGGTGTGTAAAACTAAGCACCTAGGCATGAAGTCTGCTTTAGAAACATTTGTGAAAGAATGAGTCGCTCTTAGGAGCTCAATAACTTCAAGTAATATATTGTGATAGGATGTCACCATACAAGAGTCCTTCCATTTAATTTTCTTGCCACTAAACTCTGGCAATTGTTAGTAGTTTCATAATAATGTGGAAACAAATACAACCAGCAGTCCCTCAGCTATTGAAAATTTACAGAATAGGGAATACCAAGGTCCACAATATCTACAAGTCTGGAGCTACTGACCAGTGCCTATAAAGCTCTATGGAATGGGTTTCAGTGGATGAGCTGCTGCATCCAAACCTTCCATCAGTAATCAAGGAGTTATGCTTTTTGGTTGATGTTCAAGGGCTGGCCTTAGCCACTTAGCAAACTCTTGATGCAATAGCATATACATATATTTGATGCATGTGGGAACAGTCCCGAGATGGCCCAATCAGTTGATGGACCCCCATGATTATGAACCAGTACAAAAAGCAATGTTCAAAAAAACATAAGACATTCCAAAAAATATATATATACTGTATATAAGCAAGTTTGGTGTAGCGAAACTTAGCAAGTCTGCACAGAGTCCTGACCTAACCTGACAACATCCATTGAATATAGCTTGGGATGAATAAGAGAGGCAAGCGTGAGCCAGGCCATCTTGTCCAAAATCAGTGTCTGACCTAACAAATGCTCTCCTAAAGTAATTGTTAAAAATTCCTATAACTAACATCCTAAACCTTAAAAACAGCGTTCTAAAAGAGCTAAAGCTTATGTAGCTAATTTTGAAGCCTTTCAATATAATTAAATACCATGTATCTGTGGCTGGTCAATATTTTTGGCAATATAATTTGTATTCTAAACACCTGTGCAACATGTTTGATACAAAGGATTTGTTTTTATAAACATGATTATTCCCAAGGTACATTTTTCTCCTTGTTAAAAGTATTGTTGGTATAATGTGTTTCTCAATTCTTGATTGCACTTTCCCAAATTCATAGCCAGGATGGTCAACAACAAAGCATAACGTTGAGCAAGCAGTTCATTTATGATAAGCTATAATAAGCTTGGAGCTTTGAGACAGACAAGCAATCCTAGGACATTTAGAGGAGAAACACAGATTAAGCAGGAACGACTCAGCTCCAGCCACAAAGGATTTGTTATTTGTTCAGGAAATTAAACTATTTAAAAATGAAACTGTCAAATGTATGAAACCAGTTAATCCATCAAAGCCTGTGACATTTTGTTTTTTTATTTACTTATATTAAGTGAGATTTTACTACTGATATATTCTTTTTATAAACTCTACATTCAAAAGCACAAATTTTACCTAAAATGTGTAAAGTGATTATAAAATTGGATTTAAATACATAGTAAAGTTATTGCATATTAGAAGAATTGTGCTATGCAAAAGTCAGCCAATAAGAAATACAGTAAATACAACTATTTAGCAAATATACTGTACATGCTTTACAAGGCTTTCCAAAAGTATTGATAATACTGATGCTGTTTACGGACTAATATTCTCAAACATTTAGTTATAGTGAAGTTAAATTACACAGGTTGCAATGGATTTCATTTTTGTGCAGTGAAGGGGGTAAATACAAATGTAAACTACACCTCAGATATTTATTTGTAAACAAAAAAAGTAAATTTTTATTTCCACTTCACAATTATGCACTACTCTGTGCTGATTTGTCATATAAAATCCCAATGAAATATAATGTGGTTTATGATTGTAATGTTCAAAAGTTATGAAAAAGCTCAATGCTTATGCAAAGCACTGTAAATGTAAAATGTTTACTAGTTCTGTCTAACAACATAAGTGGGCTGTAATCACTTATTTGTAAATGTACTCGAGCCTCTGACTGTTTCTTGCACCCAACCGTCATTGGAAGGTGTCACCTCAGGGTCTGGAAAACTTAATTACGAGGTAATCTTCAGATTTATCTCAAAAGAAATAATCATTTGCCTTAGCTAATAAACACTTTTTTCTGCTCTCTTGTCCACAACTGGAGTCTGCACTGCATTTGACCTCTGCAATTAACATTAGGCCTTTGCAGCTTATTCACCGTCAAACTGTGAAACTAGATTTACTGAGAAAAAGAAAAAAACACACACACATTAAAGTAATAAACTCTGAGCCACTAATGACTCATTTCGCTCTTTGTGAAAATACCAGGTCCCCTGGAGCAACATGTAGTTCACAGCAGAACCATAAAGAAGATCTTGGTTTACAACATAAGTAATCTGTGTCTGTGTGTGTGCAATTGCCTGAAATGTGATTTGGTGCTGATTATTGGATTGTAGGGTGCTGCTGACTAGCTCATCTCCCTTGCGTCAGGAGCTTCTCTGTGTTGCCATAGAGATGGTTATCTTTCCGAAGTGAATCTTCCTTTCTCGGTTATGATTGAGCAAGTAAAGATTGCAACTTTTTAAAATGGATGGACATTAATTTTGACCGAAAACGCTATAAATGATTTTATTTTTACATTGAGACACTAAATGAGCCTGCGTGTCCACAGTGAGTTACTGGTAGTGCTGTCTGTTGTATTCTTCAAGATTACAGATCCAATCTTAATCTGTCCTCTATTTCTCCTTTAATGCCCCGTTCGCTGCCATAAAGTCGGCTCCTCATATCTGATGGCCGTGTTGTGCTTAATAACAAGCTACGACTGCAGGAGGGAGGGGTAGTTTGGGGGATAAACAAATTAACAAAGCTATTCACAGCCTTTGCAACACCAGGGGGTGTGGGAGGAGTGGAAAGAGGGCAGCATAAGAAAAAAAAACCAAGAGGACTGCCTTAGCTAATCACAACAGGGGGCATACGCTGCAATCACTTAGGCACAGCATTATCTCAGCAATCATGCATCGTCCTATTGTTGTGTTAATTGGAAACTTTAATATGAGCCATAATATTGTTGCCTCATTATTTGCCCGGTTACTTTTCCCCCAAATTAATAAAGCAGCCACATAACTTACTGAGACAGCACTAAAGGCTGCAAATAAATTCAAGAAGTGATTCAATGAGCTATGTTGCATGTTCAGAATCAGCTGCAGAGGCTTGAAGCCTGCTCCGCTGATCACTCAGTGTTGTTAAGGAGCATGTAAGATCAGTAACAAGCTCTGTTACATGCAAAACCAGGCACCGATTGTTGCAAGCACAGACAGCTTTGGCTCGACGTCACAAGAAACCTGGAAAAATCTGCCAAATGTAACAGCTGCGTTAACATGATTTTTACCAAGGGGGAGAGTGTGGCCAACACTGAAATGTTTGATTCCAGCTTGGCACAACTGTAAGGGAATCTTTCATATTTATATTAAATGTTTGGAGTACCCAGATTCAGTTAGCAGCCTTTGCAGTAGGAAACTGACAGGAACTCAGCATTTACCTATTTCACTTTAAAATAAACACACTGGCTTGCTGAACTAACATCAAATTATTCTATAGTATTATTGCTAAAAGTCAAAAGACTTTTTAAACAGTAATGTAAGGTAAGGTATTTTTACACATGTATTACTTACATAAAGCAAAAGGGAAAAGTATATTTACCAATATATTTTAGGGCCAGTAAACCTAAAAGTCCTGAATGTTAGAATCAGTAATACATCACATTGCACCTTTATACTTATTTTGGAGGAAAAAAACAGGCTTGATGTAGCATCCGTCCATTTTAACAAAAAAAGGTTTGTTTAATTGGAATATGCTGAAAGGATGTGTGGGTACTATTAGTGATACAGAAAAAGATGGAGTGAGAATTTTAGCTCCAGTGATCACATGCAGGAGACACCGATGATCTCTTTGGAAGTAAAAGGCTGAAGAGGTAAACTTTCTCCTCACCTACGAAACTGTCTCTACTTTAAAAAACATTTTTTTGTCCCAGATACATGAGACAATTGTCAAATTGAGCTTATAGTTAAACTCAGAATTAATCATATCTCTGGTACTTACATTTAAGGTAATATTTTAATAAATTAATATGTGTCTTTTGACTGGAAGTAACATTAATGTTTGTTTTTATTCACAGAACAGTAGGGGTATCGAAGTAAAGGAGGCGGGCCAAGCAAATGTCGTAACTTGAATCCAAAACAGAAAATGTGAAGGGAGCTAAAACTAAGGGTGATGGCAAGGAGGCCTTTCAACTGATTGCAAATGATGAATTGTCCAAACTAACATTTGAAACATACAAAAACAATGGTCAGCAATTGCAATTAAAGCTTTTCCATCTTATTTTTAAGAAACATTTATGTTAAAACTCCAATAAAAAAGAAATCTTTTTTTCAACCACTGCTGCTTCTTTAGCATTGTTTTAATATATTTTAACCGATATATATTTAAAAATAAATTTTTTCAGACAACGGAGCCACCCTTAAATGGAGATCTAAGAATCATGCAAGTAAGGTTGTGTCTGGGCAGAGATAAATTAGCTAAAGATAAACAAATTAAGGTTTGTTTTGATTATTTATTTTACTGTGTTTCTGCTGCATTTGTAAGAGTTCATTCTTCAATTGTTTGGGTATAAACAGGTTTTGAAAGGTTTCTGACCAATAGAAAGAGTCGTTTTAAATCCTGCAACACAAGTTACTCTGTTTCACCGGACTTTCCTTTGTTCTTTGGTGCTAAGCTAAAACAGAGTGGCTCTAAGCTGCGCTACATACATTAGCTCTGCAAGCTCAATTTGATTAGTGTGGCCTGCTTTTGCATACCGTTAGCATTCATACACAATAAGAACTGCTATCTACAGTATTCAAAATACAGATCGGCTTTAAAACAGATAGTTTAAACACCGAAAACTAATCGTATAAGTCGTTTTTGAAACCACCTTCTTAGTATGTCAAAATACTAAATTAGATAAATCACTGCAGTGACTGATCCATAAAATAGAATCAATTATCCAAAAGGTTATTGATTTCTAATTCAGAAAATGTAAGATTACTTCCTCCAAATAATATTTTTTGTCTTCACGTCTGCTTTGCATTGTGATTTGAACACAAACCAACAGGTTCTAATTCGTCTTAAACTAATCACAATTAGTTTAAGACTAACTTAGCGTCACTCCCAAAACTCTACAGTACAAGCCTTTTTTTAGCATACATATTCATACTGAACTATGACATCACAATCAATTTAATGGTTAATGTTTCTACTTCTTTGCATATTTGTCAATTTTACTGTTTTATTTTGGTAGTTAGTTTTATTATTCATTCATATTTTATTTAGTAGTTTAGTGTGTTACTAGCTTAGTGAGTTTGTTGATTAAAGTGTTTTGACTGGAAAGTGGTATTCTTTTTGTAAAAAACGTGTATTTTGGAAAGTCGTTGTTTATCAATCTACATACATGTATAGTAACCTGCTATTCAAGAAATGCCAAGAACTTATTCTTTCATCTTTTCTTTATTATCTCTGGCTTATCAGGCAGGTAATATTAAACATTAACTGAGACTAAACTATTTGGCTATTATTTTTCCTGGATCCCAGGATGGTGCCCAAAACTTGGTAATTTTGACATTTAATTATTAATCTTATTAATAATTGCCCTAAGCAATTATTCATAATTCATAGCCAAAACATACCTATCTGTGTCACTACAGTATATATTATGATTCTACCTAACCGTTTAATTTTATTGGCTTACTAAAGCAGTAAATAGCTGCATTACTACAATGGAGAGTGTTGACATACTGCAAATTAGCATGCGTCCCCGGCTGCAATATGGCAGACAAGAACATAGCGAGGGAAGCTTTCATCTCTCTATTTAATGATTTTTCATGCTGCTAATACATCCCTGAAAACTGCTAATCAATTTAGTTGTTTGGTATTTAATATACAATTAATTGAAAAAAACCAAAAAATTATAGCATATATTTATTTAGCATGAAACAATCACCCACCTCAGTGCGTGGGGTCAGCCCAATGTGAGCTGAATATATTTGGAATAAATTATCATCATACTCAAAGTACAATAAATGATTTTCTCTTGTATTTCATTATGATGATGAGAATTAATCTTGAGATTAAATCTGATTTAATGAAAGACTGATTTGAAATCAATAAATCCAGTCAAAATCTGAATGGTTATTTGATGATGGGGAGAGAGTGTAGGAATACTGGGGTAAATCCTTTTTCTCCCCTTGCTGTCACTGGCTTTAATTAATTCATTAAAGTTACAGAATCATTATGTAATGAACCTAATCATGTGGTGGCCTGTGTCCCAACCTCTCCCCCCAGACAAAGACATTAAGTCTGTGACCACTTTAATTTTGCAACTTGAATTTCTTTGATTTACAGGCGAACATTTCATTGATGCTTGTATCCCATACATCTTGGCACGATTACCATGGTGACGTCAACATGAAGATCAATCACTAGCAAACAGGAGAGGAGCATGACACCAATTAAAAGGTGGTGTCATCTCCAAGTCATCGCTCACACTTCTCGCTAATGCACTAATTACCGGGGCTGCGACATTAATGGAATAGCATGGTTCAGCCTGGGGATTAATCTGCATGGATTCGCTTGGGTGTGTGTGATGTCTGTCTGTAATATGTGTGTGTGCGTGTGTGCGTGTGTGTGTGATTAATGCAAACCCCTGCCTGCTCCAGGCCTGACCTTGAGCACCACCACAGGAGGGAAATGAACTGGCAAGGTGAAGAGGTTGGGATAGCAGTGTACAGGGCCACGGAGGGGGGGCAAACAGCTAAGGTTGTGGGGCCCGATCAAGGTTAAGGAAAAACAGGGATCCGATGCAATAGGAAGGGTTCGATAGATGTAAAGTGATGCAGAATGAACTAGAAAACAACTCTACATCGGTTATTTCAAAAGAAACTGAAGGTAAATGTCTAGGAATATGAAGAAATAATATACACTGTTTTATAAAATCATCCATACCTCTTTTGTTTTTCATCAAGTTGAAAGCATAAACTTTAATAAACAAATTTTTGGCCATATGTAACAGACCAATACATAGTAGCGCATTTTTGTAAAAATAAATGAAAATGATACATGATTTCAATATGTGTTATACCTTGCAGTCTGAAAGGTGGGGTGTGCACTCATCCTTTGTAGAACCATCTTTTACTGCACATACATTTATAAACAGTAAATATTTTAGATAACTTTTAGTAAACTTGCACATCTGGAGACAATGTTTTTTTCCCCCATACTTTTGCAAAATAGCTTAAGATGCATCAGATCAGACGGAGAGTATTTGCTAACAACAATTTCAAGTGTTGCAACAGAATCTCAGTTGAATGTAGGTCTAGACTCCGACTGGGTCATTCTATCAAACTGATTCCCCTGTTTTCTAATTCATTTAGAAAAGTAGGCCTGATAATGCTGCCACCATGTTTGGTATGTTCCTCACATGGCTTGTGGCAAAACTTGAAATGGTACTTCCTATGGCTTTCTTTCAACACTGACTTTTCAGCAACATTAGCAGAATTTATGTTAAAAAAGATAGAATCTGGCCTTGACTTATTGTATCTTCCCTTATGTCTGTATTAAATATTGTTGTTTGACCACTAATACCTAAGAAGCAATATTAAGTGCCAAAACTGTAATAAATATACATTTTATCATAATGTATCCATGAGATAATAAAAATAAAACTAAGTAACTAAATAAATCTATAAAAATATATTAACATATTCAATGAAAAATGTAAATGAAAAATACAAATTTCATTTATAAAAAGTTTTCATTTTTTACCTTCATAAAGAAATAGGTCAGGGCTACCTTGCTGCAGTGCTATGTGGAAAAATGTGTTAGTGGGTCTGGTCATATAGACCCTAAAGTCAGAATGACAAAACATTAAGGAAAGCATGAACTGTCATGTTCTCTGGAGTACTGTTAGCCCCGCCCACTGACTTTGATGGGTGATGCTGACAAATAAAAATGAATTCAAGATCTGCTGCAGCGTGCAACTTTTCAATTTCAACTAAAACTAAAAACATTGCAACCATTTAAAAAAACTAAAACACAAAAAATGTAAATATATATAAATATATAGTAATATATAAATAACTTGTACCACAGGAATATTATTTCCCAGTGATTATATAATAACCAAGCTTAATTTGTTTTTGTTTCATTTAGTTTGGCAATTAAAGAGCAAAATAAAGTGATGTAAAAAAATCCCGAAATATTGTAGTAATGGCATTTCTTTTAACTAAGGTAAATAGAAACAGAAACATGGTTAAGTAATAAGACCTCAACCAAAAACATATACAGCATTTGCTTGAAATGAGTATTAGGTAAATCTCAGCAAAAATATTTAAATAACAAAAAGGTGCAAAGTCATGAAATAGGACAAATCTGGACTTAATAAGGTATAAATAATAAATTATGTTTATTATAAATAGTAATACTTTTTTTAATAGTATTAATGCGAGTGAGAATGGTATGTACTGTATGTGATAAGGAGGCTGCTTGTGTGTTCAGCCTAGTTTATACTTCTCCGTCAGCAAGTTCGCACCCACACATGTATTAACAAAGATGTTTTCCTTTTATACTTCTCTGTTGGTGTATCAGTGTTGTGAAGAAATTCCCCACCAGGACAGCAGGGGGTGTAGACCTTTTCTGATGGGTCTGCCTACCATTGCAGTGATGTTTCTGGTAGACGAAAGTTGATTTATTTCAGCTAGTAAACACACATCCACTCAAGGAGCAATGGCCGACAGAAAGCTTTTTACCAGAAGTGCAGCTCATGGAATACTCTAAAAACGCATGTAAACAAACAAGCACAGCGGTCTGTTTTGTTGTTCTCTACACCTCCTGTTGTTCAAAATCGCCAAAGAACAAATTAGATAAACTGGCCTTGCAATATAAAGCATCTAGTGGCCAAAACTTGCATTGACTACTAATTACATAGACTATAGAGCATAGTTCTGGTAAAATTATCTGGGGCTGATGATGGGCTGCCCAATCACTGATGTGAGCTCAACAGATAGTTAAAAAATTGGGCTCTGCTCATGTCCTTGCGTGAGTGACAGACAGCCCATGCGTCGACAAATAATGGCGGTGTGTGTGTCCGCACTTACGCAGACGGAGAAGTATAAGCTAGACTTTTTTTCTGTATTTGTGTGTGGGAGCAAGTCAAACACCAAATGAACCTGTGTGTGTGTGTGCTTGTGACCCAGGATGCTTGCGCACGTGTGTGCGTAGTCATCACAGGATATTAAACAATTTTCTGTGATTCGGTCTGGGACAACTAATTTGCAATTTAAAGTATTCTACAGGGGGTCACATTTGGAATACAACACTGCTTGAAAGCAACAGTGGACGAATTTCAGCAGTCTCGCTTTGATCCCATATTTCTAAACCAGAAGTCCGCATGTGAAAAAACTTCCTGTTTATGTGTATTTGATATACGGCAGTTTACTGACAGGGCTCCCACTAGTTTCATTAGCCATGAACAACACAATAGGAAAAGGGTACCATTTAGTAGTACACTCAAAAAAACTTTGTGTATGGTGACTCACCAATGACATATGTGAGCAGCAGGGCCAGCGTGAGGGTGAGCAGTGATGCAGACAGGGCTGTGCACTTCCAGTTGCAGCAACGATGAGGCTTGTTGAACGTAAACAGCGGCCTGGTCACGCTGCTGCGAGGGAGTGGCCGCGGTGGTGGGGAATACACCGTTCCAGAAGTGAGAGGGTATCCCTGCCCTGCGCCTGACAGGAGGGCTGATGAACCGGACCCCTGCTTGAACAGGAAATGTCTGTGGGGGGGAAAAAACACAGAAAATAGACTTCCTTTCAATTTTCGCCGATTAGGTGCTGCTACTACAGCTCTCAATCTTTAGCAGGGCCGATACGGCTGATGACATTTATTTCCTTAGAAATATTGGTTTAGTTCTTTTTCTGGCCTGCAGCTGTCAGCCCGTAGGACATGACATCTATCATCTATCTGACTGTTTAATAAGATTAAAATGTATGCCACCAAAAAGTAGCTTTAAATATGCATCTACTAATATGCTACTATACAGTGTAGAAGTTTTTAACCATGCCTTATTTCTTTATATTTTGCTTCCAAGAAGTCAGATTGTCTTGCAAATTTTAAGATATAGGTATATTGATTAGTGGTTTCTTGAACCTTGGCAGCTTTTTTTTCTTCTTTTTTTAATTAACAGTATTATCAAGTCATGTCTTGAAGGGATAGAGATAAAGAAAAATAAAACTAAACATGAGAGAGACATCATACTTTAGTTGATCATCAGTATACCAAGTTTTTAGCTATCCCCTTTTTGGGATTAATTTTGTTGGTGCTAAAATACTGATTTAGTGTTTGGCCCTTTGGGAAAAATCAAAAGAAATTAGTGATATCTATAGAGGGAAAATATTTCCTGAACAGAAGTCAATAAAAGTTTTCTGTAGTTTGCTAAAACTGTAAAGGGATTGCCAACCCAGAGAACACAGCAGTCTGGGAGTGAGACTCAAGGGATTTCTTCTCAGGTGAAACATTTTGCAGTAGAGCAGGTGTGGTTGTTGTACAAAACTAACTTGGAAAACAGGATTACAAAAAAATTGATGGTTGCTCCCAAGCTTAGGTCCTGAATCTCTACATATAGAGGTAGGGTTGGACTGGGTATTGGTTGACCAACCAGAACTACCAGGATCTAACCAGGACATTCCATTTTTTGATTTGTGTGCTGAAAAAAACATGAAAGTGGACAATTGAAAGACAAAGTTTTAGGCCTGAATTAACAGCATTTAAAATTCACTTTTTAAACAAATATTAAAAAAAACCCACCAGACACGGTACCAGACTTTGGACTTTGTTAGAGCCAACATATTGTGTTGCTGTTTTAGAGTTGGCTGAAGTAAGAGATGGCTGCAAGGGGACATTATTATTTGCAGAGAAATGATCAAGAGCCATTCAGTTCTGCACTTTATTAAAACTGTACAGAAAAGGTCATCCCAGAGAAATCCCAGAGTGCACACATCAGTTTGGGAGTTTGAGTTAAAACACTTCCCTCCCGCTGAAGGATCTTCTGGCATCGTGGGTTAGATAACTGAACACCATTAGCTTGTAAAACAGGAATCATCTTCTAGTTATACCGAAACTGGCAGCACTCTGTTTGGGGCTTACATCTTGACATATTTAGGTAGAAAGGTGTCATATATGGTCATGAACACATTTGGTTGTTTAAAAGAAATCTCTCAACAAGACACAAAATAATACATTGAGAGATATTTGAATAATTATGGCTCGAGACCCTTTAATAAACCAAAATTCATGGCTAAAGTTCATGAGAGTAACGTTGTTTGGTAGGGTGACTAGATCCCCCCCTAGCAAATGTGGGACAAAGACCATGTGAATGCGGGACAATGTGAGATTCCTTTTTATATACACAGTGGCTTGCAAAAGTATTCGGCCCCCTTGAACTTTTCCACATTGTGTCACATTACAGCCACAAACATGAATCAATTTTATTGGAATTCCAGGTGAAAGACCAATACAAAGTGGTGTACACGTGAGAAGTGGAACAAAAGTCATACATGATTTCAAACATTTTTTACAAATAAATAACTGAAAAGTGGGGTGTGCATAATTATTCAGCCCCCTGAGTCAATACTTTGTAGAACCACCTTTTGCTGCAATTACAGCTGCCAGTCTTTTAGGGTATGTCTCTACCAGCTTTGCACATCTAGAGACTGAAATTCTTGCCCATTCTTCTTTGCGAAACAGCTCCAGCTCAGTCAGATTTAGATCTGGACTTTGACTGGGCCATTCTACCACATGGATATGTTTTGTTTTAAACCATTCCATTGTTGCCCTGGCTTTATGTTTAGGGTCGTTGTCCTGCTGGAAGGTGAACCTCCCCCCCAGTCTCAAGTCTTTTGCAGACTCCAAGAGGTTTTCTTCCAAGATTGCCCTGTATTTGGCTCCATCCATCTTCCCATCAACTCTGACCAGCTTCCCTGTCCCTGCTGAAGAGAAGCACCCCCAGAGCATGATGCTGCCACCACCATATTTGACAGTGGGGATGGTGTGTTCAGAGTGATGTGCAGTGTTAGTTTTCCGCCACACATAGCGTTTTGCATTTTGGCCAAAAAGTTCCATTTTGGTCTCATCTGACCAGAGCACCTTCTTCCACATGTTTGCTGTGTCCCCCACATGGCTTGTGGCAAACTTCAAACGGGACTTCTTATGGTTTTCCTTTAAAAATGGCTTTCTTCTTGCCACTCTTCCATAAAGGCCAACTTTGTGCAGTGCACCACTAATAGTTGTCCTATGGACAGATTCCCCCACCTGAGCTGTAGATCTCTGCAGCTCATCCAGAGTCACCATGGGCCTCTTGGCTGCATTTCTGATCAGCGCTCTCCTTGTTCGGCCTGTGAGTTTAGGTGGACGGCCTTGTCTTGGTAGGTTTACAGTTGTGCCATACTCCTTCCATTTCTGAATGATCGCTTGAACAGCGCTCCGTGGGATGTTCAAGGCTTGGGAAATCTTTTTGTAGCCTAAGCCTGCTTTAAATTTCTCAATAACTTTATCCCTGACCTGTCTGGTGTGTTCTTTGGACTTCATGGTGTTGTTGCTCCCAACATTCTCTTAGACAACCTATGAGGCCGTCACAGGGCAGCTGTATTTGTACTGACATTAGATTACACACAGGTGCACTCTATTTAGTCATTAGCACTCATCAGACAATGTCTATGGGCAACTGACTGCACTCAGACCAAAGGGGGCTGAATAATTACGCACACCCCACTTTTCAGTTATTTATTTGTAAAAATGTGGAAAAGTTTAAGGGGGCCGAATACTTTTGCAAGCCACTGTATATATATCTAGACACACATTTCATGGCAGAAGTTGCGTTCCCCTATGGCCTAATAATGTGCCTCCTGGCCTTGGGAGCTGCTCTGGGAGGTGGAAATGCTGAATTTTTGAGCTTACATGTAACTTATAAAAACTATGTTTATTCCATTTTTCTTTTAACATTTCTAAGTCTGTATTCACCTAGGTAAATTGGAGGAACACCAGAGAATCCTCTGAACTCCCTTCACAGTACTGCTCCTATTGCAGCACCCTGTCATATTCGCCTTTGGAGTGTTCTAGAATCATCCCTGGTTGTCCTGGTAACAGTTCTAAAACTATGATTGGATGACTGCTCTTTTAGGGAGGTGTTAGGCAAGCTGTCAATTAATTACTGTCCTAATCTTATGAGGTAAGAGCTGTTTTTGCATCTTGTGTTCCACAAACTACAAGCCACATGGGACCACCGTCTGCATCTTTCTAAACTAGATTATAGTCGTAAGTTGGGAACAGCCATAGTTGCTGTGCAGGCCTATCTAGGACAATGGTTCAATGCTTCACCAATTACTCTAGGAAGACACAGGGTTCTTTTTTTCCTCAGGTATCTTGTGTCTTATTCGAATTCTATTTATGTAAATCTGGACTCAGTGGAATTAAGTCACACTCTGAGCTACGCCTGGATGAAACTCATTTAAAAGGCCCTGAAGGTGGGAGATTTTACTCAAGACCCCTGTCCTCCTATCTTTTTTTTTCTCCAGACACTGTCGGGTTCGTGCATCAAACACACAAAACAGTCTGTTCCAGTTTGCCAACGCACAAAAGATCTTCCCCTGCTAACCCTAACCCGTCAAATCAGCTTTTCTTAAATGTGTAGAAGTATGTATTTTGGGAGAACTGTTAATATCCCACATGTTGTGCAACACTTGTGTGCTTTTAATCTAACAGTAATTTTTAAATGGTAAGGAATGGTTCATCAAAAATGTATAAAGGTAGTTATAATCAACGGGAAGTCATCTAAGAAAAAGCAGTTGGATTCCTTTTGCAATTTACATTATTTTCCCTAATATATTCTGGGACTAGGGAAATTTACAGTATCTTGCAACAGTATTTAATACCCAGTTAACTTTTTCACATTTTGTCACATTACAAACTTTAACTTTATTGAGTTATATTGGGATTTTATGTGATACACCAACAGAAAGTAGCACATCACTATAAAGTACAAGAGAAGTTACATAAGGTTTTAAAAATTACTAAAGTAAAAGCTTCATAAAAGTGGAACCATATGCAGTATTCAGCAAACAGTGATATGCTAGAGAAGAATTGTGAACAAACAGCATCATTAAGACAAAGGAACACATCAGATAGGTCAGCAATACAGGGATACTGTCTGGAATTGTAAGAGCCATAAAGTGCCATAAGATTTGCTTATAAGATGTAAACACATGTTATAACCAGGATTTGCTCAGATGTAGTTGCTCCGGACCTTCATCCTCAACGGATCTGAACCCCTGGTCTATTACATAACATCCCAACAAAATACATTAAAATTTGTGGTTATAACAGGGTGAAATGTGAATAGGTTCAATTTTATTCAAAAATACTTTATTAACCCCAGAGGTGTAGGAATACTTTTGCAAGGAACCCTACAATAAAAGATAGAACACAGGCATTCGAATATATATTAAAGCTATTCTCAGCTACACCACTCACATCAGACAACAGTAAACAGCTTTGCTCATAAATTCCCAAGAAAATCCAACTTTTCTGATAACACACTATAAATTTAGCAGTCATAGAATATTAAACTGCAATCTCTTATCCTGCCCAAGTCCTTCATCCATTCAGGAACCCCAGATTTATCCAGGGGGCTTCTCTGGTGCAACCTTCTGAGCCACTACTGCAATGCAGAGCAGCAATAATATGAAACAGATTGAAATAGCGTTGGCACCCACGGATCAATGACTTACCTATTCCCTTTGACACATCAAAGCAACTACTTAAGTTATAAGGCTGTTAGATGACGATGGGGCTCATTTTCATTACGAAATGTCTTAGACAGTGGATGAAGATGGGGGACTGAGCTGAAGGGCAATTAATCTGGGTACCATTTCATCTATATTGTGTTTAGATAATGGAGGGCAGAGGCTAGGTGGTGGCAGATGAGGGAGCACAAGAATGGGGACCATTTTCCAATTTGGAAAAGTGGATTCAGGCAGAGAATTAATACAAGCTCCAGCTCATTGTGGCCACATAGAATGGTTACATTGGGGTAAACTGGTGGAATAGTTTCTTTTTTATGACTCTGTTTTTATGGTTTCCAATCATTATAACAAATGAAAACAATATTTCTGAGATCCCTGAATTCACAGACAACATGATTGCATCAGGTTACGGTGCACTCCCTGGGGGGTTAATGCTGGTTTCGAGTGGGGCACACAGTGCAGGTCGAGCGCCAGAGTGTAACTTTGTGCATGCTGTGAAAATATAAGAGCTTGCGGGCTGCTGGTCTCTGAAGGGTCCTCAGGGAGCAGGCTATTAAAGTGGGGTCAGATAGCAATGTGACAGCATCACCGGACACCACGTCCTCATAATAACCAAACTATGTACACCTCATTGACTCATTTAGTCTCATTCAGCCTTGAAGACGTAACTTATTAAAAACTCCACAGGGCTCTGAAGTGGAACTTTGATGTTAGAATATGCCTCTGAATAGTGGTTATTATAAGCAATCTATATCAAGAAAACAAATAGCTTTTTATAGTTTTTGAACATGTTTTTCACATTACAATCATACACTGCATTTATTTTATTAAAATTGAATGAAAAAAGCAGCAAAATCTTGATTTATTTTACAAATAAATGTTTGGAAGTGTTTGGTTTCATTTACTCTGATATCCTCATATAAAATTCAGTGCAACAAATTGTCTCCAAAAGTCACCAAATTAGTAAATGGAGTCCACCTGAGTATAGGTTCTTGTCAGTATATATAGTGCGTATAAAAAGTATGTATTCCTTTGAATGTTCTACCCTTTTATTGGTTTCAGAAATCAATCCTGATCAAAAATGTGGCTCTTCTGACCCAAAAAAGTCAAAAAGGATATATACAAAATAAGGACAATGAAACAAAATAAAATCACATAAAACTAGTAATAAGTTAGTGTCTAAATTGCCCCCCCCCTTCCCTGCCCCTTCAGGTCAGTATTTAGTAGATGCATCTATGCCTGACATTTAAAGCCTAGAGTCTGTGTGGATAGGTCTCAATCAGACTTGCACATCTGGATGCTGCAATTTTCCTCAGTTCTTCCTTGCAGAACTGTTCCAGCTCTGTCAGATTCCTTGGGGATCAGCTGTGAAGACCTTTTTCAAAGCTTACCACAAACTCTCTATCAGATTGAGGTCTGGGCTTTGACTGGGTCACTCCAGAACATCCATCTTGTTGTCTTCAAACCATTTCTGTGCAGCTTAAGCTGGATGCTTCGGGTCATTTTCTCAAGAAAAGTTGTAAAGAGTTTTTAAACAGGGTTACAAAACAATATCTCAAGCTTTGTACAATTCAGGAAGCACCATCTAAGCAATCATCCAAAAACTGGAGTAGCTTAGCACAAGTACAAACCTTATAAGACATTGCTGTCCACTTAAACTGAGGGAAGCACTCATCAGAAAAGCAGACAAGATGTCCATTGTAACTTTGGAGGAAGTGTAGTTCTACGGCACATCTGCTTGAACACACAATGCCCACTGTGAAATATGGTAGCAGCTTTATCAGCTCTAGTGGGAGAAACTGCTGACAGGGCACTTATTTGTGATGTCCTTCACAAATCTAGGATTTATGGAAGAGTTGAAAGAAAGAAGCCATCATTGAAAGACATAAGTCATATTTGGAGTTTCTAACATACCATGAAGGGGACAAAGCATACATATGGAAGAAGTGGAAGAAGATGAAGTGATCCATTGAAACTAAAATGTAGCTTTTTGGCTACATTTAGAAATGCTGTGTGTCGTGGAAAAGTAACACTGCACACCCCCTTAAACACCATTCAAAGGTGAAACCTAGTGGTTGCAGCATCATGATGTGGGAATGCACAAAATGTATGGGAAGATAGATGGGGTTAAATACAGGGAAATCCTGGATAAAAACCTATTAGAGGCTGCAAAAGATTTAAAACCTGTCTAAGATGTTCACATTCCTTTTATCGACAACTCTAAACATAAAGTTAGAGCTACAATAGAATAGCTTAGATCAAAGCATATCCACATGTTAGAATGCCCCGAACCCAAATCCAATTGGTACTTTTTGGCAAGACTTCAGAAATTATGTGCACAGACGGTTCTTGTCCAAACTAACAAAGCTTCAGCTATTTTGGAAAGAAGACTATGAAAAATCTCTAGATGTGCAAGCTGGTAGAGACACAACCAAATTAGATCAACAAAAACTTGCTAAATTGTATGTGATTAAGCCTCTTTGTAGTTCCTTTTACATAAACCCCTGAACAGACATTAGAGCTTGGGGATAAAAAAATGGTAAAAAAAAAAAAAAGTTCAATGGCTATGCAAACTTTACCAATGCAATATAGAAAAGCAAATTTGGGATTCTGAAACCAACAAACAAACAAAAAAAGAAAATATGTCCTTTCATCCTGAACCTGTTCTATTTTTGTGTGCGTTGCCTTGCTTTCAGTGAGTCTTTAGTGTGTCCCTATGGCTAGAACAGATAACGTCCATCCCTCACTGTCTGGCTCCTGTCCTTTCTCCATCCAGCCGTTCAGCACCTGCTGAAGGCTCCGAGTCAGATGTGGGACACAGGAGGCTGCACATGGAGCCGCCACACACCTAAGGGTCAATGCTAGTTCATCTCTGAAAGGCCACAGATAAACTCAGGAAACGAACACACACGTGGAAAGAAAAGAAAAAGACATTCTGAATGATAGATATATTTTTTTAGTTTGAGGCCCCTAGAAGAGCCTGTTCTACTGTGTCTTTTTTAATGCACTAAGTGGATTAAAGCAGAAGAGATCAGAAAAAAGCATTTTTAATGCATGTAGAACCTCTTTTCTACTTGTGCGGTGCATTTAAAACTGCTTCACGCTTCTTCCTGGATCCCTGTCTTTGATCTTCCCAGACAATATCTCGGGGCGATGCCCAGGAAAGCTCTGAGTTCTTATCAGAGGGCAGATTTCCCCCGAGACAGGAAGAAAATGAGAGCTCCTGCTCTCCAGGAGGTCGGAGTCTATGGGCCTGGAGGCTGTCTAAACCTGGATAAATGTAAATGGTTCTGTTTGTGTTTGCGTGGGTGGAGGTCTTTGTTCACAGAAAAACAGTGTCTGGATTTTGATTTGACTGTGCTAGTGCACAATTATCTGTAGCAATTGATGGAACTAGTTAATTTATTTATGCATCAACAATTCAGTTTCCGAAAATATTAACATCTATTATCTGTCTCAAACCTCTCAATAACCATTTAGGAGAAGTGAATTCTTCTGCTTTGCCAGGGAGCCATCTTATTGTCACCATCCTTGGCTGTTTAGGTTTTGGGTTTTGTTTTTGTTTGCGCTTTGATCACTTGTTATTTATGTTTGAGTTCCTTTTCATTGCTTAACTGGTCTTGCAATATTTAGCTGAACTATTATTGCTTTGAGTTCTTGCCCTATATGTTAATTTCTATTTAGTTTCCTAATTTATCCTTGTGTTTGGTTCTTTGTGGTTTTAGATGTTGTTCTTTTTGATTAGTGTTACTCCTTTATTTGTAGTTTCCCAGTTCTTTTCTTTTCTTTTCTTTTCTTCTTCTTCTTCTTCTTCTTCTTCTTCTTCTTCTTCTTCTTCTTCTTCTTCTTCTTCTTCTTCTTCTTCTTCTTCTTCTTCTTCTTCTTCTTCTTCTTCTTCTTCTTCTTCTTCTTCTTCTTCTTCTTCTTCTTCTTCTTCTTCTTCTTCTTCTTCTTCTTCTTCTTCTTCTTCTTATACTAAAAATATATATTTATTTAACAATCGTAATACAGACACTTAAATTTAAATTGACTTATTATATTGTAACTGGTCATAAAAAATATTAATTTATCTATTATTGATCATACTATTCTATATAATGGTTAATTATCTAAAGCAAATGTCCCCAACCCTGGTCCTCGGGGCTCACTGTCCTGCATGTTTTAAGTGTTGTCCTGCTGCTGCACACCTGGCTAAAATGAAATATTGATTAACAGGCTACTGCAGCAATTGGAGGCATACTATGAGGTAGCAGTGGGTGATATAAACAATATAAGGTAGCAATTATATCAATTTAGTCAACGGTAGAAATTTTGACAACACCGGCCTATCACAATTGCACATTTTGATGAAGTCATCAAGCTGCACCTACGTACCTGGTAATGTTTAGGGTTCAAATTTACTCTAGACATTACAAGTTTAAAATGTGTTGTTTTCTATTTCTGGACGAAGAAAATTGTTGAACTTGAAGCAGTTTTAATTCAAATAGAAATTTATTTTTCTGCAATTATAAACTTATAAATAAGTAATCAGTAAAGCAGAAAGAAATGTTTTTTTTACATTTTGCATTTCTGTTTAAACAATGCTGAAGTTTGTATTTTCATAAAATGTATCTCGTATTATATTTAAAATATCTTCATCTTTATGTTTAGAGAATTTCTGTGTTACAGTTTTCAGAAAAAAATATTTGATTTTTTTG
This sequence comes from Valencia hispanica, assembly GCA_963556495.2. NCBI lineage: Eukaryota > Metazoa > Chordata > Actinopteri > Cyprinodontiformes > Valenciidae > Valencia > Valencia hispanica. The sequence continues at coordinate 18,957,698 of OY747702.1, forward strand.
CATCCATTTTCCGCAATGAATGTTCTTTAAATGGCATTCTATACTTTTTTGAAGTTGTTCTGCTGCAAAGTATCTGGAATATGTACAAAAACAATCCCTTTGACATGTACAGTATAAACAGAAGAAAAGAATTTATCACAATAAATATCTTTACCACACATACTCCAGATTATATCGCAATATAGATTTGAGGCCATATCGCCCATCTCTACTATGAGGTAATACTAGGTGTGCTGGAGTGGGGACATCTAAAAAATGCAGGAAAGTGGGCCCTTATGACCAGGGTTGGGGACTAATGATCTAAAAGGACAAACTAAACATAAAAGAAACAAACATACTAACACTACTTAATAAGAGATGTTTAGGGGAATGATTGTTCACTGTTAACAGTCGATTAAAGTTTGAACTTTATTTAAGGTTTGATCACTAACACAAAGGTTTCTCACTAAGTGAGCTGCCATTGGTCCATCATCCCTTGGCGTCACTCTTCCTCCACAATGAGATAGATTCTTTACTTTAGTCCAAAATCAGACTGCTCTCATCTCTATGGGAACCAAATTTTTACCTTCTGTCACCGACGCTGCTGATGGAAAATGTCTTGATACGTTTGCATTGAAGAAGATAGGTTTTGCCTCAACTGCTGGTGAAGGAAGGTGAATAAACAAAATGGTGGAAATTTAAAGAAGATTTGGTAGGATGACAAAAAAGTTGAAAAAAAAAAGAAATTCAAAACCAAATCTTAACCAAGTTGTTCTGTGTGTATCTCAGTCTGTGCAAGACACTGCTTTGAATCAGGGAAGTCGCCTCATCACCGAGGCGTTCATAATAGATGTGTTCTAACATTATACAACCTTGGCTCGAAAACAATGTACAATTACAGTATTGAAACCCTATTCTTTTTTTAAGAAGAGCTAATTATAAAACCAAGACATGCACTTAAATATTCGAAGCAGAAAACCCCAAGAATACTATCATTTTAAAATCATACAATAAGTAATTACTTTAAAAACATGATCTCACATGCATAGACAGGTATCTAAATTTCCTGACCACAATAGTTCATGTTCACGTTAATGAGAATCTCAGGAACACAATCTGTGTAATAGGATTATTTTAGTTTTGCTTAAAGTCATATGAAGACCTTTTGCCTGTGTACTGGTCAGACTGTTCATACATGTACATATGTAAGCAAGAAGACACATTTCTATGGGTCCATAACATCACATTAAAATGATGGTGACTGAAGGAGTCTTACTCTGGACCAATAAGAGGAAGAGCACAAGTCTAATAATAACAGTTCCAACATTTGTTAAGCATCCTTACAAACCCAGTGTGAGACCCAGCCAGATATATTGTAAATCCATAACGGCATCTGTCCATGAAAACAGGATAGTCTCTCCAGAAACATAACGGATGTTCAGCCAAAAAGGAAATCCATGTGTACTTCAAACATTCTTAATCTCAGCCGACACAACATCACTACTTTTCAATATGGATTAATCCAACACGAATCAAGGATAATGGAAGTGCAGTTGACAACATAAGACATTATCCATTTTTTTCCACCATCTTTATTAAGGTCACAGCGTCACTTATAATTCTGTTAACGTGAGCCTCTTTGTCAGGTTTGTAAATACTTGACAAATCGTTAATCTTATGGCTCAGATTGAGCTGATAAGAGTCGAAATATGAAATCATTAGACTATCAGCATATTTAAGAATGTGAAGGAGTGCAGAGAGAGAAGTGAGAGCGGAGCACTTGAATATTAAATCCAGCAAGAAACAGTTAAGCAGCAAAGACTTCGTCAAAAGCCTGATAGGAAAGAGCCAATAATGTCTGAATTATGTTATGGAAGGACACTATTCTATTGACTATGAATGTGATTACATTTTATGGTTTAGAACTAATAGCACACTTTCGAATGAAACTTATTTGACTATAAAGTCCCAAATGCAGAAAATGTATTGGCTAGAAAAAAAGACGTCATCCAAAATACAGAGGCAGTGGAGAAATGATGGTTCATAATCATGTCTCTCTTTGGGAGAAAGTTCTTTTCGGCCTGCAAATACTGGCTGAACTACAAAGAAAAAAAAAAACGAATTTTGTGTAAGTCGTATTTTCATTTAATGCAAACACGCACACACACAGAGAAGCACACACAAAAGTACTGTAATTACACTACAGCCATGACAAGCCTCTCTCTTTGATACTCGCATCTGGACAATGATTAATTTAAATTGTCACATAATCTAATTTTATTCTTCCTTTCCTTTAAATGAGGTGTGATCTAATTATGGCCTAATGCATAACTTATTAAAACTTCTTCTTCTGGCGTGGCAGCCTGCCAATCTCGCCCCTTACTCATAACACCAGAATTCAGCTGTGGCGCCCGAGCCCTCATTAAACATGCAAACATATTCTTTTACACCTTTGCTCCTTTTTCCTCTCCAAAGCAGTTTCCAAGAAGGAGGATCTCGAAAATAATTTTTGGGATCAATTATTTCTTATGCGAACTCAATTCTGTTTGATGGGACGAAATTCCTTCAGCATGTCTCAGAAACTCCACTTTTGGAATATTTAAACCCAAATGCAGGTGTCATGAATAATCTATCAGCAGCAGAGGGAGAAACAATTGAAATCCTCTGGAAAACCGGAGATTTGTTATGACTTTGATGGTGTGCAAAGCCCTGTAAAGATATTCTAAGTTACTGACTGCTGATCTGCTAAAATGTGTGCTGCAAATTACAGATGGGAAGAGGATTATTACCTTTCCAATTAATCCGTGGACCTTATTAAATAAAGCAAAAATACCAGGTTGTGGGGATAAATCCTTTATATAGTTTATGTTACCTGTTTTTAATCAAAGTTGTTTTCACAATGAATTCATTGTTAATCCAGCAATATCAGTGTGTTTTAATTAAGTGAGTAAAATTTAAAATCCTTATAAACACCTTTTATATTTATATTTATATATATATATATATATATATACCACTTGGGAGTGAAAAAAACTGCCCATTTGTTTTCCAAATCACAACATAAAGAAAACTGTAATTAATTTGTTCTCATTTTACACAGGCTGAGAAAAAGTAAATATTAGGCTTTTCAGATATTAGTGTTTGCAATTTTCTTGACGAAGAAAAACATATACTTTATAAACCAGTGGTGTCCAAAGTCAGTGCTCAGGAGTCGGCATACTGCATGTTTTAATTCTTTCCATGGTTCAACACACCTGAATCAAATGATGGTTCATTAGAAGAACCTCTGCAGAACTTTATGACACGTTAATGGAAATAGTTGGATAATTTGAATCAGCTGTGTTGAAGAGAAGACACATCTAAAACTGGTAGGACATTGGCCCTAGAGGACCGGAGCTGGACAGTCATTGTATAAACGGAAAATTGCTTAAAGATTAAGCACTCATTTGACACACCGAGCTAAAATTTATTTGCATGACTACTGTTTCACATCAGTGTTGAATGAATCTGACCAACTTCTGGTACCTGTGAACAGGTATTCCAGCCTGGGCATCCCATATATTTTCTGTGGGATTAAAGGAATTGGGTTGGCCACTCCATAGGATTTGGTTCATTTCATTTGGTTGTTCTGGAACCAAGATGGTGCTCTCTTACTGGTGTCTGTGGAGTTGTTGCCTTGTTCAAATATCCATCAGTGGACAATTTATTCAGCATTAAGCAACATAATGTCTTCAACTATTTTGATGTATTCAAACTGATCCTTAATCCCTGGTATGTGATACTATGTATGGACTTGACACCATAGTATGAAGTAACTTACCCGGTACCATGCCTGATCCACCATGTTTCTCAAAGTTCTGTAGTTCTTTTTATTATTTAGGGGTCAGCTGACAAACAAAAAAAGAACAAGCTTGCATTCAAAGATTTTGACTACTCTTTGATCCATTAGGATGTTTTCTTTTGTGTCTTTCTGCCTTTGGTTTCCTGCATTTGAGACCTTTTTAGTCGAGCTGCCTACCAGTTTCTGCAAATGTGTACATTTCTCACCCTCCAATCAGCTTTTTAATGAAAGTATGCAGTTCTGCTGAACAACGTCTGTAACAATATCTGGAATATTTTAGTTGACCCATTTTCCAAAAGGAATGTACCATAACTAGCATGTTCAGCATTTTCTACCTACATCCCTAAATAAGGGCAACCTGTTTGACATTTGTTTTTCACAGAATGAATGATCTCACTTAAGAAGGGGTATTTATTTGAAATCACTGCTTTCATATAAACTTTGATAAATATTGATTGATCTGGTTATTGATGTAGAACAGAGGTTATTTTGGACAAAACTAAAAGATCACTATTCCATTGGGATTTTAGATGCCACTAAAAATGGACCACATCACCACTTAACCTTTAACCCCACACCACAGTTAACCCAATTTCCCATAAAACGGGTTTACCACAAATGCCATTGTTGGTGTGCCCCAATCCAAGCTGATCCATATCAGGTAGGTAAAAACAAAGATTTCTTTTCACAGTTTTCTAATTACATTGTGCAAAGTGCCTGAGGGTGAAGGCTAACCTTTCTAACTTTTGCCAAAATTACAGTTTTTTGCCAAGTAACATTCGTAGGTGGCCTTATTCTTACAACCCCAAAGCTGCTTTGTAACATTTAACAGTGAGTTAAATGGCTATGTAACTCAGTCCCCTGTGAGCCTTGAATCACATTCTATCTTTGCAAATATTTAGTAAGATGTTTATTTATTTATCAATTTCTGTTATTAGTTGAACAAGAGGTTAAATAACATTGTGAAGAACAATTTTTTGCCTTATTTAAATATCATCAAGACAAAATCCTGACAGATTAATTCATTAGATCTTGTTCTAGTATGCACTAGCCCTTGGAATTTGACCTTTTTCTTCCAAAGACTCTCAGCTCTTATACTCCCCTTAGCTAAATTGTGTTATTTAGTCTCAACAACCCCTTACTTTAGTCAAAAAACTCTCCTAACAATTATTTCTTCCTGCTATTCTGTGGTATTGTTATATCATTTTGTTTATATACAAACTACTTCCAGCTACCCTGGACTCTCCTTATAAACAAAGTAAGAAATCATGAAGGTTAATCACTTTCTTTCCTTTCAATAATTACAATTCTTAGTTAACCACCATAAGATCAAAAAGCTGAAGGTTCATGATGTTATATTTTTAGGAAAGCTTTTATTCTAATAAATGACTGCATGTGTAAAACAATCAGAATGTGCAAGGCCACATCTAGCCAGCAGTTTGGCATTTTTTTGTAAAAAGAAAAAATATTTTGTCAAGTGAAAACTTTAATATTATAAAATCACTGCTAGGTCATAAAATATCTCAACAGACCATCAAACAAAAGTCTCCCTCTTAACATCTGGGAGTCAGGCAGACTCTTAATACTCTTAATAACTTGTTATCAATAGTGATTAGACATTGACCAGCTTTAGACGTGATTTTCTTTATCCTTGACCTGTTGTAAACTGCATATTTTTCTTGTTTTATTAATACATATAATAATTGAATTTCATTTAATTTCTTTAAGGGGTGGTAGTTTGAGACTTAATGGAATGCTTAATAAATCCCCTTCAGAGGAAATAAATTGTATCGATAACCTGATTTTTGATATTGTTGCAATATGGACAAAGTTCTTTGAATTAGCTGTTAGTAGCACCTTTTCTATGTCTGCTCCTGTTGTATGTTGAAGGTCTGTTTTTCTCTCAGTTATGCACCAGAATAATCTGTACGTGAAGTGTGACCCAAAGAGATTAATGTGTGCTTCATGTGCTTTGAACTGCTGGATGTCATTCATTCTAATCATTATAGATGACATCAAACCAAGAAAATGTTTGGAATATCTTAAAGCTTTAGTTTTGTGAAGTAAACACTTATATTCTATAGGTCTACTTTCCTATTCTGGAAAAAAAAGTAGTAAAATAGTTGATGCCCGCTTCCCATCAACATATAGTCAGACATTTTATCAAATCCATCAGTTTAGGATCCAGTCATTGTTCATTCTTCATCATCTTAGTGTAAGAAACTATAAACTTTTTTTTACCTCAGCTGAGTGACTCTTCAATCCATCAAACCTCTTTTTTCAGCTTAAAGAAATTTATTTTATCAAGGGAGTTGAAGGATTTACTTTAAATAGATTTCTTTCAAAAATTACATTTATTTTTTCAAATGAAAATCCTTACACCTTCTTAAATCTTCTCAACTTAAACTCACTTCTTTTTCATCATGTGCTTCTTTCGGCATGATTTAAAAACTACTATAAACTGTATTTGTTGCATTCTGTTACCTGGTCTCTAGGGGGATGTTGCTGTTGAGCACCCAGCTGTTGTGAAGCTGCGCCTGCTCTGTGCCCGAGCTGTTGTCTGCCCCCTGGCCGCCCTGACTGGTCTGACACCGCGTCGGCATGGTCTTCCTCTGCAGGCTGACTTGAGTGTAAGGAGCTGGGCGGGCACAAGTGCAGGAGTGAGGCGGTGGCGGCGGAGGGGGCAGCGGACGAAACGTAAACTGGCCACCTGGACTGCTGGGCAGCTCTGCAAGGAGACATCGGGTAAAAAGAGAGGAGGAGGAAGGAGTCGAGGGGACAGGGGAGAAATAAACACAGGTTTATTAGGAGCACCGTGTCATAAATTACAAATAAAAGTAGAATGTTAGTTGACAGTTTATTGTTATTACGCTGATTGAAGGACATAAATCAGCTTAAAACTGTCCCTATCCGGTGCTTTCCCCAACCTACCTGCTTTGATACACTTCCAGCTACCCTATAAATAGATTTTTGGCCGGCTGCAATGTTGAGCTGTCTTTAAAGAGCTAACAGCTCTGGCTTAATCTGCAGCCGCCAGCCCAAACTACCCATGTGATGTTTATTATGAGATCTCAACGGAATGAGCTAGCCAGCTGTAACTGCCTCACACTGGTAACCTGGGGGTCTGGCGAGAGCTCATGCAGTCCATCATTTATCATTCTCTTTCACCATAGCTCTCTTTCTCTGTGATTCTTCCTGCCTGCTGTTTTCTTTCGCTTTTCAGTCTGTCTCTAAAATGAACAGTGGACTAATTACGGTTTGGCTAAATGGGATGTGAGCGTACTTGGTGAAGTTTGAGTACCACTGCAGATTAAACTAATGTGTCTGGACAGAGAGCTGTGTACATTTCCAGTCAGAAGTTTACATACACACATCAGCATGAGTGCCATACTAATTTGGAGCATTTAATGCTTTATGTGAATCGCTTCTTTATAAGGATGGAATAATAATAATAATATAACAGAGTAGGAGTTTTAAAACAAGAACTGGGTGCTGTAATACAAGATCTAAATTAAACATACAGGCTCAAATACATACGTATGCACCTTATAATATTTTTTATAATAATTTCCTAGTAAGTGGTATATAAACCACTCTCTTTCTATAACATCTTCTGGCATAACCTTTCATTAATTGCTGTTCAATTAAACTGGTTGGTTTTCTGGCCCACGTTTGGCTTTTAAGCCTTATGGATTGAAATCAGGACAATTCCAGAAGCTTATGGTTAGCCTGCTTTATGCATTCCATATCCAGTTTTGATGTGTTTTTCAGACAACAGTTTGACCTGTTAGAGCATCCAGTGTCCAGATTTCAGCACTCTGGCATACACTGTCAACCCTGATGAGGGTGACTTTGTCAGGATTTTTAGGAACAACACACGGAACACAAAGACTCAAGTTCATCATAAAGTTGAAAATGCTGTCCACTGTAAAGTGGGTTTAACAACAACATGCACTGATAGAGTGCCAACGAATAAGGAAGCTACCGCCTTAAAATAGATACCTGAAACTTGCAGCCATCCACATGATCAACCCAAAAGTTTTATGGTCAGAAATAAGACAGAGTTTCCACCACAATGACAAAAAGCATGCTTGGATGAGTCAAGGTGAGGCTTTCTGACGTATAAACTGCCCCAACTATCAAGTACGATGGTGAAAGCATCATGCTAAGGGTCTGTTTTGCTTACGGTAGTACTGGTGTGATGCGAGTGTGTATATAAAAGTAGATGGGAAAAAAAAGAAGAAGCTCCAAAATTTTAAAACCTTCTCTGCATCCAAATGGTTGAAACTTGAACACAATTTGGGTGTTCCAACAGAACAATGCCTCCAAACACTGGAAAACTGGAAAAGGATTGGTATTTCTTGAATGGTCCTGGCCTAAATGCTACATGGCAAGCTTAAAAACCATATTTGTGCGAGATAACCAACTTATTTAAATTAACTCTACCAATACTGCCAAGAAGAGTGTTCAAATTTCCCACAAGAATTATGCCAGAAGCTTGTTGAGGGATTAAAAAAAGAGACATTGTAAAATTGGGACATTATATTTCCTTGCTTAAGGTGACAGCTTGTGCCATTTATCTGTAGTGTGATTCTGTGAGCAAGGCAAACCCCTCATCCCAGAAGACCCACTCTGTTCAGCTATATTGACAGGGAATAAAACATTAAACCAGAGGGTGAAGCTAGACACACTTTTAGCCCTAAATGTATTTGCTGACAAAATGTCAGCAATAATTCAGTACCTTCAACTGTGGTCTACCTGGGAGATTACCACTTTCCAATTCAAGTGTAGGCCTTACAATGATAACCCAATCGAGCACATTTCAGGAAACCTCGCAGATAAAACTGGGTGGAGAAAATGAATCATCTTGGTTCTATTTCTGCTGCCCGCTCAATTTGTACATAAATCTGTAGTTCCGTTACCATTATGTTTAAAACTGAGGATACATCTTTCCCAGACATTACAAACAAAATAAACCAGAAGGCTTTACAGTCAACATTTTCACAATGAAAAAAATCTGTGCACTCCTATTCTGAACTGTTCATCGACTCACCACATCAGGTTTTATGACTATCAGATGTTAAAATATCCTATTTGGAAGATACATGCATAAAGCAGTAGCAGATATGTGAGAATGCAACGGGAGGACAGAAGCAGTTATATAAATGCTCTATAAACATGTCCTCCAAATATTCCCACAGTGCAATCTGTCCAACTGAAATGCCATTTTAAAAGCTGCAATATTAGCATTCAGGTTAACGTTTACTTGCTTGTGTGTGAATGTGTACTATATTTGCCACACACTTTCATAGCCATCAACAAGCTTTAGGCATAATTCTGAAAGCAAAAACTCTAGCCATGGGCACCATTCTGTGGGGATATTACACACATTTGCAAAGGGTTGGGGTCTAGTTCTTTCCAGAAACTTAAAATTAAACTGCTTTGGTTATTCTGAAACCAGTTTTCATGTTTGGGGCTACTGTAATGTTGGAACATCTAGTTAAACAGATGCTCTAACCTATCATGAAATAGAATCTGGCAGAACAGCAGGATCACTGTCCACAGTAAAGCCAGTTTTACATCACCGTGGACTTTGAGGTGCCGGCCAAGAAAACTGCCCCTAGGTGACTAGAGTTTGTAGTCTTCGGGAGAAAAGTATTATGTTCAAAATAAGACAAAAATGTAGGTATGTGGCTAGGCTATATACAGAGAGTCCAAGGTGAAGCTTTCAAATCAAAGAACGCAATTGTCCAGCGTGGTGGCTCCACCATGCTGAGGGTCCGTTATGCTGTCAGTTGCACTATGATGAGAAAAAAAAAGTGTACAGCAAATTTCGGTTTTTGAAATTCATTAACAATAATTGTGTAATTGTTGGATTTTTTTAAACAAACTGTTCAAATGCATCATTAAACCGCTAAAATTCAAATCGAATTCATGAGAATAAACAGTGCATGTCAGCTTCTTATTGAAACATCTCCTATAAGTGATTTACACATTTTTAATAACTGGTGTTTTGTTTATTTGTGAAATGCACTTTTTTTTTGCAATCCTCGCAATATGAGTGAAATGTCTTTGCTGAGTTTTTAAGCTGTGGGTTATCCTCCACTATTGCAATACAGAGATTATTTGTTGATCGATCATGACAAGCCATCCCTCATGTCGCATATTTATTTCATGATTTCTCTGAAAGATGCAGAGGTTCAGCCAAACACTGCTCTACTGCTGCTCTTGTTTAATGCGTTGATGCACATTTAATGAAAAACATGAATTTTCACAATGCATAACATGCCTCCGATGAATAACAACTGGATTACCGCCTTTGACTGTTTCTTTCTGATTGCATATGAACCCGTTTAAACCTTTAAAACATTTTTTTATGAGAAACTGTATTATATTTAGGTTTATTCTGCCTGTCATAATCAAGTTCAATCACTTGATGATTTCAACAGGATTACGTGGTTTGATACAATGAAAAAAAGGGTACAAAGGAAATGCATTTGTGTGTTCAACTAGCGGTGTTGTTTAGTCTAAACTAATGGATGTGGAAAATTGAAGTTATTTTTACTCCAACCACCACAGAGTATTGAAAATTACACGTTGAGGGACAAACCGGCTAAACATTTTTGGAGCACTGCCACGTACTGTGCCAATGTAATCCACAAGGAGCTTTAAAGTGGTGCTTCAGTTTTTAGCAGTCTATCTGATTCATCAGTAACTGGAAGTCCTTTGAGTCCCACCAGAAACCCTTGTGCTTTCACAGCTTTGGAGGTAGATGTTTTTAGCTTTTTTTTTTTTTTTTTTTTTTTTAAGGAAAAAAAGGAAAAACTAATCACATGCTGTGCACACATGGAGCTGTGAGTTTGAGTCGGCAGCCTCATCTCACTTTGTGTTTGAGGTGCTGAATCAGTTTTAGTCTTCAAAGGAAGATAATTTGGTTTCTTAGACAGGTTTTATTAGGTATTTATCAATAGTCAGACTATTGCCCACAGTAAATAGCACACAGCTCTTCCCTGATTTGGAGAGACACACAGGAAGATTAACGATGTCTTGCAGGGAAACCGGGTCAGGACCCAAACATATTTTAAGCCCCTTTAGGGAGAAAATGAAGTCATTGTGTCCTTTCTAAAGACTCCAAAACAATAGGAGTTTCATTTTTTTTATAATTTGACTATTGTTTTAATTTAATACTGTACATTTAAAACCACATATTTACATAAACTATAAAAAAAAGGTTACATCTTTTTTTCCTCACACTGTATGGAATTAAATCAGATTAAGTTTTTCTTGTTTTAAATCAGATGGGATTACTAACATTATTTCTATGAAATCGCATGATAATGAGAGATATGTTTAAGAGAGTCATCTTAGTTTTTTTCTCCTTTATCAACTCTATGTATAACTCTGACTTTAAAGAAAGGAAAAAGTAAATTCTCTAAGAAATTATCTCATTCTTTATTCTGGCATATAGCATATAAAAAGTATTTTGGTACTCTTAGCTGCCCTAAAACCAGAAGAATTTAATCTGGTTTTCATGATGGACATAAAGTGGGGGAAAAAAAGGTTATGTGTCTTTTTTATGCAATGTATGTAAATATCTGGTATCAAGTTTTATGTAATCCAAATTAAAATCTTAAGAATGATGTAAACCATGCTGTTGTATCAAAGGAAACTGGGCTTGGTGGACAATCTGTGTTTTAACAGAAATGCGTCAAAACATCAAAGTAACACAAACGCACACACTATGTAGCTGAGACCAGAGTGGAGCGCATACTTACTGGCTCCTGTGAGAATTAGTGTTTCTGTCAGAGGTTTGAGTGGCTTTTAAAAGGTGATAGAATAGCTTCTGTTTTCTGTTGGAAAGTGGTTTCTGTCAGCACAGGCAGGTGCTGGACACATGTTGCAAATACATGTAAAAGTTGTTTTTTTCCAGTATTTCTATTGTTTATAGCTCCTATATATTTGACAAATGCCCTCATCACACTGGATTATAATAAACCATGACATCAAAATCTGCCAGAATGTATACTGTAGAGTGTCTCTGCAGGGCCTCCTAGAGGTCCTATGGGGTGTACCAAGGAAGCATTTAGGCAGGTTGCTGGGAGACTATACGTTTTTCAGTCTGCAGATAAACTCTGGATCTAACAGTGATTAGTAAAAAGCTCTACAAGCAATGGTTAAAAAATGTTTGTATGTAGATGTAAGACTGTAATGACTTAAATAGTCAGTTATGGTGCATGGCGAGCCCATGTATAGATGCTAAAGACATTTTTGCAACAGGCATAGGTTGAAAGCAATAAGACTTGACATCATTTTCCTAGAAGTCACTGCTCCAGAACCATCTGGTATGCTTCATTGGGATTTCAAGTTGTTTTAAATTTTACATAATGACTTCATATTAGAACATATTTGCCTAGCAAATGGCTGGAGTCCCACTTTAGCCGAATGAGCAGCTTGTTCAGCTTTAGCAGTGAAAAATACAGAAATTCCAACAAATAAAAATATAGTTGTTGTGTATTACACCTTCTTTTACACAGTCAAAAATAAAATTTCTAACATTTTCTACTGCAAATAGATTTCTAGACGATTTTAAAACAAAGTTTTGAAACATAAAACGTATACCAAATCATTAAAAATATTCAAAAAGTATTCATACCTCTTGAAACTTTTCCAGATTCCACAACCACAAACCTGAATTCATTGAATTGGTCAAATTGATTTGATAATGAATCAAAAAATTTTATCTCTTCGAGCTTTTCATAATTTTCTAAAACACAGACAGTGAGAGTCTTATGAACAGTGCACGTGTTTCTAAATTGCCTTTTCTTTTATGTGAACTTTTGTGGTTTTATATGTTTTAATTATGTTTTTGTTTTGCAAATTTAAATGATGATGTGTGTTATCGAACCTCTCGGTCAGGTCATTCTTGTAAAAGAAATCTCGATCTCAATGGGTTGCATGTCCGTTACCTGGTTAAATAAAGGTGATTATAAGACGTATGTCGTATGCTGTATATGTCTATTGGATTTGTATAGCTAGAGACTGATTTTTTTGCCCATTCTTTGCAAAAATGCTCAATTTCACTCAAACTGGATGGATTACATCTATAAAGATTAATGTTTAAGTCTTGCCGAAGATTCACAATCAGGGGCAACACAGCGATACACAGGACCAAACAATCTTGCATGCACACACTCACACTCGAGGACAATTTTGAGAGACCAATTAACTTAACAGTCATGTTTTGGGAGTTGTGGGAGGAAGTACCAGGAGAGAGCCAAGCATGCACAGAGAGAACATGCTAACTCCATGCAGAAAGACCGTAGGCTAGGTTTCGAATCCAGACCTTCTTGCTGCAAGGCAACATTGCTTCTAACTGCACCACTGTGTGGAGTGACTAACTAATAGATCTGAAAAAGTTCTCCCATCTGAGTTATGGATCTCTGCTGCTCCCTGGAGTTGCCATGGACCTCTCTAGGCTACCAGGTTATCAGGTCAGGTGGGTGGCCATGCAATTGCTTTCCCTTTTTGATAATGAATTCAAAAGTGCTCCAGAAGATAATTAAATATTGTGATATTGTTTCAAAATGTAATACTATTAATACTAACCTAGTACATCAGATAAGTTCTGAGTTTTATCTAGAAAAATCAGAGAATAAAATGGGTCTGAATAAAATGCATGCCACACTGTTCAGGTTTCTGTTCATTAAAACGAAAAATTTAAAATGTGTATCCTTTTCTTTCCACATCACAGTTGTGGTAGTTTGTGTTCATCTATCACTTTAAATCCTAATAAAAAAAATTTGAAAAAAGACTATGTAAAACGTCGCAATCCATTGGCAAACCACTGGAAGGAAGCAATGAGTTGGCTAATTCTTAGCTATACCATTAATTTTTAATTAATTTTAAATTTGTTTTAAAATTCTCGGGATACAATGTCGATAAAACTTCCTCTGCTTAATGCGTCTTATCGAGGGAAAAGGGGAAAGAGTAGAACGTAGACAGGAGGGGAGAGACCGAGGGCCAGGGGAGAATGTAATCTGTGAGAGTGGAGTGACACAGGGGCATCGGCTGCCAGCTGGTGCTTTAGAGAGCTTAGCTAAGGCAGCTTTGGGCCTCCACTCCTAAAGGATCCACAAACTCACTCAGTTCTTCTTATTCTCACACAAAATGCTAAATTGGCAGCCAAACCCTCTCACACACATTCCCACAGATTCAAATCAATCCTAAAAGATCCAATCAAGTGCTAAAACACACTAAATAGGGAACCCAGATATGACTGTAATATGTGTCATGCTAGCCAGGGGGTTAAACCTGCAATTAAGTTTAGGGAGAGCGTGTAACTGTTTTAGCTCTTTATGTCAGCCATGACAGTGTAGAACATCCCCTACTCTGTTCTTCTGCAACTAAGCCTACTGAAAAAACAGAGTTTTGGAAAGTTGAAACGACATGTTTTCCTGGACTCATTAGCTCATGGTTATATAAGCAATATATGGAGGAAAGTGGAGCCAGCAGAATCGGGCTCTAGAAGGGATTTACTGGGATATCTAGCAGGTAACAGGTATTCGGGCCAGGTATTAAAAATGTATCACTGTAGTTGAGTGGGACTTAAAATAGCATGTAAATGAAGTATTTACAGTACTTTAAGCATTTAAATCTAAATCCTATTAACCAAAGGAGAGTATGTTGAAGCAAAATGACCATGTAATGGTTGTAGTGTGTGATGACTTAGCTGTCACAACACTACAATTGTCTTCAGGAGGGATATTAACAAGTGCGTTCAAAACTGTGAAATTATTAATGTGTGTAAAGTTCTCATGTTCATAAAGGCTCATAATGCTATGTAACTTTTGTATGTGATAAGGCTAAAAAATGTTTTGTCCAACCTGCACTGCATTTTCGTGATAGGCACAGCTGAATAAAAAAGGCTGCTGTTATAAAATATGCCAATGTAAATTCAGCAGTACAGACTGGATTGACCATTTAAGGGGTTCTCTAATTATTTCTTGCCACATTCATCTTTAATTTAAACTTTATATTAAAAAGTACGTTTTCATACAAAAAAAAAAGGTTAAAATGATTGATTTTGCAAGGAAATGCAGTGTAACATCTGCTGGGGCTTTTTTCAATCAAAAATCTTTTCGCTGCTCTGTTTACCCACCCTGCAACTGTGAAATCCATTTATTATGATGTTTGCCACATGAACACGGATATAACTTATTTAAATATTGACCTTTTCAGTGAGTAGGGCAAATAAAAAAACATGATTAATATTGGAGATTACTTTTTGATAAAATACAATGTTCCCTCCTCTCAACTCAATTACCATTATTATGCATGGGCAGTAAAAAGTCATTTTTAGATGCATGGACCAGTTTCCGCTTAGTTTCAGTCTTCGAAATTCCTCAGCTTACCTGCAGTTATTAACTCTTTTTAATTACATGTCAGAGACAGCATAGTATTTTCTTTTAGTGTGTATGGTAATGGTCCCCTCGTCCCTTCTTGTTAAGAAAAGACATAGCCGACTGGAAATGTTTTGATCAGGAAAATCTCAGAGTTGTGGTTTAGCTATTTTCTAGCCTTCTGCAGACTTTCAGGTTCCTAAGGTGCCAAGTCCAGAACGCCAAGGTTGGCATGATATTAAGCTCCTAATTAGCAGGATTACTTTAGAACTGCAGCTTAATTTAGCTAGTATAAAGATCTCTCACCGCTATGTACATCTGTTTGAATATCAGTCACTCTGAGGGTGCTTCTGTTTACTCAGGTTTAAAGCGTCATCTCAAATACCTAAAATTAAATTAGGAATTAGATCTTAATGTTTAACTTATATAAGTGTGCTATATCTTCATCTTCATTCATTGCAATTATTGTTTTTAAAGAAAAGCTATCACAGCAAGATAGTGTAACAGATTTATAGTTTCAATTGAAATGTCTATTTTATTTCTACCATAGAGTGCAACCAAGGTCTTTAGAGTAATGGTTATTACACAGTAGAAACTTCATAACCACCTATGCCTAAAATAGTTGAGCCCATAATTACTCATACCCTGGGGGGATTTAATTTGAAATTAGTTTCTCACTGAAGCAAGAAGTTTGCTTCTTATAGGAAATGAGACAGGCATTGATTAAAAAAATATAAAAGTATCAAAAATGAAGAAAATTGTTCAAATTTACATTTTTACAAAAAAATGACATGTTCAAAATCATTTACTGCAATGGAATGCAATGGAATAGAATGGGAAGGGATGCAAAAATCTTTATTAGCATTACAGCAATCAAGGCCTTCCTTGCTGACCAGCTTTTTGCATGTTTCCTTTGGTATGTTGACTATTTATCTTTGGTGATAAACTCCAAATCTTTGAGGTTAGATGCCTCATTGTCATCACCCTGATCCTCAGCTCCCTCTATATCAGATTCATTGGGGCACTCTGGCTGGGCCAACCTGAAAACATGTTGGTGAAATTAAAAGATTACCTAAAACCTATATCTGCCAGGGGTATGAATAATGTTGGCCATGATGCAGGACTCAGATTGAATTCGAAGAACAGAAGTATGAAACCGTTTTGCTAAAAGTAAGCTAGTTTC
Organism: Valencia hispanica; assembly: GCA_963556495.2. NCBI lineage: Eukaryota > Metazoa > Chordata > Actinopteri > Cyprinodontiformes > Valenciidae > Valencia > Valencia hispanica. The sequence continues at coordinate 18,974,100 of OY747702.1, forward strand.
ACACAGCAGAACCAGGGTGAGGATCATACAAGACAAAACAAACTAATAGTAAAGTAATGGTAGACAGGCAGGAATGGTAATTTGCTGTTCTAGAATGGAGGTTATTAAGCATAGAAAAAATAGAGACTGAGGCCCAAAGGGACACCTCTACAAAAAGTAAAGAAGAAACTAAGATAGGTGCAATAGGTAAAAATAAAAATAATCTTAAAATCCATAAAATAAAAAGATAACAAGTCACAATGAACCACAAAGCATACACGTGTAATATGTTGTTACTTTTTGTCTCTAACTATGTCTTGCAGATGAATCCTTTAGTGTCTCTTTTATCATTTTCCTGCTCTTACTTACAAACTAAAGCCTTTCTTCATTTCTCAAGTTGCATGCCTTTTGTATCTATTCTGTTCAACAGTAAGTACTACACATACACTCATTATGGGTGTAAATGTAATTAATTTGGGGCTCTTTTCAGGGGCGGCAGATTCTACAAAGATACATTTTAAAAACTGCAACTGGTAGAGATGATTTAAGTTAGCTATTTCTTGGCAAATGTAAGTCATGGTCCAGACACTTATTGTTAGCTTTATACCATTCCAAAACCAGTTTTGATCTAAATTTGGGATCATCTTACATAAGAAAACCAGTGGAAGTAAAATGGACCTTCAGTATGAGAATGCCACAGCCATGCTTGGCAATTGGTATAGTGTTCTTCGGTTTGATGATATCACTTCAACTTCTCCAAATGTTGTGTTTGAGTTTGCAGTCAAAAAGCTTAATCTTTGTCTTTTCTAACTGTAAAATGTCAGTGACCAGGTGGATTGTCACAGAGGCAGCTACAAAGCTCAGTCAGAACATTAAAGGTGGGAGCATAGGTTTATTTTGATACTCTCTAAGACCATGACATGGATTTTCAAATTCTTCCTGAACATCCTCACCAATTTCCTTTTCTCTGAGGGTGACAACTTGATTTACTTGGTTGGTACTTTGACATTTGTTGCTATAACAATACCCTCCCCCCCCCCCCATTAATAGGCACTTTTCCACTATCGGAACTTCAAGGTAATCTGACTGGACTTTGCCGATATGCGCGTGTCTCCACCTTATCGGGCCAGGCCGACAGGGCCGTTTTCGGGGCCATTTCAGGAACCAACAGAGTACCTGTATAGGGGTATGTACACGATCGAGTCGCTCAGCGGAGGCTGTGGTTAAATTGCCCCAAAAATATTGTAATTCAGAGGGAAATGAGCTGATGTGGTCAAACAACCAGGTTTGTAGCTTCTTCCATGTTGATCTCTTGGTATTTCTGCTGTTGTGAGCACCTTTTTGCGCTGATCAGTGACTTTACTCACTGATGAAACAGTCTTGATATGTGGACGTCTTTACCTTAAAGGGCCGATTGTGTATGGAGGGACGGCAGCTGAGAGGGGGGGCGGCATGACAGATTACCCCGTCAGAAAAAGATCTGGTTAAATTACCCTGAAGATCCAAAGGGTGGAAATGTGCCTAATAAAGCTAGGCAACATATATGTTAAGCTTTTGGAAAACCCTAGCCTCAAACATCATGGAAATGGATGAACTATGCCCAAAGTTGAGGTCTCTCAAAAGAAACAAGTCAATTAAAATGAGCTCTACCATGTCTGATAATAAAAGTGATCAACTATGTGATCCAGGCAAAATAAGGCAAGGACCCTATAGCTCAAAGCTATATAGAACCTTGGATTTCTCTGGGTAAATGCTAAGAGACATTCATCCAAATCTAAACAGGGGTGTATTTTTATATTTGAGGCTGTATGTTTAATTTTGATCATGTGTGAATTAGAGAAAATTCAAACCTAAGTACAGCTTTCAACAGTGATTTATGTTATTACTTGTATTATCAATGTTTTCTACTTATTTCCATCCCTTCTGTTTCTCATGTTGTTTATTTTATGCTTCTTTATAATTCTGCAAATATACCAGAGGCTCTTTGACTCCATGGATCCCTGGTTTATAATTATCCTGTAGACATGAGCAAGAAGCACACAATGTACAGCATTTTTTAATAATAAAAAAAACCACATTTGATGTAAAGCACACTATAAAAGGGTGAGCAACAATCATATTAAAAGACGAAATAATTCCAGAGTTTCGCTCTTCCTTTATTCCTGTGTTTACTCACTCGCCCAGCTCCTCATTTCTCCTGCTCTCCTTATTATTATACCCTGCAATCTAACACAGAACTAATTTCTCTCATTACAAGGCAGTCCCTATAAAATCCATAGAGCCTAACCTTAACAATATCTAACTTGCCTGATAGAAAGAAGGATCTGGCTGTTTTAGAGAATGTTTAACACAACGGCTAAGCCAAGCACCACAAAAAAAAAAAAAAAACACATCATCCACCCCTCTCTAAAAATAAAAGATTAATAATTTCCCCTAGGATAGCTTTTCATCTATCTTGCCTCTTAATTGACTTGCATTAAATTGCTACAAAGTTTATTCCACTCCTGTGCTTCAGTGAAATAAATAATTAACCCCGTAAAAAGGTCAGAAAACTGAAATTAGAACAATTTTTTTTGTTCTGCTTTTTTAAGGTAATGAGATGGGATCTTACCCTATGACCATTTGACTCCCCTGTAATAATTTGTCTTTGTCTTAATCAGCGATAACGCATTATCTCATCGGACTTTATAAGCTGCAGAATAACTCCCTTTATTGGTCGGTCGCTGATTGAGCCAAGATGAAGGATGGGATTACCGATGATAACAACAGTGAACATATGACAACTGGGACTAATATTGCTAATGATCAAGATGATGCCCAAGAAGATGATGTTCCTGATAGAGACAGTGGCGGTGATCGAAATAACAAAGATAATGATGATAACATCAGCAATAACAGTACTAACAATGATGATAAAAACAGCAGTGATGGCGGCAGAAGCGTTGATAATTACATTGATGAGAGAGGGCTCTAAGACAGCAATTAGAATAAAAACAGCCATTGATTCATCTCTGCAGACACTGGGATAAACAGAGGGATTTTCCATTTAACAAAGTGACACAATCGTGTTGTCCAATTAAAGGCAGAATATACAAATGAAGAAACTGAGGTCTGTATGAGTTTTTCCATACGGAACCAAGTCGATTCTCACAGTCGGGTAATTAGCAGCCATGCATCATCTGGCTTTTTTCCACACCAGAGAGGACTTGTGGCGTGTGTGCAAGCTAGGACGGATGTTTTGAGATAATTCAAATCTGTGTGCATATTCTCATAATCACTTGTTTGTACCCCAATCTTCAAAAACAACTCTGCAACTACAACAATCGTGTTTAGGCTGCAGGTAATTCTTAAAGTAGCATTTCCCTCGAGACGAGAGAAACAAATCCTCCTGAGTCCTAGCTCCTCGGCTCAGAAGCGAGAAGCTTGTTTTCACTCAAACTCTTCACTGCAGGGGCTTCTACTCACATTACATTCTTCACAGATTTGGCTTCACTGATCCTGCACTGTTTAAATGATGTGTTTAACCGAAGAACGTATAGGAGCGATCCCTCCCAGATGCCAGCCGCACAACCAAACTTTTTTGTTATCTTAATGGATTTTCGTCTGTTTTGCAGAAAGAGAGGAGAAAAAAAGAGGTCAGAGAACATTTGAATAAATGTAGTGGTTGAACAGCAGCTAGCTGAGCTCAGCCCATCTCTCCTGAGAGAACAAAGGTGTCCTAATCCTCCCTGACCTTGTCATAGTCCGGTCATTACTACCGCAGCCATTGAGGTGTGCAGGTGTGGGTGCTGCATGTCATGCGTTCGTGTGCATGCACAATTATGGAAATGAGCGTCCTGCAAAGCTTTGGAGCGTGTATAGTGGAGTTGAGAAACCGGCCCTGGTGTGCCCTTTGAGTTGTTGGCCTTGGCAGAAATTTGCATCACCAGGAAGGAGGCGTGACAAGCTGTTTGAGACTCAGGAAGTGACATGCCACAATGACCATTACCGTGATTAGCGAGCACATTCATCTTTTACAAGCCTCCCACTCCTTCTGCCAAACTACATTCTATATTTGAACACACACCTCATCTCCCTCGAGCCCAAAACAATCACAACAAGTGCACACAAACCTTGGAGGTGGAGCCATGGCTGCCTACACATGAATACAATCTCTTTGCTCTGACTCTGACAGTAAAACAGGAGCAGTTCTAGGGCTTGATAGCAAACAAAACAACGTGAAGAGTTCCCTGACAGTTCCCAAAGACAGACTGCTATCAAAGCTACAGGAATGCACCACGATTTTTTTTATTTTTCTCTGAGAGGGAGTATGTGCAGTGTTGTAGCAGACCTGAGCGGGTGGTAATTAGAATGGGCTCTGAGGAGAGACAGGCAGTGGAACGAATGCAAATGAATTCACTAGCTCTGGCACTGGGCTCCACAAACCTCCCTTTTTCATACAGCATGCCTTGCAGACATGTGGCTCCTGGCACAAACAGAGTAAGGGTACACAGCAAACATTGAGTGACACGACCGCACGTACCAAATGCAAGAGCGCACGCGCACAAGTGTGCAAATGAAAAATGCGAAACCATGGGGCCGAGACAAATAAGAAACCCACACTGCATGAGTAGGCACGCGCAGATACAAACAGGCGCATGCAGCATACGTTGTGCTAATCCCTGCAAATGTCAGTGTTGCTTGTGAGCAGAGGAAGGGGGTGAAAATGTGCACGCCGAGCGAACATCCATGGCTTGTCCTGCAGCGGAATAAACAAACCTTTCTTAATTGGTGTCGATTTGGAATAGAGTGATGATTCATCATGCAGAACTCCCCAGTAGACTATTGGAAACCCAATCATTTCTAATCCATATGACCTTGACTGTGGGCCAAAGTCTGACTGTAACTCCTTCCTTACACATACTCCGCCAAAGTCGGGCCGTCATCACTGGCTTTACAACACGTTAAAACTATAATGCGCCAAAGTCAGATCACTTCACTGATTACTCCATCTGAGCCAGCGGCAAATCTTTATGAAGCACTCAATTCTTCACAGCAGTCATAAATCAGGGTAGTATATGCGTTCCATCTCTGCGATGGTACACCAGAGACGTTATTTCCATACCATGCTGCTCCTGCAAATAATTCCTCGTTCCCTCTACCTCTCACTGCTCTTGATTTAAAGAAGTTCTCTTGAACCTCTTCAGCTCACCTCCAGATCCCCAGTGGTTCACTATCTGAAACTTTGATCACCAACTCTGTGGCTCCTCTCATGGAGAAATAGGTCGTCTGTGAAGAGGTCCCGCTCTTTAGTAGCCCGTGCAGCAAATTAGTCTAATTAAAACAGCTCCCTTCTTATCTTAACCAGGCATCCAGGCTCAACCAAAGTCTTATTATAGGGTAGATTATGCATGTAATATCCCCACAGAGATTTTAGTGTGGAAAGCATTAGGAGAGGTGAACATACATAAAGTATAGGCTTTGTGCACATAAGGACAGAACTGTGTGAAAATGGTGAGAGGGTGGGATTTGAAAAGAGAATAATGGGCTTCTTAGTAGTCTGAGTGGAAAATGTAATAGTGGGGGTGGGGGGTTCGGTTACAAAGAAAGGCAGAGAAGACATACCACCTGTGGACTTAACAGGTGGCCATCTTGCGGTCAATGAGGTGAGATCAACCAACGCCCTGGGTCAGCATTAACACAGACCAGTGACAAGTCAGCACTTGCCCTCTATCGCAACAACACATTGCCGTTCCACTCCACCAAGCGCTCCTATCACACCAGTCATGGCGCACAGGCACGGATGTTTTTACTCGCTGCCACCACCCTTCATTTCTCGCTCTCTTTCGCTTTCCTTCTCTATTAAATCCACACAGAACGTCGCACACGCATGCACAAAAACACACACACACCACACATACACCTACAAACACACACACACACACACACACACAAACCTACACACACACACACAAGAAGAAGCTTAACAAATGTGGGAACAGATGCCCCACATCAGTGTGCAGTTGCCCTGTGCTCAGATGTACGCCTCCAGAGAGACAGAGGAATACAGTTAACGCATAACAGAGATCGCAGTCTTTTTCTATCTCAACACATGCCCACTGGTCACATACATGCTCACACAGATACATTTTACTGTTTGGTCAGGTCCCTGTATCTGCATGAAATTTGGTCGATGCATTCAGACCCTGTAAGGGGAGTAAGCACTTGAGCATACTCCCTGTTGCATCTGCAGTTTTAGACAATAACACTTTCTTACAAATAATCCTTTACTATTTTTAGGGGAACATATTTCCCTTTCATTGAAACTCCCATTTTCCTGCACAACCACTCATTGAACTCAACTTCGCTTTGATACGTGAAGAGGAAAACAAGATATTTACTGACCCTTTTGTGCTCAGATCTTCAACTGAAGCGTAAAAAAACTGAAATTTTTAGTTGCAAGCCCAATAGAAATTCTGCTTTCTGAAAGGAGAGCTTCATGCATCACACGTAAGGATAATACAGGGCATATATATTAGTAACCCTATAGATACTTTATATTCAGTTTCATAATCAGTTTTCTTTAAATCTAACAATGTGTCTCATGATACATCCAGCTCATGAGATGATATGACACACAATAATGGATTTCTGAGACCAAGAAAACCTTTTCGCATACATTTTTTAAAAGAAACTCTTAATTGTTTTGCTTTTACAAATCTCAAGCGGTAATCTAAAAACTTATCAGTGTAGAATAGTTCTGTTATAATCCACTGACTAGAATCAGACAATTTTCATCTTGAGCAGTCAAGGCAATATCAGATCAGCCATAAACAACCAACAAGCAAACCACCACTTTAAAAAATGTCATACTTAACAGCTCAAGCATTTACTGAATCCACCATCCCTAGTCATATCAAGTAGCACTGACAACAATTTGCTTCAGTGTATAGAGGACTCGAAACTGGCGATTTTTGTTTTTGTATTAACAAGGTATTTCAGTTTTTGGAAGCATGGAGATGTAGGAGAGAATTTGAACGGAAAACTATTTTGTATGACATGTACTGTAGAGATATGTACGGTGGCCGGGAAGTGCAAAACAAAATTACAATAACCTGAAACACTTTTACATTTTTACCGAAACACATTTACAAGTCTACAGAAACACAATTACAAGTTTACCGAAACACTTTTACAAATTTACCGAAACACATTTACAATCATACCGAAACACATTTAAAAGTTAAAAAAAGAAAAACGTTTACAAGTTTAACAAAACACATTTACATAGACATGACCTGGAAGTGGTACTGCAGGGATGAGGTTAGGGTCGGGACAAGACCAAAGTAGGAACAGTAATGGAATCGATCCTGCCAGCAGCTCAATCTGCAGAGATGTTTTGCCCGTTTTGCGGAATCTATTTTCAAGTTTTAGGGACATTTTGTGGTGATTGTGGACATAGTTTGGACTTTGAGAAGGGAGAGGGAGAAGAGGTCGGTTTTATGGACTGCCTCGTAAAGTATTTAAACGAAGGCCACTCATACAATGTGATTGTTGACATGATGGAACGGCTTCACAGTGTCCGTCTGTCTTTGTGGACCGTGAAAACGAAATAAAATAATGCTGGATTCTACTGCAGAAAAAACTATCTTGTAAATGTGTTTCGGTAAATTTGTAAAAGTGTTTCGGTATATTTGTAAAAGTGTTTTGGTAAACTTGTAAATGTGTTTCGGTAAATTTGTAAAAGTGTTTCAGTAAGATTGTAAATGTGTTTTGGTGAATTTGTAAAAGTGTTTTGGTAAACTTGTAAATGTGTTTCAGTAAACTTGTAAAAGTGTTTCAGGTTAATGTAATTTTGTTTTGCACTTCCCGGCCACCGTAGATATGTCAAGACATGTCTGCAGTTTGTTTAGACTGGGAGACCACGAGAGAAAGCAAGACTTCCAGCAGATAACATGAAGATGAAATCGAGAACAACAAACGTGCAGGTTGGATTTGGAAATGTTAGCAGATTTTTGGAAATCTCCCAGTAGGCATCTATACCCATTACATCACTTTCAATATGTTTATTTTGTATTGTAGTGTTAACTGCACTGATTGCTAATTTAAGATTTTAAACCCAGTTGGAAAAGTTAGAAAAAAATTTATCATCTTGTTTTTATTTTAAAATATTAGTAAGGTAACTTTTAGCGCTACTGCTCTATCACAAACACAAAGGGCATAATGTTGCCTCTGTTTGACGAGGAAATTAATGCTGAGAGAGGAAGACTAATAGGTAGGCATTTATTTAGACATCGTCACACCTCCAACATATACTGCCAGCCATCTAAGCATATATAATTGGAAAACTCTAAGTGATTCATATTTGATAAACTTCATCTTTTTGTCTTTATGAAATAAAAAAGTTATGAAGTTTAAACCTTTTTCTCGAGAATCTAAAGCAGTTTTCAGTGCATTCTCATGAAGAATGGTGCAATGTGAGAAAAAACAATGCCAGACGTCTGTTTCTTGAACTGCAAATTAGGTTTTGATCTGATCATTGGTTGGCCATCTGCGTAATCACTTAGCTCACAAGAGACTTTGGAAGAGAATACACAGATTGGTCTAGGATTTGTGGTTGGCTTAAAGTGATGAACCCACGGACATCGATCTATCATCCCATTTGAATCTGATCTCCATTTTGAAAAGCCTGGATATTACCTTTTACCAAAAATCACACATCTAAAGAATGGTCAGCATAAATGAGACTCTGGGTAGAAAATATGGCCATATGACCGCTGCTCCCTTGATTGACCACAGTTTCACTCTGAAAATATCCTTACAAAATGCACACAAACACAAACGCACACAAATGCCTTGCTCTGCAAACTTGTCAAAAACATGCAGACCTGTCACACTGCATTATGCAAAGGCAAGTTGAAACTATGCATAGCAATATGAAAATTAAGAGATAGGTCAATACGCTGTTAGAAGAAGACAGGTAGGTGTGCACTTAAACGTTGCTAGGTAGGAGGATGTTTAGATAGCCATTAGCTAAAAACACTAAAACTATTCAGATGCCACTTACACGATGCACACTTCCAGACACTTCTAGCTATTAGTGGCCATTATCTTGTATAATCATGTGGAATAGTGTGCAAGTGAGCCTCATCTGCAGAAGAAACAGTAACCGCAGAGAGAAATTAAAATCCATCAAGGATGATGACAACTCAGCAGCATTAGAGCACAGTCTAATGCACAATGAGTAAACATGGATTTTGGTCACATGCTGTCACCACTCTAAGACAACAAAAAAAATTTTCAAGCCCAAACATATCTCACCTGAGAGGAGTATAGATATGGACTTATTTTATACCCACTTATGTATGCTTGAAGGTAATAAATGGGGCTGGTGCCTATCTTCAGTAAGCATTGGGTGAGAGGCAGGGTACACCCTGGACAAGTCACCAGTGCAACACAAAAACACATACATATATACACACTCACCTCTAAGAGCATCTTTAAAGTGACCAATTAACCCAATCTACAGGCTTTTGGACTAACCAAAGTATTCGAAGAGAACCCATGCATGCAGGAGGAGAACATGCAAGCTCCATGAAGAAAGATCCCAGACCAGGACTTGAACCCAGCACCTTGTTGCTTCAAGGGAGCAATGCTAACAAGTGTGACCCTAACCACTATGAGTAAACTGAAGAGGGTTCATCAATGGGACTCTCAGCAGGATAATGGTCAACAACATATGGTCAAATCAATGAAGAAATGGTTCACCAGACACAAAATCAACCCGCATCTATGACCTTCCCACTCTTAAATCCTTTAGAAAACCTGTAGGGTAAAGGTTGCAGTGAAAAGACCATAATGGAGGACCGAGGACTCTGGAGGATCTAGAAGGATAAAATACCTCTTTCTGCGTGTTCAAAACTTCTGAAACAAAATGGGATGGTGCTAAGCAACAACTTCTATAGGTACCGAAAATGACAACCCATTGACTTAGGGTGATTTAGTTAAATATTAATTACATTTTTACATCTACTAAATACATACACTCGAATTAAAGTAGGGCTTTGCGATTAACTACATTAGACTATTCAACTTGGCTCCAAATGAATATAAAACAATATAATTGGCAAAAAAAATTAACCGTAATTCTGGCAGTCTTGTTTTGAAAGGTCAGCGAAAGTAATAATGTCAGAAAGAGAAGAGTAGAGCAGCACCAGTGTCATTTATGAATTGACTTGCGGTCAGAACGAAACGTTCCATGGTAGATGGCACCATTTACCAAAACTACAAAGTTACAAAATGACAAAGTGGTGAAATTAACAGCGACTAGAGTGACAGCAAGGGAAAAGTTAGAAGAAGTTCACTGGTTTGAGAAAACTGTGGATTCTAAGATACAGATGTGGATCAAAAACATAAATAGACAGTAATATAAGAATTGCTACTTTACTTTAGTTTGTGCACCATGGAGCAACACTACAGATCTGTTCAGCCACCTGAAATTTAAACTTTAAGAGCAGCTAATGCAGAACTGGAATTTATGGAATATAATGTACTTACCCTAAATTTAAATAAAAGTATAGAATATCTCAGCAATTGGTAAAAAATGTAAACTAATTTGTTTGGTCAAAATAACTTTTATAATATTAAAGTTTTTATCTACATATTATTTAATTCTTATATTTTACTAGTCAACCTTATTCATTGTCGCAGGCAGTTTTACAAAATTCAGACCTTGAGACATGTAACCAAAACAATGTGTCAGCATCCTTAGGAAGCATTTCACAATGACCCAAGCACTAAAGTGGATAGAGTTGTAAACTTCTGAACTTAAGAAGCTTTTCGGATGAAAGGCAAAATCTCCTCAAAAAATAAGAGAAGAAATCCATTTGACTTACATTCAAAGATTAAACGAGAAAGTATCAGGGAAAATGTTGATGTTTCAAGGCATATCACTATTCTTCAAGTACAATAAATTCACTGTTTTTCCAAACTCCGTGATGAATCACCTTCAGTAATAGTGATTTCAGCAGATCTCAGTAGAGTACCCAAAAATTGCACTTAACTAAGAGTAACACTGCTTCAACATATTTTTACTCAAGTAGAAGTGAAAAGTAGCGATCCATGAATGTACTCAAGTAAGAGTACCAAAAGTATTTAGTCAAAAGGCTACTCACATACTGATTAACTGTTTAATCATAACATCTGATTTATTGTGTTAAAAAATGTTTAATCAGACAGACAAAAATAAAAGTTAGGTGAAAACTCTAGTTTTCACTTAAAGAATAAAATGAAACCAAAATATATAAAATATACATAGTCATTATGGAAAAACGTTGAAACACACATTTGCAAATCACCCTTTTTCCACAGCATACAGCTTTTGAAACCAGTACTCACAGAAGGTAATACATGCATGATACAACAGGGCAAAGTACTTCTGGTGACAATATATCATGTTTATCATGTCTTCACTTGACCTCCAAATGGCTCAGCAGAGAGAAAATAACAAAACAATAAAGCTTGTGCAAAGACAGGAAATCTCATTTCAACATTGTTGCTCTTCATTCAGTGAAGTAATTAAAGGTGGACAGAATAGTCAGAATTTGCACTCACCTACTCCTAGCAGTATATTTTTTTTGCAAAACTTTATTTAAGTAAATAAAAATGAGGAAATGTGTCTTATTACTTCCAACCACTGGATTTCAGTATTGGCTATATATATGTCGGAATAATTTTCATAAACGAGGAGCCCTAAATTAAATGTTGTAATATTTTAACAACTTTCTAAGTGTAATTATGCAATTTCAAAAAAGAAGACACATTTTAAAGAGACACACTTTTTCTTACCAGTGGGCCTATGTATCTGGCTATGTCTTTCTGAAAAGCCAACATCAACAGTATGCATCAGGTTTCCCTGATCATACCAGCCACCGATGGTGAAAATGCGACACAAACTGCAGCCATCTGGGGTTTTTTCACCTACATCTGTGACTAAAAGGGTTGCTAACCTATGACACAATTACATAGAAAGGACAAAACAACCAGAAAAGTGTAAAAATGACCTTTTCTAAAAGGGTCAGCCGCTCCAAGGCTATAAAATCTTAAAAAGGAAAAGATAATATTCTGCCTCAGTTATGACTGCAGAGACAGCGACGAATGGAGAGCAAGGGGGGGTCGGTGGGGGGTGGACAGCACCCCGGCCTTAATGTAGTTTGTAATTGTAAGTGTTGGTCTTTAATAAAAGCCCAGAGTATTTGGTCAGGCTAATAGACTGGGCTATCTAAATCCTGGCTGCTATGCATTATTCAACAGCCATTAGCTATCGCCTCATCTGGGAGGCTGTATGAGTCCCATCATCGGCTGGAGCCCAGGCAAGGCAAACTGAAGGTGTGAGAGGCGGGAATGGGGAGGATTAGCCATGGAGAAAAAGGAAAGAAAGGGAGAGATGCAAATGCAGCTACAGGAGGGAATGTAGAGGGGGTCAGAGAGGACTCTGAGGTAAGGAATCAAAGAAGGGAGCTGACGAAAGATGGGCCTGATGTGGCATAAAGGTGAGGGTCTGTGATATGGAAATGACAACGATGGGATGAAGAAATACTTGGATGAAAGGTAGAGGTCATTCGACAGGGTTATGAAAATAGGAGGGGGTAGATGCAGAAAAGCGTACGCAGAATTGGCCGAAGGAAGGTTACTAAGCGTAGAGTAGGCACCCCCGGGGTCACATGGGGACTGTGCAGAGCAGAATGAATGAAAGAGAGATGCCAGCCTGAAGTGGCATTTTCTGTTGGCCAGGAACATAAATGTCAGATGCTTCCTTTCACTCCCCTCTCAACCTTTTCTTCTTTCAAATTCCCCTAACCTCCTCCTCAACCTCCCCCTGCTCCTTCCACTCCACCTCCTGCCGCCCTTCTCAATCTGAACCGCCGTTCTCTGTCTCCCCAGAGTACTGCCGGTGGTAATTTTGCTTTTGGAGACAAGAGAAGGCTGTGAAACACATGGAGACGCAGGCTGCTCAGTTACCATGGTATTATTGGCCAGCAGGAGTGGCGCCAACGCTAGGGATGCTTACATGCGTTTCGTCTGTGGATTACTGTGTGCGGGAGCGAGTGCTAGTGTGCGCTCTAGAGAGCATCTATGCGTCAGGGTAATGGGTGTTTACCAGGTTTGCCAGACCTTTCCCGGCCACTCCTTTCCCAGGCTACCAGGATCTCCTGACCCTCTGCGGCAGCCCAAGGACACACTCCTGTCTCTCTAATTAAAACACAACCCTGACACGCATCGCACACACACACCCTGCAGGTCTGCAGCTCAAAATAACCTTAAAAGGAACAAGCAGAGCCATCATCCCCTGCTCTCAACAACTCTTCAAAATCCACTCAGCATTTTCTCACCGGGCTGCTTGCAGGCAGACCCTGCTGCCTCAATCTGCAGATAGACTTGCAACAACAAACAGCATCTCCAAATGCAGTGCCTGTTTATTGGAGGAGTTATCAAAGGAGCGGCATTTATTATTGCAGGGCCTTCTTGGAGCCTTGGGTGATGGTACACTGTCACTGTGTGCTTGAAAATAATTGACTGCAGAACTATTTGTGCGAAAAACCACAGAAAGGTTTCTGGAAAACAGTGCTGCTGCGGTCAAATAGAGAGACATGAAGGTGTTCAAAACAAAATATCACTGCAAGCTTAAAAAGTTGGACAGCTAGTACTTTGAACCAAAATTCCTCACTACACTTCAAGAATCTTTCACACCGAACTATCTGTTTGCTTTTGCAAATCTCTCTCGCTTGATATTCTCTCTAATTGTTGTGGCAAAACTCGCATTTAACATTTATATTGTATATTCTCATAAACCGCTGCTGAAGCATTTTACTCTATCTTGGTTATTTTAGGAGCAAATACACCTCCATTATGCCTGGTGTTTTGTGTAAGAATGTTAAGTTATATGGATATTGTGATATCCACAAAACTTAACTTGAGACAACCTCTTTGCTTCAATTCAAGCAGATGATTTAGCATGTTTACTTCCTCGTTAAGCGCATGAGAGACCCCAGCGGAGGAATACCAGGCAGGCAATGATGTCCTGTCACTCCAGGTTACCACTGCAGCATGATTTAATGGAACTGTCTGTCAGAGGGCTTGAATAACACTCTGTCAACCAACCTGCAGAGGTAGAATACACACACAAGCACTTGCAAACAGTCAGAAAACACAATCGAGGCTGACTGTCAAAAACTCAAGTGTACAGTGCCTTACCAAAGTATTTTTTCACATTTGTCATTTTTACAAAAAATTTCATGTATATAGACCAAGGCAACAGATGAACACAAATAAGTTAATCATTATGAAGTGGCAGGAAGTTTAAATTTTTTTTTTTTTTTTTACAAATACAAATCTTTGTAACATGCATCGGTGCTTCCCTAAGTCCACATTTCATAGAACTATCCTCCCATCAATATGATTAGCATCCCTGTCACTTAAGAAATACACGATGCTCCCAACTCCATGTTTTCCGAAGGTCAGTGTGGACAGGGTATTGTGCAGTATTAGTGTTCTGGTAAATTGAGAGCAAAGCCTAAGGTAAAGAGAAACTAATTTTGTGGACAGACCAAAAAGAATCCTTGCATTATAACTGTATTTGTCTTTGGGTTTCTGTTCCCCATAATCTTCTAAACTAACATACATGTACAGACACACAATCACTCTATCCAGGTACTTCCGAGGATGTTCCAGCAAGCGCAAGGTCAAGCTGAGTTGAGCAAAGAAGCACTCTGAGTGCATTCAGCGAAATCAGTAGTTAGGAAAACACACTTCGCCCGAAGCCCCTCCCTCCCTCTGAGAGAAGAGATGGGTGCCAGGAATACACTCGCTGCATCAAGCAGCACAGGTGTTATCAGAGTTGTTTTGCCAGAGATCCCGCCAAAACGCAGTACGGCTGTCATCTCTACAGAAGTAGCAGCCGTGGAAATCAACCAAAACAAATGTAATGAATGGTTCACAAAGTATTTAGCAGATTAGGCGGAAAACTCCATGCAAGATGGGGGCCAGAAACCAAAGCTCATTACATGTGGCACTGCGTCGGTAGCTAGTGCACACAAGTGAGAGCTCTGCTCCATCCGCCAGCTCTAGGCTGGTTCTGTCCCTCGGCTACCCACTGAATGAGGTAAAGAGCAATCACACCAGCCTGGCATTGGGAATCTGCTGTAAAAGCCTTTCTTTATTGTATATTTCAACCATCCCAAACTGGCAGAACAGAGAGCACTGATTAGCATCAAAGCCTTTGATTGCCCCACTCAACAATCAGTGCTGCTCTCCTCTCCTGTATGATGCCTGCTGTGATGCATAACAGTCTGTGGAAGAGAGAATGTGTGTGTCTGTCTGAGTTTTCAGAAACGGGGATGAAAATCATTGCTGCGCATCCATATTCAAGGTCTTGCCTGTAGTGTAGACCTAGAGTTTAGACCTAAATGAGTTTAAACTTGTTTTCTTCTGTACTGGCCTTGAAGCTCACCTTTGGAAGTTGCACACTGCAGCACTGTCCTATCGTCTGGACAATTCACTCTGGCCCTGAAAACAAGGCAGCTTACTTCTTTAAAGATGCCTCTCTCTCTCTCTCTCTGGCTAAATATGATTAGCTGCAGAGGACATTGTAGCTCTCTCCACAACTAATACATTTAGCATGGATTGTCTGAGGGGTAAGGATACAGCTCACAGTGAGATCAATATTCTAAGTCAGAGTCTGTCTGGAGAAGAGGAACCATGCTGGGAGATGGTTAACTGTTCTAAAGCAGCGACTGCTGTCTGTAAGCACCAAATGCCAGGAATCCCACAATATTGAACACTTCTTCAAAAGGTAATGCTTAAGGCTCATGCTGCGCATTAGGTTCTGCTGAATGTCGGCATCAAGCAAGAAGCTTGTTGGAGATTTGTTGGGGATATCTCTTTGGATGAGAGATTATATAAGGCAAATCTGGATGATTCCTTATAGTCTGTAGAGCAGCAAACAAGACCAAAGTCCCATAGGGCCTCATCTCCGGAGGTCTGATGTCAAAGTGGTGCTCGAAATAGAGAATAGGGTGTCTTTCGAGATGGAGGGGGAATAAGGACCCAGATTTAAGTGGCTTCATTTGCATGCGTGAATCCTTCACTTAAGCAAATTCCTGCCGCACACACAAGCTGCCGTGGACACAAACTTACAGCCTCACAAAACTTCTAAAGCACACACATTTAGTGCAGACACTTTCTTTCCCTCTTTTCTTTCCCCAAAAGTCAGAGGACATTAGCACTGCATCTATTTCTGGAGGGCCATTAAGGCTGTAAAACATTTAGGATCCACACAGAGTGATTCTTAGTGTCAGAATGACCCTTTTTCCCAAATCCTCCTGCCTGTGTAAAAAAAAAAAAAAAAAAAAAGGAAAGGAAAGGAAAACTGACACAAAGCTTGTGACAGAAACATGTATTTGGTGCCGCTCCGGATTTTGCTGAATGGGCGGGGTATAAGGAAGTGGAGTAAAGGAGTTAGGTGGAACGAGGGTGCCTGAGCTAAGAGGGGACGACAGGGATGGGGAAGGTTCTTCTTCGTCCTCCAAATGGGTCCATTCTGCTGAAATGTGAAGCCTGTTCTATTTCTGACATGCTATAATAAATCTATCAATTGTGTAACGGGTGTGTGCGTAAAGTGTGCCCGCGCACCACGCATGAAGAGAAAATTGGTGGCATCTAAACAGGAAATATCCACTTCCTTCTGCTCTATAGAAGTGACAGTCAAAGTAACAGCTAACAGCTCAGCTCAACGTAACACGGGGTGGCATGTGCCTCCTAATGGAAATGCATTGTACCAGCGGGGAACAAACACGCATCCACTAGGATGCTCGTGTGGAAAAAGTCACATTCATATGCGAATAAGCTAATGTGGAATTCGAAGACAACTATGTCATCCCAAATCTATGTACAAATACATCATTTGCTGTCCAGTGAGGGTTAGATCCAGGAAAGGACCAATGCTGGGGCACTCTAATGTTAAATAACAGGCTTCTAGACAGCCTAACAAGCACAACTATTCACTATTTCCTTTTTTTTAATTTATTTTTTTTAAGGGGCCTGTTTGGCAGTGTGGAGCTCAGAATAGGTGTCTGAGTACCAAGTAGAATCCCAACAGATTTACTTTCACAAGCGGAGCAGTACAGCTTTTGCTATAGTACTCCACTTGATATAAGTGTGAAAAATCTTCATTGTGAATGGCTGGGGTTTTTATTTCCTGATGTTATGGACACGGAGATGGAAAATTAAGGGGAAGAAAGAAAGAAGATGAAGAAGAGAGGTAGGAAACAAAAAGTCATGAGAGAGGGTAAGTTGAAAATGCAAGAGAGGAAAGGGAACAAAGAAAACACAGGAAAACATTGAAGTCTGCCTCCATACCCACAGGATGGCAGAGAGAGGGGAAAAAACAAAACAAAACACGAAAAAGGAACATTGACAAAACAAACCTAACATCGTGAACTAAGAACTACACAACCACATCACACAAGAATGGAAATAAAAATACAACAATGTCACAGAAAAACTCATGGTACCGATTAATCAAGCTCTGGTAATGATAACCTCAGCCCAAGAATATATCTGTAAACACCAGAGACCCCACATCTATGTGTGTGTGTGAGGATGCTGGTGCATATAAGGTTTCTCCATAAGACTGTTCGATAGCTGGTGTGAGTAGGCATCAATCCGTCTCCCAGGAATAGATGCAGACATGCAGGAGATCGGAGCAAAGACATCCAAAGGACCCCCAGAGCCCCAGGCGGACCCGGGCGGGGCCGACCGCATCCCCCAAGAGAGGAGCAAAGGAGAACCCCAGGGGAACGTCCAGCGGCTACTATGCAGGGGCCCGGGGGGCAGCAGTGTATGAAGGCTTTTGTATTGTATTAATTGCATATTAGGATTTTTTGTTTTTTTAAAGGTTCTTAAACATATCTGAGACCAGACATTTTGGTCAAAGCTGGCTGATAAATCCACCTCCCATTTTGAAATAGGGATGGCTATTGATTCATCTAATGTAGATAAAGTTTTGTATATTTTAGACAGCAATTTGGGGGGGTTGAGATTAAGAAAATCTAAAACTCTTGCTGGAATTTGTGATTCAACTGTATTGAGCCTAAATTTACCTTTAATAATAGATTTAATTTGTCGATTTTCTAAGAATTTGTTTTAATCAATTCCATATTGTGTAATTAATGTATTAAATGGGATAAAGTCTGTTCCTTCAAATATGTGTTCCAGGTATTCAATTCCATTACACCTCCAGTCTGGAAAACTTATCATAAATTTTTTTTTGCAAGATGTCGGGGTTATTCCAGATGTGTGTACGTCTGCATGGGATTATTGTGGACTCCCACAAACTCCCACCATGCTGTCAGAGAGGAGCTGATATTTATGCTTTTAAAGCATTCATGTCGTTTTATATTTGAGCTAATAAATGGAGGTCTGAAAGTTTTATCTTATTGAATAGTGTCTGTTCTACGTCTATCCAGGACTCATCTAGGTAGCTATGTTTTAACCATCTTAAGATGTATTGGAGACTGTTGCCTAAGAAATAATGATGGAAGTTTATTATTCACTATTTCCACCAGGGACTACAGAGTGCCTGCAGAGTGGTAACTCTTATACACTGCATTAAGTTTATTTTTCCACTGCTGTGATCATCCCCCAAGCTCGTGTTTCACCTTTCTCTTAATCAGGTGCACATACAGAGCCTGTTATAAGCATTGTGTCTTCTGCTAACCAATTATTTGTTGCTTAAGGATGCCACAACATTGATGGCTACATTGCTTTCTTGCAACCTTGGAGTCTAAAAGACGGAAACATTTATTAAAAATCCTGATGCATTAGTGTTAGCTGAGGAAAAGAACAAATCAAAGAACATGCTATCTCTCTCTGAACAAATCTATAGATTCACACACTTCCTTCTGTTGGACATTCTTAAGGTTTCATTTTAAAATGCTATTTTGTGCTCAGGGGCCTTTTACCTTCTCTGTATGCAGCATAACATTTTGTTTGTCAGGTAAAAATTATCTGTCTCTACTGAACACTGTCTTTGAAGTACTTCACACTGGACTTTGCTTACAATGTCATGTTTCAAATCTTTTTGAGCATTGCAAAGCCAACGACGATAGAAAAATTCAGCTATTTGGGAATTATCTTAGTTATAAAGTTTTTGTTAAAAAGGAAGGTAAAAATCTTATGTTAGAGCCACATAAACTCCTACTTCTTGCCCCCTCCTTTAGGTATTTGCTCTTATATTCAATTATATGCAATTCAAACTACTCAGTCTCCAGAGTTTTCTATTGCTCCAAATGTATCTTATGTTAGCTCACTCCTCAGAAACTCCCTGCTGATGCCTCGGCTATTAAAATTCCAACATCTGATCAACCTGTGATCTGAGTCTATGGCAACTTATGCAGCCTAGGAAAACTAAGTGAAACTACTGTCCACTTAATTGAATTCTCTAGGGCTAGAGATGAGATCTCAACCTGTCTTGATTGGCAAAATACTAAATAGGGGAAATATATTTTAATGATCACCAAAAAATAAAGTACTGGTGATGTCGCCCCATTTTGTGGCTTTGTAGTTTTGGTAATTTCTGTCTCGACTGCTTCAAGTGCAAAATGCAGCCATCCCACCATGGGAAATTTCTTACCAACCAAGCATCAATTCTTAGCCATCATAGGGACATTTCTATGTTCACCCATACCTAGTAGTAAAGAAATATTACTAATTTACACAAATAAATATAATCTAACATTAAGAAGTTTCTTAAAATATTTTGACCTGATCAAGCATCATAATATGTCATAGTTCAACAGTCACACATCCAACACAAGAATGAGAATTAGATTAAATTAAATTAATTTATGCATGCAATTTGAGTATTTTTATTGCTCATTATTATAAATCATCATAACACTTAACTATAAAGAGAAAAAAAACATTCATGTGCAATGGTTTAAGCACATTGGTAGACAATGGTTTGTGTACATGTAAAAATGAAAATAGGGAAGGACAAAATGGACGCTTTTATGGAGTTTGCAAAGGGGCAGATTGACCTAGAGCCCTAGGAATCAATTTACCTTGTTTTCTTGTTATGCTTTTTAATTGGCTTGTTATCCATATTTACTTCCTTGAAACAGTAATGTTTGGGGTCACAAATCTCTACCAGTGTCATTTTGCAAGTCAAACAATATAAAGTTTGTAAACTCCAAGCATTGGGCTTTTCTATTCAGTTCCCCACTTCTCTGCTAAACACAGTAGTATGCATGGGTTGTTTACCAGCTAGTCAATTGGTGTGAGAAGTTGCAGTTGCATTGGGGATCAAAAGTTATCAAAATAATTTTTCAGTGTCAAAGCATGTGGGCGTGGCTAAGCCTCAAACTAGGGCTTCTCGGAACACCCTGAAATCACTAAAATAGCCAGCCCTCAGCCATATTTAATCAGAGGATTATGAAATCCGGGATACAAACGGTATGTCTCAGGACCTATAAAAAACCCTCTTGGAGCCATGGTCCAAACCTCACAGGAAGTCGCCCATTTTGAATCCGGGCCAAGCTTATTGCTAAATGTATATACGTCAGATTTGAACCATCTCCTCCTAGAGCTTTTCACTTACAGACTTCAACACGAGAGAGCACAGACTTAATACATTGGGGATCAAAAGCAAGTGGGCGTGGCTAAGCCTTTAATGTCAGGCTTCTTGCCATAAGAGGTCATGGTATATTAACTTCCACATACAAGGTCACAGCTGTAACACACTTCCTGATTCTCATCACATACCACCACTGAACACATTCATAGTCTCATTTGCTCATGTCACTTAAGCCCCGCCCCCTGAGAACAGGAAGTGGAATGTTTTACAAAGGAATATCAGTATTTGCCTCTTTTTACCTAATCAACATTTGGCTGTGGTCAGTGACTGAAAACAAGTTGGGGTCACTTCTTGTCCAGTACTGAGGGTGTTTGAAAGAGGGTGTGGCTCCGGCTGCATGGCGAACCATGGCGTCACGCCATGGAAATACGTTTGCCTCTAATTTCCACATATATCATCCGATTTGCACCAAATTCAACAACCTGGATATTTGTCCAACCCCTAACCCATATATGTGTGAATATTGGGTGGGTGTGGCCTAATTCCTCTACAGTGCCCCCTAGAATCATTCAAACTATCCACCTCAGCCAATGAATTCCATTATGATTGTGAATATCAGTTCATATACAGCTTAGAAAGACCTAATAAAGTATTTTGAAGCCAAAGTCTGTATCCCACAGGAAGTCGGCCATTTTGGACCAAACCATGTTTTTTTTTGCCTTTTCAACACTCTGTCATGCCGAATTGATCAGCAGGCTCATTAGAAGCGTTGAGGGGGCGGTGTGTGGGTCAGGCAGTCGCGACATAGGCCGAAGCGGCGCTTTGCTGCGAGGGCCGTTCGAGGCTGCTTGCAGCTTTAATTTCCATTGTACCTTATATATTACTCTTTAAGTCCTTTTGAAAAGATACTAGAGAAATAGCTTTTTTTCTGGCTGTATGTTTGCAGCTAAACAGCATTGCCCTTTCCAAACCTGTTGCTGCACACTAGCATGAAAATAACCCTAACATACTTTACCCACCCTTACATCAAAAGTTAAGGCTGGAAATATTTAGGTAAAACTCTTGAAAAACTACTGTTGATATGTCTGTTAAGCACCCCATTGCAGGCTAGCTACCTGTGCAGATAGCCAAACTAATAGATTGCCATTCCATAAAAAAACAACCCAAAAAACCATTGTGATAACCATTTGAAAACTACTACTACATTTCATTTTGTCCATAATTTGACTTTAGTATATGAAGATCAAAATAATAGATGTTATAGTTAACATTATTATAATTCTTTTGAATAAATCATTGAATTATAGAATAAATGTTTTTCAGTTTTAAATAAAAGGATTTTAATAATGTTTTAGTTTGAAATCTGCTGGCCCTTGCCTACCAAGTAGCAGCTGCACACATCTATGGCTCCCCAACCCTCTTGACAGCTTCAGCAACATTTAGTTTTTCACAAAATATTCAGTGGGTGGAGTTGGTCTCGTAGAAGCTTAGCAGAAGCAAGAATCAGTGTGCAACCCATTTGCGTAATGCCACCAGAGTGGCTAGTGTGATACACCCCGAGCAAATAATGAGCAGCTGTCTCCCACTTCAACATTTCTGTTGAATCTGATGACATTTCAGGGTAGACTTGGCTTTTAAGGGGACAGGAGATGCAGCAGAAGTGAGTGCATGAGGGGAAAACATATTTTTGAATATTAAAGCAAGTTAACCTCTTCTGGTAACTCCAGAAATTAAATCATTAACCTGCACTTGAGCATGATCTCTTCACAGATGGGCTAATACACCTGAAACATATGAAGGACATTTATTTTTCTGTTTCTGTAATCATTTTAAGGCAGATTCTTATAAGCTGTGATCTTTTTGTTAACAAGAACAGATGTCACCCTTGAACCCTCTATACTTTATTCATGATACATACTTTAATTCAAAATTTATTCCATCCTTCATTTCCTGCCATGGAGAGATACAAACATAACCTGTAGATTATCTGGAACTGAGCACCATGCACATCAAATCATAGATAATTATAGTTTTATGGCTTTACATGACCACTCTATGAGCAAACCTTCGCAAAGACTTGTTACTCTTGTCTAGTAGCACACGATGGTTTGTTTCACCTTTGACATTTCTGAGCAGATAATTTTGAGCTAATTTATGCAGCACCAATATAATCAAATGAACAGCACAGAGATAGCACTTCTGAATTGAGGCAGAACTGAAGCTCTACTCTATTCCTGATATACATCACTTGAGACTGCTGCTTTCGCTCTTCACAGCTAAGCCTGAGTCCTCAAATTAATTTGAGGGAATTATGGCTGCATCAAGAATAAAATAATTAAGATAATGAAGCCTTTTTGAATCTATGAATTGGCTGAACCGTATGATGCCCTTTGTACCACGCTCTTCATTCTGTGCAGCATTTTTGCTCTGGCTACAATATAATTAATATCTCAAGATAACTGAGAAGAAGAAAGTTTCATTTACCAAGGGAAAGAATAAAGCTAATCTTGTACAGTGTGTTGTTATATAATTTATCTATTTGCCTTCCATCTGGCCAGCACTAACTTATACCCTGTTAGTAATCAACTGAAGCAGAAAAAAAGGACTTGCAATTGAGTATTATAACACCCTACTTCCAAATTAAATTCCAATTCAATCCATCCATCGTCTTTATTCGCTTGTCCTTGGAGGGTTGTGGAGGAGCTAAGGAGTCTATCTCCAGGCTGCCAGTCCATCACAGGGCAACACAGGACAAACTAACATGCACGCACACACTCATACCTAAGGATGATTTAGAGAGACCAATTAACCTAACAGTCATATCTCTGGACTGTAGAAGGAAGCCGGAGTACTCGAATGCATGCACAGCTGGAACATGGAAACTCCATGCAGAAAGCCTCCAGGATGAAAACTTCTTGCTGCAAGGCAACAGTGAAACCAACTGTGACACTGGTCAGCCCTCACTCCATTCAATTATTTTTCCATTTAAATCTTTGCAACAAAAAGATCTGAATTGCATAGATTCTAAATCAATTAATGAAATCAACTGAAATTCTAATCTATGCAATTCAGCTCATTTTATTTCAATTCAAGTCAGTTAAATTAGATTAATTTCGACTCAGTCCTATGTCATTCACTTAAATTCAAACGAAATCAATTACATAAATTCAGTTGAATCATTGCAATTTAATTATGTTTAGTTCACTTTAATAAAATAAATTTAGTTACAGTCAATTTAATTCATAGCTGTTTAATTTGGTTTAATTGAACTCCAGTTAGGTCCATCTCAAGTTTTTGAAATGTATTACAGTTCATTTAGTTTAGCTATGGCCTATTAAACTAAATTCCATTTAATTGTGTAGCACCAGCTCCCAACCAAACACATAGAAGTTGAGTTAAATTACAATTCCAAAAACCCCAGAGCAAACAAATTCGTACAAATGTTATATTTAACTGAAAATAAACTAATAAGAACATAGTTTCTAACATAGTTAAGAAATGTCAGTAGGTTTGCTTTAAAACAGCAAAACAAACCACAATCGGGCAAATATAATTTAATTTATGGTTACAAAAAGAGCATATGAGAAAGGTCAGATTGACTGTCCATGTTGATAGGTGATAGGAATTTAATCAGTGACAATGGGAAGCCCAACATTTTGTGGCCATATGGACAGTGTACTGACAATAAAAGTAACATAATAAAGCTCCAATTCACAAAGCGAGAGCAAAAACAAAGAAAACAGAAAGAGATCTCTGTATGTGCACCAGCAGGAGAAGGAAAAAAGACACGTGCTCATACTGTATGAAGACACTTGTTATAGTATTCACATTTGGACAGTTTATCACAAGGGACCACAAGAACACAAAAACTGCATCAAACTGCCAGTGAGAACTTTTTCTTTTCTTTTCTAATCTTTCAAGTAGACTGTGGAAATACCATTGCATTGTAGCCATTCACTGGGCTGCAGTTTTAAAATATAGAATAGCACAATATGAATCCCTATGTAAAACTCTCCGGAGCTGAAGACCTAAAGATAGTTGGAATAATAATATGTTTTGGAAAGAATTGAGTAAATCCATAAAAACCTGTGTAGGTAGGAGACGATATACTGTAAGACCTTGCCCCCCAGGAGGCACCACATCACTGAATCAGGAACATTCCAGTAAACCACTGCCATTAAAAACAACTCGCTTTGCATCAGAGATCTGATTGTTCCATATGTTCCTAACAGAGCACATCACTCTCAGACCGTAGGTTTACTGGTGGTTCCTAGGATTTCTAAAAGTAGAAAGGGAGGCAGATCAATTAGTCATCAGGCTCCTCTCCTGTGGAACCAGCTCCCAGTTTTAGTCCGTGAGGCAGACACTCTGTTTACTTTTAAGGCCAGGCTAAAAACTTTCCTTTTTGATAAAGCTTATAGTTAGAGTGGCTTAGGTCATCCTGAGCTATCTCTGTAGTTATGCTGCTATAGGCTGTTGGAGGACAGACTGACCACTTTTCTTCACTCTGCTACTTTCTTTCCTACTACTCTCCAGTTGTATTATATGTTGTTATTTCGAACGGTTAACTTTGTTTTCTCTCAGTGTTTTTCTCTCCATAGAAGCTATACCTGGTCTGGTATTCTGCTTAGGTACAATGCCCTGTTGGACGGGGTCATTGACTGGTATGATGGTCTCGGTGACTGAACATCCACCGTGTCCTGTTATCAACTTTTTACTTTCTGTAACATAGAAAGTTCTCTTATATCAGATCTTCTGTTCTTTCCGTGTCTCTGCTTTTTCTTCTCAAACCCCCAGACGGTCGTGGCAGATGGCCGCTTGTACTGAGCCTGGTTCTGCTGGAGGTTTATTCCTGTTAAAGGGGAGTTTTTCATCTCCACTTTTGCTACATGCTTGCTCAGTATGAGGGATTGCTGAGGGATTGCTGTGGTTGGAAGTCTGCATCAACAGGACGCAACCTCAAGTCAATGACTCAATGCAATCTGCTGGGATTCCTTAAGTAGGAAACTAAAGCTTTAAACTAATTGGAATGTTTGTATGATTGCATTGAAATGACTTTTCTTGTAAAGTGCCTTGAGATGATATCTGTTGTGAATAGTTAGCGCTAAATAAATAAACTGAATTTTATTGAAATTGAAATCAATTGTTCCAGACTTCTACCACTTAAAGAAAGAAGCATGTGAAGCATAAACTAAACATAAAACTCAAAACTAATACTTGTAGTGGAAAAATGTTATGTGGTCTGAAAAACTTTCTTTATGTTTTAATGCATCCCCCATTTTCTGTAACAATGGATCAATGTAACAACTGTAACAAGGAAAATCTGGACAGTTGGATCTAGCATCCATGGTGTTGGCAAATTACATGCCTTGATGTACAGACCTCATTGACTCTGGTGACCACGTGATCCTTGTGTTAAACCACTCCTGAATCTAGAAACACCAGCAGAATCTTACTTGGACTGAGAAGAAAAAACAACAAAAAAACTGGACACTTGCTCATTAGTCCAGGGTTCTCTTTTCAGATAAAAAAAATAATATTATATTCTATTTAGAAATCAAGGACTCAAAGCCTAGACTTAAACCTGAATTCATGCAGCTTGAGGCCCAGTATGAAGTTTCCACATTCAGTGGAGATTAGTGAAGCCATACCGTCTACTGTCTGTTGGTTTAATGTATTTTATCATGACTAAACCTTTAATGTCATCCACCTTGAAACTTCAGAGCACTTCATGCCTCCATCAGTTTACAAGCTTTATGGAGATGCTGAGTCCATTGTATTGTAGGATTTGGCACCTGTTCACACCACCAATAGCACCAATACCTACTTAAATCACTACGGTATCACCAAGCTTGATAAGCCAATAAACTGCCCTGACCTAAACCCCACAGAGTTTCTATGCAGTTTTGTCAAGAGAAAGATGAGAGACACCAGAGCCAAAAATGCAAATAAGCTGGAAGCCACGATTAAATCAGCTTGGTCCTCCTAAAGTAATTTATTCAATTAAACCTTAATCAAGCACTGAGCATATACTGCATATACAGTACATTATATAGACTTTTTAGTAAATCAATACTACTGTGATTTTTCTTTATTTAACTCCGCTTCTGAAAAACTTATTTTGGGCTTTTCATTGACTGCAAGTCATTATCATCAAAATGATCTAAAATAAATGCTTTAAATAAATGTATCTCTATAATGAATCCATAGTTTTTCTATGTCTTCTGTACAGCATTCCACTATAGCAGCTCTGACTATCAGTTTTAGTCATAAATCGATAGTCATATTTAAAAATAACAAGCTAAATGGTTTGAAAGTTTGTGACAGTTACTGTCTTATCAAGGTTTCAATACTTAGTCAATTCTTGGAAGAAACTGAAAAACCTTTCATATCTAAGAGGCCAAATTGTGACACTTTATTCTTTTCAAGCTTTAACTGAGTCTGCTTTAGATTTTCACCTTTAACTCTCAAAAAAATATTTATTGAGGATCAAAGAGTCCATATAATGTCGGGTTTAACGTAGACTTTTTGTGTTATGCTTGTAAAAATCGAGCTCGACTGCACAAGGATGAACCTGCACCTCCTTTAAGTCTAAGCTTGCTCAGAGTTTCCTGCTATCGACTGTGAAAACAAATTTCCTTTCAGAGGATAATAAAGTATCTGTCCACTTTACTGAGGTGCGGGGTTGTACTGACTTTGTCAATAATATTGCTGTAGATGTGTTTTCTCAACACGCCTATGCAGCACAGGGGACCCGTCAATATCCAGCAATATACCTCTGACCTGTGGGCAAACCTGCCTCGCTCTTCCTTTCAACTTCCGATTGACATTGATTTTCACGCAACTCCCAGTCATATATTAATGTGGCAATCGGGGAGCAGTGAGTGGGGATGAGTTTTAAGTAAAGAACAGCTCTGTTGCAGAGAAAACGCAACATTGCCTCGATTTTGCAGCCATAGCAAGCCAGGTGGCACTCTAACATCTTAAAGTAGGCAAAAACAGAAACAAACAAAAAACGGTTAAAAAAATTGATTTGTTTTCACGATCACAAAGTACAGTGTGTTACAGCATGCAGTGTTACAACTTGGATGCATGATGCGATGTGCTATTCTAGAGTAAAAATGTGTGTATTTGTGCTTGCATGTGTGTACTGTTGAGGGAGGGAAGGCAGTCTCTAGGTCTGAGTGATGAATCTGTTTCTGTGGCAGGCAAGGTGCTGCAAGCAGCATGCCGTCTGTTAATTCACATTCACTGCGGGTGGTTACAGTCTGCGGCTGATGATACCAGGAGGTGTTGAGAAATAGAGGAAGAGAGAGGAGACAGAGATGTGACAAATGAACAAAAGCTTTGTGTAAGGATGATCTCAGATGTCAACTGTTGGCAAAATAATAGACAGAGTAGAAGTCCTCTGTAGAATAGTGTTTGCTTAACATTCTGCTTTGTATGTGCCAGATGTGCATCTTTAGGCTAGAACAGATCAGACTAAAAATGGTTTTCAAAAATCTGATTTCACTCTATATCCCTACAGCTTTCATTTACTGGCACAAGTGTAGCCCAGCGAACCCCCTGATAGCAATGTTTTACAGCAGGAACCAGTGGATCACGCTAAAGTCAACTAGCGAGGCAACCATAATAATAACAGACATCCCCAGAGAAATCGTAGTATGTCATGGAAAAGATGCAGTAGATAAATGAAGTGATAAGGACAGGATAGGATAGAGTTGTCTCCAGACAACAGAAACAGATGAAAAAGAGATTAGATGTAAGCCTTGTCTCCCCTTTACCATCACTGGCAAAATAAGAGCACTAGGAGATGGACAACCTGACAAATGAAAATCCTTTGCCATGCAACATATGCATATGCACATTTTGATACAATTATGGTCTATCAGGCTGTTTTGAACTTCCAGAGACTCAAGTTTTCACCCATTATTACCTCCACCAGGAGGTAATCTTTTCGTTCCCGTCTGTCTGTCTGTCTGTCTGTCTGTCTGTATGTCTGTTAGCAACATAACTCAAAAAGTTACAGACAGATTTCGATGAAAATGTCAGGAAATGAAACCAGGAACAACTGATTACATTTTGGGGTTTATCTGACATTTTATTGGAAAAGTACCGAAAGTTAGACTTAGACAACAACATGGGGATGGGGTGGAGGGGTGGGGGAGGGTCTGTGGCCTTGACGGAGGTCTACGCTCTCTGAGTGCATCTCAAGTTCTTTTATGCAATACAACTCAACGCTAATTTGATTTAATGGGCAGTGTCTCTGAAAACCACCAGTTAAAGTTAGGACTGGGCCCTTTAACATAGCGATACACAATATACTACAGCGCAACCGTCATGGCCATATAAATGTGTGCAATTTCACAATCACAAAACACTGCTTGAATGCAATTATTGGTAGACTGTGGTATTCTGCATTAAAACTCTGATTACAACTGATATATTTTACCACTTGGTAGGTATTTTATGACCACATCTGGTAGAGGTCTTAGTGATCAAGATCCTAACGCTCATTTAGATTGTTTTTTAGACTATGTTGATGGAAAAGTAGGAAACAAATTAGGGAAATGAGGGGTAATAGCAATAGATATCGTTATGCAATATTGAACTATTCCAATATATTCATGTGATCCTGCTGTTTAACAGCCTTATAGTTCAGTTCATTTCAGCTCGAGCTGCATGTCTTGGGCCGCATTTGTTAGTCTCAAGCAGTTTTCTTTCAGGATTTCCCTGTATTTGGATCTATCCATTTTCCCAACAACTCTGAACGCCTTTCCTGTCCGTGCTAAAAAAAAAAGCATGGACAGGGGATGGTGGGAATGGTGTGTTCAGGGAATTAGTTGACTTATTTAACCAGAGTCCCTCCTTTCACAAGTTTGCTACATGCCTTGTGGCAAACTTAAGTAGGACTTAATGGCACAGTGACTTTCTTTTAACAATCTCTTATTTTTCTGACACCTCCTTTAGCATTAAGTAGTATAGAAGTAGAGTTCAGATTCTCCCACATAACCCATCAATGACACAATACTTTTATTTAAGAGGTATCAAAGTAAAGTAGGGGTAAATACAACTGCATTCAGCACTTTTTAGACTTTTCCTTGTAATAAGATTTTGAACGCCATGTGTTAGTGTATCCTTACACTTCCCAATTATAAGCAATTTTGTGTTGCTCTTTCACCTAACATCACTATAAAATGCACGGAAGTTTATAGCTGCAATGTAATAAAATGTGAAAAGGTTTAAGGGGGGTCTGCTGTTTAGCCTTCGCTGTCGGTTTTTAAATGTTTTAGGTGAGCAGGGATAAATGTGAGACTGGTAGGGAAAGAAGCAGAGGAATTGCTCCTTGTGCATACAACAAACTGTGTACCCAACCAGGTCACATTACGATGGAGGAACGCATTTGCAGCCCACATACAGCCATGAGGCTAGATCCATTATACATACCCTGGGAGTTTTCACACACCATTTTGGTTACTTGCATCCCTCCTTCCACTTATGTGATGTCACCCACTCTGTCACCCACTCTGTTAAAGTCTTTCACATCTTGAGCAGCAAAGCAGCTTCTTTGCAGAGAATAATAACTTTATTTTAAAGGCTTGTTTCCTAGTGGTTAAAAAAAGTAATAAATGTAAGAATATCTTTAAAATGGCAAAGCACACTCCACCATGAAAGATGGCTTTACAAAAAGCATATTTCAGCCTAAGTGGTATAGTGTAAAGAAACTGCGCTTGTATAAGTAAAATTAGCAAGAGCGGTAATCTCAGCTGGAGAGGGTTTTGATCTCTGAGCCATCATGTCTTCATTAAAGTATTAACTGATGATTGCGGCACCCCCAAGCTGCTGTGTTTATATCAGCTGCGATTATAGCCTCAGTGTTGCATTCATGCAATCCCATCTTCCGCCTTTGACAAAACCAGTTCCCTCACAGAGTTGGCTCATATGGACACGAACGGGTCATGAGAATATTAATCTACAGATTCCCCCCTTCTTTCTTTTTTTTCCCATCTGCCTCTGGCCAGCCATTAGCAATGATCTTGCATCACCAGACATTCATTTCTCTAATGTAGGATACAACCACCGCCACATTTGATACATTGCACGTCTTGCCCATTTGCCCGTTGTAGCTGTAGAGCTCCTTTTTTTCCCCAGATATATCAGGGGAAATCCATTCAGCTAAGACGGCCCAGATGTAAATAGCTCTTCCATAAGCCCTGGCCACTCAAGAGCACACAGAGAAAAGAAATATCACTGCCCAAGAAGATGTAATTCATCTCGAGTTAGATTTATATTTAGCAGCTAGTTTGGATCTCTTTGAGCAGCACAAGAGGGAAAACATTTTCAAACTGGTTTAGTGGATGCCATCTCGCTGTTTTCCTGACTTTGTGAGGCAGGGAGAAAATATACTGCTACATAACATAAATCACAAAGCATTATGGGGAGGATTTGACTGAGGGCAACTAAAGCTACAAACAGGCATGTGAGATATTACTCTTATTTATGCTCCTTCCCCTCTGTCACAGTCAGCCTGGTGACCCAGAAAAGACTATAGAGAGGAGTTGAATCCACATATTGTCATTGATAGACTCCAGCATGTCTTTTTCATTTTTCAGCAACCTGGGGGGTTCGACTTACGCTTCCCCCAGTTGATCATCCCTCAACATATCTTATGGAGTAGAGTTATTCCTGCTCGTTTCCAAATTGTGCAGAGATCTTCTGCTCTCACCCTGCAGTTGTTCCCCTAATCCACAACAGATGGAAAAAGACAATAGATGAATGTACCTTGAATGTAACACCAGACCCACCAGGGAGGGAAACAGACACTAAGAAGACTATTCAGTGCCTGAAAACCACATATCTGTAGTTCCTACATTAAAATCCGCCCTAAGGTGACAGGTGGACAGAAGGGAATTGTGTCAGCTGCTCTTGCTCACCTTCATGCTTCATCATGCATACTGCCTATTATTTTTCTTCAAAATTAATGAATTAATTCCGACCCCACTCTGAAACCACAAGTGTCAAATCGTATTTTGGAAACCATAAGGAGACACAGCAGGATTTAAAAGCATTGACTTTTTTCACCACTTTCTACGGCGGAAAGCTACTGGGTTCTGGTATAACTGATGGTAAGCATTTAAACAGAAAGCAGGCAATTTTGTATTGAGTCATTTTGTCTCGCCTGAAATTGAAGAGCACAGTGCTTCTCAGAAAAGATCTCAGATAACTCACAAACAAGAAGTGTTACTTTGGAATGTCCTAGGAAGTGTTGTGAAATGATCTTGCGGTGCCTTTGTACTGTCCACAGTTAGACCAAATGTCTTGTAAAAAGAGACAATTTTGTTTTTGGCAAGTCTACTAAGAAGAGAAAGGAAAAAAGGGATAACCCAAAGAGAATGACACAAGATATAAAAAGAATTATTTTCTACATACCTTCTCATGAGTTACCTATTGGCACATGCACTATATGCACCCTAGATACAGCTGCTCTGCTTCCAAAAACCGCATTGTGCATGTTGGCACCAGGGCACTCCAGCTAGTAAATTGATATGCAGAGTGATGTAAGACTTTATATGGCATAAAACAGGAGTCTCACATAATGCCACTTTCCAGATTTATCAAGTTGTCTTTTACTTTGCAAGCCAGCTAGAGTCTTGCATGATATACAAGATCTCAATTATGAGAAAATCCATACCTTACTAGACTTGTGGCAACTGGTTTGAAGGTGGAGTGACAGAAAAGAATGAGAAATAGTCTCCAATTATGATGCAACTGATTCTGGTTAGGAGCTCAGCAGTTATAACAAAATTTGAGGGTAACTCTCCAAAACAAAGGGTTATCTTGGTGAAACAGTCTACCTTTATCTGACATCAGAGTTTGAATTTTATGCATCTGACTCTACACTTTCAATATTTATTGAAAGCGACTTTTGTTTAAAAAAAAAAGCATGATTGCCACCAGACACATAGGAAACTACTGGGTACTTTATTCATCATTTTGTTAGGTTAATATAGTTGTGACATTTGTTGGTTAGCTTTAACCAATCATTTAATAAAAAAAAAACATTTAATAGAAAAATCTAACCCAATTTCTGGGATTAGATCAGAGATCCAACTCATAATTCCTGACATTCCTCACCATTTTGAGCTATAGAACAACAGCCAGTACAACACAGGAAGGGAATAACCAATTCATGTATTTTCTTAAAAGCAGGGATCTGCAACTTCAGTCCTCGAGGGCCGGTGCAGTGCAACTTTTAGATGTGTCCCTGATCTAACACACCTGAATCAAACGGCTCAATTACCTCCTCAGTATGCAATCAAGTTCTCCAGATTCCTGCTAATGACCTGATTATTTGACTCTGGTGTGTTGAAGCAGAGACACAAATAAAAGTTTCTGGACACCGGCCCTCGACGACTGGAGTTGTGAACCCCTGTTATAAGGAATAAATTTAATATTGTTTTTGGCAGATATAGATTTTATCATATGTACTCTTGAGGGAAGTATGATAAAGTTCAATAAAAAAAACAACAAGAAAGCAAAATGTTTAAGTATAATATGATTAGAGAAACACCATCGTCGACCTTACAAACATTTACTGTCTCAGAAAAACAACTACCTATTCAAGCTCACAACCCTTGTACTTTGCGCAGTAGTAGTGTATATTAATACGTTCATTTATGTACTTATGTACTACGCAACATGCGTGGTTTAGATTTAGTTTATTTTTTACATTTGCCATTTTAAGATTTTTGATGCAAAAACGTGTTTGTTTGTTTGTTTGTTTTTTGGAAGATTTGCGGTAACATTTTGGTTCTACATCTTGCCTCCCTAAAAGTCTCTTCAGCATTAGATGTATTACTATCCAAAGCTCTGACTGAATACTATCCACCTTGGCCAGGCTCGCTGCACCGGCTGGTGTTGATCAGATTTTGTGAATACACACACGCGCACACACACAGTGGAAAAAAAACATCTGTTAGAAGCAAAACACAGTCACACAGACATTAACCCAAAGTGCACAATTACTTGGAAGCACATGGACATACACAAGTGAGGTGTTTGCATCCACAAACATATACTGCCCACATCCACACAGCATAAACAGTATCTGGAAATGGCGCCGAGCATCTGTTTGGACAGTGGTAACACATTTGGTGAAACACTGGCAACAGCCTGGCATTGGCCATGAGAAGCTTTTCTCCTGCTGCAGGGTGACCGGGTGAGCAAACAGACGTCCAATTGTCTGCTTGCCTCATCCGCAAACAAGGGCACGCACTTTCAGCGGCAGACCCATCCGGCTATGCAAATTTTGCCCCATCCCTCTTCTGACATCACCACTCCCTTTCTGTTCTCCCAAGTCACCCATAACCCCCTAGAGCTTTTAGCAGCAATCTGAAGCATTTTAAGAAGCCATTTATTTAACAGCATAATTATCTCTGTATCGGTAGGGTCAGCTCGAACAGGTGGCAGCTGTTCAGAGGATGAGAAAAATATGCAAGACACAAAAAACACTGTATATTAGACACATTTCCTTGCAAAGGTTTTCACACCCATTGAACTTTTTCACTATTTGTTATTTCCTGATCACAAAGTTCAGAGTATTTCATAAGAATTGTACTAGATAAACCAGCAAAAAGTAGTGCAGAGGTGAAAAAAAAATGACTCATGGTCTTCAAAACATTTTATAATTAAAAATAAAAATATGGCTTGTATTCGGTCCCTTTTACACTAATAACCCTAAATACAACCAAGTTCAATCAATTGCCTTCATAAATCAATTAATTAACAGATTCCACCTATGTTTAATTTAATTTAAGTATAATATCCGCTCCTAGGGGAGCTGCAAAAATCCTCAGCTCTGGTGGGAAAAGCTGTAACATAACAACTATTAGCTTTATAATTCTCAAATATAGCCTTCATGGTTGAGTAGTAAAAAGAAAGTAATTGTTAAAAGAAAGCCACGAGAAGCCCTGGTTTCAGTTTCCCAATAAGAATTTTAAGAACAGCAAAAGAAGAAGAATGTTCTGGTCAGATAAACAGATTTGAAGCTTTTGGGCTTAATTGCAAAAAACCTGTGTGTGGTGGAAAAACTATCACACCTTGAACAGACCATCCCCGCAGGTATGCATGCTTTTGATGAGGTGGATAAAAATACACTTATCAGGATTAATAAGAAGAAAGATGGGTGGAGTGCAGGGCAATCCAGGAAGAAAATCTGCAAAACAGTTAAGACTTGGGTAGAGGTTCATCTTCCAACAGGGTGACACTAACCATACAGTCTGCGGTAAAATTTAATGGTTTAGCTTAAAGTATATTCATGTGTTCAAATGACCCAGTCAAAGTCCAGAACTAAATCTAGGTAAGAATCCGTGAGAAGACTGACAACAAATCTTCCTGTTGTGAAACACTAGTAGAGACATACCCCAGAAAATATGCAACTGTAACTGCATCAAAGGCGGTTCTAAAGAGTAGTGGCTCAGTAGTAGTGGTTGTGCAAATACAAATGCACAACATACTTGCCAAAAATTGAACTTTTTGTAAACTGACATATTGTGGAAAAGGTTTGAGACATTAAAAGCTTTGACACAG
Source organism: Valencia hispanica (assembly GCA_963556495.2). Lineage (NCBI taxonomy): Eukaryota > Metazoa > Chordata > Actinopteri > Cyprinodontiformes > Valenciidae > Valencia > Valencia hispanica. Next base: position 19,009,279 of record OY747702.1, read on the forward strand.
TGTGGGAGAAAAAAATCAACACAATGTCCTTTAATTTCAATGTATGCATAATACAATATTTAACAGAGCTTAAAAGCAAACACAGGAGTCGGAAGTTATCATTTTAACATTTTGAGCAAAATGGGTTCGCTCTTATCAACTAAAGCACCCTCTATCAAAAAATGAAAGGCTAAAAATAGCCTGGGCTTGTTTGGTTGATGTCATCTATCGAAGGTTTCTTTGGATTCTATTTATGAAGGTGACATCTTCTGCCAGTCTGTCATGTCTCATAGTAACAAATGTTTCTCTTCAGGGACTGTCGGTTTAGCATTAAGCACATATATACATCAAATTGATGCCACTTGACAAAAAAACCTCATTTGTGATGCTGACAGCTTGGTTGGGGCTAGAGGTGTGTGGGTCAGCAGTGCGACTGGGTGTGTTCACCGTGGTGGAGCAAAAAGTAGAGCCAGCATCATCAGAAGCAGTGGAGTTAGGCCAAGGCCTGGAGGAGCTTTCAGTTATTTACACTTACAGATTCTGCTCACCCTCAGATCCCCACCCTCATCATGAGAAAGCAATTAAAAGTCTCTTCATTTAATGTTTACCTTAATTAACAGTAACAATTAACAGCTTTGTGCTATTGTGGCTTCTTTCAATTAAAAGATGCATGTGAGGAAAGGTTGCAACGTAGCCTTCATGCAGACTATTCTCTGGGGAGGAACAAAAGTCCATTACAGGGTAACAGCAACACTGTATTTACAGGGCCTTGCAAAAGTATTCATACCTTGTAACATGTTAAAAAAAGTTGTGACAAACCTTTATGGGTTTTATTGGACTTAAATTAGATATGCAAACAGAAATTAGTGCATAATTGGCAAGAGAAAGGGCATGAATACATCATCTTGAAAATAAAAAGTGAAGTGTGCTGTGCATTTGTATTCAGCCTCCCGATGGTAATACTTTGCAAGATTGTTTCTTGTTCTAACTGCAGCTGCAAGTGTTTTGCGGTTCGTCTCTACTTTGAATATTTAGAGGCAACAACTTTTATATATTCTTCTTTACAAAACAACTCAAGACTGGATGCAGAGCATCTGTAAACTCTTTTCGAGTCTTGCTATAACTTCTCAATTAGATTTAGGTCAGGATTTTGACTAGGCCATCCAAAAACGTATTTATGCTTTCATCTAGACCATTCCACTGCAGTTCTGGTTGTATGCTTAGGATCTTTGTCCTGCCAGCTGATTGTTGCTCCTGGCTGAAGGGAAGCATCCCTCCAGCTGCCTCCACCATGTCTTACCCTAGGGAGGTTGTGTTAATACAACAGGTTTTGTTGCTGTAACATGAAATCATGTTGTTATGACGTGAAATCAAAACAAAATAAATTGACATTTTATTTATTCATTATTTAGTCAGTCTCTCACTCTATTTTTTTGTGACTCCTTCAGTGCTTAAAAGACTTCTGTTTGCAGGTCCACGTTCAGGATGGCTATGTCTTCATGTTTGTAGGTTTCCAGCAAATCCACCAACAGGACTCATACTGGTCAGCAGATTGTTGGGCAAGACCCAGTGGACCATTAGCTGTCCGAAGCTGCCAGAGCCGAGCGTGGATAATGACAGGTGGTGCACACACCCTGAAGCTCTGACAGGCTTGGGCACCATGCCATTTAACGACAGCTTTTACTGCTGGCACCACGGCTGTGATGACAAGCCTTTAACAACGGCCACTGATGCAGCTGTAGCCGAGGTATCCCTCGCCGTTTTGTAGGAACGGCTGAGGAGCAGCCATTACTAGGAGCACTAAAACTAAAATGGTAGCAACTGTTAACAGCAGGGAAAGCGATCGCTGTCATCTTCTTGGCAAATGCATTCGAATCCCCCCGTGCAGGCTCAGATGATAATTCCAGATATCACAATAGCAATGAACCTCTGCTTTTATTATTCATCTTCTTTTTTTACTTTTATGAAGGGCTGCTCGGAGACATATTCAGAAATTATAACTCCTTACTTACTCACTCTTTACTCCTAACTTACTTTTCTTTACCTCTTCCTATAATTGTTCATCAGGAGTTTCTAGCTGCCCACTCACAAAAGTCCCTGCTTTTTCTCACACCCTGCCAATTAACACTTCACATATTTCTCTTTTACAAAGCTTTGCTTTTCTCCTGCATGTCAGTCAAAATGTATTGCAGGTAAACCATAACCCATCCCTTTAAAAATTACATACCCCACACACCTTCATGCAAATGAATAAAAAAATAAGAAGAATAATAAGAAAAAAGCAACAGGACCGCATCTGGGCATCTGAACATGTGTGTCCACACAGGTACCGTTGTGTCCTCCACCGTACTCCCACCCAGTGCAGAATGTTCTGATTTGCACTAATCTCTCTGTACACTCTCAGGGCTATTGTTCCGTTCTGCCGTGAGCTTATTCATGTGCCACTCTCTGTGCTCTCCTCTCATTTTAATACTCCAACAGTGCTGGAAGCTAAAAACTGTTTTAAGCCTGTTTTATATAAAAAAAAGGAAAAGGAAAAAAGGCAGCACTCCTCTCACCTCTTTTGCTGTGTAGGTGATTGTGGGATTGTGCAGAATGTGGCTGCTTATTAAAATGGCCAGTAGTGGCTAGAGCGTGTGATGTTTCTATCGCGCCGTTTATGTATACAGACAGCCTGTAGGCAGCAAGCGGACGGCGAGAGATTAAAGCTACAGCTGATGTTCTGATTTGATGACTGTTGCTATGGCAGCAAGATGAGAATGGAGAAGTGGCAAAAGCATTTACTGGCAGACAGAACGGAAAATTATCATTTATTTTCCAACTCTGTCCTACAGTTTCTCTCACTAAGAGCAAACACCATCACTTATATAAATTCCTAACCCCCACGTCAGCCCACTTGTACAGTCCAGTAGGCCCTCGTTTGGATCAGTGAGCTGTAAAGGTCTATCATTAGGACAACAAGGTGGGGTCCAACATCCTGACAGCTTGTCAGGAACTGAGGCTTGCATGGCTAACTGTGTGATGAGACTGCTATTAAAGAAGGGGGGGAAACAGCACAGCTGCAGTGCTGCTACAGTGAGGCACCTGGCAGATTCATCTCGGCTCTTCGGCTTCTCCTGGACGCCTGAACGGGCGGTTCAATAAAAACTGTTTCTGGCTCCAGCGGACGTGTTTATAGCATTTCCTCTGGCCAAACGCTGCGGCAGGGTTAAGTTGATCATCTCTCACTCTGGTAAAATAGCCAGGGGAGTCCGTGTACCACTAGATCAACTCTACAACTTAAAGACCCTAAACGTTACAGCTCAGATGATCGATATGGCACTGAGCAATGTTCTTTACGAGCTAATAGACAAATCCATTCTTGCAAAACCCCTTGGGCCTTGAAAAGGCGAGGAGGGAGTTTGAGTGCGTGGCTGTGTGCCTGATGTGGCCACTTAGACCCGTGTTTGCATGAAAAGACAAACACACCAGGGAGGTTAGAAGAGCGGTGTGTGTTTCTATGCATGTCCATATGTGTTGCTGCATTGGCACATTTGCAGATGTCTCTGTATCTGATGCTATTGTAGCCCTCCCGAATCCGAACCAGAATCCACAGGGGTTATCACGGCTGCAGAGCTGCCAAAAGGAGATTTGTGTCTCGCAACATCTCAGAGTGGAAAAACACCTAAAATCCATTTCACTCACATTGTTTAAACGCTCTTTCTCCGAGTCTTCTGGATAAGAGAGCTTAGGTGAAACAACTGTAATCCCCTCACCGCCTAATTAGAAGGCAAAATTGCCAAATAAATGTCAGCGTTGCGTCAGAAAGTTGAAAAATCCTCCAACTCTTTCCTTTTTTTTTTTATTCAACACTTTGAAACACCTGTTCACGTTTCAGTCATTTTCCTCTCGTAGTTTAAAATGGATCATGCGACTGCTTGCTATTAAGTCTGAAAATGATGAACCAAGTATGTTCATCTTCTCCATCTAATGAGGGCTCATGGTTATGCTGCTCGATGGCTTGACTTGCCGAAAAGCCCTTTTGTCTTCTTCTCTCTTCTTTGCCCTCACTTTGTCTTTCTCTGAGCCGTATGCCAGCTCATTAAACCGTATGGCCGGTTTCAACTCTCTTAGCCTTTGTCTCCATGCTAACCTTGCGAAACTGCTGCGATTCTTTCTTTAACACAGCCTAGTCAAACTTAACTGGAAAACTTTCCATTATCATCCTAAGAATAATGGAGCCTGTTTACAAAGGACATAAGGGTCCGATTTGACATTGTGGTCCCCAAAGCCCCAGAACAACTTAGTTTATAGCCACCATGTAACATTTATGTTTAAGGTAACATTCATGCTTGTCTTATTTCAAGGCAAGGGCAACAGCTAGACTGTGAAAGAAAATACCATCAATGACTTTATTTGAAGGTCTAATGGCAGCAATCTATTTTGAGGCAGTATACCACATATAGTTAGTGAGTACAGACCCAGCAGCTGCTGCTTTGTTAAAGCAACTTTCGCTCACTGATTCACAGTAAATAGTTCTAATGTTTTCACCATTTTTCACCTTACTCCCACAAATATGTGTATATTGCAGATTTTATTTAATAGAATAGAACAAAGTAGCCCATAATTGTTTAGTAGTTAGATGGTCTACACCATGTTTTTACAAAACACATCTTAAAAGTGAAATCACCTAACTGGTAAATAGAGTCCACCTGTGAGTGTGATGTGTTCTCTTGCACAAGGTCAAGGTCACATCTACATATCAAATATATGGCTGTCCACTCTGGAGGAGCTCAAGTGGGAGATGTCGTCAACATGACAATTTCCCACAAATCAGACTTTTATGTAACAGTGGTAAGAAAAAAGCTTTTGTCGAAACAAAGCCATAAGAAGCCACTTTAAAGTTTGCCACAACCCATGTAGGGGACACATCAAACATATTGAAGAAGGTTTACCGGTCGGATGAAAGTGAACTTTATGTTCTGCTTTGTTTTGGTCTATCATATAAAATTATAATAGCATACAAACAAATAGGGGTTTTAACATCCCAAAATGTCAAGGGGTACAAATATTTGTGTATGGCACTGCATCATTTACTCGATAATCATACCAAGAAAAATGGAAAAGATTAAGGGTGGGTACAGAACAAAAACAACTATGGCAAATTTAAAAAAAACAATTAAGGAACATTTTGTCCACTGTGGTTGGACACTGCCATGAAAAAAGAAGGAAGAAAATGGGAATTATTTTAGTACTCACAAGAGAATTCTTGGACAACAGATTACCCATTGTGTGACAAACAAGTTCCAGAAGATTTCAATTTATAATTTACAAATCTTTTAAATCTAATATTTCAGCACAAAAACTTGTACGTATTTGGCAGGTTTGCCATCCATCTTGGCCACCTCCACAGCTGACAAATGCATGTTATCCACAAGAACAATACTTGGATGAATACGAAACAGTGAAATGAGGGCACTCAAATTGAATTCAAGATCCACAAGCTGTCGAGTGTAAATAACTCAGGGATCGATTAAAATTAACAAGGAAAAGACATGCTTTTCTGTTTGACTAGGTCTTCACTTTGGTGTTTGATTAAAATGTAGTCTTAATACCAGTTTAGTGAAGCTTTACTTTGGTAAATGTGCCCAAAAACAAGCCTGAAAAATCTCTTTCATTTTCTTTTAATGTGCAAGTTTCTGCAGTTTCATCCCAACTTATTCTGTTACTGGATGTTTGTTTTTTACATAGACATTATTCTGTAATCTCAACAGATGTGGGTTAACTTGTCTTAATGCCCTAGAATTAAATCCCAACTAAGCAATATTTTCCATCACTATTACTCTCATAAGGGCTGAATGCTAACTAGGAGACAGTAAATGTTTGAGGCAATTTGAAAACCCATTTTCTCCAAACCATTATCTGCAATGCTTGCCATAAATGGCACACACAAACCTTTCTAATTTAGCACTGTGATCAGGCATTCATAAGAGAGACGTCAAGTAAAAAAAAAAAAAAAAAAGTCCTGCAGCCAATCAGTAACAAATGCTTACCCAGGCCTTAGTAATTACACAGATATTTGCATTTTAGTACAAAAACGCATGTAGTCTAATGAGCGATAGCGCCGGCCCCTGACTGGACTGACGGCTGTTAATGCTTTTCTGCCCGGAGAAGGATTCTGAAAAGTGCAGCGGTGTCTGACAGATGCCAACATGTCAATTCGACAAGTGAAGGAGGAAAGATAAGCAGCAAGAGGACAGTGAAAAAGAGTATGCCAATGAAAAGGTAGTGTAATTAGCCTCTCATAGAAGAAGCTTTTCATAACTCAAACAGTACAGCTAATGCAGTCTTTATTAATAACAAAAAAACTGTTAAAAACAATTAAACCTATTTAATTTCGAGGTATAGAACATTTTGAAAATTCATCATTCCAATCGACTAAAAGTTTGCATCATAACACTTCTGTTTAAACTAATTTTAAATTCCAGAGATAGTGATAAGTTTTGTCTAGTCTGCTGTGACGTACAGTTCCCCTTCTCCTTATGGATCTAACAAATCCTGATGATGTCTTGTGGTAGTAAAATCTCATGATAATTCTTGATAAGCTTGTGTTGAAAAACTTAATCCAGTTGCTGCCAGCTTGTGACAATGTCTGCTGAAGTAAATCTATTTTTTTTTTTTTTTGTTATGAGCCTCAAATATGAAGGTAGACACCCAGCTGGAAACCCTGTTGTATCTCTTTTTAAGACACATTTTTTCAAGTAAAAAAGGAAGTAGACCTTGATTTGCCCTGTTGTGCTGACAGAGTTGGCCGTCAATACTCAGTTACATCAGCAATAAAGAAGCCACTGTTTTATTGTAAAGTACTGCATGGCAGAATTTCACAATTTCTTTAGAAAAAATGGTGACAGCATGATAGAAATGTTTGCTGCTAATGAGGCTATAGTTAGCACGTGTTTCATCTTATTGTTGAACATACGGGACAAAACAAATTTTGTATAGTGGACAAAATGTGTTATCGTCAGTTCCAAATATCAAAGAGAGAAAGCATTGATTAAAAATTTTATTCTATTTGTGCAGCAATTTCAATACTATTAGGATCGCCTTAGGTGACAACCATAAAAACCATGAATATACTACACTGACTACTGATTCTTAGTTAAACTATTGCTAAAAATCGTGTCTGTTTTTCATAAGCCGAATTACCAGTATTATCTCACCTTGAAATTGAATGTAGCTTTGAAAAGAGATGTCAGTCAGCTGTGTATGATAGCCAAAGACCTATGAGTACCATTTACCAGCCTTTTTCAGGTGAGAGGGTTTACAAGTCGAAAATATAATTTGCAACGTAGAAAAAAGCAACAGGAAAGTTCCAATTTGTAGCAGCTTCTTGACCACCCACTGCTATTTTATAAAGAACACCAAACGTGGCATTTCGCAATTCATGTCTCATGGATTTACCTAAATGCAGATTTTTCTTTGGAACATAACTCCAAACTATTCATAGAGAATGTGCCTTTTGTAGGATTTCTTTCTTAAATATTTGAAAGAAAGTGCAGCTTGGGAAGCTGAACTACTTTGGCACAATGCTACTTGACAACTGGATGCCATTAGCAAAGCAGCCAATCTAGGAGTGCCATTCATTTTCCTTGGCGCTGATTGGCTGTACTCCCAAGAGTGGAGATTAGGAAGACCGTAGACATTAGCCTCTGTGGCAAATGGTAAATGGCCTGCACTTGTATAGCGCTTTTTCACTAGGAGGACCACAAAGCACTTTACAGTACATTCAGTCATTCACCCATTCACAGGCCGATGGTAGTAAGCTATATTGGAGCCACAGCTGCCCTGGGGCGCGCTGACAGAAGCGAGGCTGTTGTACAAGCAGGCACCACCAGCAGGCAAGGCGGGTAAATGTCTTGCCCAAGGACACAATGACCGAGACGGGAGTTCGAACCCCTCCCTCGTCCACTACCGTGGTAGTGCCAACGTGGTTTCCACTGTACGTATTAATGAATATTAAGGTATATTTGGTGTTTGAACTAGTAAAATAGGCAGTGAGACGAATACAAGCTTTTAGAGGGAGTATCAAGCACTTGTGAATTTTAGCTATTCATGGGTAAAAATAAATACCCTGCTGGATCTGGGATGTTTAAATTCAATTCAATTTATTAATCCCAGAGGGAAGTTAATCAATCTATTAATGAACCAAATTTTATGTGTAAAGCACTTTTCATGATAAGATGAAACACGATGCATGATAGAAACAAAAATAATATGAACATTAATCATAAAATTTTCTTAAAAGAGTAGTAGATGTTGATGTTTGTGAGTAGGAAGGGTCTTCTGTGGTTGTCTGTATTACAGCTGCTCTGAAGAAGCCTCTGACTGAAGACACTCTGTTATTCTATAATAATATAAGAGTGTATGTAATTTTATTGAGCAAACATTAAATGAAAATGTCTTAAAACATAAGATTTAACTTAATCTTAGAAATACCTCTAGGTGCCACTTATTGATTTAAATGGAGTACATAATATAGGTGACACTGATAAACTTAGCAATTTTATAAGTGTCTCTGTAAATTAAACTCAAAATACCTTTCAATTGAAACGAATATCTTCCTTTTCATCTTATTGTAGTAGAAAAATATTTTAGCAGTAATAACACAAGTTGCATTTATGAAATTAAGAACATTTAAATCATGTTTCACTTTGTGTTAAAGATTAGGTCTCATTTCATAAAAATCATATTTTTACTTGCTGATGGTTACTTCTTTCAGGCAATAGACTCATACCAGGTAACGCCCCTCTTTCTCTCCCATCCTTCCCGTCTCTTCTGTCTCATTTATGATGTCATTTCCATCCCTGTCTGAGCACTGGTGATCAGCATCTATCAGCCCCCCCACACACATTAGCCCTTTTTAAATTAAGGCATACACATGAAAAATGTTACTCCAGAACTAATGTGAAAATATGGAAGCCTTTTCAACAATCAATAATAATAGTTGAGAAAAAAGTAACCCGCTGTTCATGAAAGGATAATTGAAGCACTGCATAATATAATAAATTAAATTTAGTAAAACATTTCTATTTATGTAATAGCTATGTAAATCAAATTACACTGGGCAGTATTTCGTGTCCTTTCTTTTTAACCTCTTTGATAACTGCAGGTCTCAGTCATTCTTGAGCTCTGCCTCCTGCTGTCTCAATGCTCCATGAAGAAATAAGATAACCACTTCATTATGAAAAGTACATACGTTTATTCAGACTGAGGTTTTTCCCCAGGGGTGGAAGTACCTTTACAGGAATTCAGAGTTTTTCAAAGGTAGCGGAACCCTACTATAAATGAGGATGCAGGGACATTATACACCAAAAACTTTAATTACTCATGGAGGTTGTCATGGTTTCATTTGTGTGTTTGTCTCTAGTTACCTTCCACTGCAGTTTTGCACCTCTACTATATCCAATCACCAATCTCTCTTTTCACATTTTCAAGCATACCAGACATTTCCTGTCTTGTTTTTTTTCATTCCTCCTGTTTGACCGTTGCCTGGGCCTTGTTTCTCTTTCCTTGTCATGCTTGAGGTATTTTTGGATTTTTGCAAAGTTTCTGCTTCTTTACATCTGCCTGGACAATGACTGCTCTGGTTGCTTCACTACGTTGCTGTCATGCACAAACCTCAGCTTACTTCATTAAACTGGATTTTTTGTTTTACCAACCTCCGGTGTGCTCGGCTTGGATAAAACCCTCATTAAGCCATCCCAGGATGTGTACTTCTAGTTTAAATACTGGAACATTTTAAAACAGTAGCATATTTTAAATGTAGGCAAAAGGTAAAACATATAGGATAGACTTGTTTGTTAAATCTTTACAGGTCTGTAAACCACGGCTTTAATGCAAACAAAGAACAACTTAAATAATAATACCAAGCATAATGTTGCTAGAAATGCATTTCTTTTCTTCAGTGATGTACCAATAAGTTGGCCAGTGATATAAATCAGCCAACTGTCTGTTGATCAGTTCCGACCAGCTAACAGGTTGAATACGAAAAAAATCAGATTTTCTTCCTGTTCATTAAATGTGATCAAACTGACAACCCCAATTTTTTCAAATTCCCAATTTTCTTCAAATTGCCAACAAACAACATGTTCTCTAAAGCACTTTGTTTTGAGATCACTGATTATTTCATTGACAGATGGGTATGAGACTACAACCCCATTAAGATCCTGCACTATGCAATTCAAACCAATTTTACAAATATGTTATTGCTACTACTTCTATAAATAACCATTTTAAACATTTGAGTAAAACAGCTTTAGTAATGTGTACATTACTGAAGGATTTCTCTGCATATAAGACATATTTTCTTGAATTTTGAAGCAGTAGTATCGCTTAGCAAGCATTTACCTTTTCCGCTTTGCTCTACTGTTTAAGGTCAGTAAGTAAAATAAGATATGAAAAACAATCCTATGTATTGCTTAATAAACACAATTGTTAATAAGCTCTTGCATATTTATGCACGTAGCACAGCTTATTTAAACCCATAGTTAATCCTTGACTTATATATCTTATTAGTCACAATCAAATGGCCATTTGCCTCCAGTGAACCTCCACACTAGAGACAAGTTAACTGTTGAATATACTGTAGATTCAGAGCTTAAGCAGTTTGTTATTTGGCAGCCATTTTCATGAGCTCTGTCAGAGCTGTCACACATTTTTTTTTTGTTCTGAAAATCTATTTACTGAGAAAAGTCTAAATTACTTTTTACCTACCTGCCAAAATGATTAAACATAATCATGTTTTTTTTGTGGCATGGTTGGTATAAACCTGAATTATTTGCCAAAGTGTGTATATATAACATATGTATATTTCTTTTCTATCTCCTTACCAAGCAAAATCTTATTAGATATTCTCTTAAACAGAAAGGAGAGAGATGTCTAAACTATTCTAATTCAACTCAGCTTATGTTACTATTATTTTGACAATTAAAAATGTCACGGACCAAAATAACTTACAGTGCCTTGTGCTTTTGGTGCACAGTTCTTATAATGGTTTTTTGTGTTTTTTGTTTTTTTTGAGTAGGTGTCCCATCAGGCATGCTATCTTCTTGCAAACAAAATCTGAACAATCATCAGAAACCCTGATCTGGATCCTTTCCAGAACCTTGGAGTGAAGCAGAGAACTCAACCTGAGGCACACATGAATAGTTCATGATTTAAGATTTTGTTAGAAGGTTATCCATCACCCATGATGCTTTTGTGTGAGATATGTGTTTGATTTCTGGACTATCATTAATAGATTTAAACAAAATGGTCTATTGCTGGTTATTATTGATAAAAATGTATTGGGATATTATTTAAATAATAATTACAGCTACACCTTCCTCTTATAGAGATGGAGGAGGATGAGCTGAAGAAATGGCCACAGGTTACAGTATGTATAAAAGCGTATTTAGTTGCTATGTCAACTAGATTTCTACAGGTGGAAAAGCTGTGGACAGCCGTTTCTGAGGTACTTACAATATGCTGTAATGTGAATAAAAATGTCGTTATTGCTTATTGGGAAGGGCCGTAGCTAATTTTTAACATCCACTTTAATGAAATGTAAATAAAAACAGATTATTTTCTTTTACTACTAAGAATAAAAACATGAAAACACTTTGTAAAAGAATTGACATTGTTTTTCAACTTTTAAGAGATTCCTGTCTCATTTCATGTAAGATAGGAAATTCCTGGCTAAATGAATATAACTATTAATCTACATGGTCCAGCAGTATGAGTAATTTTAGGGTTAACTGTATATTTTCTGTTTTTAGTATATGTTTTACAGAGGAAGATCATCAGTGGTTCACTGCCTCCCGCCTCCACCCCCAATGTGAATAATCCCTAGCATTCTTTTAACAAAACCATATGATCCAAATGTAACAACAGTTTAAATGGTCATATAAATTAACAACAATCGGGTTTTGGGATAAGAGACATCTTAAGACCGCTAAAGTCCACTTAGGTTTTCCCGCTTTTGGGAGTAGCCATTGGCTTCATCCTCCAGGACCAATTTATGCAAACTGAATGTATGCTAAATGAAGACGCCAATGTAGTTCCTTAGTGCAGATAAGATGATGACTATTTACCAAAACAACATTTCACCATGTCTCTTAACTAAATCTGAGCCACCCTACAGCTAGATTCAGCTGGGGTAGAATTTTATTAAGTTTTTTCCACCTTTATGTTGCAACAGACAAACTGCAACAGCCTTTTTAACTTCAGGTTGAATGTAGACGTTTAGTTATTTCTATTTTTTCCTTTATTATAATTTCTGATTTCAGAATGTCTTCAACGCCAGCTGCTCATGGCCATCTATTCTGCCTGAGCACTCAGCTCACTTTATTCAGATCTTACCTGAGCTTTTAATAAATCCCCACTACATACAATACCTCCACCCGCACTGCTGTGTCTGCTCAGATGCTTTAATCCGCAGATACTGTCAAATCTGGAAATTATACTAATTGCCAAAAAGTTTGTGGCTGATGGTATATATGTGGGAAACACACCTTTATGCATGCACACTTATGACCATTCAGTGCAAATCAGTGCATGTCTGTCAGCAGTAAACTCTGGCTGAACCACACTTTATCTTTTTACTGCTACTCTGCACTGTTCTTACTGTGCACTGCCATCAGTTCGGCATGTTGATGTTTTCCTGGGTTTGTCAGCAGGTGCGTCTGCTGCACGAAGATCCCCGCAGCCTCCCCAGGGGAGGTGTCACAGTTGGACAGGCAGCGCCACGTCGATGTGCAGACACACTCGCACACACGAGTGAGAGGGAAGGCGTCCAGGCGCCGTGAAAACGTGGCACAAACAGATTTTAGGCCTCTTTCACTCTTTCTTAATCTGTAGTGGCCTCTGTCTATTTTTCCACACCTACAAACACACACACACACAGAGACCAACTAAATTGACTTGTCAGCTTCAATCAGACGGGGAACAAAAGGATTCCTGCCAGTTTGAAGCTGACATCATTAATGGGTTTGGGAGGGGGACAAGCTCTGAAGACAAAGGGAGAGCAAGGTCGGTCCGACTTAAAATGCACTTTCATTTTGGCAGGGACGTTAGCTTTTTGATTCTAGCCAACATCTTTTTGCAAGTGGCTCTAACTTTCATTATCTCTGGGAACAGGGAGGGGGTGTGGGAGACTTTGTTGTGCTGATGGAAAGAAATGTGACATCCATAATGCATTTCCCATTAGAGGACGGCACGCATGGACACACCTGGTCATGTGTCAGAACGAGATGGACAGGAAGAGGATGAGAATGAGAACAAATGGGCTCAAAGCTGGAGAGAGAGAAAAATAACAGGTGCCAAATACAGGACGGCAGTGCAGACAAGTAGAGGTACACTACTTTGCAATAGTATTCATACCCCATTGAACAATTTGTCATATTTCAATCGAAAACTCCAAGTTTTTTAATTGGGATTTTGGTCGATGGGCAACATTGTGGATAATGGCGAAGTAGAGGTAAAAATGATACATGGCATAAAATATTTTCCCAACTATCAATCTGAAAAGTGTCCATTTGGATTCATCCCCTTGAGTCTTTATACTTTACAGCCGCTTACATAGGAACGTATTTGCATATCTTTTGGCAATTTTTGCAACAGCAAAAGGTAGCAGAAGTCTTGCCTCAGATTCTCAATTGTATTTAGATCTCGTTTTCTTCCAGAATTGCCCTGTATTTAGCATCATCCATCTATCAGTCAACTCTGACCAGTTTACGTATCTCTGAAGGACAAAAGCACTCTCACAGCTTGCTTCTGCCATGACCATTTTTTACAGCCTACATGGATGATGTGCAGTGTTAGTTTAAGCCTGTTGGATTTTATAGGCAAATAAATTCCCTTTAGGACACATCTTACTAGAAAAAATATTTTCTAGCTGTTTCCTGTTGGCTTTTTTGACAATAACTTTGTTCCTGACATTTTCATAAAGGCCAGATTTATGAAATTCTCACTACATTAATAGTTTTTTTATGACTAAATCCTCTCACCTGTGAAACTTTGCAGCTCCTCCAGAGTCAACATGGGCTTCTAGTGTGTTTCTCTGATTGATGTACCCTTTGTATGGTGTAGCAATATAAAGTGGCCACTACATCTTGGTAGGTTTGCAGTTGTGCCATACTGTGTCCATTTGCAGATAATGGATTGAACAGTGTTCTATGAGATATTAAAGTATGTAATTATGTTCTATCCCCAAACAATCCCTTACATTTCGCTACAACTTTAACCATGACCTGCCTGCTACATTCACTGCTTCTCATGATGCTGTTTGATCAATAATCTTCTCCAACAAACCTCTCAGGGCTTCACTAAACAGCTATATTAGAGTAAAGAGGGCCACACTGCACATATCAGAGTTTTTTTAACCATGCATTGTCTTTCTTCCACTTTTACAATCATGTACATCTTTGTGCTGGTCCATCACAGAAAATCCCCGTAAAACATATAGAAGACTTTGGAGGCAAAGAAAGAACATGTGAAAAGGATAACAAGGGATGAATCCTTTAGTAAAGCACTGCAAGTATGAAGGAAGGAAAGAGTCTATGCTTGAAAATGTATCAAAGTTTGAAGAGCAATGAGACATACGTCATGTGACATATGAAATCCATGCATAAACCAGCTTTCCTGGTGCACTGTTGCAGAAAAGCCAAGTCCTTTGAACATTTAAATCCTCACTTTCACTCGTGTCACTTCATCCATCCTTATGCTGTTTTCATCTGAGCACGCCCTCTCTACCTCCGACATTTTTAGGGCTTTTTATTCCAGACCTGGTTGAGGATAGAGTAGAGTTCCTTGTGTTAAATCGTAATAGCTTTTCTGCATATGCACACAGCCATCACAAATTGATTACCATGTAATGCTGCAGGCACTCCCAGTTCCCATCACAGTCTTACCTCTCGCATCGCTAGATTTTCTTTGAGGCTTATTACATGTCCAGCCTGCCAGTCATTAAACTGCACCCCTGGGCGTGACACAAACAGGCACATCTTAAAAACCTGTCTCCCATTTTCAGTCTCTGTGTCAGTCTCAGCACTCCGTCTTACAGTTGAAGCCAGCTTCTCCTTCACCTGTTTTAACCTCTGCTGCTCATTTTCTTTTATTCTCATTCTAATTATACCATTACATTACCATTTCTATTCTCTCATTTGCATTTCTTGCTCTGCCTGTCTCTTATTCTTTCCATCTCTAATTCTCTTTTTCCCCTCTCTCGTCCTATGTCACCCTTTCTCTTCCTAGCGACTGAATTTGTTCCACCTTTTTTGCGGCACATAAACAGACAGTGCCCTTGGGGATGGGTTGGAGAGCTCGGCTTTTGTTTGTGTGCTCCTCTAACTAACTCTCCATCTGCAGGGAGCCAAGCCAAGCCCAGCAGTGCACGACAGATAGCTGGCACCATCCCAGACTCTTCTCTAGTTGGCCGTGTATCATCATCCCCGCCTCTCAGCTTCTCCTCCTCCTTCCAGGCGATAGTCTTCCCACAGAGGCTGTTGTCAACTGCCCTCAGGCAGCCAGTCAAGCACTGTAGACATGTGACCTCTTCAATTCCTCCTCTTCAAAACCGTAAACCAAACCCTGCCCCTGTTTGCTATGGATATTCAGTCATTTTTTCCAAGTAATCCATTGTGGAAGTCTGCCATTGGATTTTCCCTAGGCAGCATCCCTGGTCCACTGTACGATCACCTCCAATGCAAGCTCACCAAAACACCTATAGCACATTTTCTGGATTAAGTTACATCAAAGAGCCTTCAAAGGGAGTGGAGCGTGAGTATTAGCTTGGGTTCAAAACCCCAGAATTTCAATCATGTAATTGCCAAAGGCTGGAACGTAAACCTTTGAAAAAGGTGAAGTGTTATATGTTGTTTTTCGTTGCATTCCCTTGATGGAAATTCTTTATTACCATAATGAGAGTGCAGGGAATACGTACAACACAAAAGTTGTCTGTATCCTTTATAGGCTTCACACTTTATACATCATACGTCATACTCAGGATGAGTACAGCCAGCTCATGAAAAAAGCAATTTATATGGTTAAATTTGAGAAGTATTGTGGCACTTTATCGTTTTGAGACCTAGTGTCACACAATCTAGTTACACCCCGAAGAGGAAGTGGAATCGAACATTACATATGAACTGACAAACAACTTATTGCATCAGACATCTAATTTAAAGAAACTTAAATGAAATGTAGAGATGTAGTGATGCAAATTTTAAATGGTTTTGAAGTTATTACTTTTCAAAAAGTAGGTCTACATTGAGCTAGAGCAGGACTTTTTTTATTGTGTGCTCTGAAGCAAATGCAAGTTTTAGCATCATTAGCAGCTAACAATTAGCCAGACCAGGTATTTCACTTCTATTTGCAACTGAGCACCCAGTGGTGGGGTGGGGGTGGGGGGGTTCTTCAAGGCTTTTGTAGAAAGCACTTACCTTCTTGTGCATAACACATAGAACGTAACAATATTGTATACTTAATTCATCAATTCAACTGCTGAGAGCTACTGAGAAGCGTTTTTTTAGTCAAACTTCATTTCGAAGAGAAATGTGTTTTAATATTTAATATCTGATGTTATGAAATCTTGTATTTCGTACCATTCAATTCACAAGCAAGAGCTGGGATGAGATTCTCACAGTATCATAACCATAACTTAAAATACCAAGGTTTCATGGTATGAAGGTATTTATAAATAAAATGTAAATAAAAAAATAAATATGATTCAATGTCTTATTGTGTGCAGAAATTGGTGGGAGAGGAGCAGCGCTCTGCTACAATGCTGAAATAGCCTTTTCTTTGGCATCTCAGCTGTAAATTTAGGCAGCTTTAAACCCAAATTTTTTAAAACCTTTATATACCTGAGAACTAATTCTTCTTATGAGCAAGAAAACGGCATTGTTATTTTGATGGGGGGGGGGGATTCGTACTCACCGTGGTCGGGCTCAGACTTCCTGTCATGCTCGGTGTCGGTGAGAGAGAGGGCCGAGTTGGCGCGGCTAGTCAAACAAGAGCTCTGCTCAGATTTCAGGCCGCGCATCCACATGTGCTGCAGGCCATGAGCAGGAGAGGGTTCCACTTCTGGTTCAGTGTCCACGTCAGACCCGACGCCGAGCGAGTAGCCGCGGCTGTGGACATGAGCAGCAAGGCCGGTGCACAGTGCTTCTTCCTCTTCTTCTTGATGCTGCGGGGGCTGCTGCTGTTGCTGTTGATGGATGTGGTAGTCAGGGCTCCTTATCTGCCCAGCTTTACAGAAGTCTAAATCTAGAAAAGACAGAGGGACATGCAGATTAAGAATATAGGGAGCTCTAAATGCTCTAATATAGCATGCATTTTTAGTTGATTTGGCTTCCAAAGTAAGCTAGCTAGGTGTTTGATCAAGGCAGAGGTTTACTGCATTCCTCCAGAGTCATGTGGAGAGATATGATGCTATTTGAGCAGGCATCTAAGTTTTTGGGCAGAAATCCCAATCAAAATGCCACCCACAACTTTTGTTAACCATTTGCAATAGAGCCATATCCTATTCTAGCTGCCTGATGTGTGTTATTGAGCTTGAGATGTATCGAACTGCTGCTCAAACAGAGCACTGATCTCATCTATATTCTCCTTGGCGGGGTGAAGAGATCAGATAAAGATCAAACCTTATTAATATTGACTCAGACTGAGGGAAAAATTGAGCCTCATACACTTTCAGGTATTAGAACGCCCTCCAATCTCAGGCATCAACCTGTTATCTGAGAACATCAGATATACTGTGTTAGTCCTCTGGTTACACTTCAATTCAATTCAATTCAATTGAGCTTTGCCTTTTTCTTTCCCGTAGAAGTAGTTGAGTAAATTTTCTTCCTTACTCTCTGAGTTTTCTATTTAGAATGCATAAGTGGGAGTGATGGAACTGATGTGATTTTGAAGAAGGCAATGGATAAATTGTAATCTATAAAGATGAAAGCCAACGGGCTCTATTGAGATCTCCGGAAGGAAAGGTTTCCTCCAGTTAATATGTGTGTTAGGTAAGGCCCTCGGAAGATGTACCACAGTGTTTTAAAAAGGGCTACAGTTCTACTGACCACTCCACTGACCAGGGATGCTTCCTGCTGTGTGTGTTTGATGGGGTCAAGACCAACTGTAGCTCCCATACTGTTCTGCTGGTATTAAATCGCCTAAGATTGGTCACTACTATACCACTGTTTAGCTCAAATTGGCTGCAAGAGGGCACTTCAGGAGCAAATTGGCTATTTCCCAGTAGTAACAAACATGGATCGACTGCAAACTAAAAAGTCTTCTCGCCATTTTGGTGTAAAGCATATTTATAATGTAACAGGATTTTAGAGGGTGATTAGAGGGGGGAATCGGTCTTTTAAATAACTGCCCATTTCATGCTATTACAGCAAGCTGCTCCTGGCACTTCAGCAAAAAAGCTATTTATACATTACACTTCTTTTGCTGAGTGTTGTATTTGTTTTAAGAAACTGCCAAAACAATTTGGCTGATATTTTATCTTGTAATAGCTAGTCTGTAATGTGAAAAAGATAAGTGTACTGCTCTAAAAAAGATCTCAAAGTTTACACATAGTAATTTTCCATTTTGGTACCTTAATCTATTCTTAGTTAAAGATTAAGTTAGATTAGGTCTCTGAACAGTCTTTTTGACTTTACATTTGCCCAGAATCCAGAAATAAAGAACTAGTAAATGCCTCACTTTCAAATAGGCTTACTTTATAAGGTTGCCACAGTACAAGGTTTGAAGATCTGGGAAAATTCCCACTTGACCTGAACTAATTCAGAAATTAGTTAAAACAGATCAAAATGAATTGATGTTTACAGCCTAAAATATAGAACTTTAAGCAACATAATCTCCTATGATGAATATTTCACATTCAGTTATACTTCTGCTTTGTTTTTACTGCCGAGTAAACGCTGTGTTTAATTTACTGTGGAACTGGGAATTATGTCCAATCCAATTTAGCCATGTTCCACTCCCAAGTCTAAGATAATAAATGGACTGAACTTATAAAACTCAAAGCACTTTGCATTGGAGCCACATTCACCCATTCACACTCACAAACAGGTAGTGTGATGCTTTTGACAATAGTCTGTTTGGAAACATTGGCTCCTGCCATTAATGTGTATATTGTGTTGATACGTTCCAGCTAACTGTATGTTCTATTCAAGCCCATACTTTAGCAGGGGCTTACCTGGGCTCAAGCCCAGGGCACCGGCACTATGCGAGGCCCAGGCACTGTGGGAGCTGCAACGCTCTTTTGTAATATCGTGAATGAATAGTGTGACAATCCCTTAACTTTATCACTCCCTAAGAGGATTTTGACTGTCATTGAAACGTTTTCTAATTGGATTTGGCAAGAGTCTGTGAATGCTTGATTATTATTGGTCCAAGTTTGCCACATCTGATGCCTTGGGGAGGAGCATCAGTGAATAGTTACTGTACTGATGGCGGACAGCAGAAACTACCATAGCAGAGCTCTGAAAAGAAAGAAATAGAGGATTTTGACAAAGAGGTAATGAAGA
Organism: Valencia hispanica; assembly: GCA_963556495.2. Classification (NCBI taxonomy): domain Eukaryota; kingdom Metazoa; phylum Chordata; class Actinopteri; order Cyprinodontiformes; family Valenciidae; genus Valencia; species Valencia hispanica. Next base: position 19,028,802 of record OY747702.1, read on the forward strand.
AGATGCCCAAGCTTACAGGCTTTTTTAAGGCTGTATTCAGACCAGAAAAGTCCTTTGGTCCACTTGTTTGGTCCGGACCAAAAGCGGACTTAATTTTTTTTGTTTGGTGCGGTTCGCATTCACACTGTACTTTTTGCAAGTGAACTATATTTTGTAAACACATCCACGCATGTGACGATCGGTGCGGCCATTGGACAGCAATGACTAGGGCGGCACACAGATTGCAGACTTGAAAATAGAGGAAAATATGGAAGCCCTACGCTGCTCTGCATATTTCCGCTGTTATTGGAGCTGCAAAATCACATAGAGTGTCAAGAGCAGCTCATTTAACGCAGGTTTCGCGACGCTCTTTTTAAAATTTTGGAAAGGGGTCGGGGAATGCTTGCAGTAACCCGAAAGAGACGATGTGCTCTGCATGCCCTGACCCACAACATGCTGGCAGCACCATGGCAAAACAGAAGACAAAGGATCAGGTATGAACTTACCTGGTTACGGTGGCTTGTTTAGTCCAAAAAGGCACATGAATCCTGGAGTTGGTTCGGATCGACAGTGGTTTGTATTCACACCTGAAGCGAATCGCACCAGAGTCCGTTTGGAAGCAGACCAAGACCACCTAAGAAAGTTGGTCTCAGTGCGGTTCTCTGATCCGCACCAGGATTCGTTTGTGTGTATTCACACCTGCATAAAAGGTCCGGACCAGCGTTCGAAACAAACCCTGGTACCTTTAAAGTGGACCAAACAGTGCAGGTCTGAATACACCCTAAGCCTCTCAGTTGTGATGGAGCAGAGCCATCTTCCCTTTCGGGTTCTCAGAACATTAGCCTTGCTAACACTGGCACTACGATCCCGCCAGAACCTGGAACTGTGGCTGAGTTGATCGCTGATCTGGCGCCTACGGAAACAGAAGCGATGGAAGTGCAATCTTCTTCAGCAGATGACACCTGTCGATAAACCAGACAGTACTGGTTCTGCCCTCTTGAGAAAAAACTGATGAGTTTATAAGCTGATTTATAAGAACTGATGAGGACTCACTGGGCTGAGCAAGAACTGGGTAGCTTTTAAAACATCAATGGTGATTTTTAAGCATTGGAACGGGTGTATAAACACCAGAAGAGGCTGTTTTCCTGATTGCAGTTTAACCGCAAGCTCGCAAATGGAGAGTACATTCAACGACAGTGGCTGCTTTACTCTCCATCCACCGGACCTGTGGTTTGCTTTGCATGTTGCATTTCAGCGATGCTAAAAGTCAGTCGTGTTTTGAAACAGGTTTCAGTGACTGGAAGCATGCAACAGAATGCTTGAAGGAGCAAAAAAATGGCAATCATTACAGAAAAGCTATGCTGGCATATATTACACGTACATCAGGCACCGGGAGGATAGATTCAGAACTGCAGAAGCAATTTGAATTAGAGTGCGCATATTGAACTAAAGTGTTGAGTGTTGAGTTGTGTCTGTTGTAATGTTTTTGGCAGAGAGAGGAGTGGCTCTTAGAGGTTCCAGTGACCTTTTTGGCAAGGCTGATAATTGTAATTATCTGGGAATTCTGGAGTTAATCACTTTGATCACTTTCTTAAGTGTCACATAGAAAAATATGGAAATGCAGGTGCAGGAACACCTTCCTGCCTTTCTTCTAAAACATGTGAGGACTTTATTCAGCTGATGGGTGACCGTGTTTTATCCAAAATTGTCAGTGAAGTAAAAAATGGCCAAATACTTCTCGATTACTGTTGACTCGACGCCAGATGTGACACATGTTGATCAGAAGAACCAACTGGACATCTTCACAAATGCGGACATTGTGCTTAGACTTTACCTGACATTCCCTCAGTGAGGTGCGGTCAGGGGAGGCAGGTGAGGCACTGTCATAATGACGAGTAAAATCGGCTCTATGTATTTGTTTCCTATAACATTTAAACATTTTATGGTCAAAATCACTTAATATACATAGTATAATGATGAATTTACGCGTGTCTTGGAGTGAACTGAGAGGTGAGGCAGTGCTGTGTTGTGCCTCCCCTCTGGTGGGACTGTATCAGACAGAGTGAATGAAGCAGGCAGTTGGTACATGTTCATTTCTGTCTCTCTTTATATCTCCAATATACATGTTTGATTACACATGTACAATACATACTGATGTTCTACAGTCTGCGTAATATATTTAACAAATGTATGTGACATATTTAGTCTTTCTGATTGACCTTAAATGCCCAGAAATTGCCGTGCCTCACTGATAGGGGGCAGTGCTGAGCCCAATATGCACAATGGGAAACAGACACTATTCTTCTACGCAATAAAAAGACTGTAAACAGTTGAAAAAAAATAAAAAATACGAATCAGAACAGAAGAAAACCAGGACAACTCTCCTCCTCATGGATCATCTCCAGTGAATCAGGCAGATTTTGAAAAATGAAGGGAAGCAAAGATGATTTTTACATGAGTGTGATGGAGATATTTGTGGAGCAGGATAGGTGCAGGCACTTCATATACAAACAAAGGTAAGATCATACATGATTTTCAATTTTATTTTATTTTTAAAGATAAGCCAAAATGAATCGATTTTTTTTACTGAATATAAACTGTATTAATAATAATTTTTTTCTTGATATCATATCAAATAGCATGGAATTGATTAATGCATAATAAAAAGTTGCTAAAACAACAACATATGAAAACTGAAATAGAAGCTTTTAATTTGTGTTTATATCTCAAATTCCATAGGAGTCAGTCAGCACCTCAATTGTCATGAATGTCTCTGCATTCCCTGTCACAAATGCAAGTGGTGAGCGATCCTTCCCTAAGCCTAAAATAATAAAAAAGACTTAGATCCACAATGGGACAGGAAAGGGTGACTCATTTGACTCTCATGTCTCTTGAGAGCGATCTAGAGAGAAAACTGGACTTTAATGATCTTGTGAAGGACTTTGCTGCAAAAAAATAGCCCTAAAGTAGCTGATTGACTCATCACTGAAAGATGTTTGTTTTATTTATTAGAATATTCTTTTTAAACTGCCATGTTGACATTTATAGCTTGTTCATATAAATATGCTTTGTTAAAGTATATCTCAGAGTTGAGCTTTTTTGGACTTAATCAGTTTCATTGTTTATCTTGAAGTCCATGCAACAGCAGCCATTTTAAGGATTTTAAATGTGTTATTGAGACAACATATTCTAATTTGGAATCCGAAGTTGCAGTTTGTTTTTCTTGAAACAGTTCAGGGTTGTTACTTTTCAGCAATGATTAGTGATGCACCGATGTGAAACTATGGGACAATAATGATATATGACTTAACTACTCCTGGATATATACACCCAAAAACAGATGTTGTCCATTTTTTATATATATATATATATATATATATATATATATATATACATCGAAATAACTATGATTATGTAGGGCCCGCACATTTGTTCAAGCCCAGGGGCCCACATCCTCCTAAATCTGGTTCTATTGCAGTGATTTAAAAACACACCGAGGCTGCTCTACTCTGTTAAAATATCTTTACCATGACCGCAGCATTATCAAATAAAACCCTCATTCACAGAAGTTCAAGAAAAACATCTGTGGTGGGATTTTAGCAATTCTAACAGAACGATGATCGGTCACAGAAAAAATTTGAAGTGGCAAAATGTTTTGATGGTTTTCTCTAGGCTGCTGCTCCACTTCCTTCTCTCTGCAGAGACTCCACACAAAGATGTGGGCAAACCTGGTTCCCGTGGGGTCTTTGCAGATTTTAGCATGAAGGCACAATTTCTCATAGCCTTTAATATTGATGTTTTAGTTTAAAGTCATCAGGATGAGGAAATGTGTTTTGTCAATAATGCGTCACCACAACGATTGGAGTACAGTGATAAGTGTGTAAGACCTATGGGATGTCTGTGCTTGAGAGGCTGCCTGCTACTTCACACTTATTCAACCATTTGCACACAGTAAGGTGGCTGATTTTCTGGTGGCAAATCAGGGCCAGGGTTTGCTTAGCACCAGCCCTTTCTCTTTCCACTTCTTGTACCAAAATTACTTTTATATTGGCACAAACTTTGTATGGGCCAAAGGTAAGAGCCACTTTCATCAGGAGCTGAGGGAGGGCTCTTAGAGACCAACAAGCAGTTGAAATGTTGAGAGCACAATTTTAAGGGTAGTGTAGCCTCAAGTGGACGACTTCAAGTATCTTGGTGCCTTGTTCCCAAGTGATAGCAGAATGGAACAGGAAGTGGATAGAGGGACTGGGGCATTTTATGATGTGCTTCTTGAGACTGTTATGGTGAAAAAGAGCTGAGACAAAAAGCGAAGCTCTCAATTTACCAGTCTGTTTACATTCTTACCTATGGTCATGAGATATGAATTATGACTGAAAGAATGAGATCCCAGACATAAAAGGACAAAATGACTTTCTAAGGTGGGATGGCAGGGCTCAGCCTCAGTGATAAGGTGAGAAGCTCCTTTATCTGGAAGAACCTTGGAGTGAAGCTGGTGCATCTTCACACTGAAAAGAGTCAACTCAGATGTATTCGGTATCTAACCAGGATGCCTCCTTAATTCCTTTCTTTGGAGGTTTTCTGGACCATACAACTAGAAGGAAAAACCAGAGTAGGACCAGACCTCGGGAGAGGGGCTATATATCTCTTCTGGACAGGGAATTCCCCAGGATCCTATAGAAAGAGCTAAAAAGTGTTGCCCAGGAGAAAGATGTCTTTCTGCAGAAGGGTTGAGGATTGAAAAGGGATTTGTTTCACTTAATCTACAAAAAGGAATGTTGCAAGAGTAGACTGTGCTCATTTTACACTCGGCAGTTGAAATCAGTCTTTTGTAGTTCAAAATGCATATGAACACCATTTATGTGTGGCATTATTGATTGGTGTGGATTGCTCAGACACCCAGAGGGAAGGCAAGGAATGAGGTTAAACTTATTGCAAGATTTCTGACTAGCAGAGAAGCACCACAGACCGCAGTCGATCTCTCAAAGCCATAGACTGTAAATAATACGCATATGTCAACAGTGTGAGCTTACACTGTGACTTAAAGACATATGTTTTTAACCTTGAGCTTTACTCTTCACTTTGCAGTTTGAACCTAATGCTTTCAGTGCAATATACGTCTTCAACAAACTGGACCATGAGCTATTAAGTGAAAGCTATGAATCATAATCTTCTTAACTTTGCATCGTTATTAAAATAAAGATAAATATGTGTAGTTAGGGGATATTAAGAGGAGAACAGAGCCAATAAACTATAAAAAAAAGTTGAAGAAAATATGTTTTGTTTAATAACTGTTTGTAACCTCTTGAGACTTGGAAAAAATTTGGATTAATGGACCTTATAGGAGTAAGACAAATATGTATCTGTTGTGTTCTGGAATTTGAAGTTAATTGTTGCACAGAGAACAAGAAAGATTGGTAACAGCATATATTTTTAAGCAAAGCAGTATTTTTCTTAACAAAAACAAATAGCTTTTTATTAACCTAAGCAAAAAGTATATTAAAACTTCACCACATCCCAATAAGTGCTGTATTGGGTCGAGAGCTGCTGACTGGACAATGGAGAACAGTAAACTCACTGTAATTTTCAAGAAAACCATATGAGATTGTCTGAGCATTATAACATAGTGTATTATCCTGCTGGAATTAGCAATCAGAAGATGGATACACTGTGGTCACAAAGAGTAGAGAATATCCCCCACACAATTACATGACCACCAGCTACCCGGACCATTAACCGAGGCCAGACTGAAAAAAACAGATGTATGAAAACAAAAGATCACTTAGTGCGTATATATTTATGTGTGTGTATAGACAACCAGAGGTGGGTAGTAACGAGTTACATTTATTCCATTATATTTACTTGAGTATGGTTTTTTTATGTACTCCTAGAAGTACTTTAATTGCACCATATTTTTTACTTTTATTTGAGTACATTTGTGAAGAAGAAACACTACTTTCACTCCGCTATATTTGGCTAAATTCTGCACGTTACGTTTTTAAAAATGATTTTACGGATTAGATTATACTAGAATAGCAAAGAGTCACCTGATATTAATTCACCAATCAGACGAAGCCATGTAGTCACATGACCAGATATAAACTGTGCAAAGGAACAGCTATATAATGCCGTGTCTTCTGTGTGAGCCAAAACAAACTCAGATTTCAGCTTATAAAAACTCAACTTCCAACCTAAGGTAACATGTCGTGGTAAGGTTACTCTAGTAAAAGTATTTCTTGGTGTGGTTAGGTGGATATCGGTACGTAATATTTTTTTAAGACGTGTCCCTAGTCAACACACATTAATAAAACGGCCAAGTTGCTTTCTCGGTATGCTTTCAAATCTAGCAAATTATAAGCTAATAATTTGATCTCAGAAGTGTTGCAGCAGGGGCACGTTTAAAAGTTTCATTATGAAACTAGAACTAGACCTCTCACTCCTGGGTTATTGGATTAAAGTCTAAGGCCTTATCCACATTTAGACGGATAGTTAGCCAAACAGATATTCCTGCTGCATTTGCAATTTCATTATGAGAAAAGGAGATTTAAAAAGAAATTGCTTGTGTGGGGATTTTTTCTAATATGAAAGAATATGGATGGAATATTTTTTTTCTTTTAGTAGAAACTGTGTAAGCACATTTATTTTTCTCTCAGAAGTAGGGAAAATTGTTTTTAAAAATATTGAGATTGCTCTGTCACATGTAATCTCATAGTCTGAATTTCTTATCCAGCAGAGGATCCACCCCAATAAAACGGAGATCTATGTTGAATTAATAGACTGCCACAAAAAACGAAATACATTCTCTTCTACCGAGCCGCCTCTAAAGAATGCAAAGGTCACAGATTCTTTCACTGGCTCCAGGCGGGTAACACAAGGAACTTTCGACAAACTTTCGCTTACATTTGTATGTGAGGCCAACCAACCATTTGCTATGGTGGAGACCTCCTCCTTTAAGGTTGATGGAAACCTTGCAACCTCCGTGTACAGTAATGAGAAGGAAAACATTATGCTCAAAAATACAAGAAGCTGCAAAGAACATGAAGAGCATAATCATCAAAAAGTGGGCAATGTGAACTTTGTTGCTACCACAACAGACTGCTGGTCTGCTCAACAACATAGCTACTTAAGATGTCGCATGCCACTGCATAGATGACCTCTCTTTAGAAAGGCATTCTGCTGCCCTGGCTTGCAGACCTCTAAAAGTTTCTCACACATTTGATGCTCTTGCTGCAGTGTTAGAAGAAATACATACAGAGTATTACATCTGGGGGAAAGTGACCAGGGCATCAGCACACAGTGGTTTAAACCTCTTGAAGGCTTTTTGACTATATGGTGAGGAGAAAGAGGAAGAAGAAGAAACCACAGATGCACAGTAGGATGAAGGATCTACCCTTGATGGTGCACCAGAAAAGTTAGAAGTGGAGTATCAAGATAGAACTCCCTCTTCCTTGCAGTGGAAAGAATTGTGCGCATTCAAAAAGAGCGAGGAGAGAAAGCAATCTGCAATGTTTGTACAGCATTAAAAATAAAGATATAAGTTAACATAACTTGTATTGTTTTCAAACTTTAATGTATGACTAATGGGTGAATCCATTACTTATTTATTGTCACGTATTTTTGCAAAACTGACAACTGTGAATATTAAAATAATTTCACAGATTTGTAATCATTTGCAAATTTCTGTATGGAGTTTGCATGTTCTCCCTGTGCATGCGTGGGTTCTCTCCGGGTACTCCGGCTTCCTCCCACAGTCCAAAAACATGACTGTTAGATGAATTGGTCTCTCTAAAGGTATGGTATGAGTGTGTGTGTGAATGGTAGTTTGTCCTACATGTCTCTATGTTGCCCTGCGATGGACTGGCGACATGTTCAGGGTGTACCCCGCCTCTCGCCCCTTGACCGCTGGAGATAGGCACCAGCCCCCCCACAACCCTGCATTAGGATGGTACAGAAAATGGATTGATGGATGGATAAATTGTTGTGGAAAGGGCTATGACTTTTTTATAAGATCTTTTTTTTTTAGGTTCAATCCTGCTGAAATGGGATTTTTGACTGAGTACACTGCTGTGATGAAGCCTGTTGCCATGGCCCTTAACATCATCCAAGGGGAATCATCAACTTATATGGACTTTTTGCTGCCAACGCTTTACCAGTTGCTGGAGAAGCTGAGGAGGCTGGAATCATCTTGCAAAATGTGTAGACCTCTTGTTGATGCCCTGTGGGATGGGATCCAGACATGTTTCGGAGAAGTGATGAAAGAAAGACCCCGTGTTGATTGCTGCTGCAATTCTTCTACCAAGATTCAAAACATCCTGGACCACAGAGGAGAGCCTCTTTAAAGCTGGTGGATATATTTGTCATGTATTAAATTGTAAGCCAGTAGACACTGCTTTAAAGCACAAGAATAATGCACAAACCTAATTCTTTTGAAAACCATTTGTTTTAACACGGCTCTCAACTTCATCAGACATCACGTAGACATGGAGTTGGAGGAGGCCAGTACAAACAGCAGTCTCTATGACAAAGATGACTTCTTTGGGTCCATGGAGTCAGGGAAACCGGAAGAAGGGGAGCTGGAGTGGTACCTTTCATGTTCATCCAATGGAGGTATGGACCTATTGCACAGCTTTCCTCACATCAAAAAGCTGTCGATCAAAGTCAATACAGCTCTTCCTGCATCTGCTGCCTGTGAGAGACTTGTCAGTCAAGCAGGGCTCCTTTTCACTGCTAAACGGTCACGACTTCACAGCAAGGACCTTGAGAGTCAACTGCTGCTGAAATTTAACCATCGCTTTACTGAGTGAAGAGACAGTACATTTATCCCAAAAATGCACAGATAGATGCAAACCCATGAAATTTGTAGGAAAGTGAGCCTTCTTTTATGTAGTTGTGTGGAACTTTTCTTTTCTGTTTTCTCTGCTGAGCCTGCTCTGCCATTTATAGTAAAATGTGAATATAAAGTATACAGCATATCTTATCACTTTATGTGGTTTGCAATTTTCATATGTTTTGTATTGTAGATATTGGCTTAATAAGCTTTGCTGAGAAAACCCCCCCAGAAAATTTTAGTTGCTTGTGCCATTTTTTTTAATTGATTTTACAGAGAGTACAAATATGTGTACATTATCTTTTATTTTTGGTTGTCTGCCAGCAGTTCTCAAAGAGTAAAATTAAATTAGACATCATAACCTGTTACTCAGTAATGGAGTAGTCTTCTCAGCAACTACATTTTCACTTCTATTTGAGTCATTTATGGGACAACTAATTTTCACTTTTACTTGAGTAATATTATTTTAAAGTGATACTACTCTTACTTGAGTACAATTTTTGGCTAATCTACCCACCTCTGTATACAACTAATGAAGACTTAAAGACGGCATCAAGATCACTGATATAAAGCAATACTCCCAAATGCCTACCCTATGCGCCGACATTGACTGTCACATGGAATTTGTATAAGCAAAAGCACCAACAATGCACAAAAAGACAATAAAGGATTTTGATTTTTTGATGGGTTTCAAATTAAGAAATGATCTGTCATAATCAAAGTTTCACTAGATGTTATGATTTCCATACATACCCAAACGATTAGACCCATGTATGTCAGCTTATTTTGAATAATTTAAACATTTAGACTGCAACAGATTCTTGGTTTTGTAGACAGAATAATAAATAGTGTGAATTGATTAATTTATACAGCTAATTAGTTTAATAAGCTAACAAAAAAAAATATTTTGGCTGGCTTTCTGAATGCAGTGTGAAATAATCAAGAAGATGTGGATCGGACTCTTTATCAGTCCATCTATCAACACTATTTTCTTATGCAAACAGGGTTAGCAGAGACAGGTGCAATGAAGGGGAAAAAAACACAGAAAAGGTGATATGGAGACGTAGTGAGTGGAAATCATAATGTTAGAAAAAATAAACATCTGGAGAAGGAGAAAGAAGGCAAAGAAGGGAGGAGAGAACAAGATGTGTCAGTTTAAAAGATGAAGGGAAATATGAAGAGCAGAGGGGGGGAATTAGAGCAGGGAGGATTTGGCTGATCTTTGTCAGGAACACTGTAATCCATTAAAATCGTCACTGGAGGCAATGATCCCCCCTTAACAGTTGGTTACTTGGATAGGGTAGACTATATATAACTCTGTGGCCCAAAGATGAACAGATGTGCAACGGAGAACCGGCTGCCATTGACATTTAAAAGGCTGCTTTGGGGGTCTTCTACACCTCACCATATGACACTGATAGTTGGAGATTATGTTTGATATAGAACCAGAAAGGCTGGTAAGGCACTCCAAAAAACAAGTGCTTTCTGACACCACAGCCTCCTTGTAGATATTGAAGCATGATGACTAATGGCCTCTATGGAGTTGCTGTGTAGCGAGCATTATGAAAAAATTCCTTGAAGGTGGCATTCAAAACAGCTTGCTTATAATTAGTTGTGTCTGTTATGAATTGTTATTTCTACTTGTTAGCATTTTGGGCAGGTTCTATAGAATACCAGGGGGTTGAGGTAGTACAGAAAGCATCCACTGATCACCGTGAACTACGCACGGCAGATTTCTCCCGACGAGGTGCGATTTCTCTCTTGACACCTCACATGACCTGCATAAAGCCCATCCATCACCACACACATTGGCCTATTTCTCCTCCCATCAGTAGCAGGGAGACATTTTTTGGTGTGCACGTGTCAACCTGAGTGTGTGCCTTTGTCAGCCCATGTCCATCTGTGAGTGTGCGTGTAATGAAGGGTGGTGTTCCACCCCAGGTAAGGCCAGAGAGGTTTGGGGTTGACCTAGTTTAGCTGTGGGAGAGAAATATCACCTCCGTGGAGAAGAGGTAATTGGCTGCCTCCGACTGTCCTTCTGGCTCATTGTGGAGTGTAATAGGTAATTCACATAGGTCCTTTCAGGGACCTCTGAGTGCTGTGTGTTAAGTGTGTCTGCCAATATGCACTACATGTGATTAGGGATAGATCAGTATGAGATTTTGCCAGTATTGTTAATTAAAAGTATTAAGTATACACTACCGTTCAAAAGTTTGGGGTCACATTGAAATGTCCTTATTTTTGAAGGAAAAGCACTGTACTTTTCAATGAAGATAACTTTAAACTAGTCTTAACTTTAAAGAAATACACTCTATACATTGCTAATGTGGTAAATGACTATTCTAGCTGCAAATGTCTGGTTTTTGGTGTAATATCTACATAGGTGTATAGAGGCCCATTTCCAGCAACTATCACTCCAGTGTTCTAATGGTACAATGTGTTTGCTCATTGGCTCAGAAGGCTAATTGATGATTAGAAAACCCTTGTGCAATCATGTTCACACATCTGAAAACAGTTTAGCTCGGTACAGAAGCTACAAAACTGACCTTCCTTTGAGCAGATTGAGTTTCTGGAGCATCACATTTGTGGGGTCAATTAAACGCTCAAAATGGCCAGAAAAAGAGAACTTTCATCTGAAACTCGACAGTCTATTCTTTTTCTTAGAAATGAAGGCTATTCCATGCGAGAAATTGCTAAGAAATTGAAGATTTCCTACAACGGTGTGTACTACTCCCTTCAGAGGACAGCACAAACAGGCTCTAACCAGAGTAGAAAAAGAAGTGGGAGGCCGCGTTGCAGAACTGAGCAAGAAGATAAGTACATTAGAGTCTCTAGTTTGAGAAACAGACGCCTCACAGGTCCCCAACTGGCATCTTCATTAAATAGTACCCGCAAACACCAGTGTCAACATCTACAGTGAAGAGGTGGATGCGGGATTCTGGGCTTCAGGGCAGAGTGGCAAAGAAAAAGCCATATCTGTGACTGGCCAATAAAAGAAAAAGATTAAGATGGGCAAAAGAACACAGACATTGGACAGAGGAAGACTGGAAAAAAGTGTTGTGGATGGATGAATCCAAGTTTGAGGTGTTTGGATCACAAAGAAGAACGTTTGTGAGACGCAGAACAACTGAAAAGATGCTGGAAGAATGCCTGACGCCATCTGTTAAGCATGGTGGAGGTAATGTGATGGTCTGGGGTTGCTTTGGTGCTGGTAAGGTGGGAGATTTGTACAGGGTAAAAGGGATTCTGAATAAGGAAGGCTATCACTCCATTTTGCAACGCCATGCCATACCCAGTGGACAGCACTTGATTGGAGCCAATTTCATCCTACAACAGGACAATGACCCAAAACACACCTCCAAATTGTGCAAGAACTATTTAGAGAAGAAGCAGGCAGCTGGTATTCTATCGGTAATGGAGTGGCCAGCGCAGTCACCAGATTTGAACCCCATTGAGCTGTTGTGGGAGCAGCTTGACCATATGGTACGCAAGAAGTGCCCATCCAACCAATCCAAATTGTGGGAGCTGCTTCTAGAAGCGTGGGGTGCAATTTCTCCAGATTACCTCAACAAATTAACAGCTAGAATGCCAAAGGTCTGCAATGCTGTAATTGCTGCAAATGGAGGATTCTTTGACGAAAGCAAAGTTTGATGTAAAAAAAATCTTATTTCAAATACAAATCATTATTTCTAACCTTGTCAATGTCTTGACTCTATTTTCTATTCATTTCACAACGTATGGTGGTGAATAAGTGTGACTTTTCATGGAAAACACAAAATTGTTTGGGTGACCCCAAACTTTTGAACGGTAGTGTATATCATTATTATGTGATTTTATTTAAAATCCAATAGTTGTTTTCAATACATAATGAATCCAGTATTAAAGCTTTATCTTTTTAACAAAACAATTGCAAGCTGATAGTAGATGATTATTCAGTTAGGTTATTGAGCACAGTAGCAAGCATGCTTAAAAGACATTCTGCGAAAAGCTTGCAAGAATAGTATTAAATAAGTGTTATCGCATTTACGGTCATGGTTGGGACTCTCTAAATTTCCTAGCTATCTGTGTTATTTATGACAATGAATATTTCCAAACAGACAAATGTGCTTTTTGTGTAAATAACAGAAAAGTATACTGGTAGTTTTCTTTCAGCAAGTTGCAGTAAGCAAACACAGGTATTGTAGGGGAAGTTGAGGTTACTCCAAATTAGGGTTTGATATAATCAATGGTAAAATGTTTATGTTTTTATATTAACTGAGCCATTTTCATCTTCCCAAGTTGGCATGCATGTTCACACAGCAGGAGTGCAGACACAAAGAAAACAAGTGCACCCCCTTACTGGCAGTCAACATTTTAGAAATCATAACTTTTTAAAGCCTTAGTATTCCTTAATACTGGTAACCACACCATGCATAAATGTCCTCCCGTGTATTTGCTCCCAAGAGTTGAATACCTGGTTGGGGTTGGGTGTAGCTGCTCTGTCTATCACGGTGTGACCCAAGGGTGAGGCGAAGCTCATGTGTGTAGTCGGGTAGAGTTTCTCGTGAAGTGTAGGAGCGATGATGAGTACGGCCGTCCTCGCTCTCGTCAGACGAGCTGGTGTAGGACATCTCCATTTCATGGCGGCCTTTAGACAATGGCTGGTAGGGTTTGCTGTCCATCTCCTCCATGGCTCGTAGGGCTCCACTTAGTCACTCAGCAAAGGCACGTTGCAGAGAACAGACTCTGAAAAGGCACAGATGTAAAGAAGGGAAAATTGTTTTTTTTTAATAGACAGAAGCTTTTGTGAAATGTGTAAGGATATCCACAAAAATGCTTAAATGAGTTAAAAGGTGGTTACAGCTGACCAAATGGGCTAAGCCTCTTTTATCAATTTAGACATGATCTAGTGAATCTGATTCTTCTACCTTTTTAAGGTAAGACTTTAATAGCTATGAAAATGACCATCGACATCCAATGTTTGCAAATTAGGGTCAAGGAGGATCGTGTTGGAAAATGAAGGATTGCACAGACAGAAAAATAGCACTGGAAGCCACATTGAACAGCACTTGTTAATTCCAATTACAGTGAGAATTCACATACACAGTATGTGTCTTCTTTCATACTTCACACCAAAGGTTACCACCTAATCAATACACAAACGGAAGGCCAGGCTCTTTACCTTCATGTTTTAAACGAAAAACTGGCTTAAATCAAACAAGGTTTAGTGATCTGCCAGTTGCGGCCACAGCTTGCACTAATAACTCTAAGCTTTATCTCTCTTTTACAGGCAACCATTCACAAGCTGCAGATAAATCATCGAATTCGTCACTGAGTTCCAGGTCTGTCACTCTCATTAAACATTGCAGTTCACCATCACTGTAAAGTGATGATGGAATACTTTTTGACAACAGTCTTTTCAGTGTCATTGGTCTCCAAAAATGAAGGATGATAAATCAAGTCTGTAACTGTAGCTCCATTCTCCTGACATTCTCTTGTGTGCCTCGCAATCACATCAAAATCTACTTCTGATAATGTCCACCATCGTACCCTTATAATGCTGTAACTAATGATTGATTGGGACTATGATTGGAGCATAGAAGAAGTGATTAGAAAATACTTCATTCATATTAGTTCTCTTTTACCGTGCCCTGTTCAAGGCCTTTCCAGCCTATTTCCTGCAGTTATAAAGCTTCTAAATGGAGCTTGAGAGGGTCATTGCTCATAGAGACAAAGTGCTATGGTATTGACCTCTTCAGGGAGTCCTGTAGTCCATATATCAAAGCCATTAGAGCGTGCCTGCTCAATACCTCAGAGATCTGCAGCACAGGGTGATCACCACTAGTCTGATACAAGTTTACAGCTGACCTTTCTACCACTGCAGTAATGCTTTTATTCCACCTGAAAGGCTCCTTCCCCTGGCCTTGCACTCACCCTCCTCATTCTCTGCGTGGCGGCACCTGCGCACACATACAGACCGCCTACTGACCCTTGACAGCAAACTGTCGGAATATGGGCCAAGTCGTTTGCATCTTCATCTCACCCCAACCCCCTTTAAACATCATCATGGCATGAATAGTCTGCAAACGTTCCACATTTCTCTGCTTGCTCCATCAATGTTGGGTTTTGATTTTAATGACAGCACAAACCACAACAAAAGATTGCAAACACAAAAGCAAATTTAGCAGGCAATTATGTTAGCCACACTGTAGTGTACAATACGTTCTTACAACGGACACTTGTGGTTCCCTGCAATCATGATGCCTTTCATTTTGATTGGCAGGAGTTATTGCAAGGAATCAAAGCCAGCTATTATCTCAGCTGCCCTGTCAAAATGGGATTGACTGGTGTCACCTTCTCTCTGGTACGGCGTGGTGCAAGTACACATTAGCCTGTGAGCTCTGAGCTTGCTGCAGGCACTGACTGCTGTCTGTCTCCACAGAGGCCCTCTTTCTTTTTTGTCTGCCACCCTCTTACACGCAAGAATGGAAGCATGCAATGCTGCACAAGGACACAGTCTTTTTCCACCATCACAGGGGTTCACATACCAAGTGTAATTAGAACATTCTGCTTGCATGTTGTCCTGTTTGCCTAAAGATGTGTACAATACCAAATCAAACATATCTATTGGTGAGTTTGCCTCTTTTCTTTGTGCAATTTCACATTTGCTCTACTTGCCCTTTCTACTCCATGCACTTTCCTCCCTCCATCTCCTCCTCTGAGACCCCTGCATTTAGAGAAGTAAGCCTGCTAGCGGGGGTTATTCCACCTAATTCTTACCCACAGTGGGGTGCCCATTAGGGGGCTTGATTCTTGGGTTTGAAGTCAAAATCTGGTGGTTGTTTTCTAGAGCCAAGCTCACTTCAAACAAGACACATGAGTGTTCTCTGGGACAAGTCAGCATGTGCTACCTGAGCAAAACACGGAGCCTAGATTGGAGCGTGCAGTGAGTAACAGAGCTTGGATTTGGCTCCCTCATAATAGAAAACAAACAGAAATGGAACTGGAAACATTTGATGATGTTGGAATAATTACCACTGTCTCAGAATAAATATTTAATACAAGGATCCTCTAAACCCTCATGCTAAGTTTGTATTATGTTGCTCATATTTGTTTATCTGTGTGTTAAGTAATGGAGTACATGGTGTATAGGGACTTGACTTGGGGAAGATAAGTAAGAGCTTTTACCCCCGTATCATGACATCACTACCAGAAGCTAACAATTATTTTGATAGACAAAATGATAAAAAAAAGAGTATGTACAGTGGGTCGATAAAGTATTTGGCAGCCACCGATTGTGCAAGTTGTCCCACTGAAAAAGATGAGAGAGATCTGTAATTTTCATCATACGTACACATCAACTGTGAGAAACAGAATGTAAATAAAATCCAGGAAATCACATTTTGTGATAGTTAAGGAATTTATTTATATAATGGTGCAGAAAATAAGTATTTGGTCGATAACAAAAGTTCACCTCAGTACTTTGAAATGTAACCATGGTTGGCAATGGCAGAGGTCAAACATTTCCTGTAGGTCTCTAGCAGGTTTGCACACACTGTAGCTGGTATTTTGGCCTGTTCTTCATTGCAGATCTTTTCTAGAACTTTGATGTTTTAGAGGCTGTAGCTGGGCAACACAGATTTTCAACTCCCACCACAGACTCTATTGGATTGAGGACTGGAGACTGGCTAGGCCACTCCACAACCTTGAGATGTTTTTTTTACATAGCCACTCCCATTGCCCAGGCGATGTGTTTGGGATTATTGTCATGCTGGAAGATCCAGCCATGTTTAATCCTCAGTACTCACTGATGGAAGGAGGTTTTTGCCCAAAATCTGATGATACATGGCCCCATTCATCCTTTCCTTAATATGGATCAGTCATCCTGTCCCGTTTGCAGAAAAACAGCCCCAAAGCATAATGTTTCCACCCCCATGGTTCACAGTGGATATGGTGTTCTTGGGATCCAATTCAGCATTCTTCCTCCTCCAAACACGGTGAGTGGCATTTATACCAAAGAGTTCTACTTTGGTCTCATGGGACCAAATGACATTCTCCCAATCCTCCTCTGGATCATTCAGATGGTCTTTGACAAATTTTAGATGGGCCAGGACATGTGCTGGCTTAACCTCGAGTGCTGCAGGATTTTGAGCCATGACGACGTAGTGTGTTACTAATAGTAGGAGGATAGAAGAGCTTCCTAAAGAAGTAACAGGTCTGTGAGGGCCAGAATTCTTGCTTGTTGCTAGGTGCTTAATACTTATTTTCTGCACCATTATATGAACAAATTCTTTAAAAATAATACAATGTGATTAAATTAATTTTTTATTTTGTATTCTGTCTCACACAGTTGAAGTGTATCTATGACAAAAATTACAGACATCTCTCATCTTTGTAAGTGGGACAGCTTGCAAAATTGGTGCAAAAACTGGCCAATACGTTTTTGCCCCACTATACAGTAAGTATTGTCAAGATATACTTTATGCCACTGAATTTATGAAAAGACAGCTGAGTTTAAACTGAATTACTACTGCTGGAAGTAATGGGGCTTTTGGGGCTGAGGGATGAAGCAATTTAACTGTTAATCCACACTTTCATACAAATTATTTTAATAGTGACTTTTATATACTTTTAGATATAAATGTATTTCCTGTTGGGGTAGAACAATAATATAATGCCAAATGTAATTTGTTGTATCCATCTATCCATCCATATAAAAAGTTGGCAATGCCCACTTATCCATTCAGGGTCGCAGGTAGGTTGGTGGCTGTTTTCCATACTCATTAAGTGAGAGGCAGGGTACACCCTGGACAGCTTGTCAATCTATCATAGGGCAAGAGAGGGGTGCACCAAACAGCAACACACACACACATACACCTAGGGCAGTTTAGAGCAGTCAATTTAGCTAACATGGATATTTTTGGACAGTGCAAGGGAGTAGACAACTGCAAAACAGTGCTAACATCTGTTCTATCAGGCAGTCTTGAATCAACATTAATATTTTTAAAATGTGTTTAGATTTAAAATATAAAATTTTTTGGGGATTCTGATTTCTGTTAATGTTTTGCCAATATATTAAAAGCAAATGACAGTTATTTAGTATAAAAGTACTTTGCACATCTTCTACTATTTATTTTAAAAAAAATTTTTGGTCATTTTCTTTCATTTCTGAAAAGACATGCAAGACCCTGCAGTTGTTGATTCATATATTCCAGTGGAATTCAAACTAAAAATTTGGGAACCACTGATTTGATCCATACCCGTGTTTTTAATTTGATATCTTGTCCAGTTCATCTAAACAAATGAAAAAGGTTGAGCAATAGCACTGCATGTTACAAGAACAAAAACATAAATGTTGTTGTAATATGACATATTCTGATGTATTACCAAAGTGAAAAATAATCACCAAGAGTATATAAAATGCTGACATACATAATTATACTTGAAGTCACACATCATAAGAATCTTTCAAGTGTGCCTCATGATTATTATTTTAAGAGGTAGTTTTTTGGAACACCTAATTTCCAATTTGTACATTGTTTTGTTTGTATATTGACAGTACAGTATCAAAACTCTTCCTATATTTAAATTCATTAATGTACATTTATTTGACACCAGAGTACAGTTGGCTAAACAGCATTCCTCTTTGACAAGAATAAAGAATGATGTATCCAGACATCTGCTGCAGGCCTGATAATAGTTCTCATGAAACATACAGACATATTAAGTCATCTAGAAATCAACAAGAACTGATGGTATATCAGCTGTCTCATTTCTCAGAGAAATATTGTAACGTCTATTCAGAGCCAAGGGGTAGAAACACAGAGAGATTGGGATAACCTTTGGAAAAATAGATTCAGGCCTACCCCTTCATCTGTTCCCCTGAAAACTTTCAATTTTTAAGGGTTTTAAAGCAAATTTCCTGAGCAGCCCTGCCACTGCACATAGAATTGGGACATCCTACACCGTGTAAATATAGATATTTATTCCACAAATGAGAGGCAAAAAGTGAAAAAGCTCAAGTCTAATTTTTATAGTTTCATTTTCATATGTACTATGGTATTTGTTGTGGAAAATGTTAATTCTGAATATTCCCACAGCGCCCCCTGGAAAAGTCATGTACCTCCGGTTCCAAACACAATAGTATGTAGGCACCTCTCATTAAACAAACCTAAACAAATGAGTGGCACTTTATTTCTGTTACAAATGGATTAACAGTAAGTACTTGTATGCATTGACAATGTACGTACATGTTATTGCGGGGTTTCATTCCTAATTCATTTCTAATCAATAATTAATCACTGTGTAATGAACTCTTCAGCACTCAGTTTAACATTAATACAGAGTGACAACACTGAGTGCAACACATGCATCAAATTACATTGTGATCCCCTTTCTCCTCTCATCTCCGACTAACCCTTTTTGTTTTGTTTGAAACCCTCCCTCTCTTTCTCTCTTTTCCACACACACACGGTCAGCCAAATATACAACAGCATGGGAGAAATAATCCATGGCTACACAGATGCAATAATATCTAATGGGACCCTTCACCTGCTTGATCCCCCTCATTTCCTATCCATTTATTTATTCAAACTGTGCAACTGTGGGCCAGTGTGCTATTTTTTCCAAATCTGCTTAGAGAACCGACGAAGCCTTGCATTCATGGCTGCCCTTAAACAGGATTTGCACTCCAAGTCATCTCCGGAGGGGCGGGGCCCCTCAGATATCCTACATAAACACAAACAACTCAGCAGAGATCGTTGCGCGTATCCGCCGAGAACCACAAGGACGAGTCAAAACCGATTTCCATTCCCCAATATCTCATGCGATTGAGCTCAAATCATGACGAACAAGAGGAGAGAGGAGGCGGAAAGGGGAGGAAAAAGAGCGAGGCATAGAGAGGATTGGAGCCAGACAGAGGCAGAGAAATTGAGTTTCACATGGGTAAATAAACAAGGCAGATGGGGAGAGCCGAGTGCCATCCGACAATATTAGCTTCTCAGATTATTGATACAGTATAGTTCAAGGATTACAAATGCATTTCCACCATGCAGAGAGCATCTTATTTTCATAAGAGCCTAGAGACACCAGCAAAAGGGGAGACACTTTCTTTGTTAGCTCCAGCCTTTACACATTTTCCCTCAGAGCTTGTTTGCGCAGATGAGCGAATTCCGCTTTCTAAACAGGCTGTGCGAGGTAGCAGAATGATAATGAGAAACCTAAAAAAAAGTGTTCATATTGCAGCACAAACTTATCACAGCAGATGCTTCGAAAGTCAAATCATGACAATCCCCATTGTTGCTTGCAGGTTTGATTCTTTTTTGTCTCCTAGAGCAATGGCTTAATCATCGGATGAGAACAGCGGCACAGTTTCCAGCTACAAATGCAGATCCAGGCTACAGGTCCTACGGGAGTAAACAATGAGCTGTCAGAAAAAGATGCCTCTCCTGGAGTGAGAGCGTGTATGGTATGTGTGTTTGCATGGGGAGAGATGGAGAGACAGGGCTTAAGAAACTTTCACTTCCACTCGTTAGCACCACCATGACTCCTCAGGCATGTGACAGGGACTACTGTGACGAAAAGCCCTGAAGGACCCACAGGACCCTGTTATAGCTCGACCACCCGAAACGCAACAAAACAGAACACCACCTACTGGTAGCTCACAGTGCCTGCTAAGAAACAGAGAGGCCTGAGTGCCAAACAAGTATGAAGGGAGTGATGGATAGATAACGAGAGATGGAGGGATTTCACTGTGAAAATTGGGGGAATTGAAGGATAGAGAGATTGCCAAGTGAAACATGGAGTGATAGAGGGTTTTAATTAGTGGATAAGGGCGCGCTATCTGTGGGCGGCGGCACCCTTGTCACGTAGTTGTGCTTTCATAGCTGAGCAAGCCTGAAATCTCTTGCTGCTAATACTGAGTTTACCAGCAGGACACGTACTGTAGCGTGTACCCCCACACACACAAACACACTGGGAAACACACAAGACTGGAGCTCACGGTCCATACAGCATCCTAGGGAGGTTTCAGAGACGAAACGCTGACAATCAGCCGCCGACAGACACACAGGCACTGCCCTTGCGCCTACATGTACTTATAGCATTTCACAGTTTCTGAAAAACAACATACTTGAACACCCACACGCCGCAAAGAATCAACAGTCTTTACTGGCCCTTACAGTTAAGACAATATTGCGCGAACACTCGCTTGCTGTTCTCCTGCAGTGTCTTTACCTCTCAGCTCCCGGTTCACAGCATACCTTCATTGTTTCACAAACTAAGGTTAATGCACGTTTACAGTGCAAGCCGCAGAGGTGACATAGTAGCAGAGCAGTCCTCATTTTGTCCTCGCTCACTTCAGAATGAGAGCATGACTGAAAAGCAGGAAATGAAGTCTGCGTGTCCCCTCACAGAGCAGATCAGTTCCTGTCAAGGAGCTGTCAGTAGCCTGGGAAGCCATCCTGGACCATTTGACTATTTATAGTGGACACGGCTCAAATCCCACATCGGCACTCCACGCCTAAGCGGCGTGGAGGAATCCATAAGGTCCTACAGTATTCATGCCCTCTGAGTGTGGCCAAGAGCGAAAGAATCGCTTGGCTTAAACTTTTCAAAGGACATTTTTATATCTTGACTGCAGTTAAAACTTCCTTCTCTCTGTCAGATCTTGACTATGGTACGGCCCTTTTCTCGCTGTGTCTTACAAGAATACCACTTTCTATTCATGATATCCACCTCTACTGCTCTGTGATCTAAATCCCTCTGCTGATATCCCAGCAGGCCAAGGAGTAACCAAAAAATAAATAAATAAAACAAGCATAAATAAACCCAGAAAGATGGCATGGTTTGATTTTTGATTCTCACAGTGATACCCTTATAAAAAATACCATGTCATAATGGTGTGAATTAGGGGTATAACAACAAATGTAGTTCACAAAATGAAAGCACTCCTTATATCATTTATGGTTATTTACTTCAAAGGTTGCCCTAATGGCATTTCTTAATTTTTGTGATTTGACAGTTAGATAATGGTTCTAATAACCTCAAAGTGTATTTTAAGTCATCTCTGTTTAGTGCGGAATTATCCAGATTAAGTTGGATCAGTCTAAGTATTATGATGTTTAGTGTTGCATCAAAAAAATTTTCAAAGCAGAGGCTAATTTAGAGCTGTTAGTGGCTAACAGTGGATTCCAGCTGTGGATCTCTCACAGAGCTTATAAATCATAAATCTTTTGATGTCAGACTGTCCAGCAGAGTACCAAAAAATGTTCCCCCACAGCTAGCCTGACATCTTTATTAGCCTACTCGTTGTTGCCTTATGACTACTGTCAAATCTATAAAGCGACAACTCAAGAACGAATTGATTCACTGGTTGTCCGTTAATATTTCTATTGTATTCGACCCAAAAAATTTGATTTTTTTTATTTTGAATCTACACATCCGGTCCAACTTTAGCCAAACAAAAAGTAGAAAGTCAGGCTAGTTGAGACTATTTAATTCAATATATATATATATATATATATATATATATATATATATATATATATATATATATATATATATATATATATATATATATATATATATATAAACACTTTCGCCACATTAAGAAATTCGTAAACATTTTTGTGAGGATGCCATTTCACTTTTTACCCATATATATATTCACATTGTTCAAATAATCTCTGCAGTGTATTTTTAGATTTTTCTTTGAATCAACTTATGGTTTAAAGTAGACCTTATTAAGATGTCTGTGGGGCTCCTTAGTTTGTCGCACACCATCACTCTACATATCTTTTATGTGAAATTTGTCTGTTTCTATAGGCGAGGTAAACCAGTAGTACAATGCTGCTCAAAAAGCTGAAGGCTTTCAAAGCATTTCTAAATTCTCTGTCAATCCTATTTAAAGGATTTTAAGCCAAACCAACAATATGACTGTAAATTAAAACCCTCATACAGGTAACTGGCTTGTGCCTAATAATGACAGAAACACAAAACTACAACCAGGTCCTGTATTAACATCAACATGCGCCACCAAACTTCAACCTACAGGGATGTACAGGCTGTTGATCACAAAAAACATGAGACCCAAAGCTACTTAATCAATATTCCTGACAAGGAAAAGCCTTATTCAACACAACTGATATTCCTGCTCTCCTGCAAAATAAATAAATGTCTGCCCTCACTGCAGGACTGAAAGGCTGTTCACACTAACTAGCTTTGCAAATAAAGCTTAACTCCATGAGTGACAGTCTTCTAAGCTCTTTGCATCAGCCACTTCTTGGTAAGAAGCCTCTTTCAATAATGCATTCGACCACTAAAACCCTTACCAAAATACCCAAAGCAAAGCAAAGTGGCTGCATCATGGATGTTAAATTAATTGACTAATCAATGCCATTGATTCCAGAAATTGGATTTGGTGATTAATGACTTAGACAGTATTTCCTGCGCATCTTCCTTTATGAAGTTGTTGATTACAGTGAAATGAGTGAGGAAAGAACATTAGCCCTGCAGAGGAGGGCCTGAAAAGATCTACAAGGACCTGTTGAGCTGCATGGCAGATTGATTTCTGAGACCTAAGTGGGCTAATCTTCCATCTATGCTGTCACAAAGAGATGCTTGTCATCCTTAACAGAAACTAAAACAGCATTTAATGTTCAAGGATGTTAAATAAAAAAACGCAAACCACATCCCATCCTTCACCTTATTTCTGATTCGGCAGACTGCAGATGGCCTTCAGCAGCCATGCACCTGAAAATACATACGTTCAGTTCTGAACAAAATGTTTTCTCCTGGTGAGATGAGGAGCTAGAGGTATGTGGGAGCCTGAATGCATTCCATTCACAGCTCCACACAGCTTCAGTTAATACAGCTAGAAACTACTAATAAGGCTCGAAATCTAGGGGTAGTGATGGACTCAGACCTGAACCTCCAGGGTCACATAAAGGCAATAATGAAATCAGCCTTCTGTCACCTGAAGAACATTTCTAGGATTAAATGACTGATGTCACAACAGGACCTCGAAAAACACATCCATGCCTTTATCTTTAGTCGGATTAATTACTGCAACATCGTCCTCACAGGTCTTCTATAAAGTCAATCAGACAGTTGCAGCTGATCCAGAACGCTGCTGCTCGTGTTCCTCACTAGAACCAGGAAAGTAGAGCTCATCACCCCAGTTCTAAAGTCCTTACACTGGCTCCCTGTAGCTCAGAGAATAGACTTCAAAATACTTTTACTCGTTTATAAATCATTGCATGGCCTAGCGTCAAAGTATGTTGAAGATCTACTGTCACTATACCAACACCCCAGATTACTCAGGTCCTCTAATTCCACTCTACTCCAGCTTTCAGTTTCTATGGTCCTCTAATCTGGAACAAACTTCCAGACAACTGCAAAGGTGCTGAAACACTGCGTTCTTTTAAATCAAGTCTAAAAACCCATCTGTTTAAAACTTCCTTTGAGTAATGTTTTCATGTATCATATGTTTTGTGTGTGTTTCATGTTTTATTGCTGTTTTTACTTAATCCTCTATTCATGTCTGCTTTTGAGTAATGTTTTTAAGTGTCATATGCTCTTTCTGTGTTGTATGCTTTATTGCTGTTTTTACTTTATCCCCTAATCATGTAAAGCACATTGAATTGCCTTGTTTTCAAAGTGTACCATACAAATAAAATTGCCTTGCCTTGTCTTGCCATTCATATGCCTTTTCGATCCACATGCTTTTCAGGATGATGACATGCAAGTAAACCATGCTCTCAGATAAGAACTCAGAAGTATAGTAAAGACGTAATATGGAGCTGCTCGACATCTAAGCATTGTTTCTTTTAGCCTAAAGGCTTTCCGCTCAGGTATCGGTGAAAAGAGCTGTAGCAATTTTCTAGATAAACAAATCATATAAGCTTGAAATCAATAGCACCCATTGTAAAATGTATTTGCTGTTAGGAAATAGCAGAGAGTCATTTTAGGCACTTCTCCCCTTTCAAAATCATATACCTTGCATTGTTTCTCCATTTATCTAGCACCCTATTTTCTACAGTTGCCTATTTTTTTCTTTCAAAGGAAATTTGTTAAGCAAAACGGCAATGTGCACGTCCCTTAGAAAATTTGCATCCCTCATTTTGTTGCATCTCAGGCAAATCATTGTGTCCTGTAACAACATTAAAAGAAAACAATATATGAATATTTTCAAACAGCTCCTCCTAGGAGCACATTGGCTTGGGCTGACATGCGGTGCAGCAGCTGTAACATTTGGGATTTCAGGATTGTTACATCTGCAGAAGACTTGTATTAGCTCAGCTTTGTTTGAAAATTGGTTGCACTGTGCTGTCATGATTTTTTTAAGGGTAGTAGCTATGTTTTTTTTTCTCACATCATCTTTCTGTGTGCAGTTTGGGATGGCATCCTGGCTGGCAATCAGCAGATTATATACAGTCCTTTTTGTCATGTTACAACCAAAAATTTTAATGTTTTACAAAGCAGGTTTGTGTAATTGACCATCAAAAGCCTATGCCTGATTGTCTATTTGATGTATGCTTTTCAAACTATTTTACAAATAGAAATGAATCAATACTTTTTGAAGCTGCAGTTACAGCTCGAAGTATTTATGTCTTTACCAGGTTTGTAAGATTTACCTTTTTTGTTTTTAGCAATTATTCTTTGCAAATTAGCTGAGTCCAACAAGGGTGGAGATCTGCAAGGTCAACAATTGTCCCAATCTTAAGTCCTTTGTGGCCCCTAATAGGTTTTCTTTCAAGATTGCTCTGTATTTAGCTCTATCCATTTTACTATCAACTCTCACCATCTATAATGTCCCTGCTAATGAAAAGCCTCCCCACTGCATGCTGTTGCCACCACCACATTTCATCATGGGGATGATATAATAAGGGTGATAAGCAGCATTAGTTGTCTACCAGACATAAGATGTTACATGTTGCTTTCTTCTTCTCTCCTTCTTCCACATATTTACTGTGTCTCCTGCACAACATGCAGCCAAATGTACTTTCTGTGACTTTCTTTCAGTAATGGCCACTTTTCTGTTAAGGGATGTGTGGAGAGTCCAACTAGTACTTATCCTTGTGACAGATTCTCCCACCTAAGCTTTTGATTTTTGCGGATCCTCCAGAGTTACCATGGCTTTTTTGGCTTCTTTTCTGATTAATCCTGTCATTGCTTGACCTGTCAGTTTGGGTGGACAGCCAGATTAACACAGAAATTACAATACACACAGTTTGGCATACTTCAAATAGTCCCAAAGTTCATGGCTGGATCAACCTTCAGTATTGAATTTAAAAACATTAACCATCCCCTGTGGTACACTAAAATAAATTTTTAACTTTTACATTAATGTAGTCCATTGTGTAACACATGGCTTCTAGCAGAGATGCATCAACAACCATTTTGAAGCAATTCCTCTTTTCTGAGAGTTAATAATTCATGATCGTCTTGAGAAAGTAGAGCTATGAATATTACTGATGATACACATGAGGCTATTTACCAGTCAGCAGGAAATAGATGAACACGTTTAGTGTTGAGATCTACAGTGTAACATTAGTTTCTTTTGTG
The DNA here is from genome assembly GCA_963556495.2 of Valencia hispanica. NCBI lineage: Eukaryota > Metazoa > Chordata > Actinopteri > Cyprinodontiformes > Valenciidae > Valencia > Valencia hispanica. Next base: position 19,055,149 of record OY747702.1, read on the forward strand.
TTGTTAAATAAATCATTTCATTGGCTTATTAAAAAAGAAGCCTGCATGTAACTTAAGACACATGGAACATGACCATAAAGGGTCAAATGTATTTCTTGTTTTTGTGTGTAAGCACTGTATTAGTACTTATCAGTAGAGTTGCACTACTTAAGTTTAGCTTGTTTAGTGAAGTAGATTTATTTTAGAGCCACATTTCCATTTGTAGGGCTGCACACAATAGCTTATAGAATTGAAGATGAAAATAGATTCATTTAGATTTTTTATATAATACCACAAAACGTATTAAAAGTTTAAGTCCATATAACCTACTCCTGGCGGGTAGATTAAGCCAGATTTTATTCATTTCGAACAATGCTTGAGAGTTAAGGTACTTCATTATTAGACACCAGTTCTCTGTTGTATTAAAAAAAAATACACCAGAATGCACATGGAAATCAGAGGTGAGGGACAGCATTATTTTGCCATTTCTGGCAGAAAACACATTTTAAATTAACACCACTTGTCTTCATAACAGCCATGTTTCGTTTTCATTTCACAGATCTGTTTTATACTCAGTCTTTTGTTGCACTGCATTCAATCAGACAAGCAAGAAATTGTACCGTAGCTAAAGAACAACTTTCAATTAAAGCTGCTATGGGAAGTCTGCAAAACAAGCTAGCTTGAAACATTTTTTCATGCCCCTTAACAATCTTCTAACATAGTACAACTTTAAATATTTTGTGGAGGTAAAAAAATAATTAAAATAACAATAATTAATTAATTTACCAGTGGAAAGAAAAACAACTGTTGAACATACACACACAATTAAAAACAATGGTTTTTAGAGTTGCAGCTTATTTGCAACTTACTGTAAGCATTAAAATCCAGCTCTTTTTTTAATGTTGGAATTTGTTTATGTTCTGAAATCACCTCTCAAATTCTCCTGCTCTTCCTGATAAAAATAAGAATCCTTTAGCAAGCATCAGAATATGTTATAATGTTAGCCTTAGCATGCTCACACTAGCAATAATTTTATGACTAGCTGCATTATGGTATATACAGTGGGTATCGAAAGTATTCAGACCCCTTAAAATTTGTCACTCTTTGTCTCATTGTAGCCATTTGCTAAAATAAATAAAAAAACATTTTATTTCTCATTAATGTACACTCAGAAACCCATCTTGACAGAAAAAACCCAGAAATGTAGACATTTTTGCAAATTTATTAAAAAAGAAAAACTGAAATATCACATGGTCATAAGTATTCAGACACTCATATATAGCTCACATGCTGTCCATTTTTTCTGATCCTCCTTGAGACGGTTCTGCTCCTTCATTGGAGTCCAGTTATGTTTACTCAAACTGATTGGACTTGATTAGGAAAGGCACACACCTGTCTATATAAGACCTTACAGCTCACAGTGAATGTCAGAGCAAATGAGAATCATGAGGTTGAAGGAACTGCCCAAGGAGCTCAGAGACATAACTGGCCAAGGGTACAAAAGAATCTCTGCAGCACTCAAGGTTCCTAAGAGCACAATGGCCTCCATAAACTTCAAATGGAAGAAGTTTGGGAAGACCAGAACTCTTCCTAGACATGGCCATCCAGGCTGTATGTGTGGAGAAAACCAGGCACTACTTATCACCTGCGCAATACAATTCGTACAGTAAAACATGGTGGTGGGAGCACCATCTTGTGGGGGTGTTTTTTAGCTGCGGGGGAAAGATGAATGCGGCCAAGCACAGAGATATCCTGGAAGAAAACCTCTTCCAGAGTGCTCAGGACCTCAGACTGGGCCAAAGGTTCACTGTTCAACAGGACAATGACCCTAATCACACAGCTAAAATAACAAAGGAGTGGCTTCGGAATAGCACTGTGACCGTTCTTGACTGGCCCAGCCAGAGCCCTGACCTAAACCCAAATGACCATCTCTGGAGAGACCTGAAAACGGCTGTCCACCAACGTTCACAATCCAAACTGACAGAACTGGAGCGGATCTGCAAGAAAGAATGGCAGAGGATGCCCAAATCCAGGTGTATAAAACTTGTTGCATCATTCCCAAGAAGACTCATGGCTGTACTAGCTAAAAAGGTGCTTCTACTCAATACTGAGTATAGGGTCTGAATACTTATGGACATGTGATATTTCAGTTTTTCTTTTTTTTCTAAATTTGTATCCCACGATTTTTCCCCATTATTTATCACCCAGTGCTCCTTAGTTCAGGTCCTGGGGTTTCACTCTGCCTCTGTGTGAAACCCAAGCCTCCTTCATGCTTGGGGAGTGGGCAGGCCCTTCTTTTCAGCCGACGGGGTGGGGTTTCTCTGGCTGGACGTAGCGTGTGGAAGGATCACGTTATTCCAGCCAGACCCTTTCCCAACCCCGCGGGCGCCCCAGCCGGCCAGGAGGAGGCAGTGTACAGCCCCAGGACTAATGCATGTTTTTGTGACTGTAGCTCACATTAGCTGCTCAAGGGAACACGGGGAGAACATGCAAACTCCACACAGAAAGGCCCTTTCGCCAAGCCCACCCAGGGTGTGGGTGCTGATGATGTGGGGGAACAAACACACCCTCAGCACCCACAGCGTCCCCGGTGGTAATCGAACCCGGGACCTTCTAGCTGTGAGGTGAGCCAGGCTACCAACTGCGCCACCGTGCCCACTTTCAGTTTTTCTTTTTTAATAAAAAATAAAAATAAATTTGCAAAAATGTCTAAATATCTGTGTTTTTCTGTCAAGATGGGGTGCTGAGTGCACATTAATGAGAAATAAAATTAACTTTTTTAATTTTAGCAAATGGCTGCAATGAAACAAAGAGTGGCAAATTTAAAGGGGTCTAAATACTTTCCGTATCCTCTGTGTGTGTGTGTGTGTGTGTGTGTGTGTGTGTGTGTGTGTGTGTGTATATATATATAGACTCATGCATTGTACTGTATCTCTTTGCACTGATTTTTCTGCAAATGTTTTGTTTAGTTTATAGAAAAACTACAGCTAGATTTGCCAACACCACCACAAAGTGGCTTACAAACGGATTATACAGGGAATAAGAGAACATTTTGAGCACTGATTACATGTGTTTGATCAAGTTAATTTAGAGATTATTAGTTCTGAAGGATGATGTTCATGTAGTGATATATCCTGCGGGTGAAACAGCTGCACCAGGTTACATCTTCGTAGGAAGAGGACAAAATACAACTGATGTTAACCTACTTATTTTGACACTAAGTAAAAAGATGTGCACTTTGAAGTGAAGGACAGTGTATGTAATAATAAATTGGTGGAAGAGGCAGAAATTGATTTCCCTTCCTCTACAGTTGTCCACCGACTCAATTAATAAAAGTTTGCCTGCTATAAATGTATCAGTGAAGATGTGAGCATGCCTTAAGTGTGATTGAAGGTTAAATTAGTTTGTTTGCAGGTGCCTACTCAGAGTAGAGAGTTGCACAGTCAGATTTTTTGTTTTAGTTTACCTAGTGATACCCAGCATAGTCTAAGATAAATTTAGAAAATTACTTCAGTGGAGGTCAACTTAATCAAGGATATGCACATAGTATTTTAATAACTTTTTTGAACTACAAAGACAAAAAAGATTAATCATTACTAAAAAAACAAAAACAAATCAAAAATATGGTTTTATCATTTTTTTTTACTTTTTATAAAAAGATCCAGCACATTAAAACTGAAGTCCTCATACAGATTTGCACACTTATATCAACAACAGTCCTCCACATAAATTCTCCAACTAGCTGCTCTACATTAACAAACCTGTTCACACACAGAAGACTCACTCATTCTTTTAAAATGATATATTGATATATTAGAATAGAGAACTAGTTATCTTAACCATGAAGTCTCTTGCATCTCTTACCTTCTGTCTGAAATTTGAAAGAAGTACCTTTTGGAAGTGGGGCAGTGTGGAGGCTGCGATTCCACTACCCCAACCTAAAATTTCACATAACACCCATCATTTATTTAAAGGTATAACGTTCCTGACTCTTGTCCATAGCCCAACAAACAGAAAAATAGACCCCAAAGGAGACGCCAGCTGAGACACAGCCGGGATGCTTTAAAGTAGACCGCCTCAGGCTTGTTTGTATGGGTGTGTACAAGTGTGCCTGCCTTAGTGTGTGTCTTTGGCGCTGCGGTAGCCGAAGGTGATTCTGGTTGGGACACCACTGATGTCACTTACTAAGTTGCCGTGGCCCAGCACAAAGAGAAATAACAAAGATAAATAAAATTTAGTTTTGATACTAGGGCCAAAAGTACAGAGGAAACATAGTACAAACAAAAAAGCTATTCAAAATGCTTGAAATGAATGAATAAATACAATTATCCAGTTTTACCCATTAGGTTGTGAGATAAATGAGAATTGGCAGCAAACAGAGGCATCATTAGTACCAAGATATTTCTTCCAAAACAAAATATGTCACTTGAAAAAACGAGAGAAAAAAAAACTGTCAATGATTTTTACACATATCTCCTAATTACCAATTTAGAATAATAAATAGAAGGTTAATATGTCTTTAAAAGACCTGTTTGCAATGCTTATTTTAACTGCTTTTAGCAAACAGTGGTGCCTCCAGTGGTGGTTTTTAGATGTGGCCAGATGTGGGCCACTGATAATCTGGTTAAAATATCATAATAAACATCAAGCCAAAATAGAATTTTAAGGACTTTGATTTTACTGGTGTCATCTAGAGGGGGCTGGGCATGGGCATCATATGTGTCTCACCATAAAGGTCAAATAAAGGAAAAAGAGAACATGCGTATAATTAAATAAAACTTCTTAAGTTTGATCTATTTGGCTATGAAATAAAAATAAGTTGGCAGCAAAGAAAAACATCATTAGCACCAAGACTTTTTTTCCCCACAAAATGCAATATGTCACTTTAAAACGCATATCTCCTACTCACTGCTTTAAAGTAAAAATAAAGCTCCATATGTCTGTTAAAGACCTAATTGCTACAATATTTAATTCCTTTATTTGCTTTTAATGAATATGGGCATCTCCAGAAAAGTTTTAAGAGCAGCCCTGATGATCTTGGGGAACTAAACCAAAACCTCTTGCTGTGATACAATTTCAGGAGTTTTATAATTCTGTTGTTATACATAACAACAGGTGGGGCTGGGGAGCCATCCAAAGGTGGCTTGAGAGAGAATAAGGCATAACTAAACAGCAAATAAATAAATGCAGTTTCTTAACTCACTGAAATATGTATTCTCCGCTCCAACTTTATAGATAGAACTATTATCTATTCACGACTGTCTAGTCTGGTGGGGGTAGTGGGAGAAGCAAATTTATAGGGCATTGCTGGACAATTGCAAACTCAGATTTATGGTTAGCTGAAGAATGCTACTTCAAAAAGGGGGGGCTATTACCAAAAGGAACGATGTGTTTGTGACGCTTTCTATTGCCATTTTATTGTTCCAGCAATAAATACTTTAAAACATTGTGGTAAAATCTAAGGCCCACATCCCTTCTCTGATATTATTAGTGCATACATTCTGCAGCCACATGAATACCTAGATGAAAATTTACGTAGTTAATTTGACAGTATTATATTTGAATGTCAGTGCTGGCAGTTTGCTTTACGGAGAGTTCAACCACAGATGGATGTGTAATAGAAACTCCAATTATCCCTGCAGGAATTGTTGAAGGAGTAGCATTGCACCAAGCAGGTAAGTGCTTAGAGCTGCACAATGGTTCCATATCTAAATGCCTGAGTATTTGTGTTTGCAAGTCCAGCTTTCCAGTCATTTGATTCTCAGAAGCGCGTTCACTTTGAAATGATCCGCAGGGTGGCAAACAGTCGAACACGTTTCATGCTTTTGCAACAAGTACATTTTTCTTTTTGTGTGCTGGACATTCAGCGAGAGAAGGGGGCTAAAAACTCCCACTGGGCCTCATATTGGCTGCCAGTTTAAACTCTAACTGCAGAATTAAGTGTCCGACTCATGGATGAATTTTCCCCCTCTATAATTTGTGACCCCCGATTTTCTAAAGAGTATTTTCATTTTGCAGGGAACTTCTTGGTCAGAAAAAGTGTGTGAGCGATTCCATGTGAGAGGGGAAGCATTACAGTGCCAGCGGCTACAGCATTCCTGGAATGAAAATTCATAAATAATGCAAGGATGGATAACAAAAAAGAACTCCCCCGCTGTCTCACACAGCTATGCACTATCCAAAGGCCATGTGATATCACTCAAATTTCTGAAAAATACAAATTATTAGAGGTAAGCAAAGATGTTGCTGTGAGAGGTGTTTTTTGTTTTTTTTTTATAACTCAGGACAATGGGATCTGCGGACAGCTGTGGCAACATGCCAGTAGCCTAACAATCGGCACTCCAGGGCTAAATTTGCAGGAAGTTGCACTGAAATAATGATGTGACTCCAAGCCAAGAAGCTGAGCAGCCACTTTGAATATCCAAAACGCCATATGCACTACCCACTAAACAAAACAACAGAGAAAAAAAAACAATTCTGTGGATTAAAAAGCGAGGGAAACATCTGAAAGAGATAATTAGCACATCAACAACTGCTGACCGCTTAGTATTCCTGCTGAAGGGAAGCCAGAGTTTGTTGGAAAACCTTTGAATGTCTCAATCTGGAAATATGACTGACTGACAGGTTCTGTGGTTGGATGGCTTACTGACAGAAATGCCTTATTAGTGGTATATGTGGCATAATTGCTGAAATGACATTTCGGTTCTAAAGCATGTCTACTAATTGTTAAGGTGTGCCACACGTAAATATGCACTTAATTATTGTGCAGCAGCCCTGCAGGGCTGGAAAAATCCAGGAAAGCATGCACTATACAGCAGAAAGCGACAAGTCCCAGATATGACAGACATAAACGTAATGCTACAGTCATCTGCCACTCCTGCTTCCATATATCAAAATCACCTCCCTCTTCAGAGAGCATGTCTGTGTGTATTGGTGCCTGTATGGGTGAAACCCCAGAAAAGCAGTGTGTGTGTGTATGTGTGTAAGCTAACCTCCTGTAGATGCATTTTATTAATCACACTCAACAGTATCAATATGTGCAATATTGCAAAGGACTGCCCTGACGCAATATCTGGTAGGCTGTTGCACTTCAAGAGCAATGCATTTATTATCTGCATGCTAATAGTATATTTAGCTAGAGATGCACCGACCATATCACAAGAGATCGAATCAGACAATTTTACCCTGATCTGTGATTGGCAGGTCAAACGGAGTAAACTCACATTTTTTCTTTAACTTTGCAAAAAATGCATCAAAACTAAAATAAAGTCCCACCATTTTCTGTTTGTACACATATCAAGCAACAGCATGTGCTTTTACACACTTCACAAAAAAGATCAAATGAAGGTCACCAACACATGCTTTGATGTATAAATTGGGATACTCTTGTAATTTCTTCATTTAGTCATCACTTGCAGCACTTTTACCTCCAGCTTTTGTTTTGAAGTCATTAGGACTGAATGGTTGAAAACTAAAGAAAATTAAAAATCTGTATCGGCAGAGAAAGGCCTGATCGGTGCCCTTGATGCCCACAACTGACATAGATTTTAGCGAGGGAGATGCAAAAGTTCAGGAAAAGTCACTCTGATAGTGGAAGAGAAAGGAAACAGTGAGGAGAATTTTGTGATGATCATAAAGGATATCTTCATTGAAATATGTAGAAAATGTATATATACAGTATATCATGAAATCAGGCAGCAAAACAAATCAGATGTAATTATTTATTTTCATCCTGGCTACCAATAACATACAAACTGAGGAAGAATTAGATGCATGTTGGGCAGTGTCACACTGAGGCACACTGGGCCAGAAGATGGAAGAGAATTACAGTATTCTAGTGAATAGGGTCGATTTCTATGTTCAGATACTACGAGTTAAAACACAGTTCTAACCAATCCAGAATAAGCAATCAGTTAATGAAGGATAAGTAGTCTATCACATCCCTGAGTACAATTTGCATTTTTCAAATCAAATAGCTCATAGTAAAATAAGGCTGAACCGTCAAAACCTTGCTTAATGTTCCTTAATGATAACAGGATATATTTTAGGAATTTTCTGATTTATTTTAGAATTTCCCCAGTGATGCCTTTTTTCATCTGTTGCAAGTATGTATGTATTTCTTTGTATTTTTACTCCCACAGTTAAGTTTACTCAAAGCAATTACTCGTAATCCACTGTGAAGGAGAGGAGTGAGCAGGTCTAATTCAAGTCTAACAGAGCATGCCCATCCTCGTTCAATTTCTCCAGCCTTCACATTAATTATGATTTATCAAAATCCATTTGGGTTTTAATTGTTTGCCCCACGCACTTCTAATAAATTGTAAATAAATATGTATTTGTGGTTGTCTGTGTGTGTGTGTTTGTGTGTGTGTCTGTGTGTTTTTTCTTTCAAGCTGTTTTTGGCTGCAGCATCTTTCAGGCTGGAAGAAGTTGCAGAAAAACAGACGCTCGGCCGCGGATCAGCTCTGCGCACACGGTGTTCAAATGTTTCCTGACGTGCCTGCTGGAGCCGCGCTGGTGCCCGTGTCTACCACACACAGCCCGGGCCAATCGAGCGAAAGGCTGCTGATGCTGAGGGATTTAACGAGATCTGCACCCCGTCTGGTTGTGAGCGCTTAGATGGGAGAGCCAGAAGTGGAGGCAAAAACAACTCAAGGCGAAACATGCAGTTGCATTGATGATGCGGGGGGGGGGGGGGGGCCATGAAGAAGGCATGCCCGGCTGCTGTTCCGCACTCCCCCTGAACTGTCATCATTCAGCTCGCTGGAAACAAAGTCACTCCGTGTCCCCACTCTTCAAAGGAGGGGGTGCTGATTTATATATAAAAGGAGCCGCACCGCTTACCCATACACAGACACATACCCCCCCCCCCCTCTCCTTACGTTCTGCTTCACATGCAAAACACACTCACACACACATATATATGCAGGCAACAGAGTGGGTCATAGCACCGCAGAACAGCTGATAATAAGCATTTCCTGCATCCCAGCATCGCGAAGCCGAGGTGCACAGTAGCCGATCTCCTAAAATAAAAAGGCCACAACTAAAGACGTCGCTCACCTTCCCGACGTAAAGCCATTCCTTTAGTCCGTGTCTATGCCTGCGAATGCTGAAGACTGACCAAGCCCCCCCTCCCCTCTCTTCCTCCTTCTGGTTGGAAATGTGCTCCTGTTAAAAATGTGACGGTCTGGCTCTGAGGTGGCGGTGCTGATGCTGATGATGCTGCTCGCTCCCAAATGCCGATGGATAGGACGACGAAACGATTCGCGCGGAATAGGATGGGATCTCCTTGCAGGGGCTGTGCGCCAGCAAGCCAGTCAGTCTTGCTGCTCTGCACTGTGAGAGAGAAATAGAGTGTGTGCGTGTGTGTCATATATGTATGGGAGAGAGTAGTACAGGGAGTCAGGCGCGGTGTGTTTAGCCGTGGTTGAACCCAAATGAGGCTGATGCTGGAGCTGCTGGTGAGGGCTCGGTGCTGCTGTAACACTTTGCCTGGATCGTACCACCGCTCGGATGGAAAAGGGGGTGTGGCACAGACACGGACACAGGCACTAAACCGCGCACTGGCGTCAGGAGGTCGTCTGGATCGTCGGTTTGAGCAGTACAGGTGCTGCCATATGGTTGCACCGCGGTCCCATGGAGTGCTGACTCACCATTACAAAGTTTTGTGTTTTCTGCGCACAGAAAAGAGGAACACGCTTCTAAAGTGACAAACACAAATTCAATTCCAATGTTCAACAGGCCAGCGAGTTGCATGTGGCGGAACATCTCACACAGGGTTTTTTTTTCTTTCTGTTACGAAAACTCAAAAAAGCAAGACAAAATTAATTTTCAATACAGAAATGTAATATGCAACTGTCACAAAGAGACCACTGGTAACTGAAACCCTCCACAAGGATGGTAAGTCTTAAAGGGTCATTGCTAAAGAAGCTGTATGTGTACTAAATTCCAGCTAGTAAATGGAAAGTTGAGTGGAAGAAAAAAGCGAGAAAGGAAAATGAGCCAATGATGTTTTATTGTGTAACAATGGTATTTTCTGAGAAACTACATATTGGGTTTGCAAGCCATATCAAGTCAAATCATCAAACCAGTTTATTTATAAAGTGCTTTTCATACAAACATTGCAAATAAAAGTTCTTTACAGATTAAAATGACCCCACATAAACCACATTCCAATCCCTCCCCCACAGATTTAAAAGCATAATCACAATTATACCCCCCTCCCCCAACCCAACCCCCATGAGCGCACACTCTCAAGAGCAACAATAAAAAGGACATTGGGCTAAGTACAGGTAAGCCAGGTAAGGTAAACGCCATCAAAGGAGCAATCTGCACCGGCAGCAGTACATCAACAGCACGAGCCAAGGCACTGAAACAGGGCGCCAAGAGGAGGCAAGGCCGAGACCCCCACCTCCACCCAAGTGCTAAGTGGAGAGCACCCAGGCAGCCACAGCCAACCGTGGCAGAGGGATCCCACAGAGGAAAAACTGGAAGTAAGATTAAAATAACAAGTTAAATAATAAAAAATAAACAGTGGATAAATATAAGACTAAGTACTAAAACACTGATAAAATAACCAAAAATTAAACATTAATAAATGTTTGCTCAGTGTGTTTTATTTCTACATAATGCAGAGACATTAATAATAAAAACTGAATTACGGCAAAAAATAAAATTTCAATATTTTAATTTACTGTTATTAATTTACAGACACTGTAGATCAATTTTGCTTTTACATGTATTTCGGAAAGGATAAGAGACACAAGAATAAAGCCCAATTGGTGGCATTAATAAAAACTATGGCAAAATGAGTGACTTCTGACAGAGTTTTTTCTTCTTTGTCTTTGCATTTGCGTGGCAAGAGATTCAACCTTACATGTCTGGGCCAGAGTTAGGGGCTGTTTACACGACAACGTTGCAGTTTTTGTTTGAACACGCGGGTGAAAACGCACTGTGTTTACGCGACAGGGCGCACGATGGAAAACGATGTAGTACATATGCCCGGCCTTTAGATGGCAGTGTGCCCCGTGTATGCAGTGTTCCAAGGTTTCCCCCTCACAACCCGGAAAAGAAAGATTTCATGATAACTAACAAGGGCGGTCCCCTTGTATTCTCCTCCGCTTAAATAAATGCATATTGATTATTTGACGCACGTAGGCTACTCTATGCGTTTCCGTTGGCGATGGCATGGAAGCTTGATGATCTCTAAGTTTTGCTTACAGAGACGAATAACTTCAGAAGTTGCATAAGCAGTAACAGCATAGCTCGATCCGCCATAGTTGTTTTTCTATAGAAAGGCGGAGTGCGCAAGTCCAACATGTCCGTAAGTGGGTGGCAGTGAAGTCATCGTTTTCAAAAGTCTCCAGCTTGCGTTTACATGACAACGAATCCCCGAGCTTTTTCAGAACTCTCCACTCTGAACGCCGTTTTCCAAAAGCTGCGTTTTCGACACCTCGTTTTCCCGTTGTCGTGTAAACGAGAGGCCGAATTGGAGAGAAAAACCTCAGTTTTGCTGAAAAATGTTGTCGTGTAAACAGCCCCTTAGACTATGATGACGCACCACATCGTGATGGATGCTTCAGTTGAGAGAGAAGCTAAAGTAAACAATGGCAGTGATCCCTTTCAGAGGTTAAACTGGTATAAATCAATCAGAATTTTTCCATCTGATTGGTTTCCTTGCATTTTTGAGAAACATTTAAAAAATGATACTATCACCTGAAATAGTGACATTATTTGCCATTGCAGTGACACTGAGTTTAGTTTGAACTTCCAACACTTCAGCTTCCTCTTTCTGAATCTGGAGAGATGGGAGTTTATTTTTTCTGTATGGAATGAATTTGATAAAAATAAAAAAACTAATATAAAAAGAAGGAAAAAAATCCCAGAAAAACTATAAATGAACATACTCAAAAGGAATGTGATCTTGCCTTATGCCTCATGTGATGTCACAAGAGGCATGTATGCATGTCAGTTTGTTTTTTGGCAGGTAGATTTTTTCTCTTTTGTAAATACCGATTCATAACAAAAATAGCAAGACAAAAAGAAAGGGAAAACGTTTTTTACTTACAAACTCTATCTAAGGGGAGTTTGATTGATTTCTTGGAAAAGTCTGCCTCATAGCTTTAATGCAGAGAATGTGACACTAATTTATAGCTCCACTGGGCAACGGTGTGTGTTTGCACCTGCACATCATCCCATAAAAGCTGTTTTCCTCTGCTAAATGAGCCACCTAACGATTCTAACCCGTGCTCTCTGTGTGACGCCTTGGTGTGGGTTTTTCCAGCCACTTCTTATGCATACTACTCGTGAATGACAGGCGTTCTAATGATGCAGTTTATTATTTCCCCAAAGCACCGTACGCACGGGGCTCCAAACAACCACTATGACAGCTGCTTCAGTCTATCTGCCTCTCAGCCTGTCTTTCTGTATCCCCAGCACAACACGACAGTATGCATCTTTTATCACCAATGGGTTTTGGCACTTTCTGTCACTTCCATCACCGGGCCTCTCTAAATGGAGGCCACAAGTCCGGCAGCTCCACACAGGGAGGGAAGTGATCTAAGGGGGAGAAGATATTTAATAAAATCCTCCTTCTCTGACATAAAGATCACCTGTGTGCTTCTCATCAGGGCAGCAGACAAATAAGCATTCGGATCTGTTAACAAAGCATTAACCAAGTATGCTTGGGTATTGGGCATTAAATTAGCAAATATAAACAATCAAAGTGTAAAACCTAGTGTTGTATATCTGAATGATGAACACTGTGGGATAGAATCAGAATTGAGTAAGCAGCATAGATGAGCAGGTGCTTACACACCAGAATAAACAGTTTATACTTTATGTATGACTCGCATGAAAAGGAGACCATAGAGCTGTTGATTGACTAATACAAGAATTCTGGATTGTTTCTGTATTTTCTGACTTTCTATGACATTCTGTCATGCAACATGCACAAATATTGGTGTACTTATTGGGATTTTAAGTAACAGATCAACACAAAGTAGTGTATGTTTGTGAAATTGAGAAAAATGTTTGGCTTTTTAAATGTTTGTAACAAAAAATCGGAAAATAGGATATGCATTTGTAGCCCTAAATATAATATTGTGTAACCAACTGTGTTAAGATCTCATTATATGAGCAAACAGAGTCCACCAACTGAAACGCCTGTAGTGACTCGGAGGAGTTGCAGAGCTCTGCAGCTCAGGTGGAAGTATTTGTCAACAGGATAGCTATCAGATACTGCTTTTTACAGGCCATATAGGGTACAGAAACGGAAACTTGTGAAAAAAGGTGGCTCAGATACAAAGAGATAATAATTTTGGCCACTATAGCCTGTTTCGAAAAACAATGGCGGCACTTTGCTGGAGGCGGCATCAGGGATGAATGGCTTTTGGTCATTCGTAAGTGGCGTTGCAGTAATATCATTATCAAGCTTGGCGGCGAGAATGGCAAAATATTCTCTCCTCGTCAACCCTCCACGGCACATTCAAAAGACACACCGTGGCAGAGGTATTACCCTGAAATGCCGCCATGGTGCGCCTTTTGAAACAGGCTGCAGTGTGACTGAAATCTAAATCTGCACATCATTACCTAGACCTCACTATTTCAATGTTGATCAATGACAGTGGCAGCATGATAATGTGGGAATGCTTTGCTTCAGCAGGGACAAGAAAGCTGGAAAAAGCTGTGTGAGAAGGTGAGTGGAGCTTAATACAGAGCAAATTGTGGGAGAAAACCTGGTTGAGGTTTCAAAAAGACTTGAAACAGGGGCGGAGGTTCACCAACAGAAAGCCAGAGGTATAGAACAACAAAGCCAGAGCTATAATGAAATTATGTAGATCAAAGCAAATTCATTTGTTACAGGGGTCTAGTCAAAGTGTAAACCTGAATTTAATTGAGAGTATTTGACATTAATTGAAAACTGATGTTCACAGAAGTTCTTCACTAAATCTGACTGAGCTAGAGCTATTTGGCAAAGAAGAACCAGCAACAATGCCAGACTCCAGATGTGCAAGAGAACAGCTGTAAGCGGTAAAAGGTGGTAAAAATGTTAAAGATTTTGGCTGATTGGGCAGCAGCTAAATGCCCACAACACTATCCTTTCTCTTTTAGTTTACAGTTGCACAGTCATTTATGTTGCATCCAACAAAATGCATCAGTTTGTGATTACTTTTTTACAGTTGTAAATGATTTTGCAAGGTCCTGTAAGTCTTTGTTGAAGTAGATTCAAAGAATGGAAAGAGAAAAGAAAATAAACTTTTGATTGTCTTTAATAAGTGAAGCTGAGTATACACAATTTTTGAAAATTGATGAGCTGGTGGAGACAACTAATTCAAGTATTTGCTGCATTTTCAACATCTGGTAAATCCAGACAATAATTTTTTTAGCAGAAGAGACATAAAAAGAAAAAGAAATGTTCATCCCTAAACTTTAGCAAACTGGAAGCTGAAAAATGGAAATTCTCAAACACAGCTCAAGTATCTCAAACAGGAACTGCTCCTCGCACCACCGACGACGGAGAACAATCTTGGATTTTGATTAGGATTCCAGGGTCTTCAAGAGCCCTGTGAAGGGGTGCTGCTGATGCTGGAAAGCCCGTGTGTTTCAGAAACTCCCTGTTTGCCTGCAGAGTCCTAATGGTAAGCACATTACACCACCAGTGACTGGGTAAACGCTCTTTTAAAAGAGCACTTCCTCGTTTTCCCCGACACATCTCACCGAGATATCTCCTTGACAACCGGCTCAATGCAGAAATTTGAAATGTCACAGTGTTTTACTGTGATTCTTTTTTATCGTTATGGCCTATAGAGGCAAGATAATAGATGTGGGGAGGGGCGGATGGTCTGGGCTTGCTAGAACAGACAAAGCCCTCACATGTTCTTCTGGAAAACACGTCTGGTAAAAGTTCAGAGGGAGGTTTTACGTGCACAATGTGCTTATGGTTCAGAAAGATTTTATATCAGAATCTGTCACAAGCTTTCAGGCTATAAGTAAAGTTAAGGAAGTGAAACCAGTCGACATTGTATTTGATAATAAGCATCATTAGGGCCACAGATGCTCTGTAGTGCTTATTAGAGTGCATTTCAGACATAATGTCAGTTACATTAAATTTGATGTCATCTTATTATAGTGTAAATCACATTAAATGTTATAACCTCATTAAGTAGTATTTCATCAGGCAAAAAAAGAAGAGAAGAATGTCAGTGGTAGCAAAAAGAAAGAACCACTATCTCCATAAGATAATGTTTGCTGATCCAATTATTCCTGCCCCATTTGGACAAAGTGGAAGCACAGCTGAGGGTATACCAGGAGAGTTTCAGGGGTGGATTTAGAGCTTGTGTTCCATGAAACCAACGTGAGAAAACAGAAGGAGCTCCTGCTATCGCTGTGAATGCCAAAATAGAGCCTAGAAAGAGGAATCCGAGTGGAAAGGTGTCCGTTAACGTGATTTCTCTCACTTTTCTTGTCAGATTATGAGCCACTGATGGTTATTTTTGTACAACCCTCCGTCGAAAAGCTGAACTGCTGGGATGGAAGGTCACATGCTGTCATGAAACACGAGATAGCTCCATTACGCAATCCCTGCCTTAATGCTACCAGAACCCTCAGCGCTAATATTGGATTTTAAGTACACATGCACTACTACACTTCACAGCTGGAGGCAGACTCCATGAGCAGGTTCCTTATTCCTTGTGCATTCAGACCACAAAGCCGACTGAGGTTTTTTTCCACCCCTCTTCTCAGAACTCCGTGTACCTTGTGGGGTTTGATCGATTGGACGGCGATCAATTTAGGAGGGTTGTTGCACACTGTAACTACAAACTAACAATTATTCATTCAACTGTTTACAGCAAATCTCTTTGATGATCTTCCTTTTATTTCCTTCTCTTCTCAGTCTGTTGTTTTGAGTTTCCTTCTAGAATATTCTCCCAGTTTGCCCCTTTTTTCTATTTTCCTCTTCATTTCTTTCCTCCCCTCTCACTCTCAATCCCCTTGTCTAGCTCCATCGCTCTCCAGGGTGACGTTGCTGAAGGGGTTTCTCTCATTCCATAATGAGGAATCCTGGATCAGTGCTGTCAACAATGCTCACCAGCTCCACAAGAGAGGCAGTTTTTTTTTAATTCTTTTTTTCTCCCCTCCTTGAGTGTATAGCTGATCGCCAGGGGTGTTAGGAGTTAACTAGAGCATTTTTCTCCTCGGCTCTACACAGTCTCCTGGAAAGTATTCAGACCTTTAAAGCCCTCTGCCCCTGCACATCCACTGGTCCACCAGGCAATGCCTCCTTTTGGCACGTTTTTCAAACAGGAAATGTGGGCCGAATAAGACTCTATTTGGGGGGGGGGGGTGACTTGCTCTTTAAACTTTTCCATATTTTGTCACGTTACACCCTCAAAACTGACTTTATTTTACTATTTACTTTATTTGATATGATAGTCCAACACAATGTAGTGTCTACTGTAAAATGATGTCCTACTTCTGAATACTTGACACATTTTTTTCTAACTTTATACATATAACAATCTGAAAAGGGTTGAAGTGCATTTATATTTAGCCCCTTCTGATCTGCTACCCCAAAATTAAATTCCAGTGTAACTATGTGCCATAAGACGTCTCCAAATTGTTCCCAACTGACTGAATCCCATTTTACTGCAATTCCAGCTAATAAACATTTTGAAGTGCGTCTCCACCAGCTGTACACATAAAGAGACTACCTTTTCAACCAGTTCCTCTTACCATAATAGTTCAATCTCAGTCTGATTGAATATAAAGTGTCTGTGAACGTCAATTTTCAAGTCTTGCTCTATATTCTCCATTACATGCAGGTCTGAACTAGGTAATTGTAACATATCAATATTCTTTATAGAATAAAGTGTTCTGCAGCTTCTAACAGGTTTTCTTCAAGCTTTTAGCTCCCATTTGTCTCTCCAACAGATTTGACCAGCTTCCCTGCCTCCCTAAAGAACACTATCCCCACAGCATGATTCTGCCACCCCTGGTATCACACTGGGGTGAAATGTTTAAGGTGATGTTTTTATCTTCAGCTTTAGTTTTCCAACAACAATTGGCAAAATTGCAAAATTGCAAAATGGGCAAAAATTTTAGATTTTATCTGTAATAAGCAACATCTTCCATATGTTCCATATGCTCAATAAAAATCTTTATATATATATATATATATATATATATATATATATATATATATATATATATATATATAACCTCTCTATTTCAACAAGATTTTTGAAGAGTCCTGAAGACAGGTTCTCCCACCTGAGCTGTGTGTTTCTGCAGCTGCTCCAGAGTTACCTCTCTGAATAATGCTCCCCTCGCCCAGCCTGCCAGTTGAGAGGGACGGCTATGTTTTGGTAGGTTTCGAGGTGGCTCACACTTTTTCAATATCAGATGATGGACTGAACGGTGCTCCTATGTCGAAACCTTTACA
Source organism: Valencia hispanica (assembly GCA_963556495.2). Lineage (NCBI taxonomy): Eukaryota > Metazoa > Chordata > Actinopteri > Cyprinodontiformes > Valenciidae > Valencia > Valencia hispanica. The sequence continues at coordinate 19,072,571 of OY747702.1, forward strand.
CAGAAGCTGGATTATACTGTGAACACAAAAGATAAAGTTAGACTCTGGGGGACTTCTGGTTGCAATGGATTTCATTTAGGAGTGCCTGTGTAAACCGAGCCCAAAAGAAATGCACACCACACTTTTTGGGTTTTTGTTTCTTGAACATTTTGAAAGACATTTATCCTTGACTACTGTGCACTACTTTGGATTGGTTTATCTCATTACATCCCAAAAATCCGTGGAAAAAGTTCAACGGTGTGAATAGATCTGCATTCACTGTCACTTTCCCCCTGTTCTCTATCAATGCTCCTGTCACACAGCTGGAGTGTCTCACAGGAGATATGGGCCAAGGCTTTTATTGAAATCTCCTCTTAAATGACAGAGCTATGACCTTTCGGATGCACGCGCTGGCACAACCATAAATTCTCAGAGATTTCATTTTACATTTCCTCCATGTATTCTCAGCCAAATTATACCTCTCAAGCAAGCAAACCCACAGGCAAAGATTCAGCAGTCTCATCGTCTTATTATTTTCTTACATTCAAATAGTAGTTTAGCACTTCTGCTTGAAGATAGGGGTTTTGGCAGCTCCTCAAAAAAGAGAAAAAGCTGGCTGTAATCTGTTGTGGGAAAACATACACATTCTGACATCAGTTTCAAAGGCTGTCCTTTTCAGTGCCTGTCATCAATTTCCCATCTGGAGGAAGAAGGAGAAGAAAAGAGGGCCAACATGGAGAGGTATCTATTGATTAATCACCTACAGTAAGCGCCGAAATGTGCAAGCACTGCGAGCCAGTTTCAAAGTGTTGACAGATGAAACAGCTATGTAAGTTCACTTCTATGACATATTCTCCTTTAAGCCTTTCTCTCATAATTAGTCACATCCCCGAAAGGGCATGACATTAATAAATTCAACATTAAACCCACATATATAAACTGAGCAGGATTTGAACGAAAGCAATATTTTTAACCAGTGCAGCTCTGACACTCAGTAGCTTGTGAAGAGTGGGTGGAGGCTGCGCCACAGAGGACACACAGTGACACAGGGGAGGACATCGCTTCACCAAAGACAGGCACCTGATACGAGAATTATTGATTTATAAGGCATATCTTTATCCTTACAGTATGCATGAAAGCAAAGAGAACATCAAGAGCATGTCTCAATCACCTTGAGCACTGGAATCAAGTCTTTGTTCTGGGCTTAAACAAAGCAGTGGTCCCCCTCCCCAAAAAAGCCTTTTTACTTTGGTCCTCCCAAAATCTGAGGATTTTTCCTAAAAAGGATCAAAGCGTGCATGTATGTTTCGTTGGCTTTTGTGTTTTTAGTGTGTGCAGTGTTGAGTGCTTTCCTCAGCCCCTCCAAAAAGCCCTCAGATACCAAATGCCACCCTAAAGCATGGGCACTTCTCTTCTCCTTTTATCACCGTACACTTCTTGCTCTCGCTACCCTGCTTTACCTGTGACAGGAGCCCCTTTCAAAAGCACCTCATTGCATTTCAAACACCAGTGACTCCCACTCCACTATCCAATGCTCCCACATAGGCGTACACGCACGCAGCTGTCAGCTGTCCAAATACTTTATATCCCCCTGGCCTCCTCTCCCACCCCCATCCTAAACTAACTCCTCCACAACCTCTGGTTGTTGAGAAAATAATATTTTATGCATTCCACAGCAGCCCACACAGAGCAAAAGGCTTATGAAAGATATACCAAACGTACCTTGCTGCCAATGTTTGTGTGTGCGTGTCGTGCATGTCTGCATTCAAATACACTTTCATGCGCAGCTTGCTTTATATGCTTAATTAAGATAAACCTGAGTGACGTGCTGTTTTAAAATGCACAAACGCCGAGTGTGCAGCTTATTTCGCAGGGTTTCAGAGATCAACATACAATATGTTTTTCTCTCTGCAAAACTTAGAGGTGCAAATGGCTGTAGGTGTATACCTTTGGCTCAGGCGTCTTGTTTGTGAGAGAAATAATTAGAGCAACAGAATCAGGTGGAGTTTTGTTGGATACCTGAGCACTTGTTGGAGTGAGAGAAGACACAGTACAATGAATTTGCATCTGTTTGAAGTGGTATTATTAATTCATGCCAACAGGCAAAGAGGAGAGGGGGGTAAAATTTAAAAGTAGGAGAAGAGATTCCTGTAAGCAAGGATGGCTTGATGAAGATACAGTGCTTTCTAAAAGCATTCACACCTCTGGAGTTTTTTACCCTTAGTTAAATTATAAAAGCAGACTTTAGTTTATTCCAAAACAATTTAGTGGATAATTATCTATGTGTCTATCCATCCGTCATTTATATCTGCTTTTCTTTGCAGGGTCATGTCGGGCTGGTGCCTACAGTATCTCTGGGAATCATAGGGTGAGAGGCAGGGTACACCCTGGACAGGTCGTACAGGTCAATACTAAAGACAATTTAGAGAGACCAATTAACCTTACAGTCATGTTTTTATAATGTGGGAGGAAGCCAGGGCACCCGAAGAGAACCCATGTATAAACAGGGAGAATATGCAAACTTCATGCATAAAGTTCCCTGGCCAGAATTCTGACCCAGGACCTTTTTGCTGCAAGGCAACAGTGTTACCAAGGCCATCATCATGAAACCCTGAATATTTATGAGGTGGAAAAGAATACATGTTTGTGTACAGAATGGGCAAAAATTTGATGTACAAAGCTGATAGAGATGTGTCTCAAAAGGCTAATTGCAGCAAAAGCTGATTTTACCAAGTACTGACCAAGGGGACTAAAAAATGCACGCTAAAATCTTTGGATTTGCATAACTAAAGTATTTTAAAAACCAGATAACCTTTTTCCTTGCACTTAACAGCTATTGTGTTTGTCTGTCATATAAAATACAAAGATTACTTCCGTTTTTACCTTTTGTCACACTCAAATATTCATAAAACCAAGTTAAATATCACACAAATATAACCTGAGTAAATACAAAAAACAGATTTCAGTAATATTGGTTTTATTTATAAACAAACAAATCAACCTGGCCCTTGTCAAATTGTACATTAGTTAACTAACAATGTTGATGTTAAAAAGCACCAAAGTACGACAAAAAAATGACAAAGATATATGTAAGGGAACACATTTTGATTTTCCCCCAAGCTGCTGCATGTCATAAGGAAAAAAAAATAGAGAAAAGGTTAAACGAATCGGAATATTTTTGCAATGCGTCTTATGTTTGCTGATTTAATCTACAGCTTGCTTTTTAGAGCATGCTTACTGTATGTTGTCAGCATAGGTGCTTCACATAGGCTCAGCTCTCTGGGAACACTGGGGTGATATACACATGGGGCATATCTTATTTAATCAGCATGTGTTGAGCTAAATGACAAGCTATTATCACCGGCCACCCATCGACTTCTGCTCGGTTCCTCAAACAGCCAAAGCAAAAGGTCAATCAGTGATAATGGGAAGACGGAATGAGGTATCCCTAATTAGAGATGACTGTAGAATTCGGATCTCAAATTAGGCTTGTGTGTAGCTGCAAGAGAGATGGAAAACTCCTGATTCAGACCAGTTGTTTTCATTTTATTTATGTCTCTCTTTGATATTGTTTTTGTTGGCTTCTACATCTTAACATGTGTGTGCAATAGCACATGGATATATGTCACTGTTAATCTGAGAACATCCACAGGGTGCACCTGTTACCCTAGATGCACGAGTATAAGGTCACAAGTACATGCCATGCCCCAGATGCACACATGTGGGACCGGTGCCCGTGGGTCGCCTGTGCCTATGCTGGCGTAGCTATTTCCCCTCAGGGGGGAGACGAGTGCGCTCACGGTACATTATCAGGAGGAGCACAAACACGGCTTGGCACTTTCCCAGCTTTTTAAAGGGGTCTTTATTTGTTGTGTGTTTGAATTAAGGCAAGAGGAGCAGGGGAAACTGTGGTGCCAAGTAGGGAGGTTTTGCCTTGAGGGAGAAGGGTAATTACATGAGAGCGCACTGAAGATAAAGAAATCTTAATGGCATTACTGGTCAGTGGGGTTCTGTCCTTAGGGATTACTGGAGAGAGAGAGATCAAGTGTGTTCCTGCAACACTGTTGATCTGAATCTATTCTTTAACAAACTCTGGTTCGACACGCAGTTTTTCTCCTGCTTTTACATAATCCAGTCATTATTGGGAGTTTGCAATCTTTCAACCAGTGGAACTCGGGTCAAGCCCCAGTGACAGCAACCATTTACCCTGCTTAAGTGTTTTTGAGGATTTTTACTTAATCCCAACTCACTTAAGGGGCCAACTTGTGGTGCAGAACCCAGAACCTCCACACAAACGGACACAGTGCTGAAATCTAACTCTGTCCGTGGTGCTGAAATTGTACAGTAAGAAGCAGGGCATATGCTGCGTCCTCCTGTTTTAAACGACATGGTAATTGGAACCAATTTTCCATATCCAGAGCATCCGCACCAGGGAAAGTGCTAAAATTAAGCAAAGATTACAGTATGCATAGTATGTGCACTGGTATTTGAGAGTGCTGTTGATGGAAGCTATTATCCCAAAATGCAGCAAAAGAGGCGTTTGCAGCTGGGGGAAAAAAGATTAAAGCAATTTGTGGATGGAAGTGAGATTACCTTGGCAATATTCCTAAAAAACAAACCAAAACAAGAACACATGTAAAAACTGCATGCACAAACACATTTAGCTTTCAACTTATTAACCAGGATGAACTATACCATACACTGCCTGCACATAACATACCATCAGGAAAAAGACACATGGTTTTCACATTGTTTTTTTAGGTTTGTAATGTAACATTCTTAAAATCAGGTAACACAGCAGACAGGTCAGGGTAAAAGCTGCAGAGAGCTTTAAAGCAGGATTAGGTTATAGAATGCTAGGCTAAGATTTGAACATCTTATAGAGTAGTGACAAACAAAAGAGGTTTCAGCCAAAAACAAGAGATATTTCTCCACCTGGAATCCCGCTGAAAAACAGATTCGCAGCCTTGAGTTCCCCGAAAGATCACGCATCCCCCAGGACCAGTCAAAGCCACCAGGAGAAACCCAGCCGCATCAAACAGACACATAACAAAGTAAGAGCGCCCCCGGCAAAGACTGTTATCATACAAGACGGATCAATTAATGGAATTGAGGCTTTTTGTAGCAAGAATACCAAAGTTTATAGCTGCTACAAAAATACAGTGAGAGAAATATCAGAAAAAATCCCTAAAATCTTGGACCAACATCCTGCTTTGGAAAAGCTTGTCATTCACGCTGGATCAGCAGATATCCCGATGAGACAATCAGAGATTCTGAAGAGAGACTTTTCTGATCTCCTACAGAGACTTGATGGACTTAACGTAAACATCCTCATCAGCGGACCAGCCCCTGAAGGGAATGATGAAAGATTTAGCAGACTCCGCATGCTCCATAAATGGTTGAAGAAACAATCAGCTGAGAAGTCGTTCACATTTATTAATAATTTCAAAGTATTTGGAAGTGCTAATCATCTGTTCAAAGCAGGCCGTTATCTTAACAAGGCCGGAGTAAGGCTCCTAGCAGCAAACATTTTTTCTTATCAAAATCAGAAAGCAAAACACTTGCTCCCAAAAGCTGACCTTGAGGCGCCCATGGATATCAGAGAACAAAAACAGCAAGTCTGGATGACACCACAGGACCGAACTGATAAACAACCATCAGAGATTAAGTCTTCATCTTCCTGTGACTCAGCCACATCAAATGAGTCTCCATTTAGAAACTTTACAGACAGACTGAACGAGCAAATCAAATTTGGGACACAATTAACACCTAAACTTAGACTACACCAAACGCCTGGGACTAGTGTCAATAAGTCTGAGAGCTTCCCCCCACTGATTATTACAGATATTTGATATTTGAGGGAACCGGGCAATAAATCCACCCCTACCGTCTCCCAGAATTCACCCGGCACCCCTGAGGCTATATCAGTGATTATCAGCAGCAGGAAACATAAACCGTTAACCACACGCTCTTATATTAAACAAAATCTCAAATTGATAACCTGTCAGAAGGTTCAGCTGCCCATCATCACAGTACTTAAGTTAGCTTTATTAAACATTCGATCTCTATCCGGGAAGTCTTTTCTTATCAATGACTTCATCACTAAGCATAATTTACACGCCCTTTTTTTATCAGAAACTTGGCTAGATGAAAATAACGAAACAAGTTCATTAATAAAATCCAGTCCTCCAAATTATAATTTCTTAAGCGAGAACAGAAAACACAAACGAGGCGGAGGTGTAGCCACCATCTTTCACAACTCAATGAACTTTAAAAAGGTAACTCTGGGCACGTTTGATTCTTTTGAATACCTAGCCACCCAGATAAACGAGCCTAAAAAAAGTTTTATTTCTAAGTTTATATAAACCACCAAAACTTAACTCTAACTTCTTTAATGATTTCAATGACCTTCTTTCTGTAATATGTATCGACTATGACCAACTAATCATCGTGGGGGACTATAACATCCATACCGACAACCCCCAAGATAGACAAGCAAAAACGTTAGATGATACTCTCCACAACTTCGGACTGATCCAGCATGTCAAACAACCAACACACAATAAAGGACACACTCTGGACTTAATTATCAGCAAAGGTTTAAATATTTCTGACATCTCTGTAATTAGTATTGCATTATCTGACCATTTCTGTATTTTCTTTCAAAGTACCATCTCTGCTAAATTATCCAGCCACAGTAAGACCACTATAAAAAAGCGTTTTCTAGGGGACAGTTCAGTAGAAACCTTTAAACGTATTTATCCTTCCACCACATCCCCCTCATCTCCCAACTCAAACTCAGTAAATAAGTTGGTAGATAATTTCCTTGCGAAAATCTCAGACATCATGGATCCCATTGCTCCAACTAAAGTGAAAGTAGTCTCAGGTAGAAAGAAGTCTCCGTGGACAAGTAATCCACTGGTACGTAGTGAAAAAAGAGTGTCGACGAGCCGAGAGAAAATGGCGGAAAACTCGACTCCAGGTGCACTGTGAGATCTACAAAGAGAGACTGAATAGATATCAGCTAACTATAAAAGATGCTAGGGAATCGTTCTTTTCTGAAATCATCAACAGAAACATTAATAATGCACGGACTCTATTTGCAACAGTGGAAAGACTAACTAATCCTTCAGTGACAGTAGCCCCTGAACTAAACTCTACCAGGGCCTGCAATGAATTTGCCAGCTTTTTCACTGAAAAGATTCTAACAATTAGACGGTCAATCTGTACCTCAATATCGAAACCACAACCAGTGCCATCCCCAATCAACAACAATGTAGAGAAAATCTCTGAATTCCACGAATTAAACCAGAACAGCCTTGAAAAAATCATTATCCAATTAAGCTCCTCCTCCTGCTGTCTTGATATCCTACCCACAGCTTTTCTAAAGAAGGTTCTTCCTGTTATTGGTTCTGACCTTGTTCAAATAGTGAACACATCACTGCTATCAGGTATCTTCCCTCAGGCTTTAAAAACAGCAGTTATTAAACCACTGCTAAAGAAGAAAAATCTGGACAACACGTTAATGCAGAACTACAGGCCAATCTCTAATCTCCCATTCATCAGTAAGATTATTGAAAAAGCTGTGTTTTAGCAGTTAAATGGCTTCATAACAATGACAAACCGTTTTGATGCTTTTCAGTCTGGTTTCCCCGCTCACCACAGCACCGAGACTGTCCTCGTCAAAGTATTTAATGACATCCGCATAAATACAGACTGTGGAAGAACCACAGTGCTGGTTCTGTTGGACCTCAGTGCAGCATTTGACACTGTTGATCATGATATTTTATTGGAACGACTGGAGAGCTGGGTCGGACTCTCTGGTACAGTACTTGGCTGGTTCGAGGCTTACCTAAAGAACAGGGACTTCTATGTTTCAATAGGAAACTTTTCATCAGAACGAACAGAAATCACATGTGGGGTGCCCCAGGGCTCCATCCTGGGGCCCCTCTTATTTAATATCTATATGCTCCCACTAGGCAAGATTATAGCAACCAATAACATTAGCTACCATAACTACGCAGATGACACTCAGCTCTACATTACAATGTCACTAGGTGACTCTGAACCCATTCAAACCCTAAATCAATGCATTGACCAAATAAATGGATGGATGTGCCATAACTTTCTACAGCTGAATAGAAACAAAACTGAAGTGATTATTTTTCGACCCAAGGAGGAACGATCAAGAGTCAGCACACAGCTTCAATTAATACAGCTAGAAACTACTGATCAGGTTCGTAACCTGGGTGTAGTAATGGACTCAGACCTGAACCTCCAGGGTCACATAAAGGCAATAACAAGGTCAGCGTTCTATCACCTGAAGAACATCTCTAGGATTAAAGGACTGATTTTGCAACACGACCTAGAAAAACTCATCCATGCGTTTATCTTTAGCCGGATTGATTACTGCAACAGCATCTTCACAGGTCTGCCTAAAAAGTCAATCAGACAGCTGCAGCTTATCCAGAACGCTGGCGCTCGCGTCCTCACTAGAACCAGGAAAGTAGAGCACATCACCCCAGTTCTAAAGTCCTCACACTGGCTCCCTGTAGCTCAGAGAATAGACTTTAAAATACTTTTACTAGTTTATAAATCATTACATGGCTTAGCACCAAAATATGTTGAAGACCTGTTGTCATGGTACCAACCACCAAGACCACTCAGGTCCTCCAACTCTAGCCTACTAAACATCCCTAGACTCAGAACTAAACATGGAGAAGCAGCTTTCACTTTTTATGCTCCCCTTATCTGGAACAGACTTCCTGACGAGTGTAGAGCTGCTGAAACTCTGAACTGCTTTAAATCGAGACTAAAAACCCATCTGTTTAGAATTGCCTTTGAGTAAATGCTTGATGTCATATGTATGAAATGTGTTCATGCTCTCTTGCTTTTTTATTTCATTTTTCTCTTGCTTTATTGTGTATCATGTGTAATGTGTGTTTCTTTTATGTGTTTCTTTTAAATCACCAAATCATGTAAAGCACCTTGAATTACCCTGCTGTTGAAAGTGTGCTATACAAATAAAATTGCCTTGCCTTGCCTTGCCTAGTGTTCAAGCCATCTTCCGTACATGAAACAACTGCAAACTCACTAAGACATACCCATCTACCTAAACTGACAGATCAGCTGAAGAGAGCAGAGAATCAGGTAACTTTGGAAGTGTATCCCCAGCTTGGGTGTGAAAGTCAGTCAACTAGAGAACTGTTAGTCATACACACTCAAATCTGGTCTTTATGCAATTGTGGCAAGAAGAAAGCCACAATAAGTTGATCAGGTCAGCTGTGACCACAATTAAACTTTTTATCCTAAATCTTATGTGATTTATGTGCAAATAATTTACTGTGTGCATCAAACTGAATGCATATCTGCTCCAAAACATGGTGGTGGCAGCCTCATACTAAAGGGATACTGTTCTTGGTGACGTGCTGTAGTTTATGACAGGTGAGGTACCGACTGCTCTGGAGTACAAGGTCATAGAAGGATAAATTCTTATATATTTTTTCACTGATCTGCCTTTAATGAAATTAACAATCATGTATGTTCTTACCTTTACTCATATAGGAAGTCCATCTCTGTGTTTGTCTTCATTTTCAAAAGTCTTCCTGCTTTAATGGAGATTATCTCCAAGGACGAGAGTCGTCTTGGATCAATTTGATTCTGATTTTATGTCTTTAGTCTTTCAATGCCTAGAAGAAGTACACCTTTTGCCAATTGTGCCTATAGAACTCAGCACTGCCCCCTGTGAGTATGGCATGGTACTTTCTGTCTTACTCTGTACATTATGTGCAGCTCATCACTCCCTCGCCTCGGTCTTCTTATGTGTAGTTGAACAGGCAAAATTCGGCCATTTTGACCATAAACATTTTGAAATCATACACAAAACAAATTCATAGAATAGTCAAGTGGACAAATTGATTTGCTTCGATCATTGTCAGTGTTTTACTTGTTGTGATGTCTCACCTGCCTCCCCTTACTATGTGTCACAGGCTGCTCTACGGCAGGAACTTAGAAAGCTGGTCAGAATTGATAAAAAGGACCCAATAACAGGACAATCCTTAAAAAAACACCTGAGACTGGAGTGGACGTTCAACTTTAAACAGGATAATACCTCTAAAACATACAGAGCTACAATGGAATAGCTTAGATCCCATTCAGTCCATACCTACATTTCTAAACATGAATCCTTTTCTTTCCACTTTACAATGATTTATTACTTTGAAGTGGTTTATTACATAATTTCCAACAGAAATCCTTTGAAGTTTGTGGCTGTAGCCCATAGAATAGGAAAAGCAAATTACTGTATACGCTGACCTCATTCCAGTGCAACGTTTTGGTGTTTTCAATTGTAAACCTCTGAAACTGGAATAATTATTGTGTTCAATTAAATCTGGAAGATATGCATTCATAAAAGGAATGAGAATGACACCTAAAAAGCTATTAACACATTTTTTTGACATTTGCAGGCAGTTTCACTACCTCCTTAAAATGAGCCGAGACTAAATTTAACCTAAACTGAGAATTTAAACATTGGGACCTGCCCCACATACAGTATGTGCATTCCCATTACATTATTTCCTTGCCATTAACACTCATTTTTTTCCCAGAAAAGTAGGAAAACTATTGAAAGATGAGAGAGAAAAAGTGGTTAAAACTGTGAAAAAGAAAGAAGAAATCAATCTGCCAGAGCCAACATGTTCCAGCAAAGAGGCTTACCTGAAGTAGTCAATAAGTACAGAAAGTACAAAGTGTCAAGTACTCGCAGATTTCCCCAAATTAAAAAGGGTGAATGAGCTACAAGCTGAGAAATACCTAAAGTGTCTTTTTTACCAGCTTTACACAACTTTTGATGAAGCAGATGGATGGCCCCATGGCTGGACCACTAATGAACAAGGCGCACTGGTAAAGGAGAGGTACTGTAATTGGCTGCTGTCATAAATGATGAGCCAGCTGAACAGAATGTGAATCTCTCTAAAACTCCAGCCAATGTCTTTAAGCAGCAACCGAGGCAGGAAGTAACCAACATCTGACCACTTGCATCCATCACATGTATCCGAGCTCTCCAATGCTCGAGGAGCCAGCTAACAGCTGAAAGATGACCAACTACTGATGTTGGCCTCATCCTTATCTGACCACACTTTGGCAGAATGCATCCTTTTAAAGTTGGGCAGAAGACAACACAGATCGATAAACGGCACTGCCACATGTGCTTGCTGCTTCAGTAGAAGTTGATCATGCCTACATCAAGAAACCCACAAACTCTATGGAAGATTGTGTGTGCGTAATGGATTCCCTGACAAGAGCGTTTTGTTTTAAAAATTCAAGTTTGGGGTTAATTAGGTTTCTAAATTGACTAAGAGAGGTTTAACTGTTCATTATCAAAAGTACAACATCATTACTGCAGTATCAGCATCGTTTGACATAGGCAGTACTTTAAGAATAAGACTTTCTTGACCTAATGGTAAATTCAGAACTATGCAAAGTAGTTGGAGAGTCGTCGGTTTGTTAAGAAGTATAAATAGAGCAGAGTTCTCCTTTCTCAACTCCTAATTCGCATAAAAGTGACAGAGCCCTCTAAACAGCTAATTATGAAAGGGACAGAAATTAAGAATTGAGCTGGTGAGATCACCTAATGTGAAAGGGATTTTGTGCAAAGAACTTTATTCAAATGTTTTGTACAGAACACAGACCTGCAGTTACTTGTTCAATTAGAGGCAATATCTCCCCTTTTAATTCACCATTTTGCCATTCACCGGTTGTGCTACCAGTTTCCCCGTCTCATAAATATGCATGTGCTTAGGGCAGAGTTTGCTTAACGGTGTGCATATTTTCATGTCACTTTCTTTTCCATAAATCACGTAGTTTGCATAATTATTAGACCCCATTTTGTGCTTAAAGTGCTCGTGAAATCATTCTTACAGTAAAACCACATAAAATAAAAATCTACATCTTACTTAACATTTTGGTTGGCCCAGTTCAATTCATAACAAGATTCTAACTTCACAACAGCAAGCCGAAAAGTTTGTTTTCATGCCACACTGTGTGTGCCTCGATACCCCCCAACCCCCCCCCCCCCCCCCTGCCATATTGCCGAGTCGTCATTGGCAGTATGGCTGCCTCCTTAAGCAACTCTTTTACTATATTTAGCAACTTTTTAGACCCTTTTGGTGACCATTTTTTAAATAAACTAACTAGTGACAAATCTAGCTACTTTTCTTGCCGTTATTGGAGACTTTTGAAAACTCTTTATGTGAACCATGTATCCTTACTCTTCTCACCGAGCAGCAGGGCTGCTGTGTGTTCCTCCCCCATTCAGCAGCGCTCACAGCAAACAGCCAGCCCTGCTGCTGCAGCTGGCCCGTCCGCCAGCCCAGGACATGCTGCAGTCAGAGTCAGATGCTTGTCCCAGATCTTGCCTGTGTATGGACCTCAGACTTGTATTTTTTGGAGGACATTAATCAGACCATTGTAGATGTAAACAGTGATAGTTTTTTTGAAATGGCTCGGTTTTGTCACCTCTATGAGGCTACGAATGGTGAGTCACACATTATATTTCTGTCGGGGTTGGTTCGCCAAAAGCTCTCCCCGGTATCTACAGTTGTGATTATGTCCCTGATTGTCATACACCATTGAAATCAAAAGACTCTTAGCTTTCCAATGGTGTATAATATGTATATGTACATAGAAGATCGGCGGATTTAAACCCAGAAGTAGGCAACGTTTCGCCCGCGGCTAAAAAATCTAGAAAAATCACTATTCATCAGCTATTGTTAGATTCTCCATAGATTTAGCATGTCATTATTCTCAAATAAAACCAAGGGATTGGATCAGATTAGACGTAATCTAGATCTACAGTAGATCTAGATAACATCTAATCTACGTTTTATTGTACATCTATATTTTTTGTATATGTTGCATTAATTATCATATTATTGTTGAGGACAAATCGAAAAGGCCAGCTCAGTGGTTGGACTAAGTTTGGACTCAGTGGACACTATCATGGACAAAAGGATGATGAGTAAAGACTTTTAAGGACCACCCTCTCCACAGTGTTTTTATTGAACTCAGGAGCTCTTTTAGTTGGGCGAATGGTAATGCCCCAATGTACAACTACACGTCTCAGGAACTCTTATTTCTGCTGCAGTGCGCTTTTATAATGAGCTCTTCGTATGATCTTATGTTTTGCTGTTTTATACCGTTGTTGCACTTCGGTTGCGGCCTATAGCAGAGTCCAGTGTAAATGTTTTTGTATTTGCTTATGCTACATGTTCATGGCCACCCAGTTTCCCCTTTGGGGATTAATAAACCTAACCTTAACCTTAATTATTATCATTATATAATGTTCACATGACAGATATTGATGGTGAATTGCTTTACTTTAGCTTAGCTCAAAGTGTGCCGAGCACAGCCTCGATGCATCTGTTTGGGCCCACTTGTCTCTGTTTTGACACACCTTTTTGTTGCCCAATCTTCTTGGCCAAGCGGATATTTTAGAAACCTTAACAGGTTTAAACCTGTTTCTCTGATGTTGGAACAATATCCTGCTACATGCCGATGTGGCATTGCTTCAAAAATGAAGGTGGTATTTAGAAAAAAGATCGACCAACAAACAATCTGAAAAGTTAATTTTTTGTCTCCTACCAATGACGTCACTTCAGCCTCCATCCCCAGGGTCAGAATTGATCAACTTTTCAATAGCATGTTATTCAAATTGTTAGCCAGTCTCCATACACACACATACTTCGGCGAGAACTTTATTTTATTTCTGTTATATCCTATATGACGATTTTAATGAACTGTACATAAAAAGTGGTGACAGCAAACTTTATAAATGAGGCCTCAGGTCTCAGGCCTCTGAGGTGAACAAACAGCATCTGGTCAGGAATAGGCGAGAAGTTTAAAATAAGGTTAGGATATAAAATAATATCCAAACTTTTAAACATTTCACAGAGCACAGTTCAGTCCATCAATTGAAAATGAAAAGAACAAGGCAAAACTGCAAACCTGCCAAGATATGACCTTCCTCCTAAACAAGAGCATTGACTTGAAAAGCTGCAAAGAGGTCAATAACTTGAGACTGAAGGAGATACAGAGATCCGCAGCTCAGGTTGGAGAATCTGTTCACAGGCACCCATTATCAAACCTGACCTTTAGAGACAATAAGGCATAAGAAATCATGTCTATAGTTTGACAGAAGCCATTTTGGGGAACCGTAAACATGTCAAAGAAAGTGCTGTCATATTGGAAAGTGCTGTCATATTGGACCTAAACTGCCACACATAGCGAAAAACTATGTGTGATGAAAAACTAACAATGCTCATCACCCTGACATCATAGTGACACGTGGTGGTGGCAGCAACATACTGTGGGGGTGTTTTGATTTTCAGCAGGGACTTGGAAGCTGGTCAGACTTGATGGTAAGGTGAATGAAGGTAAATGCAGGGCAATCCTTGAATACCCAAATATACAGCCAGGGCTGCAATGGAAAAGTTCAGAGAAAAGCATATACATGTGATTCGCAATGCAAGACTAAATCTCACAGAAAGCCTCCAGTAAGACTTATTTTAAAATGTATTGGATGAATGCCTGACTTACAGAATTGAGACAATTTTGTATTATTTATTACTGTTTAAAAAAAAAAAAAGTCTGCATCCAGACCATGATCCTGGTGCCAAGGTAATCAATCATTGTTGTTGTTCTCGTCACCCCAGATGAGCACACATACTGTGACCTCAGATAATGGTTTAAGTAAATAATGTAATCAAGTATAAACATCCAACACAAAGAAAACCAGACTCATTGTTTAACCAGAGCCACAGTTAAACCCTCAGCCATTTTCTAAGGGAACCGATTCTGATAAAAACAAATATTTTCAAACTGTGACAAATGTTACCTTCGGATTAACATGGAGAAGCTGGTTATGAAAATGTATTTAGACTAAGAGCATACTAATAGCATGAACATTACAAAAAAAAAAAGTTAACTTTCAACTGTAATGGCAAAGTTTTAAGGCTGGCAGTTTTAACTAAAAAGGGATTTTCAGCATTATCAGATGAAGCTCAGAGCTGTGAGTGAAGTTTCACAAATCAAACCAAAATGTGCTCATGGACATTCCTTCTGAGGGATTAAAATGGTTTAAGAAGATTAATAATGTATCAACCAAGAAGTTCTGAAATCATCAAGCTATTCACTAGTCTGTAGGCTTTAAGCCCACAAAAATCACCAGACTTTCGATAAGCTCATTTTACAACCATTTTGTATTTCAGTGTATCACAATGATGATTCAGCGGTGACTGCCCTTGGCTCCAAATTACTCTGAGGCAGTCTGCGTTACGTGAATGGGTTCGGGAACAACAGGAGTACGACTTATCAGGCCGGCAATGAATGATTGTGCTCCTGCTGTTTCTCTGTTTAAGGCATTTACTTTCTTTGAATTTCCCCGCATTGTTATATTAAAGATGAGGAGCGGCAGCATGAACCAAAACCAATTTAAATGCTTTCATTCCTTTGACAAAGATCTCAATGAGCCAAAACATTTTCATTATCAATGTGATCTAACTCTGTTGTTTATCTAACTTAGTTATCTTATGGCAATGCACTTTTTCTGTGCCAGATTTTTACTATCAGGGATGGAGCCTATGATAAGGGCATTTCTTTTTTTATCATTAGCTTAACTGCTTGTAAATATTGACTTTTTGGAAGATCTTACAGATCTTTTTGTCTCAAAAGTACATTGTTATTGGAAGGACTGTTTTGTTGGATGATGGTAGATATTCTGAGCAGGAAATGTGTCTTCTCATGGAAACCAAATCTATTCCAGCTTCAGTTTTTTATATGTCATATTAAACAGAATTTCCAATTTATTCAGATCTTTTTTATTCTAAGCAAGCCATAGGTAGTGCAATACATTAGACCATTTAACCTCATCCCATGTTTTGTTACTAGCATAAAGAGTAATGCTGTGTTTATTTGCCTCTGAAAATAGATACGGGAATGACATCACCCACAGTTGAGTCCATTCTAGTAGAAAGTTGTAAAACCACTGGGATTTGCTCATTAAATGTGTAAAATGTAAGAATTCTACAGTGAACTAATCACACAACAGTCTAACGTCTCAATCTTGTTGGATGGAAAGCTACATTGAAACAGATTGCCTTCTCAGCTGGTTGGGTGGTTGCGAGTTTTTATCATTTTAAAAAGGCCACAGAGGGACGTAGTCATTGTTTACAATCTGTCCTGCCTTCATACTTCCTGGTTGCAGAACTAATCACACGTGAGCCTGCAAGGTTCGCCACGTCTTCAACACAAACACTGAGATTAACATGGAGTTAACAATGCTAGCAGTAAATTTGAAAAATAAAATAAAATAGTCGGCTCTAAAAATATCTCAAGCTATTTTTTTCAATTACCAACCACTCAATACTGCAGTGAAACATATGTATCTGCTAATCAACTTACTGTGTATGACTCGTTTTTACTTGTCCTCTTGAATCTTCTGACACTGATTCATAACTGGCCACCCGGCATGAAACTCATGAAGTGGAGGGGGTGAGAGCAGCCCCCCTGCTTTTCTACATGGACTGCAGGACTCAAATTTCAACACAAGATTTTATTCTTACATATTACACCTTTAGCTACTATTATCAATACAGGCGTATTTGTCTCCTTTGCATTAATTCAGGCACTAAAATTACATGCAACTACAGAATATTCAATAAACAAATCTGTCACTGGTTTTCCTGCAGCTTTCATTGCTTTTTGGATCACTGTAGCCACACGGCAATGAATTTACATAGTCAGGGTGAGTTGAAATCAGTTCAATTAAATTCAGTTCAGCTTTCTTTAGATCAGATTAATTCAATTAAGATTAATTCAGTTCAAATCATTTCATAATACTTCAGAACAATTTAGTAAAGTGCAGCTTAGATTGATACAGTTCATTCCAATGTAATTCACTTCCACTTGAATCAGTTTAGTTTAATTTAGGTAAATTCAGTAGAGTTCCATTCTCATTTCCCTTGGAAATGTAATTTTGTTTAGGTTTGTGTGCTTGTTTTATTATTTAATTAGTCATTAAAATATATGTGTGTGTTTAGTAATGGGATAATTGTTTATTTTATTTGTGTCTCATGATCCTTTATAATTAATCAGTTTCCAGTCGAAGCATCGGTGTCGTTATTCTGTAAATAAATGTATTATAATATACTGTTCTCATTCCTTTCGATAAAGGATTAATATGTAAACACAACATTCCACTGTTTAGAAGCGGAAATACTTGAACCACAGACTGACTGTGGACAGGAACCACTCTGGCAATCTGCATCCACAGGCTGAAGCTTTGGAGGACGCCAAGGACACACAGAAAAACACAGATAATGCTGGCAACAACAGCAATGCTTATCAAGAGAAATACGAAATACAAAGTTAGCAATGATATACTTTAATATTAATAATTAGAGAACATAACAAGATTTAAATTTGTTTGTGACATTGAATGCGAACTGCTTTTATAATTTCTCAGACTGGAATAAATCTCTGGTTGTTACCATTCAGACTGATCCCAGAGGCATCAGTGAGACCCCAGGCGTGAGAGAACACTGCTGTTGATCTGGTGATAGGGCATTAGTTCGAGAGGTGTTAAACACCCCTCCGTTAACACTTTCACACACAGTCTGTCAGTGTAATAAAGGCCTGCAGCTCTCAATGCACGCACACACCCATTCAGTTAACTCTTCCGTCACTTTGATTTAACCTTGTTAAACTGTTTCTGAGACATTTTTCTGAGTAAAGATGGATTTTTTTTACTTGACATGTGATAGGTGAGTTAATTAAGACAGTGACATTATTAAAGCCAAGAGTGACTGCGGCGTGTTTTTATTAATTCACCATCTGACCTTTTCCTCTGGATTCAAGCTTCAGTAACACCTGATACCTAGCAATTACAGCATGATAGTCTGAAAGCAGAGGAGCGATAGAGCAGGTTTTTTTCATAGCTTAACTGTTAGAAAATTGCCAACAAAAGCTGCTTTAGGTTTTACTGAATTTGCTGGACATATGGCAGAGAACAGACTGCTTTAAAATTCGGAAATGATTTAAGCATCTTGGACATAAATGCAATTTATTTTTCTATGATATGCAAGATGTCTGTAATAAAGTCAGCTATGTGAGGTATAAAAACAGCATTCCCTTGAATATTACTTCTCAGAAAAGGTCAGAACTTTAAATGGGAAAAATCTGACATTTACATAAATACAAAAAAGTAATTTCCAAAACCAATTTCCTACATGTACTGATCAGCTTAAAGTGCTCACACTCTTTAATATTAGACCAATGAAATTATTCATTGATTTAGAAAAAGTCACAGTATTACTCAATTTACACTAGGTTTCATGCAACCAATGAAACTTAAAGAGAAAGTTTAGATTTTGTTTTAGTGGGGCTCTGTTAAGAGATTATTAGCAGCCAATGTCTTACTTAGAAGGGATGACTTTCTTAGCGCTTTACCTAGATTAAACAGAGATTTGTGTCTTTGTGTGCGTGTCCAGTCCAGGTAACCTAGGCAAAAAGCATAGTGGGTGGGACTGCATTACATTGTCAGTAGCAAATTAGCCCCAAAAAAGGAGAAAATGACACATTACTGGTTTGTAAAATTTAAAAATGTCCTGGAAGTTTAGCTGAATGTTATTCTAATGTTACAGGTTCTCCTCTGCAATAGTTTTGGTGCAAACAACTTTAGACTTACAGTATCTGTAAATAACCATCTGAAACAGCAGTTAATATCACATGCAAGATAATTGTTTTAGTCCTGACGTAGATTTGGGCAGCCAACAGTGTTAGTTTCCAGGAACAACTGTTTTCATAAAAAATAAAGAAGCGAAGAAAAGGAATGTAATGAGATCTGGTGCCAGATCTGATGGAGATCTGACATGAGATAACTATCTTTAGCCTACATTTTGTCACAGAAAGTTCCACATAGTTGATGTCATTGTGTGACTTTGTCTAGTAAGGCAGTTGTAGGCTATTTTTATTGAGCTTTAAGCCTAAAACCATACTGTATGTATGTTTGATGCTCTTATTTTGAAGTATAAAAGGTCTGATAACACTTAATTACGTAAGCACTAAAGAACTCCCATCACTTTGAAATCATTGATCAACATTTTGTATACTTCTTGTGAAAAAGAAATGGTAACTGGGAATATATGAAAGCATTTCATACACCAATAACACAACTGGTTACTGCTATCAATGCTAATGTCACCATGTGCTTTGTAGCTTACAATTGATACAAAACTAAAAGGCTGTTCATTGTTTTAAATGAGTCTGGAAGGCTTCTGACCACCTCCATCCTGAAACAGATAACTACTCCAGCTAAAATATCGACTGATCAAAACTTGTCATCAGAATGGTGTTAGGCTACTGCACTCTTCTACTTCTGATGTCTTCACCTTTAGCCAGAAGTCAGGAAATTACAGTTTGTTATCTGGATTTTTTTCAGCCAAAGTTTAGACAGCTTGCCAGCTGAGAAGTGGCATTATTACATTTATCACACACTCAATCAGACATTTTTTATTACCTGATCATCTCGTCACTGAGAGTAACAAAACTACACAACTGGGAAGTCTCCACATTTTTTGCACTTCCTGTCTTTAAAAGCATTTTGTTATCACAGAATAGTGTACTTCAGAGAGAGAGAAGGGAATAATGCACAATCGGTGCTTTGAACATTAAAACCAGCAGATCTGATAATTGTTTTTTTGTCTATACCAGTTGTGATGGTTTTCAGTCACACATTGGTAAAATCAGTCCACACACTCACTTCATTAGTTTATAATGTTTTCTGGTTAAAGCTGCGTTATGTAATACATTTGTTAAAATAAAGCCGTTTTTGTAATCTATTTTCAAATTTTTCATGTTCTGACGATACGATTGACTGTAGTACTTTTTGCCATCATGGCACGTCGAGGTTGCTTTTCTAGTTTAGTCATGTAATTCATTGATTTCTTTACTTGAACCTAACAGTAATGTTGTGAAGTGTGCAATATGCATATACTAATGTGAGGTTTTTAAAATGTGTTCTGTTATTACCTCTGCCAAGGAGGATTAATTTCGCCAGGGTCTGTCTGTCTGTCTGTCTGTTAGCAACATGACTCAAAACGTTGTTAGTGGATTTTGACTACATTTTCAGGAAACGTTTGCAATGGGACCAGGAACAAGTGATAAGAGTTTGGTGGTGATCGGAAAACCACCATTACCGAAAAAAGGTAAAGCAGCTCAAGGGGAACAGGATTCTTTTTTTCCCCTTCTTTTTAACAATGAAAACCTGAAATGTATGCCTTGTACATGTACTTGTATGTAGCCACTTAAGTCAATACTTTTGTATTGCATTTTGTAATTGTAAAAGTGGGATTTAGATCTGGACTTTGACTAGGTAATTTTAATATACAAAGCTTTGTTACTAACCATTCCATAGTTCCTCTAACTGCATGTTTAAGGTAATCCTTCTGGACAGGGAACCTTTGCCCCAGTCTTATGTCTTAGGCAGCCTCTAAAGGTTTTGGGATTGCCCTGATATTCAATTCATTAAACAAACTTCGATCACCTTCCCTGTCTCTTCCATCTGAATATAAGCAATTGCACAGCATTACTCTGTTACCATCGTATTGTACCATAGCGATGATGTGTTAGAGAGTGTGCAGAGTGAGTTGTCCTCCACACAGAGTGCTTTCCACCCATGTCAAACAGCTTAATTGTGTTGTATTACATTGTATTACATGTTCTTCCACATACTTGGTCTGTCCCCTACATGGGTTGTGGTTGATTGTAGCTGGAACTTCTTATGGCTTTCTTTCAACATTGGCTTTCTTCTTGCCACTCTTACATAAAGACCAAATGTGTAGAAATCACAACTAATAGTTGTGCTTTTCAAATTTTCTCCTATTGAGCTGTAAATCTCTGAACCTCCTCCAGAGTTATCATGCTTCTCTTGGCCACTTCTGATTGATGCTCTCCTTTTTCAGCCAGTGAGTTCAATTAGACCGCCACATCTTTGTATCTTTGGAGATTTTTATACGTCAATATTTCAAAAACCTGTATAATTTTCTTCCACATAATTTTCCCACTTCATGCTTGTTTTAAAATGCACCTTTTGCTTTGTGAATCTCAGGCTCTCAATCAGCAGTTGTCAAACTCTTTATCTGTTTTGCGCTCTAAAGAGCCTTCTCCCATTGCTCTTACAACTAGCTTGGGTTGCTTTGAGAAATTAGAGGATGGAACAGGTGTCTGTCTTACTGACTTATGTGTGGATTTAATGAGTCTTTCATATCCAAGCCAGAATCACTTCTCTTATATAACAGCAGATAAAAGAAAAAAAATGGTTATGTGTCTAGGTAAGCGACGGTGGGTTCTCTGTGCATAAGAGAACAGTTTCTCAGGAGTTACACTGAAAACAAAGCATGTTCTCAGGAAGGCTTGTAGAGGAAAATGTCCCAAGGCATTGCAGGGAAAAAGGTCACAGGAATGTTGCATACAAATGAGTGTATATATATATATATATATATATATATATATATATATATATATATATATATATATATATATATATATATTAATGAATTACAGACTATGTCTAACCTTCCTTTCTTATCCAAAAACCTTGAGAAGATTGTTGCTAATCAAGTCTGTGAACATCTAAACAGTAACGGCCTGTTTGAAGAGTTTCAGTCAGGTTTTAGAGCTCATCATAGCACTGAAACAGCACTGGTGAAGGTTACTAATGATATTCTCATGGCCTCAGATAATGGACTTGTGTCTGTTCTGGTTTTGTTAGATCTCAGTGCTGCTTTTGACTCAGTCGATCATAATATTCTCTTAGAAAGGCTTGAACATGTTGCAGGGATCAAAGGAACAGCACTAGGCTGGTTTAAATCATATTTGTCTGACAGATTCCAGTTTGTTCATCTAAATGATAAATCTTCTTCACTCTCAAGGGTTACTGGTGGAGCTCCACAGGGTTCTGTGCTTGGACCAATTCTTTTCACCATATATATGCTTCCAATTGGTAGAATCATTAGATGGCATGGGATAAATTTCCATAGCTATGCCGATGATACACAACTATATTTATCCTAAATCCTGATGAACCCAGTCAGTTAGGTAGATTACAGGCATGTCTGGAAGACAAAAAAAAACATGGATGAATCTAAACTTTTTGCTTTTAAATTCTGACAAAACAGAAGTTGCTGTCTTTGGACCAGAAGTTCTAAGAAAGAAACTGATTAGTCAGTCACTTCATCTGGATGGCATCAAATTGGCCCCCAGTAATAACGTAAAGAACCTCTGCGTTATTTTTGACCAAGACTTGACATTTAAATCCCATATTAAACAGGTTTCTAGGATTTCCTTCTTTCACCTCCGGAATATTGCTAAAATTAGAAACATCCTGTCCAGGAGTGATGCTGAGAAACTAGTCCATGCATTTGTTACCTCAAGGCTGGACTACTGTAATTCTTTACTATCAGGTAGTCCACAAAATGCCATTAAAAGCCTTCAGTTGATCCAAAATGCGGCAGCATGAGTTCTGATGAATATTAAAAAGAGAGATCACATTTCTCCTGCTTTAGCTTCCCTTCATTGGCTCCCTGTTAAATCCAGAATAGAATTTAAGATCCTTCTTCTTACATACAAAGCCCTTAATAATCAAGCTCCATCATACATCAGAGATCTAATTGTTCCATATGTTCCTAACAGAGCACTTCGCTCTCAGACTGCAGGTTTACTTGTAGTTCCTAGGATTTCTAAAAGTAGAATGGGAGGCAGATATTTTAGTTATCAGGCTCCCCTCCTGTAGAACCAGCTCCCAGCTTTAGTCCGTGAGGCAGACACTCTGTTTACTTTTAAGGCCAGGCTTAAAACGTTCCTTTTTGATAAAACTTATAGTTAGAGTGGCTAAGGTCATCCTGAGCTAGCTCTGTAGTTATGCTGCTATAGGTTTAGACTGCTGGAGGACAGACTTACCAATTTTCTTCACTCTGCTACTTCCTTTTCTACTACTACTCTCCAGTTGTATTACAGTACATTCTGTTATTTCGACTGTTAACTTTGTTTTCTCTCAGTGTTTTTCTCTCCATAGAAGATATACCTGGTCTGAAATCCTGCTTGGCTGCAATGCCCTGTTGGACGGGGGGCATCGACTGGGATAATCCTCCCAGTAACTGAACATCCACTGTGTCCTGTTATCAACTTTTTACTTTCTGTAATATAGAGAGTACTCTTATATCGGATCTTCTGTTCCTTCTGTCTCTGCTCTGTCTTCTCAAACCCCCAGACGGTCGTGGCAGATGGCCGCTCCTACTGAGCCTGGTTCTGTTGGAGGTTTCTTCCTGTTAAAGAGGAGTTTTTCCTCTCCACCGTCGCTACATGCTTGCTCTGTATGAGGGATTGCTGAAGTATTGCTGTGGTTGGAAAGTCTGCCCAACCTCACGCCAATGACTGATGCAATCTGCTGGGATTCCTTAAATAGGAATCTTTTTAACTGATTGGAATGTTTGTATAAATGTATTGAAATGACTTCTTGTTAAGAGCCTTGAGATGACATCTGTTGTGAATTGGCGCTATATATATAAACTGAATTGAATTGAATTATATATATATATATATATAGCATGTAACACCAGCTTTAAAATCAAAAGGTAATCCTTGAAGTGACAAAGAAACCTATTGTATACGATTTGCAATTCTAGAATTGCGCTGCTCAGGGTGCCAGGATGTTGGAGTATTTTTGAATTTGAATTGAATTTAGATGATACCTGTGAACGTTTTTACAAGACCTCTGTGAAAAAGGAGAAAGCTTGAAAATAAACATCTGCAGTTTTGAGAATGGATGGTGAGTATATGATACTTATCACCATTTAATTAATGTTTTTTTTTCTGCATGCAATCCATTCAGTTATGCAATTGCAATTCTACTGTGATTTCCTGATTTCAAGGAACCAGCTGTGTGTTCCACATTAGCAGGGGCTGCGCATCTGAAACGCTCCCGACAGGAAGCGACACGTCGCTGAAGTCACGGGGAAAAAGCGCCTTTTACTTAACGCTGCGCTTTTGCATCTGTTGGAGAGCCTGGATGAAGAAAGACAAACAAATGGAAGATGGTAATGGTAAGGAATGGGCAATCTTGTTGCGATAACAGTTTCCTGAAATCTAAAAACTGTCACTGCAATCACATTGTGAGTGGTGATAAATTACATATTTAGAATGATTTTGAATGACAGACAGCATATTCCTTTAATTATTCCAGCAACAAAATAATCATGGTAATGAATGTCCAGGTTGAAGTCTAGAATTTATGTGTGTATAACAGAGAATTTCCAGCAGCTCCTATATAGAGCCCTCAAGGCTTTAGCTCTGGACACACTGGATGGTAAACAATAACACTCACCCTTTTACACCAGAACTAGAGATGATCTGAGGAGAAAAATCAAAGGTTAAAAATGTCATATCTTTCAGGGTACCCAATTCACTACATCCATCCTACTGGCACGAGTACAGCAAGAAGCCAGCATAGTTTAATATGTATTAGTAAATCTATATTTGCCCCAAATATGAGAGAAAGGGCATCATTCATCATCTATAGGGTAATGTACTGCAGGAAGAACAGCGAGCACTGCAGAAATTGATGTGGCATTAGTTGAAAACAAAGTTCTAACAAAATGTTGATGGGGAACCAGGACAGTGGCTTCTACAAAGCAAAACAGAAGCCTGTGGACTTGCATGACAAAAATAAAACATTAAATAAATAATAAAATTCAGGAGATGGGGTTTAAAATGGTACAATAAAGGCACTCCAGAGTGGCCTGAATGCAACTCAATGAGCAATTAAATTTTTAACTTGCTACTGTCTATTGATATGACGAAAAACTAAGTGCCTTAGACATATTTATTTGATTTATTAATTTCTCTTTTGTAGCAGAAATGCTGCATGTTGAGGCCAATGGCCCTAGAATGACCTTACAAGCAGGGAGATAGCTTCACTGAGGCAGTAGAAGACAAGACTGCAGGAATATAGGAGTAACGGGACTCTTACTGGCATCTCTGTGCCAGCAGTGCTGACTAGAGAAAAAACGGAAATGGATGAGAAGAGATGGATGCAAAATTTGCAAACTGTGCCATATCATGTTCATAAATGCTATATATCAGCACTTACTGGATCCATGGTTCATTCTATGATACTCTTTGAGATACAGGTTAGTCGTGTATTGAGAGTAATGGGCTGCAAGAAACCAGAGCACATTACCATTAAGCCTGAGGATAAAGAACAAAGTGCTGATTTCAATGCAGTGAACTTTGTGAAATCTTTGTAAGCTTTCAAAAAGCACAGATATATAAACAGATACTGAGGAACAGTAGAGAATCAAATATCCTAGTGCCAGAGATCTGAGTCATACTTGTCAAGAGAACGAAACAGAAAAAAGCATGACATCCCAGTGCCACGGATATTGTGAGAAATAGTGAAAATAAGGGAACTGAGGCAAGAGAAGCCAACAGCAAAAAGTTGCTAAGATCAAGAGGATAAAAGAGAAACTGGCCTTTTGGTAACAGAGACGTGACCAGAAAGTTGTGAGTTATCTGTACAAAAATGAAGCCGGACCTGGTACCAGCGAACAAGTGGTTTAGGTTGAGTATATCCTAAAGCACTAGCATGACGTGGAAATTTATTTTATTTTATTATTTAAAAGGGAGAATGCATATTCATGAACATATAAATGTAAATATGCCAGAATTAGACTGAAGGCTACTTTACATCTCTTGTCCCTGGCAGGTCATGAAATAGAAACAAGATAGAAAAATACAGTTTCACACAGTAGACATAAGAACAACCTTTCAAAGATAATAAGAAATATGGTCAGTCACTATCTTGGTGGGTATAGAAAAAAGAAAAGAAGCTTGCAATTTGATGCCACAATAGCAACAGAATATTGTCAAAGTGAGTGAAAGAACAGAACGAAACTGACATTGTAGTTCCAGGAATGTCAACTGAACAAGGCAGGATAAAAAGAGAAAAAAGGTATCCTATTGCACAGAAATGCAAGGAGAAAATTGTTTAAATGAAGCATGGAATGGCAAGAAGCTTGAGCAGTGGCTGCATCAAAAAGGCAACTGAGTGAGCAAATGATTAAAAGAGTGCCTGACCGGCAACTTGGTCCCACAAATAGCAACAGAGTCTTGCAAAACAAGGCAAGAGTGGGAGAGAACACTTCAGTGACAGCAATGAAAGCAAAAAAAGGTGGCAGCAATGTACATTTGGATCTGGCTACAGAAACAGAAGCAAAAATAAATACATCGATAAATGTTGTTTGGGTAGAAAAATTAATTAACATGATGGTAACATGCAAATACATAAAATAATGCAGGACATCTAATTGTCTATCAATTTTCTATACCTGATGGGTCTTTGCAGGATTATGGAGGGCAGGTTCCTTTCCCTAGCAGTCAGCAGGTGAGAGATGGGATGCACTTTGGACAGCTTCCTAGGCAATTAACAAGCAACACAGGGACAAACAGGTCAAACAGCTATGGGCTTCAGAGACCGATTAACCCGACATGATTGCTTCTGTACTTTGGACAGAAGCCAGAGTACCCAGAGAGAACCTCCGTATGTGCTGAAAGAACATGGAAAATCTCACCAAAAAGGCCCCAGCTAGGATTTGAATCCAAGACATAAGACCACAATTTTGGATTTACAAAAAAAAATGCTCTGAAAAGAGAAAATATTCAGAGAGTGTCAGTTATGTGAAAAAAAATGCCTTGCCTCCCTGGTGGCAGAGGTCAGAGGAGAATGGGTTAACTGGTTTCAATATTCAAAGGCAACAGTAGTTCAAATAACCACTCATTACATTATGCAGAATACCATATAGAACATCCTGTCAAACCCTAAAGCACATGGACTGCAGCAGCAAAAGACCACTGCAGGGGACACTCCTGTCAGCTAAAAAAACAAGAAAATAAGGCTGCGATTAACACACACTTCTCAATATTGGACAAAACAGGTTGGAATAACATTGTCTAGTCCAATGAGTCTCAATCTCAGCGGCAACATTTAGGTGGTAGGGTGAGAATTTTGAAAAACAAGAAAATATTATAGTATTAAAGAAAAGTTGTTCTGTTTTATTGTTTGGAGCTTTCAACCTCTGTCTGTCAGGAAACATGGTGGATTTGTTGGCAGTTTATTGAAACTGTCAACGTTAAGGTAAGGATCTACATTCTGTTGGGTTTAACAAATAGGAATGGTGCTATATGTAGAAATGGCATCTGTCCTGAATCGCTGACATACAGTGCTAAAAATAGTTTAAAATGTGGAATCCAGAATAATTTTTTCTCTGTGTTTTATAAACAGTAAAACTCTGTTTGTACACACCAGGTAGCATTGTGGGACAAATGTGTCAGAGGCTGCCACCCCAAACCTCCGGAGTGCCTGCATGGTCTGACACCAACCATTGAGCCCCCTTCCACCACTCCGTTCTGCTTTGACAGAGTAGAAGCTAACATCTCCTGTGATACCTCCTCTCCTTTGAAAACATCTGCTGAATCTGGCTTTATTAATGCAAAGATAAATGTAAGAGAGAAAATCTACTGTAACAAGGGCCTCAAACATGCCAGAGAACGGGACTGTGCCAAGGTATTCTTGCTGTTATGATTACAACTCTTCAAAATATAGTCTTCACAAAAATAACAGCATAATTTAAAGAATAAAAATCTATTCAGCAGAGAGCCTTCAACTACTTTAGCTCACTCTGCGCCGCCTGCTGAAAGTCCTGAAATGCAAATGAAAGGGCTGACATGGAAGAGGACTGTGGGTGTAAATCCACCATTGTCCCTTGAGTCCTCTAAGTCTTAAGTTTATTGTTGTTGAAGATCATTCTTAAACTTACATTTATAAAAAATATGAAAGAGTCTAACTTTTGTTTGGGAATTTAAATTTGAATTTTTACACAATGAACTATGAATATGAACTCTCCCCTTCTTTTATGCTCATTTAACAAGTTATTTTATGAATATGTAAAATGTGCAGAAAAGCTCCCACAAGAAATGAACCTTAGGAAACAAAGACTAAAAGCTTGACAAAAAACTTAAGAGACATTGTCCTGCCATCTCAGAGTAGCAATAGCATTAGCACTGTCTGTGTTCTTTTAGAAGAACCCACAGGCGGCTGTTAATAGCATTACTGATTGCAAAGGTAAAAGACATTTTGTGTTGTTTTATGGCCTAACCAGCTGGTTCCAACAATGCCGAAGCATTGCTCATTTTCTTCTGTGAAAGTAGCAGGTTATGAAACAGGCTGAAGCATTTGGCAAAGACACAGAAATAGCACAGTTTGACTATTTGACATGACTATTTTTTTCTCTGTTGTTTCTGTAGACATGCAGGATAAAAAAGGCAAGAATGACTCAAGTTGATTCATGACAGCGTTAGCAGTGTCATGATGCATATTCTGTTATACAATTCCAGTGAGCAGCAGTTATTTATGCCTGTGTGATATGATTGACTGAAGGATTTTACAAGCTTAAGAAACGGATGAACAGGAAGAAAGATTAACAAGTAAATACACTCATATGGATCATAGCCAGTGGCGGTTCTTGCACAAAAATTCCCCTGGGCAAGCCCCTCTGTCTGCCAATGAATTAATGCCAATGAATTAATGTCTCATTGTCAGCTGTCAGCAGGACCCACCAACTCCCGTTGACTACACAACTTTTTTAAGATGCTACTGACAGATCAGTTATATGCTCATATATATAGTTTTTTAAATCTTGTGCTATACAAATAAAAGTATCCTTGCCCTTGCCCTTATTCACCCCCCCCCCCCCCCTCCCCCTTTTAATGCTGCCCTGGGGAACTGCCTATATGGCTCATATCAGAAGCCTACCTTGCAAAAGTATTTTTTAACAACAAAGACCAGAGTATTTTACTGACAATTTATTTCATAAAATAAATTAGCACGTAACTATAAAGCAGAAGAAAATATAATAAACATATTAAAATCTGAAATGGCCTGCAAATGTATTCAGTCCCCTTACTGGGATACTCCGAAATAAAACCCAACACAACCAATTGCCTTGCAAAGTCACCTAAGTGTAGATAGAGACTATATATGTCTTTTAATCACAAAATAAATCTATGAGTTCTGTTAAGTTCTCAGAGGTTTGTTAGAGAGCATTACAGCCTCCTGAAAACCAAGAAACACAACAGGCTGATCAGGAATAAAGCTGGGTTAGGTAATAAAACAATATTCCAATCATCTAACAGTGCTTTTTAATTTATCACCTAAAAAGGGAGCATGGCACACTCACAAACCTACAGTACCAAGATAGCTGTCCACCATGCGGGAAAGGATAACATTAATCAGAGAAGCATCATAGAGGCCCAGGGTAAAACTAGAGGTGCTCCAGAGATTCACAGCTCAGGTGGGAGAAGCTGCTTACACCATTACAAACAGTTGTGCACTTTTTAGATTTACACTATATGGAGGAGTTGCAAGAACAAACACATTGATAAAAGAAAGGCATAAAAAGTTGATTTTCAAGTCATTCAAAGTTATGTAGTCAGAGGAAACCTGTAAAAAATGGCTGTTTAAAATTCCAAAACTAACATTTTTGCTAACATGTAAAATATTATATGTGAGGAAAACGAATAGTGAACATTAACCTGAATACACCTTAGCCCCTGTGAAACATGGTGGTGGCAGCATTGTGCTGTGGGGATGCTTTTCTTTAGCAGGGACAGATACGTTTGTCAGAGTTGATGGGAAGATGGATGGAGCTAGATACAGAGGTTTAAATCAAAACATATGAATGTGTTAGAATGGTCCAGTCAAAGTTCAGACCTAAATCTAACTAAGATTCCATTGGAATCTCCATCTAATCTTACCGAGTTAGATCTATTTTAAAAAAAAGAGTAAAGAAAAACTCACTACATGCATTGGTGATAGTGACATACCCCAATAAATTGCTGTCATGCAACAAAAGGTGGTTCTACACAGTACTAAATAGAATAGAGAAGAAAAAAATAATCCTTTATTGTCCCACAAGGGGGAAATTCAGCGGTAACAGCAGCAAAGCCACAGGTAATAGAAGCATTTAGATTCACACAAGAAAATATAAAAAACTGAATTAAGAATGATATATGTACATTAAGGAAAAAAATGACAAAACCAAAGTACTGTGCAGTTATTAAAAATAAAATGGCATACACAGATTTGAATGTGCAGTTGAGTAGGATAATTCCAAAATGTATATTGGTAGTGTTTACAATGTGGGTGTGTAGTTGTGAATTAAAAAGTAAACATTATTTACAAGTAGTCAAAAAATATCCATCCATCCATCCATCCATCCATCCATCCATCATCCATCCATCCATCCATCCATCCATCCATCCATCCATCCAAAGGCGTTCCAAGGCCAGTCAAGCAACATTCAATTCAATTCAATTCAGTTTATTTATTTAGCGCCAATTCACATCAGATGTCATCTCAAGGCATTTAACAAGAAGTCCTTTCAATACATTTATACAAACATTCAAATCAGTTAAAAAAATTCCTATTTAAGGAATCCCAGCAGATTGCGTCAGTCATTGGCATGAGGTTGGGCCCCGTTGATGCAGACTTTCCAACCACAGCAATACTTCAGCAATCCCTCATACTGAGCTAGCATGTAGCGACGGTGGAGAGGAAAATCTCCCCTTTAACAGGAAGAAACCTCCAACAGAACCAGGCTCAGTAGGAGCGGCCATCTGCCACGACCGTCTGGGGGTTTGAGAAGACAGAGCAGAAACACAGAAGGAACAGAAGATCTGATATAAGAGAACTTTCTATGTTACAGAAAGTAAAAAGTTGATAACAGGACACAGTGGATGTTCAGTTACTGGGAGCACCATCCCAGTCGATGCCCCCCGTCCAACAGGGCATTGCAGCCAAGCAGGATACCAGACCAGGTACATCTTCTATGGAGAGAAAAACACTGAGAGAAAACAAAGTTAACAGTAGAAATAGCAGAATATACTGTAATACAACTGGAGAGTAGTAGTAGAAAAGGAAGTAGCAGAGTGAAGAAAATTGGTCAGTCTGTCCTCCAGCAGTCTAAGCCTATAGCAGCATAACTACAGATATAGTTCAGGATGACCTAAGCCACTCTAACTATAAGCTTTATCAAAAAGGAACGTTTTCAGCCTGGCCTTAAAAGTAAACAGAGTGTCTGCCTCACGGACTAAAGCTGGGAGCTGGTTCTACAGGAGGGGAGCCTGATAACTAAAATATCTCCCTCCCATTCTACTTTTAGAAATCCTAGGAACTACATGTAAACCTGCAGTCTGAGAGCGAAGTGCTCTGTTGGGAACATATGAAACAATTAGATCTCTGATGTATGATGGAGCTTGATTATTAAGGGCTTTATATGTAAGAAGAAGGATCTTAAATTCTATTCTGGATTTAACAGGTAGCCAATGAAGGGAAGCTAAAGCAGGAGAAATGTGATCTCTGTTTTTAACATTCATCAGAACTCTTGCTGCCGCATTTTGGATCAACTGAAGGCTTTTATTTGCATTTTGTGGACTACCTGGGTGTAATCCGGGTGATTAAAAAAATATAAACTGCGAAAAACAGATGTGCATATAACAGCAGCAGAAATGTTACTTGGAGTGAGATAAACAGCGCAAATTGCAGCAGGGATGTAAACATTGGGTTTGCTGGTAGCAATTCTGGTTGTAGAGTCTAACAGCTGCTGGCTGGAAGGACCTGTGATAATGTTCTTTCAAGCACCTACGATGCAGCAGTCTGTCAATAAAGGAGGTCTTCATAGTCCTTCTGTCTCCTAACCTCTTGCATTGGCTCCTGGGGGCACCCTAGAACAGAGGTGGCCTTCTGAGTCAGAGTGGTTTAATACTTATGCACGCTGGATTTATATTTTAAATTTTCTTTTTAAAACCTGCGTTTTTTTCCATTTCACAGTGATGCTCTACAATCTGTGGGTCTGTATCAATGAAATACATTTCCTTTTTTTTCACATTACAACCACACATTTTTGGTTGTAATGTAACAAAACATAATGCACACATAAGGTGTGAATACTGTTACTAGGCACTGTATATACTGCATTTACTGAACATCTTAGAGCATTCAGCTCTGTGTATGATTTCTGTCATTTTCTGAAGAGATAAAAATGAGAAACACACCTCACCACAAGCCCATCCTCCTGAGTTCTCCTCTTTATATGAAACACACTAACAGAAGTCGATTTTGTCTGGAAGGTCTGCCTAGATGATATGATGATATGTAGCTGAAAACTTGTAAAGCACAGAGCACCAGAGGTCCCTGAACCCCAGAGACTGCTTTGCAACCGACCAAAGGCATATCTGCAGGCAGCTACATCACACGCTATTATCTGTCTGGTGCTGGTGTTCATCATCATGAGCTCTGAACACTGGGTACTGAAACATCCAAATGCTGTAGATTCCCAGCGGAGCACTGCTTTCTCTTCCACAAAGCCTGAACATATTGCATTACAGTAGTGGGAATATGAGACAGAGCTGTGTCTGCTGGAGGTTTGTGTTGTGCCTCAAAGGTAAGTTGAATAAGTTGAACTCTGCCAAGAAGACAGTGGAAGTGGTCTTTGATTGTTTGAGCTCCATAGCAGTACACCTTTAAGAAGCAGAAAGTAGTGGGGGGAGGGGGAATTGTAAACAGCCTAATCGCTAGAACAAAATGTGATTTCCTCATAATGAGAAAGGGTGTAGCAGATCACACTCTGAGCTGTGATTGCTGACATCTCACTGGGTGCCAATGTAGCAGAACTAATTCATACATACAAATGTATGCTTTGAAAATACAGAAATTTACTTTGGGCTAATTAATAATCAAACAAGCCAATGAGCAGTAAAACACAAAGATGATTTATAAAGTCCGAGTGTGCTAGGTGTCTTCAAATCACAATAGAAGACTTGCCTAATGTAGCCCGGAGCTGTGCTGCACATTCTGTCATCTGAATCAGATGCAATTGTTTTTCCTTTTCAAATGGACGCCAAACTGTGACGAATTGAGAAATTCTTCTGTCCTAGAGGGATGCAGACATTTTGTGGAGGAGAAAAGACAAGGAGAAGACAGGAGCAGGAGCTTTATCCCTCTTCAAACTAACCAACAGAAAGGCTTAGAACCTGAACTTCTCTGTTGTCTTTGCTAATGACATTTCCAAACTTCCTAAATGAGGTCAAAAGATATCCACACTGACTTCATCACAGACATCTTGACAATAGATGAAGCTTGAATTGACTTTATGCATGAATGAGACAAGCTGACATTTGTTTACAGACACTTTAACCTAGAAAGAGATGCATTTTAAACATGTTTGAATCAACAGCAAATGACAGTTAATATAAGCCCTTTGATGCTCGATTAGTATTCACTTTATCTGATTCATCAGACATTTGTGGATCACATGACCCCACATCAGTGCTGGATTGTTAAAATCACACAGCTCCAAAAGGACTTAACAGATGTTGATTTTCTCAAATTCATCCACAAGCAAGGAAGACAACATACAGTACATGGTTAATACTTTTAGCTTTGCAGGATCATATTATCAGTAAAGTGCTGTTTCCAGATAAGAAGCTATTTTTATATTGATAATAAAACGATTTTTGATCAAAACATGTTTGGAATAAATTATACCCTTCTCATGCAAATATTATTGAAATGATGTCTTCATCACTGTGTATTGAACAGGGCAGATTTACATGCAGTATTTTATTTATATAAATGAACCTCTTTGAACAGCTCCTGACTGACAGAGTTTTAATGCCAACTGCTAATATATTTCTTGCACTTGTAGTGTGTTTACTGTTTCTTATTGACATCGGTGTGCGGGTGGATACATGTTCAGGCGCTCCTGCATTACTGATGAGATGTTCTAAAGTGCAATAAATCATTGCAAAACTGACAAGCAGACGGACTTCGGCAGTAAAACTCACTTAATCAAAAGTAATGTGCTGAATTCATTTTTTTCCTACCGCTGTAAGAGCTGAGTGTAAATTTCGGATTTAAGTCTTCTCTGATCAGTCAGACGAAGAACAGACCAGTCAAGGACAGGGAACATCTGACAGCGTCCTGGGGTGTCTGATGCTGCGACCTTAGTAATAAATCCTTTGTGCACTGCAGACTGTGGGGTGGGGACTTTGTAGATTTGACTTGCTTCCAACCAATGCCATCAAATCCCTTGAGACTGCTGTCTGGAGATTTTGAAGGGCAAGAAAACACCTCAGACACAGATAGCAAGACAGCGTACTGGGGGCTATGGGGGGTCTCCTCCTGCTTGGTGCTGGGTGGTCATTCTGCTGGGGATTGTTGGGGGCACAGAGCTGTTGGGGGGGGGAGTGTTGGTGGTCTGTAGATGACGGTGTGACTGGGTTGGGGGTTTGATGCCCTACATCTCACTCTGCCTCATTGGCCTGGAGGCTACTGGTTCACTCATTACCTACCTATATCCCAGGCAAATGGATGCCCTGGGGTGGTGTATTGTGTCTGCCTGCCTCAGGCTGAGTCTACCAGTCTGGTGTTGCTTTTGGGGGGGGGGGGGGGGGGGGTTGCGTTGTAGGTCTTTCACTGTTTCTGCCACTCTAACAACTGTGCATCTCCAGATGGCAAACTAGCTCACATTCACCAACTCAAAACAAACGTGAGTATTTCACAAGATGCTAATACTGTAGGAACTAAATCTTAAAATGTTTTTACAGGACCTACAGTGGGCTCCTGCAATCGTTGGTTTTAAACTACATGCCTGTACAACCAGAACGAGAATCTTAAATTTACTTTTTTTTTATGGTTGTTTCCCTGAACCAAAAGTTGATGTTTAGGCTTTTATTGGATAACTTTAGAAATGTGTGATTTACATAAGGTACTATACAGTTCTTTGAATTCTAGTTTTTTTTTTTTCTTTGTGCTTTTACATTTTTAGCCTCACCACCATCAAATTCCTGTGTCTATCTGTGTTTCTTATGTTCAGCCTTACTTTTGCTTGGCCACTGTGACTAATGGTAGCTTCCAAGTTTTGTTTAACTTAACAGGACTGCAAGTTCTTGCTTAAAACACACACTTTGGAAGTTTCTGTTGGATTAGAAAGTTATGTAGGAATACCTTCCAACTTGGCCATTGAGGAGCATCTTTATGCCTCAGGATGTTTTGTAAATTCCCAAAAAGTTTTAAAAGTTGTGATATTCAGCTAAGCAGTTCCACTGTGATTCAGAGATGCAGAGATAAGAAGCTTCATTTCACATTTGAGAATCCACAAAACCAAGACAGGTCTATAGGAAGGTCAGTGACATCGAAGGTAGAAAGTATCAGGTTCTGACTGCCTTGGGTGTTTTTCCAAAGGCTATCCCAAATCTTGTAAAGAAACCATATGCTGTGCATGTTGTCTCTCACGATGATCTCTGTTACAGTTTTTGAAGTAAAGCAGAAACTCTTTCTCAAGGTGGATGGTTGAAGGCTGTCCCCAAAAGGAAGTGCACTGAAAGAAAAAGCTGCTTTCTCAGGCAGTGGGACTTTTGCAGATTGAAATGGGATTGAAACTGTCAGGCTGTTACCTTGGTTAGAAATAAAATAAGTTTATAGTTTCAGAAATAAATGTTCACCAGGAGCCTGTACTTTAAAGCAGGATCAATGGCTTAGAAAGGTAAATTCAAGTTCAACTCTGTTATGTTCAGTGTCAGACATGTAACTCTTTCACACTCGAGATCAACACCAATAAACTAGTGCAAATCAACTAATCACTTCTGTTAGAAAACACATTGATGTGTGTTTCATGAGAAAGTATCTGTTTAAATGCAAATATATATGAGCTAATGCTGTATCTAACTAAGGGGGTATTCAGACCTGCACTGTTTGGTCCACTTTAAATGGACCAGGGTTCATTTTGAACGCTGGTCCAGACCTTTTATACCGGTGTGAATACACACAAACGAATCCTGGTGCGGATCAGAAAACCCTACCGAGACCGTTTTTTTTAGGTGGTCTTGGTCCGTTTGCAAACGGACTCTGGTGTGGTTCGCTTCAGGTGTTAATACAAACCAGTGTCGATCCGAACCAACTCCAGGATATATGATCCTTTTTGGACTTTAACGGGCTACCCTAGCAAGGTAACTTCATTTCTGATCCTTCGTCTTCTGTTTAGCCATGCTGCTGCCAGCATGTCGTGGGTCAGGGCATGCAGAGCACATCGTCTCCTTCGGGTTACTGCATGCATTTACAACACCTTTCCAAAATTTTAAACAGAGCGTCGCGAAACCTGTGTTGAAAGAGCTGCTCTTGACACTCAATATGATATTGCAGCTCCAATAACAACAAAATATGCAGAGAAGCGTAGGGCTTTCATGTTTTCATCAATTTTCAGGTCTGCGCTCTGTGTGCCGCCCTAGTCATTGCTGTCCAATAGCTGCATCGATCGTCACACGCGTGGATGTGTTTACAAAATATAGTTCATTTGCAAAAAGTACAGTGTGAATGCAAACCAAACGAAAAAAATTAAGTCCGGTTTTGGTCCGGACCAAACAAGTGGACCAAAGGACTTTTCTGGTCTGAATACACCCTAAATCAGACACAAACCGGAAGAATGAAAACACCTTGTATTATAATAATACTATGCACATTTGTACCCTCACATTTATTTTGTCAGGTTTAATTCATACTTTAAATTAAGTGATGTGCTTTAACAAGTTATAAATAATGATAATATACACCTAAAC
Source organism: Valencia hispanica (assembly GCA_963556495.2). Lineage (NCBI taxonomy): Eukaryota > Metazoa > Chordata > Actinopteri > Cyprinodontiformes > Valenciidae > Valencia > Valencia hispanica. Next base: position 19,109,330 of record OY747702.1, read on the forward strand.
AAACAATTTAAAAAAGGAAGACGTTTCAAGTCTAGCCAAATAAAACATCCTTACATTTATTTAGGTATGTATGTACAGTACTGTACAAAGGTTTTAGGCAGGTGTGAAAAAATGCTGTAAACAAAGAATCCTTGCAAAAATGGAAGTCTTGATCATTTATTTTCATCAATCAACAAAATGCAGTGAATGAACGAAAGAGAATTCAAAATCAAATATTCGGTGTAATCACCCATTGCCTTCAAAACAGCATCAATTCTTCTAGGTACACTTGCACACAGTTTTTGAAGGAACTCGGCTAGTAGGTTGTTCCAGATATTTTGGAGAACTAACCACAGATTGTCTGTGGATGTAGGCTTCCTCACATCCTTCTGTCGCTTCATGTAATCCCAGACACACTCAGTGATGTTAAGATCAGGACTGTGTGGGGTCCATACCATCACTTCCAGGACTCCTTGTCCTTCTTTATGCTGAAGATAGTTTGTAATGACTTTGGGGGTCATTGTCCCGCTGCAGAATACATTTGGAGCCAATCATATGCCTCCCTGATGGTGTTGCCTGACGGGTAAGTATCTGCCTGTATTTCGCAGCATTGAGAATGCCATTATTCCGGACCAAATTTCCAACTCCATTTGCAGAAATGGAGCACCAAACGTTCAAGGAACCTCCACCATGCTTCACTGTTGGTTGCAGGCACTCATTATTGCACTGCCCTTCAATGAACAAACTGCCTTCTTCTACATACAAACATTTCAAATTTTGACAAATCAGTCCAGAGCACCTGCTGCAATTGTGCTGCACCACAGTTCCTATGTTTTCAGGCATACTTGAGTCGCTTGGCCTTGTTTCTATGTCCGAGGTATGGCTTTTTGGCTGCAACTCTTCTGTAAAGACCACTTCTGGCCAGACTTCTCCGGACAGTACAGTCATGGCCCAAAGTTTTGAGAATTACATAAATATTGGAAATTGGAAAAGGTACTGCTTAAGTTTTTATAATAGCAATTTGCATATACTCCAGGATGTTATGAACAGTGATACGATGAATTGCATATTCCTTCTTTGCCATGAAAAATCCACTGCATTTCATTGCTGTCATTAAAGGACCTGCTGAGATCATTTCAGTAATCGTCTTGTTAACTCAGGTGAGAATTTTGACAAGCACAAGGCTGGAGATCATTATGTCAGGCTGATTGGGTTAGAATGGCAGACTTGACATGTTAAAAGGAGGGTGATGCTTGAAATTATTGTTCTTCCATTGTTAGCCATGGTGACCTGCAAAGAAACGCGTGCAGCCATCATTGCGTTGCATAAAAATGGCTTCCCAGGCAAGGATATTGTGGCTACTAAAATTGCACCTAAATCAGCAATTTATAGGATTATCAAGAACTTCAAGGAAAGAGGTTCAATTCTTGTTAAGGCGGCTTCGGGGATTCCAAGAAAGTCCGGCAAGCGCCAGGATCGTCGCCTAAAGAGGATTCAGCTGCAGGATCGGAGTGCCACCAGTGCAGAGCTTGCTCAGGAATGGCAGCAGGCAGGTGTGAGCGCATCTGCACGCACAGTGAGGAGAAGACTTTTGGAAGATGGCCTGGGGTCAAGAAGGGCAGCAAAGAAGCCACTTCTCTCCAAAAGAAACATCAGGGACAGATTGATCTTCTTCAGAAAGTATGGTGAATGGACTGCTGAGGACTGGGGCAAAGTCATATTCTCAGATGAAGCCTCTTTCCGATTGTTTGGGGCATCTGGAAAAAGGCTTGTCCGGAGAAGAAAAGGTGAGCGCTACCATCAGTCCTGTGTCATGCCAACAGTAAAGCATCCTGAGACTATTCATGTGTGGGGTTGCTTCTCATCCAAGGGAGTGGGCTCACTTACAATTTTGCCCGAAAACACAGCCATGAATAAAGAATGGTACCAAAACACCCTCCAACAGCAACTTCTTCCAACAATCCAACAGTTTGGTGAAGAACAATGCATTTTCCAGCACGATGGAGCACCGTGCCATAACGCAAAAGTGATACCTAAGTTGCTCGGGGACCAAAACGTTGAAATTTTGGGGCCATGGCCTGGAAACGCCCCGGATCTTAATCCCATTGAGAACTTGTGGTCAGTCCTCAAAAGGCGGGTGGACAAACAAAAACCCACTAATTCTGACAAACTCCAAGAAGTGATTATGAAAGAATGGTTTGCTATCAGTCAGGATTTGGCCCAGAAGTTGATTGACAGCAATGTCCAGTCGAATTGCAGAGGTCCTGAAAAAGAAGGGCCAACACCGCAAATACTGACTCTTTGCATAAATGTCATGTAATTATCAATAAAAGCCTTTGAAACATATAAAGTGCTTGTAATTATATTTCAGTACATCACAGAAACAACTAAAACAAAGATCTAAAAGTAGTTTTGCAGCAAACTTTGTGAAAACTAATATTTGTGTCAGTCTCAAACCTTTGGCCACGACTGTAGATGGGTGTACCTGGGACGCACTGTTCTCTGCCAGTTCTCAGCTTCTGTTTTGTTTCTGTTCAGCTGGAGAAAGTTATGGCACATCCATCCATTGATTTGCTCGATGCATTTACTTAGGGTTTGGATGGGTTCAAAGTCACCTGGTGACATCGTAATGTAGAGCTGAGTATCATCAGCATAGTTATGGTAGCTAATCTTATTGGTTGTTGTCATTTGGGCTAGTGGGAGCATGTGGATATTAAATAAGAGGGTCCCAGGATGGATCCCTGGGGCACCTCACATGAGATTTCAGTTCATTCTGATGAAAAGTTCCCTATTGAAACAAAGAAGTCCCTGTTCTTTAGGTAAGACTGGAACCAGCCAAGTACTGTACCAGAGAGTCTGACCCAACTCTCCAGTCGTTCCAATAGTATATCATGATCAACTGTGTCAAATGCTGTACTGAGGTCTAACAGGACCATCACTGTGGTTCTACCACAGTCTGTATTTATGCGGATGTCATTGAAAGCTTTGATGAGGGCAGTCTCAGTGCTGTGATGAGCACGGAAACTAGTCTGAAAAACATCAAAGCTGTTGGTCATTGTTATGAAGCTATTTAACTGCTGAAACACAGCTTTTTCAATAATATTACTGATGAATAGAAGATTACCAACGCCTGCACCCCGCCTGAACTTTCAGGCCCTGACACCACCGCATCGCCTCCTGGCCCCCATGTCCGCATCTCAGATGAGCCTTCAGGCCCCAACGCCACTGCATCGCCTCTGGGCCCCCGTCCCCGCACCTCATCTTAATCTCCTGGTTCTAATGCCTGCACCCCGTCTGAGCCTCCAGGCCCTCCTTCCCTGGGCCCTCTCCACCCAACCTTGGAAGGGTGCCTGTTTGGATCATTGAATTCTTCTACTGCTGTCTCACCCTGCCGCTCTCCCTCTTGCTCGTCATTCCTGCGTTCTTGTCATCTCATCCTAATAAACATTCTTTCCCCTACCTACATCTGCGTTTGGTTCCATACTTTATCTGTGAGACACATACACCTGACACCAGGATGCTAAAGTGCAAAGAAAGTGGTAAGGACATCATGAAGATGGAAATGAAATAGGGATGAAATGCGGAATATAATGCAATAGATATTTTTACCACAATACTAAATATCAAAATGTTAATGTTCTGTTTTCCAAAAAACCACACATCTGTATTGTTAAATAATAAACATTATTGGACAGTAATTATCCACAATTAGAATTAAAAATAGGTTAATTCAATTCAATTCAATTCAAAATTACTTTATTAATCCCAAAGGGAAATTAAATGTTGTTGTAACTCATTATGCAAGTTCCTTCAAAGATTTGTTGTAGATGCTGATGGCTGTGGGTAGGGATGATCTCTTGTAGTGCTCTGCAGATCTGAAGAAGCCTCTGACTGAAGACGCTCTGTAGTTGTCGGATGTAGAGGATACTCTGGATCTATGGCGTCTTCTTTTCAACTCATCAGGTTTTTGTGGCTGTAGTTGAGGTCTTATTTGAGTTTTTGTGATGTTAATCAGCTGCTGCCAGTTGTAAACCACCTTGCTGCCATGGTTATGCATCATAACAAATGTCCAAAAATAAAAAGTATCAGTAAAAATCCTTCCAGCTGCACAGCATTCAAAACCAGAGAGAACAGTTGTCTACAAAAACAATGTTTCTACCAGAAATTGAAGAATTAAAGTTTTAAAAAAGAAAAAATATGAACCAAAGAAACAGAGCTACTCCAACATGCTGCCACCTTGAGCCGCGCAATTCCGGAAAGGTTAGACACAATTTATAGTGGTTTTCATTTGGATGGATGGATGGATGGATGGATGGATGGATGGATAGCTTTGACCAAAATTTCTAGTCTCAGATATGTTTAAGAACCTTTAAAATAACTTAAAAAATCCCAGTTTACAATTAATACAATACAAAATCCTTCAGTGTTCACTATACAAGTCAACAGATGTTCAGGATGGGTTTTACGTCATCTAATACCTGCTTACAATGCATAGGCAATATACTGGATAATTATATCAATGCGCTTTGGTTCTGTCCACCTGTTAAGAATTTCTGGTGCCAGATATGTGAAAACTTATCAAAGTGTCTGAAATGTAATATTCCACCTTCTCCCTCAGTTTGCTTGCCAGGAAACTTAGATGGTGTCTCCATGAACACAAAGTTAGTTCAAGTGGTTTACATTGTCTTATGCATCGTTAAGAAAACTATCCTCCTGAACTGGAAAAATAAAAATGCTCTTACTATTAACCAGTATCGAGAACTCTTGTCAGACCACATTGGTCTTGAGACAGCCTCTGTTTCCACATCTGATCAATCTCTTTGGGCTCCTTTGATCGGCTCAATCACCTAGTAGGGGTGGGTGGTCTTTGGTTTGGTCATATGGGATATTGTTGCTGTTGTGTGGTTTTTGGGGTTAGGGGGGCTCTGGGGCACCACGCCCTCTGGCTGTGGTCCTGGCTGGGGGTGTGTCTGTTGCCGGTGCCTGTGTGTGGGGGTCGGGGTTGGCTGGTGGCCGCCGTGAGCTGCCATTTTTTCCCTCTCTGGGCCGGTTCTCATTGCCGATGTCTGGATGGTGTCCCGCCTTGTTTGTGTGTTGGGGTGTCGGGTCGGTCGGTCGCTGGGCCATCGGACAGCGGTTGCTGGTCTGCCGGGGGTTAGGGGGTGGTGGATCTCTGTGTTTCAGCCGGCCGGGGAATCGGTCTGTTCCTGGTCCGGGTGGGCATATCGCTACGGTTATGGGTCGGTACATACCCTGGGTTCCTGCCTGGGCACTGGGGCCTTCGATACATGGGTGGTGCTGGGGGCCTCTTTTATTGGCAGGGAGGCTGTTACTATGTAGCTGCAAGTGCTCTCCCCCTAGGGGATGGGGGTAGAACTCAACCTGGGTGTCTAATCTCTTTTGTGCTTTGATAGTAGACCGAATATTGGGGTGGGTTTAGATCTTCTTCTAGGATGGGGGTGGGGGGGACTGTCTTGGGCTCCGTGGGGCTTGGTGGTGCTACAGCCATGGGCCTGGGGTGGACGTGCCTGAGCCTTCCTCCCTTGGTGGATCGTATTGAACAGGGGGGGCTTTTGGAGTCTGTGGGGGAGCTGACTGCCTGGTAAGGCATTTTGTCCCCCAATCCTTCCTTCCCCATCTCCGGACACCTCTGTCCACCCACTCCATCACTCTACCGCCCATGTAGGTCCTTGGGGTGTAGTCACATCACTAGGGTGCGGGGAGGGTTTCCATCTCCGCTACCCCGTGGCTGTCTGGGTCCCAATTTTACTGTACACCTTAGACACTCTAACTTATAACATTCACATGACACACACATGTAAGGACTGTATACAGTGGCTTGCAAAAGTATTCGGCCCCCTTGAACTTTTCCACATTTTGTCACATTACAGCCACAAACATGAATCAATTTTATTGGAATTCCATGTGAAAGACTAATACAAAGTGGTGTATTCGTGAGAAGTGGCACAAAAATCATACATGATTCCAAACATTTTTTACAAATAAAAAACTAAAAAGTGGGGTGTGCGTAATTATTCAGCCCCTGAGTCAATACTTTGTAGAACCACCTTTTGCTGCAATTACAGCTGCCAGTCTTTTAGGGTATGTCTCTACCAGCTTTGCACATCTAGAGACTGAAATTATTGCCCATTCTTCTTTGCAAAACAGCTCCAGCTCAGTCAGATTAGATGGACAGCGTTTGTGAACAGCAGCTTTCAGATCTTGCTACAGATTCTCGATTGGATTTAGATCTGGACTTTGACTGGGCCATTCTAACACATGGATATGTTTTGTTTTAAACCATTCCATTGTTACCCTGGCTTTATGTTTAGGGTCGTTGTCCTGCTGGAAGGTGAACCTCCGCCTTTCAGACTCCAAGAGGTTTTCTTCCAAGATTGCCCTGTATTTGGCTCCATCCATCTTCCCATCAACTCTGACCAGCTTCCCTGTCCCTGCTGAAGAGAAGCACCCCCAGAGCATGATGCTGCCACCACCATATTTGACAGTGGGGATGGTGTGTTCAGAGTGATGTGCAGTGTTAGTTTTCCGCCACACATAGCGTTTTGAATTTTGGCCAAAAAGTTCCATTTTGGTCTCATCTGACCAGAGCACCTTCTTCCACATGTGTGCTGTGTCCCCCACATGGCTTGTGGCAAACTCTAAACGGGACTTCTTATGGTTTTCTTTTAACAATGGCTTTCTTCTTGCCACTCTTCCATAAAGGCCAACTTTGTGCAGTGCACCACTAATAGTTGTCCTATGGACAGATTCCCCCACCTGAGCTGTAGATCTCTGCAGCTCGTCCAGAGTCACCATGGGCCTCTTGGCTGCATTTCTGATCAGCGCTATCCTTGTTCGGCCTGTGAGTTTAGGTGGACGGCCTTGTCTTGGTAGGTTTACAGTTGTGCCATACTCCTTCCATTTCTGAATGATCACTTGAACAGTGCTCCGTGGGATGTTCAAGGCTTGAGAAAACCTTTTTGTAGCCTAGCCTGCTTTAAATTTCTCAATAACTTTATCCCTGATCTGTCTGGTGTGTTCTTTGGACTTCATTGTGTTGTTGCTCCCAACATTTTCTTAGACAACCTCTGAGGCTGTCACAGGGCAGCTGTATTTGTACTGACATTAGATTACACACAGGTGCACTCTATTTAGTCATTAGCACTCATCAGACAATGTCTATGGGCAACTGATTCCGGAATTGCGCCGCTCAAGGTGGCAGCATGTTGGAGTAGCTCTGTTACTTCATATTCTTTCTTTTTTTAAACTTTAATTCTTCCATTTCTGGTAGAAACTTTGTTTTTGTGGACAACTGTTCTCTCTGGTTTTGAATGCTGTGCAGCTGGAAGGATTTTTGCTGATACTTTTTATTTTTGGACATTTGTTATGATGCATAACCATGGCAACAAGGTGGTTTACAACTGGCAGCAGCTGATTAACATCACAAAAGCTCAAATAAGACCTCAACTACAGCCACGGGACCCTGGTGAGTTGGGGGGAGGACGCCGTGGATCCGGAGCGTCCTCTGGGTCGTAATGTCGTGCAACTGCGGAGCGTCTTCAGTCAGAGGTTTCTTCAGATCTGCAGAGCGCTACAAGAGATCATCCCTACCCACAGCCATCAGCATCTACAACAAATCTTTGAAGGAACTTGCATAATGAGTTACAACAACATTTAATTTCCCTTTGGGATTAATAAAGTAATTTTGAATTGAATTTGAATTTGAATTTGACTGCACTCAGACCAAAGGGGGGTGAATAATTACGCACACCCACTTTTCAGTTATTTATTTGTAAAGATGTTTGGAATCATGTATGATTTTCGTTCCACTTCTCACGTGTACACCACTTTGTATTGGTCTTTCACGTGGAATTCCAATAAAATTGATTCATGTTTGTGGCTGTAATGTTACAAAATGTGGAAAAGTTCAAGGGGGCCGAATACTTTTGCAAGCCATTGTATATAGAGTTCCCGCTTCATTCTACTGCAGCCATCTGTGCGCCTCCGATGGCTCTCTTTTTTCCCCAAACTCATAACTTAAAATAATTATTAAAATTTTGTGTTACTATAATTACAGTCGAACGAAATACAGCAATTTAAACTGAATTATCACAACGTGTTATGGAAGATAATTGTAAAAAAAAAAAAAAAAAAAAAGAGTCTCGAGACAGCTTGCTATCGAAATGTATGTAAAGCCGAGTGGAGGATGTTTATTAGCCTAGTCTAATCTGCAATATGTTTACATGTGTGTAACATTGACTGTATAGTGTATAATAATGTGTCAAGTATTAAATTCCCTGTATGAAAAGTGCTTTCTGTGCACTGTATGTGTGTTGAATGCGTGTGGATGAAAGTGCCTTGTGTGTGCTGCTATGAATGGATTAATACGGTAATAATTGTAATTTAATAATTATTTAAATTCTACTCTCCAGAAATGACTACAAATAAGGCCACGGTCGACAATATCCTGATACAGCCGAGGGCGGAGGGCTTGGAGTCAAGTCAGGAGCAGCTTTTCACCGTTTTTGATTTTTTTTTTGTTGATTTTTTTATTCTTGAAAATAAAAGTTGTTAAAGATTGTGAAAGCCTTTCTGTTTCTCCCGCAAAAATATGCTTCATTATCAAAACAAATAATACTGATCCTCAGAGAGTTTGCATCTTTGAATTGATAATAGGTTAAGGTTAAGTTAATTGAACATTTCTATTAAACAACATAGGCGAACACCTTCATAAATGAATGGCTGCAGTTTACACGTTCTGTCTCCGCAGCAGAGTTCAAGAGGGGATTCTGCGCAATCAACCCAGAATCCGTTTGACAGACTAGAGGAATAGAATGATAAAAAAACTCAACAATCTTCCCTTCATCTCTGCACGGAGCCCGGCATCCGCTCCGTAATTTGGGCATTGTGCTGGACCTTTTCAGAGCTTTAAACTGAAAAAAGGGTATTATTCCTTTAACTTGTAAATAATACGACTAAGATATAGCCTACTTGATCTCACTAGTGACCAGGTTTCATGCACAACAAATGCAATATTTGTTTTTATACGGCTTTAAAGACAAACCGATCGCAAAATTTGTGGAAATGGGCCAAAAACCGCACAGTGTATGTCCGTCTTTCCTCTGGGAAGCATGGAGCTGGTAGCGCAGCATAATTAGAACACCTTGCATTAAAGAGGATACTGAATATATGAAAATTGCGCTGGTGGATGCACGTATTTCTGCACCTGAGCCCGGCTGGCTTCCAAGGTGAATTATTTCCCCACAGAAAAATAAGCTGAGAGAGTTGTGGGTCTGAGAGGGCGGACAAGGTGCTGCTGATGCCACGGGGAAATAATTATCTCAGCTGCTATGACAGGATAAGTCAAGTGAATTCTTATCTTTAATTTTAATCATCTTAATATATTTGATCTTATCTTAAATTTTTTTTGTCAACAATTTTTTTCTCACACTTTTCTGTCAGTTTTGAAAGGGTAAACGTTTGTGCAAGATGCCCTGCAGCCTGCAAACACAAACCTGTCGTTATTTTCATGAATAAAAAGTAAATAAATAAATAAATAAATATCCCGCCCTATGCTTTTTTTTACAAATTGCGCACTGCATATCAGCAGTAAAATGTTATAGTGATCAAACAGACAAGGGGAAAACAATTAAACTTACATTTTTTAATTACAAACATGTTTTACTTAGGCTCACACATTATTCAATAGTCTAATATATCAAACTCAGAAAGACTCAGACAGAATGCGTTAGGTTGAGCTCAGGTCCACAGCCAGATAGCCTCTGCTAGCTTCATGCGGCTGCGCAGCCAACTATTAGCCTAGCCGATGGGCCAGGCAGCGACGTAAACAGCCTATTAATCAAAGTCCGCCCCTCATTAATTATGCAAGATTTAGAAAATTTATCCTACAATAACCAGCCTGGTGCCTCTGATTGTTTTTAACCCAGCGTAATAACAGGAGCAATATGTAGCTGTAGACAGTTTTAAAAAATTAGGCACCAGGCATTAAAGTTGTTTTTAACGTGTCTAAAATGTAATGTATTCCAATGGGGGACTAGCGGCTGTATGGCGGTACTACAGCAATGGCGGCCCCCAGTGTCGTAGTCAAAAAGCAGAGTAGCCAGCTGCCATTGATGGGGGGTATGAGTGGGTGTACAGCATCCTTTTTTGTGTGTCTTGGTGTGCAGATGAGAACGTATGTGTGTAAGATGAAGGGAATGGATGACTGTGTCTGTGTGTTCCTGTGTATCTGTCAGGTTGGGTCTTGGGCTGCCTTCTGTCCAGGCACATCTCAGGCCTCCCACCAAATGAGGGGCCTATTTCCCGACTGATGCCTCTACCCGCCGGTGCGTTGATGGCTCTCTGTGTCCGGGGTTTGGTGCTCGGGTGGCATGCCGATTCATCCCTGGTGCCTGCCTGGCCAGGCCTGGGTGGACCGGGGTATCTTTCGGCCGCTGCGCTGAACTGGCCCCGCTTTGGGAGGGGTGGGTTTGGGCATTGTTTGGTGGTAGCTGTCGGGTGGCTCACCGGGGGTCGGATCGGGCGTGTGCTTGGTGCTTGGTCAGTTCATTGGTGGGTTTGGGTGACCTTGGTTGTGGGTTTGGTTGACCTTGATTGCATGCTTGGTGCTCTGTGGTGTGCGAGAGTGACATTTAGGTGCTGGTTTGGTGTCCGGTTGCTGGCTGGTCTTGGCCTGGTGATGCGTCCGTCCGCTGGGGCTAAGGCATGGGGCGGGAGGGCCGTTGGGATGTCGGCTGTTGGATTGGCCTGGGGTAGCGGCGGAGGATGTCAGCCATGGCTGGGCCCATGGCTGGATCTGCCCTGGCTTAGCCTGGATCTTCCTCCAGGGCTCTCCTCTGTCTTTCACTTCATGCTGTTTTATGGTGCCCCCTACTCTCCTGAACTTCTCCAGAATGTTTCTCCTTGCCACCACTAGCCTCTTCTGGGTCTCTTGTTTTTTGAGTCTGACAAAAGCCGCAGACTAAGCAAAATGTTGAACATCTCTATCCTGTCCTCAATTGTTGTTTAGTTAAATCTGTCGCATAACTAAGTACTCTGGGGCCACCCACCCACTTGGGCTAGTTCAACAGAAAAGCAACTAGGCCAAGTAAGGCCGAGTGTGGTTGAGTAGGCAATAGTGGAAAAGCGCCCTATAAGTGCTTCAGATCAGGTGATGTGGCCAGCATCAGTTACCATGGAGAGCACTAGGCTTAAACAGAGCTAACTTCCCGAATCGGCAAACTGGCTATTAGCACGATCACACACCGATCTCAAACGCTTCTCTGTTCTTGTGTTTTCTTTAATCCACATACAAAAAGTCAGGATAAAGGGGTCTCTGTGTGTAATTATCACGATCAAATGAATTCTATGCTGTTCTGGCTATGTATAAACAAACAGCTCTCTACACAATCGAAAATGAGTTTTTGCCATTTTCGTTTCGTGAACTAAAACGAAAAATTGGATAAGCATTCGTTATCCGATTTTTCGAAAAAAGAAAAAAACCACTTGTTTTTTCATTTTTTGTTTCAAATGAAAAATGAACTGTCTCAGGGGCCGTTTATATGACAACGTTTTTCAGCAAAACTGAGGTTTTTCTCTCCGATTCGGCCTCTCGTTTACACTACAACGGGAAAACGGGGGGGGGGGAACGCTTTTGGGAAACGGCTTCCAGAGTGGAGACTTTTCAATTCAATTCAGTTTATTTATATAGCGCCAATTCACAACAGATGTCATCTCAAGGCACTTAACAAGAAGTCATTTCAATACATTTATACAAACATTCCAATCAGTTAAAAAGTTTCCTATTTAAGGAATCCCAGCAGATTGCGTCAGTCATTGGCGTGAGGTTGGGTCCCGTTGATGCAGACTTTCCAACCACAGCAATCCTTCAGCAATCCCTCATACTTTTGAAAACGATGACGTCACTGCAAGCCACCTACGGACATGTTGCACTTGCGCACTCCGCCTTTCTACAGAAAAACAACAACAATGGCGGATCCAGGTATGCAGTTACTGCTGATGCAGCTTCTGAAGTTATTTGGTCTCTGTAAGCAAAACTCAGAGATCATCAGGCTTCTATGCGATCGCCAACGGAAACGCATACAGTACGTGCGTCAAATAATCAATATGCATTTATTTGAGCGGAGGAGAACTACATTGTTAGTTATCATGAAATGTTTCTTTTCTGGGTTGTGAGGGGGAAACCTTGGAACACTGCATACTTGGGGCACACTGCCATCTAAAGGCTGGGCATATGTACTACATCGTTTTCCATCGCGCGCCCTGTCGTGTAAACGCAGTGCGTTTTCACCCGCGTATTCAAACAAAAACGGCAATGTTGTCGTGTAAGCAGCCTCTAAATGTACACAGACCAGTGGGTCTACAAGTTGTTGACTCTGGCCAGAGGTTCGTTCACCATCTTGGACTTGCTGTATGCCAGGCTGAGAAGCATCCCCAGGACTGCAGTGTTGTGTGTTCAGTGCCGTGAGCTTGTTCCGTGGGTTCGGAGTGAAGTGTAGCACTCCTTGGCGAGTTCCAGCTGCGGTCTGGGGTTTGGCGCGACGTAGAGGGGTGCGGGAGTCTGACTGCTGCGTCACCTGGGCTGTCAGAGGAGGAAAGTCTGGGTCCAGGGCACTGTATTTGTTCGTTAATGGCAGGCAGGTGGGAGGAGAGTGGTGGTGACTGCCCCATGCACCCCCACCGCAGCCGAACCTAACCATGGACCAGGTAACCAGCAGGACCAGAGTGGAGCTGGTTGCTTTGTCCCCTGCTGAAACCAGTGGTCCTCCTCTACAGCAGAAGTCACACAAGCGTTTGGCACCCCGAGCCCGTTTGGAGACCCAGCAGTGGACCCCCTCTCTAAACCTTCATCGGGCTGGTAGGGAATTGTGTCAGCCATCTGAGCACTATTGGTGGCAGTGAGAGTCTTGCTGAGAATAATGTCCACATCGCGCTCATGCTCCTGGATGTGTTGTAGAGTTGAAATCCTCTGCTCCAGCTCGAGGACTTTCTGACTGAGCCTGACACAGCTATCACGCCCAGGGCTGCGGGTAAGTGAAGGCATGGTGGGGGGAGAGAATTGGTCCACGCACTGCTTATGTATTAAAACATACCCAAAAAAAGCAAAAAAATTTCCACCATTTTTTTTCTGCCATTTAGCAGAAAAAATGCATTTACATATTACTCATTGTCAATCTAATTTGGCTAATCTCAAATCCCAACCAACTTTGACAGTAATTTATTGAAATACTGTTAAGCAGCAGTCACTGTTTTTTGCCAGTTATTGCAGAATTTGCTGCATTGATTGAAGCCACATCAAGCACTCATTACAAAAGCATTGGATATACTGTATATAACCTGGTGGAGCCAATGTATGGTACAGTATATATTGTGTTATTAAGTTGCAACGCTTATGCCAGAGTTTTCTGGCAAAATCCTTGGCAGTCTTTTTATGCTGAAGACCACAATAAGTATGCTACAACAACAAAAAAAGTTGATGTTGAAGAGTTATTTAGTCAAAACAGTCATGGAAACGAAAAGCAGTATTGCCCACCATTTTTATTGCATTTTTGTTAAGGGTGTGAGGGGCTGTAAACTAGCTGGAGAGCTAGCGTAAATGTAGAGCTCTCAACAACAGGGAGGGGTCCTCCGTGCCAACGGTTCCGCCCACAACACAGAGGCGAATTGCTAATAAGATACTGCCACTCTTGAAGCTATGTCATAGCAAACAGCATAAGTTTTGTGATTTTGGCTAAAAATTGCATAATCCTAATATAAAGACCACTGGGAACACTTTAAAATAGCACAAAAGATGATCAGAGTGGGTCTTTAAAGGTTTTAAAAGTGAAAAGGTTTTACTATAACAAAATTACAATGAAATAGTTCATTGAAATGAAACCAATGAGATATCTTTCCGTAAGTAAAAGCTAATACTTTTTGCTTATCCTTAACTAGCATGTATGTTAGCCATGGTTTCTTGTGAATGCATGAATTATATATTTTTTGTGAGCAGGTAATCAAAGCTTTAATTGCTGATGATGTTCTGTCTTGGTGTAGGAATTGGGTTTTTTTGCACCTTCAAATGCTTTTATATGTTTCCATGAGAGAAAGTGAGTTTCCCTCCCAAACATCCTTCCCGGGTTCTCAACCATCCTTGCCCCCTGGTGAGGTCTTCATTGAATCCGCTGCAGTTTGCCTACCAGCCTGGCGTTGGGGTAGATGATGCCACCATCTACCTCCTGCAGCTCTGACTCACCTGCAAAAGCCTGGAAGAACTGTGAGGACATGTTCTTTGATTTCTCCAGTGCTTTCAACACCATCTGGCTGGTACTTATGAGGGACAAGCTGGAGCTTTCAGAAGTGGACCACCACATGTCCCAGTGGATACTGGACTACCTCACAGGATGCCCACAGTTTGTGAGGACACAGGACTGTGTCTCCGACAGGCTGGTCTGCTGCTGTTACAACCAAATTTCTCCCTTTGTGGGACAATAAAGGATTAATTTATTGTCTTTAAACTAATACCGTGCCTATTCATATAGAAGTTAGAAGCTGGATTTATTTAAACCTAAATTGAGCCTCTGTCATTTAAGTTGGATTATTGCCAGAGTACATTTCAATATTTAATTGCTCTTAAACAGCCATAAAAAACAGGATTAGTCATTTATAATCTTACGGAAAGGTGACAGATGCAAATAAAGAATGATGATAAACCAAAGATCTTCTGGGACTTTCAAAGCAAATCAACATAGCAGACTCAGTCTTTTATTCCGTGGATTTTTATCAGAGCAGGTTTCAAATTTCTAATGGGACTAAACCAGCAGCCAACAAGTGATTAATCTGGACTTTTAAAATGTAGCTTGCAAATTAAAAAAGCCCCACAATTTCATAGCTCATATTTTTGCAAAAGAACTTTCCACATTATCAACTGAACTGATCCAGTGATAATAAAGAGCAAAGTGCAAATGTTTTACTGAAAATAAAAGTTTCAATCTTACATAAATTTGCTTATTACAAATCCAGGTTCCACATCACTAATAGACCTAATCTAGACCTGAAAACGGAATTCCATTGGCCTTTAAAAGTAAAGCTCACAGGTAGTTTTCAAAAGAAATGTCCGGGTTTTTCTTTGTTCAATTATTACAAAGGTAGGTTCCAGTTTCCAATGGGCTTTAAAGCTTAAAGTTGATGACTTTTTGGCTTAAGTCAGCAACAAAACCTTAAATATGCTTCTGGGCAGAATGTACAAAGAGACGGGCATCTTCATTTGCTTTCTTTTTTTTCTGGTTAGAACGTATCATTGATAAGAAAGCTGAAATACAATGTAAGACACATTTCCCAACAGTTTTGCTTTCCTTACGTTCAATCTGTGCAGATTCAAGCGTCAATGGCCACGAAAAAACACATCTGAAATATGTTAAACAATGTGTAAGGTTTAATAACCTGCTAGGAACAATATTAAGGACTGCACTGATTAAAACAGTTGCAAACTGACAATAAACTGTATGCAACAACTGGGATCCCAGGCCTCACAGAGATGTGCCTTAGTGTTAGTGCTTAAAGAGACAAAAAGAGGAATTAGAGCAGTACATTGATGTCAGTTTACAAAATAAGCCAACAATTAGCTATCCTACTTGCAATTCCCTGTGTCCATAGTGTTAATAGTCTTGGGCATGTTCCAGTATTCCATTACTGAATAATTGGACAGCACAGTGGGACATTGCTGGGGCCCCCGTCTCTTGCCAAGAGAGAGGTGAAATTCCTATTGATCTCGTGTCTGAATCTCTGATCAATCACCCCAAATCCGCCCCTAGGGATGAGAAAAGGAACAACAGGTGACAAAGGATATCTTTTTGACTGTGTTGGTATTAGTCGGAACACGAGGAAAGATGCGGCCAGAATCATAAGCAGCGTCAGGCTGCAGTTTCTTTCTCACTCAATTCTCAAATGAAAATGAAAAGCTACATTTGGGTGCTGAAACACACAGTCTGGTCAGTTGCTCAGTGAAACCAGCATGGCTTTCCAGGTGACGTGAGTTGCAGAATAGCCTGCCATGGCTTCCTGTAATTTAGTTAAATAAATGATTGCGTTTCCAGTGGTGGTTGCTGCGGCCTTCAGGTTTATGCCTGGCTAGAGCTGCGGCCGATTTAATTAATTTTTAATTAGGAGGGAAAATTGCAGGGCTATTCCAGCGAGACCTTTAAGACATCTGTGCATTTGAGATAACGTTCTTAAATACCCTGAGCCTCCCGGTAGTGGAAGCTTTGAGGGCAATGTGATTCTGCCAGTCTGGGGCTACAGGAGGTAGACAGGGTGCTGTAAAAGTTTTTTTTTTCTTTTCTCAGTGCATGTTTGTCACACTCAGCATGATTAGGGTTTGTTGATTATACTGGACCTACAGTGTCTTGCAAGAATATTTTCACTACTTGAACTTCCTCACATTTTGTAATATTACAACCACTAACATCTATGTATTTTACTGGGATTTTTGTGATAGACTGACACAAAGTAGTGCATTATTTTTGGGTGGCAAAATGTTGAATGTTTTTACAAATAAAAATCACAAGAGTTATTGTGCGCTGTGTGAAGATACTGTATGCTGCCCAGTTTGAATACCTCTGAATAAAATTTTGTGCAATAATATCCCAATCTTCTCTAGCTTTTAGTAGTGCTTTTTCAATCTATCAACCAAAACTGAAACGAGTAAGGCACAACTACAAACCTAAGTCATGGCCATCCACTTAAAATGACAAGAGGAGCAATAATCAGTGAAGCAACCAAAAGACTCATGGTAATTCGGAAAGAGCAGAAGAGATCTGCAGCTTAAGTGAGTGAAGCTGTTGATGTATCAGCTATTGTACTATCATCATATTTGGCCTTTATAGAAGTAGGGCAAGAAGAAAGCCATTGTTGAAAGAAAGCCATACGGAAAGGCAACTTTATTTGTATAGTAGTAGCAATAAAAGCATAACACACAACATTAGAGACAAAACATATGACACACTAAAACATGTGACATTCCAGCTATTATTAATCACTCACTCAAAGGCAGCTCTAAACAAATGGGTTTTTAGCTTTGATTTAAAGGAACTCAGTGTTTCAGCAACTTTGCAGGGGTCTGGGAGTTTGTTATATAAGAAACTCAAAGCTGCTTCTCCATGTTTGGTTGTAATCCTAGGGGTGATTAGTAGACTGGAGTTGGAAGACCTGAGTGGTCTGGGGGCAGGCCTGGCGCCATGGGCGGGCCTGGGTGTTATTAACTGCTAACCATGCAATGTATTGACTCTGGTCCACACTCCATACCAGTGGGTGGGGGTAAAGCACCAATAAGTTGTTTGCAGGCCGTTTATAAATGCATAGAAGAAGAAGAAAAAGTGTGCTGTATTATTTGTTAAGCCTAGTTTATGCTTCTCCATCAGCAGGTTTGCACCCACACGCAAACATATTGAGGGAGACGTTTTCCTTTTATACTTCTTTGTTGGTGTGTCAGTGTTGCAAAGCATTTCTCCGCCAGGACAGCAGGGGGTGCGGACGTTTTCTTGCGGGTCTGTATAGCATTGCAATGATGTCTCTGGTCGACGACAGTTTATTTACTTCAGCTTGTGAATGCACATCCCCCCAAGGAGCAATGGCTGACAGAAAGCGAGTTTTGATTGAGTTTTGAAGTGCAGCTTATAGAATAATCTAAAAATGCATCTAACCAAACAAACACAGCAGTCTGTTTTGTTGTTCTCTACACCGTCTGGTGTCCAAAATTGCCAAAAGACTATATTAGATAAACTAGCCTTGCAATATAAACAATCTAGTGTCCAAAAGCTGCATTGACTACTAATGACACCGAGTATAGAGCACTGTTCTGGTGAAATTATCTTGGGCTGACCAATCACAGAAGTGTGCACTCTGTTGCGTTCGAGGGCTAGTTCAAAAATTTGACTCTGCTACATCCGTTCTTGCGTGCCTCTTGGAGAGCCCTTGCGTTGACAGATAATGGCACTACGTTTCTCCGCATCTCTCCAGATAGAAAAGCTTAAACTAGGCTATAGGCTAACTTGCATACTAGCGCTTGTTTTGATGAAACTTTGTGAGAAATACACAGAAGGAAGAGTGGCGGATGATGTTGGATTTCAGACATGGGACTTGTTGTGGACTAACTATTTTAAAGGAGGGAATTACTGGACCATTGTGAATGTAAAAAGCCAGTTTTTGTTCAAGATGGCTCTGTCCTGTGTTTTTAGATGTGGCTTTGAAGGCTAGGTTGCCCAATATTTGCTCTCTGAGTGATTTGACAAAATTGTGAACTGTGTCTACAGTTGTGATTGTATCATTGATTGGCATACATCATTTGAATCAGAAGTCATTGGAAGCACTGTGAGGTTAAGCGGGCCTCCTTTCAAAGCAGAAGAGAGCTACTGACATCTGGTAGCAGCTAGCGAATGTTACCCACGGAATGATGACAACTTTAATTCCGGTGCTATAAGTGTTATTTTCTGTAACACAAAACAGGGCTTCAGATGAGCAGTGATTCAGCAAAACACGTTCTCTGACTGAGCTCCTCACTGCTAGCTTTCTTCTTCTGCTATAAATTCCTTTTACTACAGCTCAGCTACCAATATATCAGCAGTTTGCAAAACAGATATAAAGTCCGACATTAGAAAATAAATTGTCATCTCTTTTGAGCAAAACACAGTTTTAGAGTACAGTTTCAGACACCAGATATAACAATATACAACAATCAACAATATAGAACACACCACAGCGCTGTAATAACGTGATGTCACTGTCCCGCTACTGTGAGCCACTTAGCTTCAGAGGCTAACTAAACTTACCTAAGAAACGCTAGAAATTTGGCAACTTTGCTCTAACTTCACAAGATAAAACGCAGCCCCATACAACACCATAGAACATATAAAAAAGTCTGTGTGCTTAACCTCACCTGTAACACAAAACAGGGCTTCAGATGAACAGTAATTCAGCAAAACACGTTCTCTGACTGAGCTCCTCACTGCTAGCTTGCTTCTTCTGCTATAAACTCCTTGGAAGCATCAGCCAGTCTTCCTCGAACCTAGACCATTACTGCCATCTACTGACGGAAATAAGTATTGTCCGATCTTTGTGTCTAAAACGAGTGTGGTTTTAAAAGAATAACTGAGATTTATCTAATATATTTATAAATTAAAAGATTAGATTAATGTTGAAAGATGAACAAACTGCTGAAAGTTAAGGGTGCCACACAAACAATATCAAAATAGTTGACAGCAGATTTGAGCACAGCAGCGAGAAGTACTAATCACCCGCAGTCGCAGTGCTTACAAAGATCTCTATAAAGGATAAATGTCTCACTCACGTACTCAAAAAAGGCAGATTTGACCCAGAAGTATGTAACACACTGTCAACAGGACATAAAAATGCAAAAGGGTTAAATAAAAACTGGGCTCTCCCTATAATAACCCCCCCCCCCCCTCTCCCTAGCTAAATTGCTCTGGTGCCAATTCTGTCTGGGGGGTTGATATAGTGGCAACAAGTCTTCCACATACTTTGGTGCTAAGACATTCAATGATTTATAAACTACTAAAAGTATTTTGAAGTCTGTTCTCTGAGCTACAGGGAGTCAGTGAAGGATTTTAAAATTGGGGTGATGTGCTCTACTTACCAACTCTAGCCTACTAAACATCCTTAGACTCAGAACTAAACATGGAGAAGCAGCTTTCAGTTTCTATGCTCCCCTTATCTGGAACAGACTTCCTGACGAGTGTAGAGCTGCTGAAACTCTGAACTGCTTTAAATCGAGACTAAAAACCCATTTGTTTAGAATTGCCTTCGATTAAATGATTGATGTCATATGTATGAAATGTGTTCATGCTCTCTTGCTTTATTGATCTTTCTCTTACTTTATTGTGAATCATGTGTAATGTGTCTTTCTTTAACTTTTAATTTCCATTGTTTTTTATGTTTTTTAAATCACCAAATCATGTAAAGCACCTTGAATTACCCTGCTGTTGAAAGTGAGGACACTGTTGCAGTAATCAATCCGACTAAAGATAAACTCATGGATTGGTTTTTCAAGGTCCTGTTGTGACATTTGTCCTTTAATTCTAGAAATGTTCTTCAGGTGACAGAGGGCTGACCTTGTTTTTGCTTTTATGTGACCCTGGAGATTCAGGTCTGAGTCTTTTACTACACCTAGATTTCAGGCCTGATCTGCACCTTCTAGCTGTATTAACTGAAGCTGGGTGCTGACTCTTTAGGTCCAAAAATAATTACTTCAGTTTTGTTTCTGGTTAGTTGGAGAAAAGTATGGGTCATCCATTCATTTGCTTAATGCATTTACTTAGGGGTTTGGATGGGCTCAAAGTCATCTGGTGACATTGTAATGTAAAACTGAATATCATCTGCATAGTTATGGTAACTAATCTTATTGGTTGTTATACTCTGAGTTAGTGGGAGCATGTAGATATTAAATAGGAGGGGCCCTGGGATGGAGCCCTGGGCACCCCACATCTGATTTCTGTCTGTTCTGATGAAGAATTGCCTATTGACACAAAGAAGTTCCTGTTTTTTGGTAAGACTCAAACCATCCAAGTACTGTACTAGAGAGTACAACCCAGCTCTCCAGTCGTTTCAATAATATATCATGCTCAACAGTGTCAAATGCTGCACTGAGGTCGGTCCAAAAATACCAGTACTGTGGTTCTACCACAGTCTGTATTTATGAGGATGTCATTGAAAACTTTGATGAGGGAAGTTTCAATGCAGTGGTGAGCCTTTAGTTCTGCATTAAGAGTTCCTGTTTCCAGCTTTGTCATGAAAAGGGGGCACAGCCAGGATTTGGCAGAAGGTGCTCTGTTCAGATAAGACCGATATACGTATAACTTTCACTGCAGATCATCCTTAATGTCTCCATCCCCATATTGACACATGGTGATGGCCACATCATGGTGTGGGGAAGCCTGTATTCAACAGGAACAGGTAACCTGGTTAGAGTTGATTGAAGATGGATGGAAAACTGAGGAAGGTGCCTGTTACAGGCTACAATGGAGTGGGTTCAGATGAAATCATATTCATGAGCTAGAATGGTCCAGTCAAAGTCCAGACCAAATCTAATTCAGAATCTTTGTCAAGACTTAAAAATCAACATTCACAGACCTTTCTCCATCCAGTCTGACTTAGAGACATTTTACACACAAAAAACAGAACAAAACACTTTGTGTTAACTTATCAAATAAAACCCCAGTAAAACATATTAATGTTTTTGTTTGTAATGCTACTAAATGTATATGTACTTTAAATACCTTTGCAAATTGACTGAATTTAAATAGAAGCTTTCCAGTGACATACTCAAAGCACTTGACACTACAGATGCATTCACCCATTCCCACTCACAGACACACCTTTATACACCCACATATGACACGAGGAAGCTGGAATCAAACCTACAACCTTCTTATTGCAAGAAAACTACTCTACCACTGAGCCACAGTCATCACGTAAGGCGGTATCGCTCAAAGCCTCTACACTGACCAAATCTTGTTGTTGCCATGTGCTGCATTAGTTGACTGATTGATTCCCTCCTGCTGTTCTGTACAAACACTTACATATGTGCAGGATTTATTAATTTTACACACACACTCCCACTCAGTCCCACTCTCCGCTGATGAATACATTGGGCTGCCCTGTTTTGTTTCATGCTATGTAGATGGCACATTTAGCTCTTAGCATGCCGTGGCCAGGCCTTGATGTATGGCAGTGATGGTTTGTGAGAACGCCGCACGCGGATGTTCAACAGCCTGTTGGGGGATGTTTTACTGCCCCGACAGGCAGTATGTTGTCACAATGTGTTCAATATCGCCACGCGTCAAAATTTACTGCAGTCTCCCAGCACTTTCCATTTATTGTATTTTATCGTTGTGGCGACACGCATTGATCATGGCAAATAATACTTTTTTATTATTGAACATTACCTCATGCACTATGTAATCAGATTTATTTACTGTCCAACATGTCTGTACTGTGGCAGATATGAGAGCAGACATAGGGAAGAGAAGCTGGATGCTTCTTGGATAATATCCCTGAAGAACTGTCGATCTGAGATAGAAATGCTATCTGTGTTTGTTGTGCCTGAGAGAAACATCTGACCTTCTCATGGTGATCCAGAATGACATGTTCTTGCAGAAAGGCTGAAATCTGATTGCAAAAAATCTGGCTCAGATTTGATCCTGCAGTGCACCGAGCACATTCTAATTAATATTCATTCCTCTGTGAGAAGGTGAAGATGAGAAAAGGTAGATGGCACACTGCTGCACATTAACAGATGTATGTTTTATTAAAACGGCGAAAATCTTCCAACAATTTTTTTTCTTTTCATCGTTTCACAGATCTAATTGGTATATGCTCTGAAATCTCCCCTGTTCGGAGCAGCACTTTAATGCGGATTTACATTTTATAACATTAACAAATGTGTTACTGAAAGAAGCATGTTGTTGGAGGAGCTGATGGCAGGGCATGGAAGTGCCTAATTAGGCTGCTGTCCAGGAGGCTGCGGCGTGTGTGAGAAACGCCCTGTCTCTGGCATTTAATCTTATCCTGTCACATCCACTTTGCCTCTCCCTTAGCCCCTAGAAGCACTCTGAACGCATGGCTGAGGGACCACCTGAATGCATCGCTGTAATTTTCTCTTTGCGGGATTTACGCTCAAATGCCTCACTCATGACATCGGCCCGATGGTCCTCCAGGCTGAACCGGCTTTGCTCTTCAAGTAATGAATAAAGCACCACACTGCATTGAAGAGGTTTTAGGTTTATTTACAGTGGTTCGCAAAAGAGTACACATTTCACTTAAAATGCTATCTTTATGAGACTCAAAAAAAAGAGCATGAACAATTTCTTAACTTTTTCCACAAATAATTTGATATTTATCTTGTACAACTCAAGTGGAAGACAAATGAATTTGCTAAAGGAAACAAGTGAAAAAAATGAAGTATATGTGCATACTTAAACTATCACTTAGTTCAAGCACTTTTAGAAACAAAAACAGCTTTTAGTCTTTTTTGGTAGGAATCAGCATGCCACATATTGAGTTTACCGTGTGTTGAGTTTGTCCACTTGAAAAAAATTCTCCAAATCTATCAGATTGTGAGAACATCTCATGTCAACAGCCCTCTTCAGGTGAGCAAACAGAATTTTCAGATTTACAACTGACTCAGCCATTTAAAAACTCTGATGTGCTCTCATTCTCATGCAGATGTGGATGTATGTTTGTACTCATTGCAATGCTAGAAAAGAGGACCATCTTCAGTTTTCTAGAAGACACCTGAAGGTTTAGGGTCAAAACTGGCTGATAGTTGGAACCATTTATAGCTTTTTATACACTGATCAAAGTCTCAGATCCATCTGGAGAGCAGAAACCCCAGAGTGTGATGCTGTCAGGATCTATGTTTTGGTGTTTGTGTGTTTAGTGTTCCCTTATACAGGATATTAGTTAAAGATGTGCTTAACCTGCTGCAGGCAGCGCACCTGGTGGTAATCAGCTCTTTGTTTGTTGTGAAACTCAAGGAACTAGCTGACAACCATTTGTGGCTTCATTCTTAACTGTAACTGGTAGAGTTCAAGCCTTGATTTCCTTGAAGTTTCCTGTGGTTAGGTTTTTATGTCCTCCTATTCTCCAACTTACCTGCTTGTCTCCTTTGGTTTCTCCCTGGCCAAGACTCGCCTCATTGTGGATTTCCATTAGACCTTTCAAGTTCCATGGTTGCTCTCTGCCTGCCTCCTCTTCAACAAACCCTGTTAAAAAGCAAACAAAGACAAGAGGAGGACAAAACCTCCGTACCTCCGTAGATCCTGCAAGCTCCCCCACGCCAATCTTGATGCAACAAAATGTAAGCCAAAGATCTGCTGTCGAATTCATTTCCAGATCATTCTCTTCACCTGATCATCAAACATTTTCTCCTTCCAGATGCTCTCGCACCAAAACCAGAAGAATGGATCGTGACCACTTTGCACATTCTATAATTGTTGAATAACTAAATTAGTAAAATTGAAATAGATCAATTTTACAGTCTTCTGAATCTGATTTCCGCACGTGATAAGAAAGCTTTAAAATCATGACAGATACTGCCTTCCTGAACCCGTTCTGACTTATAATAATAAGAATAATTATGCAGTAAGGAGCAGCTTTTGTAGTGCCCCTATTTTGGCACATTGCCTCCAACTCATTGTGACATACTACGTGAGTTATATATACCAGTTTTGGGGAATAACGGAATATATGTACCACCGTTACGTATTTAGAATACAAATTATGAATAACTGTATTCCATTACAGTTACAGTTTAAATAGGTGGTAATTTGAATACAGTTACTTTGAATAAATTAATGTATTACATAATGTTATTTTCCTGAAAAAAGAGAGAGGCTAATAACAGCTAATAACAATTGTAGCCAGTGGGTGTGCAGTCTTTTTGCCCACCTGTCAGACGCTGGGGATGGGAGCTTAGGTGTGACACGTGAAGGGTCAACGTGCGTATATAAACAGAAGAAGTCAGCTAATGTTGGTGGCGTTGCGTCGCAAAATAGACCCAGAGCCAGCAGTGCCCAGGCAGGAATGCATTCATTTCTTAAAAATGTAGACACCACTTCATATTTAAAGAGGAAAGGGATGGGAGAAATGTGTATGTGCAATGCAAACTATGTTTGCCAGCAACCAAGCTGCTCTCAGCGTCGAAAGACTACACCTGCAACCTGAAGAAACATTTAGAAAATATAAAATATTTAAAATATAACTAGCATTGTTAGCCTACTGCATTTACCTTGTTTTAGGTGTGGTAGCCATAGACATATATAAAGAGTAGACACCGCATTGACCTCTATTGGCGCTGATGAGCGCCAATTGGCAGGATCTTGGACCGGTATTTTGCCGCTACACTTAGTAGTTTGTTTGGTAGATGCAATGAAGTGCCAGCGCATTTATTAAATCATAACTCGCTAAATAGTACACTGATTTTCACATGCTGTTTTGTCTGCAAACGGCAAACATTTAGCTATGATTCAGGGCAGATGGTTCGGGCTATTTCTATATTCATAGTTGCCTTAAAGGTAATAGAATATTCTGAATTGCTCATAAAATGTATGAAAAACACACACAATGATATAAGATAGAGAAGCAGAAAGTACTACTCAGCCATTTTATGTTTGTTCAATACTCCACTTTTTAGCTTTTTAAATAAAAAAATGATTAAGGAAAGATTGGGCTTTTTGAATCATTTTTAAGCACACAAAACATTTTATGTTAAATGTCTATTCAAAGAGATTTGGACTGAACAGCCAATTGGTAGAGAAAAACAAACAAGAATTTGAAGGATGTGATTCATCCATCCATCCATCCATTTTCTTCCGCTTATCCGGGGTCGGGTTGCGGGGGCAGCAGCCTAAGCAAAGAGACCCAGACTTCCCTCTCCCCAGCCACTTGTTCCAGCTCCTCGGGAGGAACCCCAAGGCGCTCCCAGGCCAGCCGAGAAACATAGTCCCTCCAGCGTGTCCTGGGCCTTCCCCTGGGCCTCCTCCCGGTGAGACGTGCCTGAAACACCTCACCAGGGAGGCGTCCAGGAGGCATCCTGACCAGATGCCCGAGCCACCTCAACTGACTCCTCTCGATGTGGAGAAGCAGCGGCTCTACTCTGAGCCCCCTCCGGATGACTGAGCTTCTCACCCTATCTCTAAGGGAGAGCCCAGACACTCTGCGGAGGAAACTCATTTCAGCCGCTTGTATCCGTGATCTCGTTCTTTCGGTCACCACCCAGAGTTCGTGACCATAGATGAGGGTAGGAACGTAGATCGACCGGTAAATCGAGAGCTTCGCCTTTCGGCTCAGCTCTCTCTTCACCACGACAGACCGTTAAAGCGCCCGCATAACTGCAGATGCCCCACCAATCCGTCTATCAATCTCCCGCTCCATTTTTCCCTCATTCATGAACAAGACCAGTGATGTGATTCATGGAGTTGTAAAAAGTATGACAATGTATTAAGTATTCCAAAGCATTTAGAATATGTTGTTCACATTGAGAAACTTAATGTAATGCATTACAAACTACATTTTGGGGCATGTATTCTGTAATCTGTAGTGGAATACATTTTAAAAGTAACCTTCCCAACACTGAGTACAACTATTGTACTCTATTCCTAATCTTTGAACATTGAGATCTTTCTGATACTTCATAAACACTACAAACTATGGCTTTAACTAAATGATCCAAGCGTGGAAAAAAACAGGACAGATTTCTGATTCGCCAGAGTTTGTTTGTCCGTCTGTTAGCAACATAACACAAAAGGTTTAAGGTAGATTTTGATTACATTTTCAGGAAATTTCTGTAATGGAACCAGATACAATTTATTAGAATTTGGGGGTGATCGGAAAAAAATGCAATCATAGAAAAAGTGATTTTCGTGAATAACTTTTGATCTAATATTGGTATCAGTGTAAATCCAGCAGCTAAAAGTATGTTTTCATGGTCAAGGAATCTAAAAAAAGTGTGAGTTAGATTACAACATTGGGGGGGCTGAGCTGCCTTGGCAGAGATATGTGCTCTCCGAGTGTTTTTCTGATTTCTATACTGCAACGTCAAAAGTGAATCCTGAACTTTATTCTAAATGTGCTTGAGCAAAGTATTTGCGAGTGTTTGCTAGTGAAAACTTGTTACTATAACTTTTTAAGTTGTGTCATCTTTTATGACACAAAGTGCCATTTTAACACATGCAAGAGTATGTAAGTGTATCTAAATAGGATTAAAGTACTTTCTACTTTGATCAGTACAAATTAGGAAAAGAAAAACTACTAGAGGACCAACCCATGGCAGCAATCCAAAAATTATTCCTCACACATTTTTGTTTTGCAGAGTGACAGAGATGTAAATTGTCTTCTGGTCTTCACAACATCTCATCAATGAGACATGGAATCGGGAAAAAATTGCAGTGACAATAACTGTCAAACAGTGACAGGCAGATGAAAACAAACAAGCAAAAAAGAGCAATGATGTCTGATAAGATAAAAAAAAAGTTGAACACGTTATTTGTCAAACAATCGTCATAATGCAGGGTGTTCTTCACACGGTAAATGAACAATTTAAGGGGTACAACCACAGTCAAGAGCCCAAGGCCAAGCTCAATTTAAAAAATGGAAACTAACCAAACTAACTCAGGATAAACATCACAGTGTAAAATTCTTATGATTGTTTCAGTTTTATTTGACACTTTTTTGGCTCCACGACAAAAGAAAAATTATTCAACTGCTGAATTCTTTTTCAGAGATGTAACCCTCAGTTGTTGCTTTCAGAATCCATTCCACAGAAAATAATCCACCAATGCAGCTGCCAACAGTCGGAACTCATTTGCATAATCCTGATGAAAAGATACAACTGGGAATGAGCCAGGAGCAGAATAATTAATACTATGCTTAAAATTAGCATTTTACTATCCTGCATTTTTTTTTTTAAGAACAAGTCACCCTGCTCTGGTTTTTATTAAATGCATGTTCTTTAGTTCCTAAAATCCCCAGTTTCTCAAAGAAATAATTCTAAACTCATACCTCTCAGATACATTCAGAGCCTATTGAAGCAGGGAATCGAAAAACAAAACATGCGCATGCGCAACCATATTTGGAGTGATCCCTACGATATGAATTGGTTGAGAACAGCTCATTTCTGATCACTCTTACTTTCCCTAAAGAATCCTGCAATGCAAGAAAAATGGGAGGGATTCCCCAAGAAAACAGACAAAACGTTGTTCTCTATTTGAATAATTTCTTGTCACAGAGTGGTTTTAGCTTAAGACCAGAGATCATGCTAATGTTACAGCGTAGACCTACGGTATATACCTCTGAAGTAGCAGTGGGCGATATAAACGGTATAAGGTAGAAATTATATAAATGTAGTCAATGGTAGAGATTTTGACTGTACTAGCCTACCGTTGATGATGTCCCTAAGTACTCTGTACCAGGTTTGCAAGGAGGATAAATACTTATGTTCATTGTTTGTATTTACATTTTATGTTGTACGTTTAGAATTTTCTGTTTTCTTTTAACGAAAAAGAAACATGTTGAACTGGAAGTGTTTTTGATTTAAACATGTGACATAAACACCTTTATTTTTGTACATTGTTAAATTTAGAAATAAGTAATCAGGAAAGCAGAAAGAAAAGTTATATCTTTTTTTACAGTTTGCATTTCAAACGATTTTTAATTTTGTGTTTTCATAACATTTAGCTTGTATTTAATTTAAAATAGCTTCATCCTTATTTATATTGTGAGAATGTTTGTGTAGCATTTTTCATAAAAGATTATTAAACATGTTGCACTATAAGTGTTCTTAAAATGCCATTCTATAGAAAGAATATATAATATTTATAGAAAAGAATATATTGCAATGAGTTACCTCATCTGCTTCAGATTATATTGCAATATAGATTTAAGGCCATATCACCCAGCCCTTATCTAAAGCCAAGAGTCAGTGCAAAATTTCTCCTGATGTCTGTGGATTTCGTGAAGTAAACTAGCCACTCCCCTCAAACTATCCTTCTCCCGCACAAGAACCATCTGCACCGGCGTGCCCCAGGGGTGTGTTCACTCCCTACTCCTCTGCTCTCTGACCACACTTCTGACATTCACATTCAGGAGACTGAAATTGGTATAATCCCACACAATACAGTGGAGATGATGGTGTAAATCCAGAGAACTTGCTCCACACTCCACTTAGTAAGTAAGATAACTAAGTAAAACTTTATTTATATTACATTGTTCAAGATATGAATTCACTAAGTGCTTCATGATATCCAACAACACATATAAACAGCAGGAATTAAGAAAAAGCTGATTTAAAAAATTTTTTTAACTAACTTTTAAAATAGACCACAAAGTCCATCAATCACAGGTCCAAAGGAAGAGAGTACTCTGCAACTCTCTAGGGGCCACTGAACAGAATGCTCTGCCTCCATCATTGTTTATTTCTGTCCTGTGGTTATCCAACACTGTCTGTTTTGGCTCATGCACAAAAAAAGGACAGGCCCAAAACAAAACGAACAATTAGGTCTGCAGAGAGGATCATCAGTGCTGACCTTCCCTCCATTCAGATCTTGTACAGGTCTAAGGGTCATGAAAAGGGCAGCTAAAATTTTTGCAGACCCAACACATTCTGGACACATCTCTGTGAATACTCAGATTGCCCAAATCGAAACCATGCATGTGGCAATAATTCAACTTTGACTTCTACTGCTGTTGTAAAGCACGAGCCTGGCGTTTTAAGCTGATTCTGATTGCAAATCTTTGGGTATGGTGCTGGTATGTTGTTAGGTCTCTTAGCTACAACTTTTAGACAACAGTTTTCCCTCCTACTCATTGGACAAATCACTGTAAGATTTGTCCATTGAGTAGGAGGAAAAATAAGTCCAACACTATAAGAATCTTTGCTTTAGAAAGAGAAAATTCAAGCTGAGGATTTTCTTATCCTTTTTTTTGACAAAATTAGGAATGAAAATGTATGAAAAAATTATGAAAAATGAACGGTGAAAATATCTTTCAATATAAGCAGTAAAAGAAGTGTTCACTTTCATACCTGTGAGTTCAAATTTAATAAAAAGCCTTTCAAGACCTTAAAGCCCTCAGATACCCAGGTGTGTCTGGTTCAAAGAAACAAAATAATCAGATTATCACTGGCATAAAGATCAGTGGGGATATGAAGAAATATATTTTTATTTTTTGTTCATTTCTTGCTGCTGCTTGGTCAACTGTAACTGAAAACACTGCAGCGAGAGAAATGTGAATATAAATTAGAAAAATGTTAATGCTGTTTTTAATAGCTTACGGTGATGACTAAAATAATGGCATAGTTATTAAAGTTAAAAGACATGATAGATATGCATTACATTTTTTTGTCATTTGCATTTACATTTCTTTCTTGTTTCCTGATTGTTGGTTATGATTTATTTCTATTTTTACTTTAACAACAGCGCATTTAGCTTCAGATCCAGAGAAAGTACCTCAATTATAAAGGTGCACATATGCAACTGACACTGGCGATTTCCATGTATTTTCCTGAGGTTTCCTGCTGCTGCCTCTCAAGCTCACAATATGGTTACTAACCACATCAACACTCGCAGGTGTAACCTATGGCGATCCCTTTGGAGCTCGGCAGACAGCTGCCTTCACAGTTAATGGTGTCTCAGTGGTGCTGGTTTTTAATAGATGATAATCACAGCAGGATGGGAGGGGGGGCCAGGCCAACACGATTTTAATAGCTTTAGATGGATGTGTGTGTCTTTACAGAGGGATGAGGCAAAGAGAGACAGCGACATTAGCACCTATTCGCACTGACTCTGGGATGACCTTCTTGGGAGAGACGAGGAAATGCCATCTCAATTAGACCAATCACATGCTCCGCTTTTCATCACAGCTGACCATAGTGATCCTCTGAAGAACTTTGACAACTGGATTCTAAAAGCGCTCATTTTAATTTGCAATCCAAAAGTGACACACACTTTCTCAGATTACAAGTGATGCACTGAGTAATCAGTTGATAGATGCTCGATCTATAACTTGGTCAGACGTGATCAGGAAGATTTTAAAAGTTAGGTCTGTGGAATTTCATATATGAATAGTCTTTCATTCTGTACAGTACATATATAATATAATTTAATATGATATGCATTTCTCCAATATTATAAACTTGAAGATATTGGATATAAGTATACCAGGTGATACCTGGCAGTTTCTAGTCCTCTAGGCCTAAAACGAAATTTATAAGACTCTTTTAAAGGCAAGGCAAAGCAATTTTATTTGTATAGCACACTTTCAGCAACAAGGTGATTCAGGGTGCTTTACATGATTAAGAGGTAAAATAAAAACAGCAGTAAAACACAGATAAAGCATATAAAGTCAAAACAGCAATAAAGCAAGAAGCATACACAGATACATCAATGCATTACAAAGCATATAATGTAAAAACAGCGATAAGTATACACAAAACATGATACATCAAAGCATTGCTCAAAGGCAGCTCTAAACAGATACGTTTTTAGTTGTGATTTAAAAGAACTCAGTGTTTCAGCAGCTTTGCAGTTTTCTGGAATTTTGTTCCAGATTAGAGGAGCATAAAAACTGAAAGCTGTTTCTCTGTGTTTGGTTCTAATTCTAGGGATGTTGAGTAGACTGGAATTAGAAGACCTGAGTGGTCTGGTGGGTTGGAATAGTAACAGTAGATCTTTAATATAATTTGATGCTAAGCCATTCAATGATTTATAAACTAGTAAAAGTATTTTGAATTATATTCCCTGAGCTACAGGGAGCCAGTGTAAGGACTGTAGAACTGGGGTGATGGGCTCTACTTTCCTGGTTCTAGTGAGGAACACGAGCAACTGCGTTCTGGATCAGCTACAGCTGTCTAATGGACTTTTTAGGCAGACCTGTGAAGACGCTGTTGCAGTGATCAATCAGACTGAACTAAAGGCATGGTTAAGTTTTTTGAGGTCCTGTTGCGACATCAGTCCTTTAATCCTAGAAATGTTCTTCAGGTGATAGAAGGCTTACCTTATTATTGCCTTTACGTGACCCTGGAGGTTCAGATCTGAGTCCATTACTACACCTAAATTTTGGGCCTGATCAGCAGTTTCTTGCTGTATTAACCGAAGCTGTGTGCTGACTGTTCATCGTTCCTTATTAGGTCCAAAAGTAATTACTTCTGTTTTGTTTCTGTTCGTCTTGAGAAAGCATCCATTGATTTGCTCAAATCATTTACTTAGGGCTTGGATGGGTTCAAAGTCACCTGAGCTGAGTATCAGCATAGTTATGGTAGCTAATCTTATGGTTCCTATTGAAACAAAGAAATCCCTGTTCTTTAGGTAAGACTCAAGCCAGCCAAGTACTGTAGCAGAAAGTCTGACCCAGCTCTCCAGTCGTTCCAATAATATATTGGAAAAAAGTATTTTGGAGGGATGCAGCACTCTTGAAATTGCGAATATATTGTGGAATGATCACAGAAACATCCAAGTCAACAGGGTGCAACAAAGATTTCAGAAGAATCTGATGTGAAGTTCCAGAAACCAATCTTTGACTATTATCGAAATTAAAGCTGGCTGTGTTGGTCACTGTTCTTTTTTTAACTATCCTTCTGAAATTTTAAGTTGTTTACTATTATCATTTTAATCTATAGAAATAGGCAAATAACAATAATCATTTTGCTGCATTATAATTCTACACAATAATAGTTACCCAACAATTGGGCACTTAAACTTTAGATATAATTCTTAGGTGCATTCATTATAATTAAAGTTATTGTAATTTCAAGTGTCAATTTTTAATTTAAGTTTACTTCCCAATCACCAATTGGTAGCATACATTATGGTACTAGTTAGTTTTTCCACCCATCCATTATCTATACCCATCCATCCTATGCAGGGTTGCGGGGCGAGAGGCGGGGTACACCCTGGACAGGTCGCCTGTCCATAACAGGGCAACACAGAGACATACAGGACAAACAACCGTGCACCCACACACTCATACCTAAGGGCAATTTGTTTTTTTTTGTTTTTTACATTATTATTTCTTTATTTTAACGTGCCCTATCCGGTAGGGTGGAGCTCAGAAGTAGTGTCTGAGTACCAAGTAGATGCCCGACAGATTTACTATCACAAGTGGAGCACTACAGTTTTTGCTATAGTACTCCGCTTGATATATATGTGTAAGAAATCTTTATTAGAAATTACTGTGGGTTTGTTTTTCTTTTTTTTTCCTGATGCGCCAGGGACACGGAGATGGAAGATAAAGGGAAAGACAGAAAGTAGATGAAGAGAGGTAGGAAAAACAGGTTAAGAGGGAGAGTTGAAGATATAAGAGAGGAATGGGAACAAAGAAAACCCTAAGGGCAATTTAGAGATACCAATTCACCTAACAGTCATGTTTTTGGACTGTGGGAGGAAGCAGTAGTACCTGGAAAGAACTTATGCATGCACAAGGAGAACATGCAAACTCCATGCAGAAAGTCCCCAGGCAGTCCCCCCTGTGCAGCATCCAGTTAGTTTCTCTTTCAGTTTATTTCATATTCAATAGTAATGAAGCACTTAAATATTAAGCTAAATCTGCAATACTCTTTCTGCAACATTTCAGATTTCTTGCACCATCAATAGTGAATCACTTTTCTTATGCTGGTGGTTGTTGCCATAATAGGTGTGCTAGTAGGGGCTTTTTAAGTTTTTGTTAAAACTCTGCCAACGCTTCAATCATGGCAGAAAGGCTATGAAAAAGTATTTTAGGTGCTGGTTCGATATGTACTTGCAATTCCACTAAAATCGGAAAAGGATGGCAAGTTAAAACTTTACAAAACCCATAGACCAGAAAGTGGCCCAAACGCTAATCTTTGCTTATCTCTACTGACAACATGAATGAAAAAGTACTTAGCTGCAATACCCCTCAAGTAATCTTTTATATTTGATTTCAAACATTTTCCTTAGCAAGGCACATTTAAAGAGGTATGACTATATGTGATATTAATTTAATGAAAGAATTTGAATTAAAGAGGGGGAAAAAACACTGCATGTTACTCCAACCTCAAGATAAAATGTTATTAAAATAATTCAGGCACTTCTTATTGCATTTCTAACTCTAACTCTTTAATTAGAAAGCTGATATGTCAGCTTTGTTAAAGGAGAAGTCCTGTTTTCCACATCATTAATCAACTTGTAATCATTTCAGTGTTCATTTTCCTATTGGCATTTAAAGGCCTTTTACATACTTTGATATACTTGGACACAAGCAAACAAGAATACACAAAAAACAGCCCAAATATGGGTCTATCAACTTCCACCAGACATGCACTCGTTCTACAGGGAGCTTCAAACCCTCACATGGCTTTAAACAATAGAAAATAGTGACCTTGGTTTCACAATGAGTCTGGAAAAAAAACTGGGCCATTATTTCCTTAATACGGGGTACATCTAGCCCTTCAAGCACTTTGGTTTCTGCCTTAGCATTTAACCATTCTTTATTGCTTGCTGACTAGGCTCAAGGCGGCAAGGTCAATTACCAAGGGTTCCCCTAAGAAGGTGCTCTACTTAGCTCATCGTTTTGCATAAAATGGGCGAAAGTAACCATAATGACCCTTGTAAAAGCCATGTGAGGGATTAAAGACTGCCCTTTCTGTTTTCACACACACCACTGTTTGTGATTTTAGCAGTGCTAAGAAATAAAACAAGTAAGGAGAGAGCTGTAAAAAGATTTAAGATCCCACCGTATTAAAATATTCAGCATGCTGCCTTAAACAGTGGGTCACTGCATGAAAAATGTTATAGAGCACATTATTTAAGACTTTCAAAGAAGAATAGAGTGCTCCCCCAGGCTACATTTGGGGCACAATATGAGCTATAGCTGCAATTTCCCACTGCCATTTAAGCATGGACTGAGAAGCGGACTGGAAACAGCAAATACCCGCGAAATATTTGCATAGAGCACCGTCTTAATGACATCAGGTATAGCACAACACTAATCCACCCTCAACCTTCCAATTTCTACTTAACACACAAAAAACTGAAATCTATCTAATAAATGTATTCATGTGCACATGAAATAACATGCACGTGCACACAGTTGCCTCATAAATTCCTAACTTGGCACCACCCAATGCAATCATACTGGCCATGCATGGTGTACTCTACCTCTTACTGGCAGAGCCTTAATCAAAGGTCACAAGTGAAGAAAAAAAAAACACAGCTCGGTAATTGTTACATGCCTAATTTAGTGGAACATTGCATAAGCTTTGGGCTGTTGTCTGCCAAGGATTTATGTTATTGCAGCCCTATTGACTTTCATAACGGTATGCAGTGAGCTATTCCCCCTCTGATGTTTACTACACTCTAAATGTGTATTACATCATATTATATCAATGAAATGGGCTGCACCTCCTGATAGGAGCTGTTGCGACTTGTTGCCCAAGATAAAAATGTTTCCCCGGAAGACCAACGTCCCAGAGCTGCTCTAATACTATATTTTTGAAAAGGCAATGATATTGTGGGGATTTTTCATCTATTGTCCTCCAACAACTACATCCGACTCCGCCCTTACTGAAAAGGCATTTGCTACATGAACTTGAAAAGCCTACTCAGTGGACCTTCCCCCCCTCAGTCTGTGTGCAAGGCGCCCCTGCACACTTGGAAACTAATTAACTGGACATTTAGTTCTGTCAAAAGGCTTGGGACTAAAACGCCCAAAGTTCAGCTCCCCGCGACTCAAAGAGAAATCATTCTTGAGCTCTGGTTAACAAGAATGTCATTTTGTGAAAAAGGAAGTGTTTAATGTGCATTCCAGCACACATTTAAATTGGAACCATTCACAGCTTGCAACAGCTTAATGGAGTTTTGACTTAAAAGACAGCTTTTCAAAAATAAAGATAAAAAAGTGAGAAAAATCAACCATAAATTTGTAAGAATCATTTCATATTGGACCTTGAAGAAGACTTCTTCTGATTCCTGCACTTCTTTTTGAAGTTAATGTGCTTATTAATGATCACTGGGCTACTGACACTAGTAAAATTTAGAGGCGAGAATTAATGATGTAGAATATTGACTGATAAAACTTTCAGAGTAAAAATGTTACGCTATTGATCTTCTACTTAGGCTTTTCATCGAACCAAATGCTTACTACCTTGACACTGAAAGGGGTGTGTATTCGGAGAATTAATGGGTATATTCTCAGGCTTGGGTTTGCCAAGAGTTAGGACTATTAAATCGAACATCTTAAACACAAACAACTGCATTGACAGAGCTAAACATAACCCTACTCTGTGCAGCATCTTGTAGGCAAACATGACAGGTGTTGGGGTTTCTGGTTCTCTCCCGGTGAACACAGTAAGATCGACCTCAGTCTCATAGGGTGTAAGTACATTTCCCTGCTTTGTTCTTCTGTTGCACGGTGTGCCACCTTTATACGACAAACAAATATCCTCTGCCAAAGCTGCAGCAGATCTTCTGAATGAACTCTCATCCCCTGTAATTTGCCTCAGGCTCCATGTGGGTTGAGTCACTGTCAATCACTTAGTTTGATGCAATTCAGAAGATCGAAAAGGAAGCCTATCACCGCTTTGGGCTGCAGAGCATGCCTCCTCTTTTTGGTAAAGGCAGACAAATAAAACCCGACAAACGCACTCTTTAAACTGGCTCCTCTGAATATAATTACTATTCTACAGGTAATCCCTGCCCCCACCACCACCTCTTCTTTTTGCTGCCTCTTTCTCTCTTTGGATGTGCTCATTTGAATAAAAAGCAAAAACAGTGTTACTTAAA
This sequence comes from Valencia hispanica, assembly GCA_963556495.2. Taxonomy (NCBI): domain Eukaryota; kingdom Metazoa; phylum Chordata; class Actinopteri; order Cyprinodontiformes; family Valenciidae; genus Valencia; species Valencia hispanica. Next base: position 19,145,611 of record OY747702.1, read on the forward strand.
TATACGATGTGGTTTCTTTCTTGGACATTATTACGGAGCCCTCACAGAATAGTTGCTGGAGTAAAAACGTCACTGAGCATTACGGCCCGATATACAGAAGGGGCTGCAGACACTGACGATGCTAATGAATGCTTCACGCAGCCTCATTATGAGCCACAGAGAGAGGTCGTTTTTCTTGGCTTTTTTTCCCGTGGAAGTATTGCTTCAGATGAGGGAAATAGGTTGAGGTCCTCAGTGTTAGAATTAAAAAGAATAAAATGCAAAAAAAAAGGAAGAGAGAGGGAGCCATCATTAGTATGGGTGGGATTTATTTATATTAAAGGTCTTAGTGTGTGTTTTTCCTCCAGGGTTTTTGTTTTGCTGTTTTGCTTTACCAGTTCCTGACAAATGAACAGCAAATTAGTTTAAGATTAAAAATCTGTGGCCATTTTATAGACGTAATTATGGCTTGAGTTCCTCTGCCACTCCAGGGAACTCATGCAGTTCGAACATAATTTCCATCCCCACACAGTGAAATAAGGGTTTCATTTCTGTAACCAGGGGTATGGTTCTCAAAAAACAGCCCACCAAGGTACAGAATTGGTCTGTGAGATCATTATTATTTTAAGTGCTCAAAACTGCATTTAAGAGAGCTAAGAGCTTTAGATGTGTACCTTTAATAATCTTAATGCCTTTGGAAAATATCAAAAAAAAAAATAGCTGTGAATTTCACAGTACAGATGGAACGGTGGATTAGTGTTCTGCATTGCCAACTCCAGCCTATTTGATTCAGGCTATTTGATTCTCGTATGCAACCTTTCTCTGCTAATCTTGCTTAATCTTAACCCTAATCTTAATGGTTTATAAAAAAAAGTTTAATAATTTTGAGTAAAAATCACATCATATAGATTCTTCACATAAAGTAAAACATTTCAAGCCTTTATTTCTCGTTATTTTTAATAATTATGACTTACAGTTAATGACAACACAAAATTCAGTGTCTAAGAAAATTACAATGTTATATAAGCTCAATAAAGAGGACATCTAAATAAAAGGGTGGTTCCAGAAAAATATGATATTTTCTTTGCACACTATTCTTGAGTGGGCCTCCTTTTGCATAGATTAATGCATCAATGCAGCCTGGTATGAATGCAACTGTGGCATTGCTGAGGTGTAAGTGAAGCCCAGGTTGCTTTGATACCGAACTTCAGGTTATTTGCATTGTTGGGTCTGGTATCTCTCATCTTCATCTTGACAGTACCCCATAGGTTCGCCATAGGGTTCAGATCAAGTCTGTTAGCCATCAAGCACTAACACTATGGTCATTGAACCAGCTTTTGGTACCTTTGGCAGAGTAGACAGGTGTCAAGTTCCGCTGGAAAATGAATTCAGCATCTCCATAAAACTTATCACCGGAAGGAAGCATGAAGTTGTATTTCATTGTAGTCTATAAGCATCTCATTAGGCTAAAATTGTCAACTTTTAAATCTTTATGATTTTGGAATTAGTTATGATATATTTTACATGTAGGTGCCAAAAGTGATAATGTGTGCATGAGAAACGACAACACAGTGATGAATATGATGAGACTGAGGGAGGGAGCAAGGGACTGTAGCGACAGGACTGGGCTCCCAGTGAGTGCGTTTTGATGAGAATAGACCCACTGCAGCACCCGCCGCTCGTTGAGAAGAGTAACAACTATATGAGCTTTCATGAGCTTCCAAAATTCTCCAGTAACACCAGAAAAATGGTTCTAAATATGGCAAAAGATAGCAAAAAAGGTTGCTAAGTTAGCATCAATAAGTACTTAGTTCTTGCACTAATTATTCTTTTCCAGCATGTCACTCTGCCACTGTTTACTTGTACTAGTGCATATGTAAATTAATAAAAATGGGTTTTCAGTGCTAATGTATGAAAATGTCATCAACATCTGAGGACGTGGAAACTTGTGATGTATTATAATAAAACTATCTTGAAATTAGCATCTTTTAATTGAATTGAATTTAATGCTGATGAACTGGATAGACAAATGGGTGAACCTAGAAATAAATAAATAACAGGAATGACAATTTACAATTAAAAACAGGTGAAAGTACTTTAGCCAAAAAAATATTCACATGTAGTTGTGTAATTATTCTTTTTCATAAAAAAATTGTTTCATGTATAAATAATGTATATCATGAAGTTTAATTATTTAAACATTATCTGTTAACACCAATTTAAGTACCAATTAGTGTTTGTTACACAAAGGTTTGTAATTCAGTTTATTTTATTTTTAATGTACATATATAATAAAACACTTTAAATATTAAGTATGAATAATAATAATAATTTCTTTAGACTATGATTTCAATAAATCACCACTGGTGCATCACTCCATATGAGCAACAAATGGTACGTTTACTTTAATTTTCTGCTTTCAGCTTCCCAGTGGGTATATTTTTATTCCAGAACATACAGGCACAGTAGGAAATTATTCTTTTATAATTACAAACCAGAAGTTAAAAACTGCACCACCTTTAAAGGACAAACTATACAAACTTGAGACCAGTTATGTGCCTCAATTTCTAAGTGTGCAGCACAGATGGGAGAAAAAGGCATCCTATTTTTCATTTGCTCCTTTTTTAATACAGCTCACATGGCCAACAAATTAGATGAGTGAGTATCCCCTCTGTAATTTTATGCACAAGTTATCCATATTTTTGTGTAATAAGCTCGAGGTCCTGAGACAAAAACCAAGCCTGCCAATTTAGACACTCACTTCCAATCTTCTCGCTTTCTCCTTCTCTTCATCTTTTTGATTTCTACAACCTCTTCTTCTTCTCTCCTGATTATTTCTGATGCTGCAGTCTCATCCCCCCTCTCCACCCCCCACCAAGTTCCCTGTCAGCATCTCAACCTCATAATTAGCCAGCATTAATTAGAGGCACTGGCATAATTGTTAATCATTGGTTGCGCTGGAAACATCTCAGAGAACGAACAGAATGCCAAGCATGGCACAGGGGGAACAACAGCTCCGCAATAGGGACAGAGCCGAAGAGATGCATGGAGACGATTGTGAGCACACAAGGAAAGTCTCACACAAAACCTAATAATATGATGTGACGAATTCCCTGAGAACTAAGTTTTGCTTCTCTGTCTGGAGAGAGCAAAGAAGTGAGATCAAGCTGGTAGGTAATTTTTTAATGACTCTGAGCCCTCTCTTATCACCTAATATTATCACTGCATGCACTCCAGCGGATAATTCCGAGAGCAGAAACAAAGCCTGGAACATGGATGTTGGTGTTCAGATTATAAATACTCCTGACGACCACCTCGACGAAAGGCGCGAAAACTAAAGTCATGGCAATAGTTCAATTATGGAGTCCCCTCAGCTCGCAGCGGCTGACTGCACCAATGCCTGTCCATCTCCGATTACTGTCTAATCGAATTCAGCCTCATGTCTGGGTGCTCCCGCGGGTCGGTTCTGGCGGTCGACTTCTGTGATAAAACATTAAAACAAGACACAGCCATTTCATTGCGGAACGAGTCAAAGGGGACATCAAAGACCAGCACTGCCTCACAGTCGCTATCACCCGCTCTATCGGTCTGTATTTGCTCCTGTTTATTCACTTCTTTGCATTTTCCCCACTCCTTCCGCGCACGCCTGTGTCGCTCCATCCCTCTGCATGTCGATGATGAGAGGTGAGCTCAAAGTAGTCGACTGTGCGTTTGTCATGTCATCAGGTGTGAGACGGCACCTTTCAGAGGTTACACGGCTCATTCTTTATTCTCCGTGTCAACTGCCCGTAAAGTTTTACAGCTTTGTGGTAAGACCTCGGCTATTCAAATTATCTTGTCACAATGCATCCCTGAGCAGGAATAAAGCCTTCCTTTATGTGAAACTGTAAACACTCTCTGTGCTTCATGGGGAACAATAGCCATTTATAAGAGTCCAGCAGAAGCCATGTCCAAAGGGGACAGTAAACTTTTTTTCTCTCCCTTGTCCCTTCCTCTCCTGCCTCCCCCCCCCCTTCTTTGTAATTTCCTGCCTTTATTCAACCATCTTTTTTCCAAAGCCTAGCTGAGATCAGGCCGGGTTTTAATGAGAGCCGCAGCCTCAGTCTGAGCCCTCCTCTCTATGCAGCTCCATGAGCCTCGTAATCCGCCATCGATCCTTCCATGAGTTGTTGGTGTCAGCTTTCTGAAATAACAGAAAGACAAAAAAACAAAGCGCCTTTCCAATTAGTCCAGGTTATAATTGGGTTTATTACAGTGGCGGAGAACGACTCAGCAGAGCGTGAAGCATGTCATCGCTTCACTCACCGCAAAGCTCCTCCGAGAGCTTTCGGCAGTGACACGGTGCCCTTCTTGCCAGCCTACATTCTGCCCTTTTTTGCCAGCTCATATCCAAAAGCAGAAAAGCTTTCACTGCCTCAGCTCGCAACATGGAGCAGAGTAAGCACTCTGTTTGAATGTGACTATAATCCTAATTACACACGGACAGTCGTTTTAGCTTACCTCCTCGCGGTATATAAACGTATCTCTCGAAAGAGATGAACTTTGTGCCACAAAATGTCAGTACCTTGCTTGAAAAGCTCAAGGACAGACGAGAGAGATAACCTTTGAGAGGAGTAGGAGTGCTACAATATGTCTTTCAAAGCTTTTGTTCGAACAGTCTGTCTCACCTTTGAGTAATACACTGGACAACTTTTTGATTCTTTGCTCTGCCTTCATGGTGCTGAACTTATACAATGAATTCATTTGAATGATAAAGAGAATAGTTTAAGCACTGAACCACGCATTTATTTTTACAGGGTAATAGCTACAATGTCTGAGAGAGTAACTGTGGTTAATTCACCACTTTTTGGAACAACCCTAGTGGTAGATATGAATATCATTCTCAGTTCAGGTGGCTCAGTTGTAGGGGTGTACTCAAAAAAGTAATAATTAGATACATACCTCAACTTTAAAGTTACAGTTTGTTGTGCCATTGTTTACATTCCCTCACAATAATTTCAATGTATCAGTATGTTCTATTGAGTGACCAGTACAGGACTGACAAGAGCTTTGGTTATAATATTTTCATGAATTAAAATTGTTATACAATAATTAAACCACTTCAAAATGGTCAAGGTTTAAGCAATGTTTTTAACAAGACTTGTATTTAAAAAATAAATAAATATGTTCAAATCAATTAGGTGTTTTTTTCTTCACAGATGGACAATCCAGGGTTTGTGTTGTAAAAAAGAATGTAGAGGCACACCTGGTAGGCAAGACCCTTATGAGTCACGAACAGACTCAACTACTGTTTAAGGTCGCATTTCTGCTGCTATAAAAACTCCTGTTGTACTGGCGGCTGGTTGAATGCTACAAGCAGCTGGATTTGAACTTTGGCTATTATTTGTACCAGTGTTGTTTACACTTGGCTTGATGTAATTTCAAGTGAGCAATCGAATTTAAGAGAAACTGAGCTACGTGCCTTGCCCCAGCTGAAAAATCCCGACATAAAGCTTTCCTTCCACCTTTGTATCTATATCCGCAACTGTTTGAGAAACCAAGATATTGTTCTTAGTGATTCTGGGGAGTTCCCAACCCTTGGTTTGTATAGGTGTTAGTTCTGTAGTTTGCATGTATGTTCTTCTTATGTAAAGCTGCTGTTACACTCCTATTCTGTTGTTACCACTGATGTCTTGCAGCAAGAAGGTAAGGGGTTTGAAGCCCAGTCAGATATTTTCTGTGGAGATTTTACCAGAGATGCATTGAGAGATCTGAACTTGGCGAAGAATCGGAAATTTTCAATTTGATCAGCTCTAAATAAAGCCTCTACTCAAAAACCTTATATTTTTCTGATCAGTCAAAGCACCATATGTAAGCACTACCACGCCATGACAACACTCTTCAGTTGGCTCATGTTACTCAGTAACTATTTTTAGTGTCAGTGAGCTGTTTTGACATGAAGTCGTGTTAAAACATGAAGAAGTACAGAGATGCAAGAAGCGATGCACCGAGAAATCAGGTGCTGAATCAGAGACATTTCTGAATAGTGATCAGCTGTTTGGAAATACAAAAGTCAAATTATTTTCTGATCAGTCAACACACCATACCATAAGTGCTACTGCTAACACTTTTTTCTAGATACAGTACCGGCACAAAAGCCACAGCCTATGTTAAAAACTGAGGGGTAATTTTTTTCCTATCGTAGGAGAGTCATCATGTTCAGAGTATGAGAAGCTCAAAACGTTTTTTAGCAATACAACTATATCCAATTATTCATTCACAGTGATTACACTTTTCAATTTTTAAAATTCACTACAAACTTTATAAAAAACTTTGAAGGAATTTCACAGACTTCTTTTGAAACAAGAGAGGAGAGAAGGCTGTGGTCGGGATAACAACACTGAAGCAGAACTGAAATCACTTGAACGTAAGAGACAGTTCGTAAGATTCATAAATTTTAAAGAATAAAGCCTGAAAAATAGAGCTTCAACAGAACAGCAGCCACATTGTCTCCTAACTTAAAATTTGCTAACAATCTAGACAGGCTCTGTTTTTTATTCATACCTCAAAGGGTTTAGAACCCTAAAATAATACTCCCACTGTTTCTACATACAGCTGTGCACGAACCATTATCGTTTAATTGTTATTACTGTTAAAGTTAAACAAAAAATAGTGACATACACAAGTTTAAGCTAAAATGACAAAATTAAAATCCTGAAAATATTCAACTAACTCAAACTGATTAGGACTCTCCTTCTACAAAGCTCTAACCAAAGCTCCAAATCGTTTTGCCTTTGTTTTAAAGAAATACTTTTATAATGTCTTTGCTTCTAAATTAAATAACAAATGACCTCCAAAGGGAAAGGAGACCGAAAAATATGTTATTGCTGAAGTTATATCTTTTTATTATATTGTTTTTCATTTTTTTTTATTTTTTATTTTTTTTATTAAACGTGTCCTGTTTGGCAGTGTGGAGCTCAGAATTGGTGTCTGAGTACCAAGTCGAAGCCCAACAGATTGACTTTCACAAGCGGAGCAGTACAGCTTTTGCTATAGTACTCCACTTGATTTATGTGTGAAAAATCTTTATTATGAATTGTTGGGGTTTTTATTTCCTGATGTTATGGACACGGAGACGGAAAATTAAGGAGAAGAAAGAAGGAAGATGAAGAAGAGAGGTAGGAAACAAAATGTCATGAGAGAGGGTGAGTTGAAAATACAAGAGAGGAAGGGGAACAAAGAAAACACAGGAAAACATTGAAGTCTGCCTCCATAACCACAGGACGGCAGAGAGAGGGGGAAAAACAAAACACGAAAAAGGAACATTGACAAAACCAACCAAACATTGTGAACTAAGAATTACACAACCACATCACACAAAAATAGATATAAAAATACAACAACAATGTCACAGAGAAACTCATGGTACCGATTAATCAAGCTCTAATAATGATAACCTCAGCCCAAGAATATATCCCTAAACACCAGAGACCCCCACATCAATGTGTGTGTGTTAGCATGCTGGTGCATATAAGGTTTCTCCATAAGAGTGTTCGATCCGTCTCCTAGGAATCGATGCAGACATGAAGGAGATCGGAGCAAAGACGTCCAAAGGACCGCCAGAGCCCCAGGCGGACCCGGGCGGGGCCGACCGCATCCCCCAAGAGAGGAGAAAAGGAGAACCCCAGGGGAACATCCAGCTGCCACTATGCAGGGGCCCGGGGGGCAGCAGTGACGAGCCCACTGGCTCCGCCGGCAACCGGCCGCGCCGGGGCGGGCCGGTCAACGGACCGGGGGAGCCGGGGCCCAGGGGCACCCCACCGCCCAGCAGGGACCCGACAAGGGACCGGCCGACGAGGGGCCCCCGGCACTGCAGGGGCCGCGGCCGGCCGCCACGCAACGCCTCCGCCCTTGGCCAATCCCCACCGCCAACATCCCAGCGCCCCACCAATAGCCGCAGGGGACGGACAGCATCCCCAGGCCGGGCTCAGTCAGCATCTGGACGCCAAGTTGTACCAGCTCCCGGGTCCTGATCCCGCGCAACGCAGGGCGCCGAGACCAGGCATCCAACGAGGGCCAGGGCCGGTCCAACCCGCCAATGAACCGGCCACGCACGGTGCGCACAGAACAGGTGATCAAACGAGCAGAGACGCCGGATCCGCATCCCGCCGAGCCACCGAGCAGGGACCACCCAACAATCCCAAACCTGGCACCTCTAAAAGAGGTGCCCCAACCAACCAAAGGAAGATATCGGCCCAGCGCATCGGCCGACCGACACACCGGGCCCCCCAGGCCCGGCCAGGCACGCACCAGGTCCGAACTGGATTGACCACCGGCGCACCGGCAGGCAGGGGCCCCCGTCACCGGCGGGGACTGATGGAGGGGAAATAGGCACCCCATTAAGTGTAAGGCCTGAGGTGCGCCAGGCGAGGGGGCAGACCAAGATCCAACCTGACAGGTAGACAAAGACATACAGACACAGTCATACGTTCCCTCCCTCTTAAACACATACATTCTCACTGACTCACCAAGACACCCAAAAAAATGACACTGTACCCTCACACACCCCATGCACACTTTATGCTCCCAGGTCCAGGTACTGATGCCCCAGTAGAGCCACCAGCCCCCGGACCCGGGAGGTGGACCCCTACCTTCTAGGATGGAGACAAGCAGACCGCCAAGGGCCCCAGAGTGGCAAAGCGGCCCGACAGCCCAGGACCCCGACCAGACCGCCTGTCCTCCTCCGGACCCCAACCCCTGATGGCCCGTAGCGAACAGGGGTGGCAAAAGACCCCTAGCCTCCATCCTCCCGCTCGAGTATGGTGTTGATGCGTGTTGTTATAATGGGCATTTAAAACAGAGGGGTGGGATGTGGGGGAGGCAGCCACACATCCCCCAACCCCCACCCCGAGCCCTCAATGTCTATATGTGCTTTAACAGTGGGCACAGGCACCAGAGGTGAAGCTGATTGTACCGCTCCCCCTCTGGATGCCGAAAAGTGTGCCCACCCCAAAGTCCCTACATATGTGTCCTGTGAAAATGTTATAAGTGGGAGTGTCTAAGTTGTATATTAAAATTGGGACCCAGGACACCACGGGACAGCGAGGAGGGAAGCCCCTCCTTGCACCCCAGTGATGTGCCCATGCCCCAAGACCCTATATGAGTGGTAAAGTGATGGAGCGGGTGGACAGAGGTGTCCAGGGATGGGGAGGGAAGGACTGGGAGACAAAATGTCTTCCCAGGGAGCCAGCTCCCCCACTGACCCCAATAGGCACCGCTGTTCACCGGGATCCACCAGGGGAGGGAGGCCATGGCACGTCCGACCCGGGGCCCACGGCCACAGCACCACAAAGCCCGACGGACCCCAAGGCAGTCCCCCCAGCCCCATCCCAGAAGGGGAACTAAACCCACCCTGACATTCGCTCTACTCTCAAAACACAAAAGACACTAGACACCCAGGTTGAGTTTGCCCCCCACATCCCCCCCCTCCCGCACACCCCTCCCCTCCGTCCAAGTGCCCTCGTAGGGGGAGAGCACCTGTTGCCACACAGCAGCAGCCTCCTCGCCAGCAAAGGAGGTCCCCGTAGCCCGAACCACGTTGACGTACCTGCCCAGACCAGGAGCAAACCGATGAGCCGGGCGGCCGACCCACCAGGCCGACATCCACCAGCCTCATTCTTTGTGGAGCGACCACTGTTGCTCAACGGCCCGGCAGGAGACCAAACCCAGCGCCCCACCCACCTGCCCTGCACGCCCACCACCCGGCCAGTCCACCCGCAAGTCCGACCGATCCCGGCCAAATGCCCAACCCCAGCGCCCCACACAAAGACCAAGACCCAGGAGCCAAGTCCAGTGCAAAAAAGGACTGATCCGGCCCAGAAACGCCACCCAGCCGCCGTTACCAGCAGCCAGGCACCCCAACCAGCAAACAAGGCGAGACGCCATACAGGGACTGGCGACGACAATCGGCCCAGAGAAAAAGAGAGAGGAGGCTGCACATGCCGGCCGCCGGCCGGCCACGACCCCCACAGCCAACAGAGACCCCACGCCGGCCGACCCCCAGCCAGGACCACAGCTAGGGGGCGCGGCGCCCCCGAGCCCCGAATCCCCAGGCCCACCCCAGACCCTACCCAGGCGCAGCCCGGCCCCCAGGCCAGTAACCCATGTCCGCCAGTGCAACCCCCCCAAGGCACCGCATGCAGCCATCAGGAGTCACCACCCAAAGCCCAACCCCAGGCCGGCCACTACGTCCAGCGCCCCATCCGCCCAGTGATCCCACCCCCCGGGGTCCCCCCCAGACGCCTCCAACCCCAAAACCCCCACATCAGCAACAGTGTCCCAAACGACAAAACCAAGTGCCATCCACCCCCACTAGGTGATGGAGCCAATCAAAGGAGCCCAGAGAGATTGATCAGATATGGAGCCAGAGGCCGTCTCAAGACCAATATGGTCCAACAAGAGATTTCTATACTGATTAATATTAAGAGCTTTTTTATTTTTCCAGTTCAGGAGGATAGTTTTCTTAGCGATGCAAAAGGCAATGTAAACCATTAGAACTGACTTTGTGTCCATGGTGACATCGTTTAAATTTCCTAACAGGCAAATTGAGGGAGATGGTGGGATGTTACATTTCAGACACTTTGATAAATCCTCACAAATCTGGCACCAAAATTTCTTAACAGGTGGACAGAACCAAAGCGCATGAGCATAAGTATCTGGTATATTGCTTGTGCATTGTAAGCAGGTATTAGACGATGTAAAACCCGTCCTAAACATTCGTTGACCTGTATAGTGTACTCTATGAAGGATTTTGTTTTGTATTAATTGCAAATTAGGATTTTTTGTTATTTTAAAGGTTCTTAAACATATCTGAGACCAGACGTTTTGGTCAAAGCTGGCTGATAAATCCACCTCCCATTTTGAAATAGGGATGGCTATTGATTCATCTAATGTAGATAAAGTTTTGTATATTTTAGACAGCAATTTGGGGGGGTTGAGATTAAGAAAATCTAAAACTCTTGATGGAATTTGTAATTCAGCTGTATTGAGCCTAAATTTACCTTTAATAATAGATTTAATTTGTCGATATTCTAAGAATTTGTTTTTATCAATTCCATATTGTGTAATTAATGTATTAAATGGGATAAAGTCTGTTCCATCAAATATATGTTCCAGGTATTCAATTCCATTGCACCTCCAGACTGGGAAACTTATCATACATTTTTTTTGCAAGATGTCGGGGTTATTCCAGATGGGTGTACGTCTGCATGGGATTATTGTGGTCTCTGTAATTTTTAGAAACTCCCACCATGCTGTCAGAGAGGAGCTGATATTTATGCTTTTAAAGCATTCATATTGTTTTATATTTGAGCTAATAAATGGTAGGTCTGAAAGTTTTATCTTATTACATAGTGTCTGTTCTACGTCTATCCAGGACTCGTCTAGGTAGCTATGTTTTAACCATCTTGATATGTATTGGAGCCTGTTGGCTAAGAAATAATGATGGAAGTTTGGTAGATCTAGACCTCCTTTTTCTTTGGTCTTCTGCAGTGTTTTTAAGCTGATACGTGGGGGTTTATCTTTCCAAAGAAATTTAGAGATAGAGGAGTCCAGAGATCTAAACCAGTCTAGTGATGGTTTACTTGGGATCATTGAGAATAAGTAGTTGATTCTGGGCAAAACCATCATTTTTATTGAAGCAACCCTTCCCATAAGTGATATGGGTAGAGATTTCCATCTGGCAAGATCATCTTCCACTTTTTTTAAAAGTGGGATGTAGTTTAACGTTATTAAATCTGCCAGTCTTGGTGAGACATTGATACCTAAATAGGTAATATTCCCTGACTGCAGTTGTGTATTAGTTGGATTCTGGACAGAACAATTGATTGGAAGAACTGTAGATTTTAACCAATTTATAGAATAATCTGAAACATTTGAATAAGAGTTTATCAACCCGATTACCTGAGAGAAAGAGGTTTGTGAATGCTGGAGAAAAAGTAATACATCATCTGCATAAAGACTGATTTTATGTTCTATGTTATTGCATTTTATGCCTTTTATATTGTGAGTTTGCCTGATCGCTGCAGCTAGTGGTTCAATAAAAATAGCAAACAGGGAGGGAGAGAGAGGACATCCCTGCCTGGTACCTCTCTGAAGATAAAACCTAGATGATGTTTGGTTATTTGTTCTGATACACGCTGTTGGTGAACTGTATAATATTTTCAACCAGTTTATAAAAGAATTTCCAAAGCCAAATTTATGTAAGGTTACAAATAAGAATTTCCAGTTAACTCTATCAAATGCTTTTTCTGCATCTAAAGATAATATATTAGTTTTAATGTTTTTACAGTTAGAAAAATCTATTAAATCTATTAATCTACGTGAATTTGTGGATGAATGTCTCCCTTTAATAAAACCAGTTTGATCAGGATGTATTATAAGAGGGGTTACTTTCTCTATCCTTTTTGCGAGGGCTTTGCAGATTATATTAAGATCAACATTAATGAGGGATATGGGACGATAGCTGGTAGGAAACAAAGGGTCTTTACCTGATTTTAGTAGAAGACTAATGTAGGCAGAATTCATATTTGGTGGGAGTTGGCCATTTTCCTTGGTTTCCTGCAGCATTCTGTTGAATGTTGGTGCCAGAATATTCCAGAATTCTTTATCGAACTCTGCTGGAAATCCATCTGGGCCTGGAGCCTTATTATTGGGCATGCCTTGGAGGGCCTCCAGGAGTTCAGCCGCTGTTAGTGGTGAATCCAGGGCCATCGCTTGACTTTCAGATAATTTATGTAGTGTTATGTTATCCAAAAATTGTTCAATTTCATGATCCGATGGATTTATCTCTGGTGAGTATAAAGCCTTGTAAAATTCCTTAAATGTGTTGTTTATTCTTCCAGGATCATATACTGTATTCCCGGTCTGATCTTTAATAGCAGATATAGTTGTTTTTCTTTATTAATTTTTAGCTGGTAAGCCAAAAATCTACCTGATTTATTACCTTGTTCAAAGTTTTCTATCCTAAATCTTTGAATTAAGAACTGGGTCTGTTTATTGATAATTTGATTTAATTCTAGCTTTGCTGTACGGATTTTGCCTAGTCTCCCCTCCTCTAGAGAAGCTTCTAATGAATTAATAGTTTCTTCTAATTCCTGAATACGTTTTTTTTCCATTTTCTTTTTATTTGATGAGAATGAGATTATTTTACCTCTAATCACAGCTTTTCCTGCCTCCCAAAGAATGGATGGCGACGTACCAGGGAGGTCATTATATTCTACATAATAAGCCCACTCTTTTTCAAAATATTTTATAAATTCTTTATCCTTAAGTAAGGATATATTAAATCTCCAATTTTTGCTTTGAGGTGTTTCTGTTTTATTTACTAAAGTTAGAGAAACAGGAGCATGATCGCTAACAGCTATAGGGTGTATCTTAGTGTCTGAAATGTCAGTCAACAGTGAGCTGCTGACTAACAAATAATCCAGTCGAGAATATGAATGGTGGACATTTGAGAAGAAAGTATATTTTTTGTCATTGGGGTGAAGAGATCGCCATGCATCACAAAGTCCATAATCGCTCATGTACTGTTTGACTATATCTATAGATTTCCAGCTGCGCTGAGTCCCTGCTGTGCTTAGCCTGTCTATTTCTTTATTTAAACCAAAGTTGAGGTCGCCCCCAAGAAGAAGTGAGCAATCCATGTGTTCAAGGAGCACAGAGAAGAAGGAATGAAAGAATGAGAGGTCATCAACATTTGGACCATATATACTGACAATACATAACTTTTGGTTATGTATAGATAGTTTTACTATAATAAATCTACCCTCTGGATCTGTAACTGTGTCTATTACTGTAAAATTTACATTTTTATTTATTAATATTGCTACTCCCCTTTGTCTGGAGTTATAGCATGCAGAAAACACATTAGGAAACTCAGGGGATTTAAGATCATCTGCAGCTGAGGTAGATTTATGGGTTTCTTGTAATAAGACGACATCTGCCTTCAATCTTTTAAGCTGGTTAAAAATCTTAACTCTTTTCTCTCTGGTGCCAGCTCCATGAATGTTCCACGTGACAAACCTTAGAGTAGTCATAGTTTTGAGATAAAAGTTGTAAAGTCCATATCACCATAGAAACAGATAAACACAGGTGTATTATTAGTTTGTGCCTGGGGTTGCCTGATTGAAAATCCAAAAGCCGAGATATAAGAAAGAGAAAAATAGAAGAAAGTTGTGAAGGTGTGAAGGGTGAGGGTGAGAGAGAGAGAGAGAGAAAGAAATAGTTATGTTATGAAAAAATTCTGTGTGTGTGTGAGAGTGATAAAAGAAGAAAAAATGAGTGACAAAGACATTTGGTGATAGACATGTGAAGATGAGAAAAGAAAAAAGAGCCAGTATCCCAGTGCTTAGCCCTGGCCCCGCCCACATTGAGTGATGTAAACAACTTTACAGAGCTGTGCTAACATTAGATTATAGTTGACTGATAAAACAACTCTTTTCTGTCCAGTGTTACATGACTAATAAAGCCAAGGAGTAAGCTGGGGGTCCCTGAACAGCTGACCATTGACATACAGTTTATCTACCGCTACTGTAGCTCTGGTGCCTTCACTGATATATTTCTTCCTGATTGGGAACAAAACGCGCCTTCTATCCAGGATCTCCTTCGGATATTGATCGTTAACGCTGTAATTCGTTCCCCGCAGTTCTCTGCCCTGGCCTCTGACCTGCTCTTTTTGCTTGTAATGCTCAAATTTAGCAACAATAGGTCGCGGCCGGCTGTTGTTGGGCTTCTTACCTCCTAGGCGGTGAACGCGGTGAAAAGTGATGTTTTTTACCGTGTCGCTTGGGAGCTTTAACTGATGTTGGAAAAAATCTCGGACGATGGATTCAGCGTCGTCCTCAGCCTGTTCTGGGATCCCGGAAAAAACAAGATTGTCCCGCATTCCCCTGGCCTGTATATCCAAGATAGTTTCTTTCATCCTCTTACTTTCTCCGGACAGCTGCGTCATCCCCTCGGTGAGTTTCTTTACACTCTCCCTAAGCGTTTGGTTTTCTGCAGTGAGCGATGCTACCTGTTGTTGGCTGAACTCCAGGGATTCCCTTAGAGCTTGAAACTCTTTGTGGAGAACCTCAACCAGGCCCAGACGGGCGTCTAGGCTGGTTAGCTTCTTGTCTATTGAGTCCAGGACATCGCTGTAGCTTTTCTCTGGAGAGATGGTGGAGGTGCTGGCCTCAGAACGGGTGCGTTTCTGTGATGGTGTGCTTGTCGGCACAGCAGAGGTGGATTTCTGTGGCTTGCCCATAACAATGTTGTCAAAGCACTCGTCCAAGTAGCTTTCTAGGCTGTGCAAGGTTTCCTCGTCCAGTTTGTTTATGGAGAAATACAAAATAATGGTTATTATTATTAAACGTTTGCTATATTTGGCTCAAATGTTATGGTTTGTTTTTACCCGAGTTTGTTTGTTTTACCAGTTTTCCGCCATATTACTTACGCACAGCTCTCGCGAGATTATA
The DNA here is from genome assembly GCA_963556495.2 of Valencia hispanica. Taxonomy (NCBI): domain Eukaryota; kingdom Metazoa; phylum Chordata; class Actinopteri; order Cyprinodontiformes; family Valenciidae; genus Valencia; species Valencia hispanica. Next base: position 19,161,084 of record OY747702.1, read on the forward strand.
TTGTTTTTTTAGGAAAATAGCCCAAAAATCAATCACAGGGATTAAAACCTTTAAGGAAACTGAAGATCAGAATGAGGTCCCAAATTCTGACCAGTGCATCTGTAGTAGCAAGCTGACTTAGCGGATTTAGAAAATATCAGGTATGGTAGAAATATCCATCCTCCAAGGAATACACTCCGGTTTTACATAACTCCAACTAGGGCTGTTGGTGTTGGTAGCGATAAAAATATGACTTGCAATAACTAAACAAACTATAAAAACTGAATATTTCTGCTTTGGGTTTATGGCAAGCATAGACCCCAGATACGTTTATCTAGTTACTCGAAGAAAAATCTCTTTGAAAAAGCTGCTCTCTACCGGCGTCTGCTTTTCTGGCATTTAAACAAATAGTTGTTGATCCCTAATGATTTGACCACGTTACGACATGTTTGCCTTCTGAAACGTTTTAATCTCCATTAAACAATTGGCACCAAATATATTACAGGCACAGAAAGCCTTAATGCATGGGTCTTAAATGATCAGCAAACTGTTATTGCAGGCCAGCCAGTTCTTTGCTATATTAATTTTAAGTAAAGTGGTATTGCAATAATGATAAATTTGCAATATATCGTGCAGCCTTAATAATACCCTCACTAACTGCCCTATCACTCATGTAAGGTGCTTAAGTAAGCTTAAAATGTGAACTGAGTGATACTTTCTTTTTAACATTAGTAAAATCCCCTCCATAGCAGCTGTTCTTTCATACACCAGGCATGGGACCTCGTTGCTTCTTACTACCATTCAAAAAAGTGTGAATTAGGTAAATCGGTCACTTTAAATTGCCCCCATGTTCCAGTGCATGTGCATGGTCATTTGTCCTGTGCGTCTCCAAGGATGAAGTGGGTATAGAAAACGAAAGGAAGGAATGGATGACTAATCGTTTAAACTGAAATAAACCCTTTCAGACAAATTAGACAGGAAAGAGTTTGCAGCCTTCCGTCCTCCAGCTCCATCTCTGATTCCAAGAAAAATAATCTTCTGAATACTTGAATAACTAGGCAAAGCCAGAAAAAGCAAATCTAAGACTTCCAAGTTTCAAAGCCAGGGAAAATGAGTAACATTTGGTACAAAAACTCACAAGCGTTATGGAGGATTAAATGAGCCTTCGCACTCCTCCTCTCTGAAGTGTATTCAGAGAATTGAATTGCACCCTACTAGAAGAAGAAAGAGAAGCCAGAGAAAAGAGAGAAAGAAGTGAAGTGGGGGTAGAAGACGTATGAGACAGAGAAAAAGAGAGGAGGAGAGTAAATAGAGTTTTTCTTGTGTGGAAATTCGGTTTTCTCGCTTCGCAAAGAGCAAACATCAGGAGTATCAACTCAAGAGATGGAGACGAGGCTGGCCATGTTGCTGCACCGTACGTTTCCATGGCAACAACTAAACCAACTGATGATGCGAGGTAGCCTGATTGTCACAAACACGGTCACCAGGACCTGGCTGTCAAGCTGCTGGGGGAGAAGTACTCAGAGCACTTACAGGCCCGCTCTCCTTCCTCTGCCGTACCGTACCCTTATCCGTCACATCCTGCCAAGCTCGGCTCAGTGAAGGACAGACAGTAGGCCTGCTGCCCGCACACTTTTATACCCCACTGTCTGAAACACGCTGTGTAAATCTGTGTGGGCTTCTTTGAAGCCGCCTCTGATTTGTAGCATCGAGGTCTTCCAAGCGTTTGATGTCGGAGAAAACAACAGCGAGTACACTGAAGCAGTGCCATTAAAAATAGTTTTTCCTTCCACACTTTTATGTGCTGATTAGGTATTCCGTGTGAAACGCCTCTCTGTTTTCTTCTCGGTGAGTCGTGGAACGGCAAACCGTGAAGGTGTTTAATAAAAAAGAGTGGAGCGAATGATGATCCTTATCTTTGCCATCCCCCCCCCATCCACACACACACACACACCCAGGGGAGGTAACCGATGGGCAGCGGCCACCTGCTACTGGGAGCGCAGCACTTTACTGGTGCCATGAAAAAGACAGAGGCAGCTCTCCACAGGCCAATCAAAGTATACCACAACAGCTGGCTGGCTACCCTTCTCAGCCTGTTTTCTCTCTCATTCAGCCTCAGCGTCTCTCCGTCTCAGCCTGTCGCTCTCTCTTTCAAGACCACAATCGCCCCCCTCCAGCGCCCCCTCTACGAACGCCCCGGCCTTTAATGTCATCCAGCGTGGAGAATGTCTCCGTCCTCTCTTAACTCCCAGTCGGGTTACAAATATTTACAGCGCTGCCCCGATTTACTCTAGGTTAATTACTGAACGCTAAATGGGCATCATAGACGTGAAGCTTTTAAAGAAAGAAAGAAAATACGTGCATAAACACAGACACACACACGGAAAATTGTCTGTCTCGGGCACAATCAGCGTCCGCTTTTGACCTGCCCCCTGTAGCCCCAGAGGCATAATGTGGTTTATTATAGACATGTGAAGACTTAATTAGATTTGTATAATGCATGCTGTCCGGGGACTGCTATCTGTACCGCTGTATAAAACTGGGACGAGTATAAAACTGGCTGCGTCGACAGGCTGTATTAGTAAATCTTTTTGTGTTAGGTTAGCGATGAGAGGCGGCTCAGCGGTAAAGCTCTGTTTTCTCCTCATTACGACAGATATATATGTTGCTTTTCCAGCCAGCGGAGGCAGAATGGATGGAAACATTTTTGCACGCATATCTTTTTTTTTGCACTTCATTTTATTTTATTTTTTATTCAAATAATTGGCTCACTGTATGCGGAGTAGTGGCAGAAGTTATAAGTAATGAGCATCATCATTAAACAAAATACAGCCCGACACACCTTTTGGCTCCGCATTTGACAACTCCGGCAGTGACAGCTGGCGTTTCGGAAATGTGTATAGGAACACTTTCCCTCAAACTCACCGTGTAAAGAACTTCTCGTGAATGCTGAGAGTTTTCTTTTACATCTGCGGCAAATCACTCAGCTATAAGCTCAGTGCCCTGCCCTAGAGAAAGCCTTAAAGATTAGCAGTTAGATTGCAATCTTTACTACAAACAGCCTTTCCAAGTGAGGTGGAGGTGGGGAGGGGGGTGGAGTAAAAGCTGTGCCGATGAGGAAGATTAGCCTAGGCCGAAACAACAGAGGCAAAACTAATCTACTCAAAAGAAGAGGACGGTCACATAAAAGGAAGAGGTGGGTGACACCGTGAGTGTGGAGGCAAGCTTTACACTAAAGGAAATATTTATGACTTGGCAGTGGGCATAAAGATGCAGTCAGAGCTTTGGTGAACCGAACAGAAACAAAGAGGAGAATCGATAAATCCATATAGGTTCACAGCAGCACCAGATTCCCTGACATTTGTCACATGCATTATTGCTCCGTAGGACAGGAGCGTGACCTGAGTGACATTGCCATCCTTGCCGAAAAAAAGAAAAGATGCAGAACCTACGCAAAGTATTGAAGAGACTACTCTAAAAAAAAAAAAAAAAACAGTTTCTATTTGGTCTTGTTGGATTTATGTTGCATAGAACCCCAGCGGATCCCATTAAAAAGACCAAAACAAACAAGGAGGTAGACCATCTTTCTCACCGGCTCTTTCTCTGCACCCCGCCTGGCAGCCCCTTTCCCATTAGTTCTGAGTGAAGAGGTAAATTTGTGAAAAGAGGTCACAAATGCCCAGTTTTTCTTTTTTGCTGAAGGAAAGCAAAGAGGCCCTGTAGCTTTAAGAAGCCTACACTTTGTTTATTGAAAACAGATAAAATTGTACTTTTAGGGACTATTTTCTGTACATATGAACACATAAGCCAGAGGGTCAGTGCTGCATATTGCTCAGTTACAGTAGAGTCTATGCAGATTAATTGGGAATAAAATAGCGTCCTTTGTAAAAAAAATGATCATTTTGTTTCCCTTTAGAATCACTAAAGGCTAAAAGCAAGTAAGTTAAAGGTACTATATACTGGAAGCTATAGGCAGACTACTTTTTAAGAAACTCTTTTTCTTGTATTACTGTGCTGTATCAAAGAAAGAGAGTAGGCTATATATCTTAGTAATTTCAGGTAGCCTAATGGTGCGTTCACACCGCACACTTTGTCTGCGTCAGGCAACGCTCTCAACGCATCTAGTTTGCCGCATGTACGTTGAAGCTTGCAACGCTTGCTTCACACCGTTCACACCGCACTACGTGAGGCAACGCTCCCAACGCATCCAGTTTGACGAATGTACGTTGAGCAAAAAAGAGCGTGAACAAGATACGTGTGGAAACGCTCTGATTGGGTGGCGCACTGCGTCAAGTGCGTCAAGTCCATCAAAAGTTAAGCTAGCTGAACTTCTGCGTTGCTTGCTTTTGCTGCCATGCCGCTTGATACGCAGGTAACGGTTGAAAAGTTGACGGAGCCAACGCACACAACGCACCGCAGAGACTCTGACGGACCTCTGATGGACTCAACCGTAGACTTTACATGTAATCTTGCCGCAACTGACGCTGACGTTCGGGGCGCTGTGAACGCACCATAATTCTTACATGCACCTTTTGCTTATTTTGTGGGGATAGTGCTGCATGAGTATAGGATGCCACAATGCTTTCAAGGGCTTCTCCTACAAAAGCTTGCTAAAACTTGCTTCAGAGGGGAAAAGGATGTCTGGATTTTCCTCCTTGACCTTTTACTAACACTTGTATATTTCTTTTCCTTCTTTTTTCCTCCCATCACGTTGTCCGACCTCCCTTTGATCAGGCATCAAGTGACTGCGTGTTCTTTCTTTCTTTCTTTCTTTCTTTCTTTCTTTCTTTCTTTCTTTCTCGTGTTGCCATTCTTTCACTGTCCTCATTCCTTGCCTTCATCGTGTCCTCCCTTTTTATTCTTTCTTCAAGGCTTATCTTGCTTCCTTCTAGTTTCTGTTTCTGTATTTTCCTTATAAAAGCTAGTATAAATTCTTAAATGAATATACAGGAGTGAAAGCTCTAAAAAAGGCAGCTATTTTTACATGAAATCTTGAAGGAGCCCTGGAGTTCCTTCATTACCCTCACCCCTATGGAAATGCCATTATCTATTACAGCCATTGGTGTAGTCTCAGATGTGCTTGCAAAGGTTGTTTGACATATTTTTTATTTTAACCTTAATATGAATGAAAAGGGTGCTTCAGGATTATTATCTACTTGACATCAAGCAAAATTTACTCCAGAGAGTATTTCCTCATCTCAAAAAGTATTTTATTTACTTCAGACATGTCCTTCACAGCTAATTAGCTGATGCAAATCTGTTTCATGATGCAGCAAAATACACAGCGAGTTCAAATGCTGCTGTCACTTAACTCTTTCTTTGGGAAATTTCATTTGCCATTCCTTAAAAACAAGTTTAATTAGGTGGAATTAAACACAGCGCTGAAGTTGGGGCGAACAGATCCCAGTGGACTAGGTGTTTTCTAACAACAAATTAACATTTCATTTATCGTCACATTGTAATTTAATTTCAGTCACCAAAAAGCTCTGCTGAATCCAAACAACTCTAACTGTATATGATGCTCTCAAATGGGCCAACCAGCAGTTTTTTATTGCAATAGCAATAGTGCCTTAATGAAGATGAGCTCCATAAGTACAAACACTTAAACAATGACTCGTATTTTCACAGGTGTGTGTCTGTGAGCATCGTTTTTGTTTTTCACCTCAAGCTGTTTTTGGAGCAGCCCGAATGTGAGTGTGGCTGTTTTGTTTGTACAATTGAAAGGCAGCAGCAGTTCCCATTCATTACTCTATAAATAAAGCCCTGGCCAGAACTAATATTTTGTTGTGAGATAAAACAGTAAGACCAGCTGGTGAATTAAGGGATTTACCAAACACAAGAACAAGCTGACAAAAAGTTTGTGTCCTGTGTGTAATATACCATTATTAAAGTGCTAGCAGAAATAACAGGCGCACTTGTGTACTGATGTTGGTGGATACTGCATAATGCTGCGTTGTGGTGCCATCATTTTAATTAATCAGTTGAAAGCATGCATTTCTTCTGGTACATGTAGTCCAGGGTCAATAGTGCCCATTTTATTGTATTAAATCTACTTGCATTACACAAATGGATTTATATTTGAATGCAGTTTGCATACATTTAGAGTGAAAGGTTCCTAACATCCCACAGTTTGGTTTGAAAACAACTTTAATGGTTATTAAAATTACTTTTTAAATATGTGATTATGTTGTAATATGCTGTTAAAAGCTGGTATAATTGGTGTGGTCAGGATTATTATTTCAGCATAGTCCAACGATGGTCCAAAGTGCTCTTAGCTAAAAAAAAAATCAAAAGGAAGAGAACCTATCTGATGCAGTGTATTGCAGTGTTAAAGCTATTTGATAAAACAAGTTGAAATCAATGCCATCTTATTGTTTTTGCATTCCATTTCTTGCTATCGGATTGTTTCTCCAGACCAGTAAAGGTGTTTAAGGGGTTACACATACTTCTACATGTCCACATGTCGAAGCCACTGAGACCTCGTTGATGTTCGCATTGTGTTTTTTGGGTCAGCTTGTCCACAGGATTTTTTTTTAAACGCTGTGGCTTTCTCTATAGCCTAATAGCAAATCGGTGTCAGATTTATGAAAAATAAAATACGGCGAGCATATATCTTTGAATCTTAACCCTCTTTTACATCTCAGGAGATCAAACACCACTGTTGCATCTGTTGATGCCCTAGCAGCAAAAGGGCTTGACTATTAAGTGAGTAGAACTGCTTGGTCGGCATCAATGTTTGTCCACCTGTGTTTGTTCAGTGGCAACCAACTGTTGCAGTTGCTGATGGGTAGTGGTACTGTCCACTACTTTCTTCACTGGATCAGATCTGAAATCCAACTAGACATGGGGCCAGTTACCAAGATGCAAAGATATGCAAAGGTTTTGAGAAGCTATGGCTTTAAAAGGACTCAAATGTTCCATCATACCGTTCCTACAGTTCAAAGTTTTTTCAATGAGATGCGAGAGTAAGTACAAGGGTGACCAGAATTTCCTCTGACTACATGGTGCATAGAGTAGTAAAGTGCTGTCCCTCCTCCACATGTTGCTGAACACTGATAGTTAGACGGCGGAGAGAAAACTTATATTCCTAGATTACAAGAAGGACACAATTTGGCTGTTTGGAAGTATGTTATTACTAAAAGACTCTAACAGTCAGGTTGTAGGAACTAAAAGACCCCCATCCATAACTAGCATTGTAATTTTAAAAGTGAAAATGGCAAACTATGAGGGGAAGTTTGGTTAGGCCATCAACTGCAACCTGGCTATACAAGCAGATACTGTAAGAAACCAGCTAGTATCTACTATCCTCTTCTCATAGGCTGTATATAAGTATATACTTCTACATTTAAAAGAGCATAACTACCTAAATGTATAGTACTAACCATGCATTGTTACACAGAGGAACCAAACAGTTCCTACACCCTGCCAATTAGACCAGACGGGCCTCCACACAGCAACCCTTTCTCCACCGCAAGCCGTTTCCTATCCTCCAAACATGATGGAAGGGAAGAAAAATTTCATTATAGTGCATAGAGAAATACATTAACTATGTCACAGCAAACTAAGGTTACTGTGAATGTATCCCCTGCCATTCTCTAAAGTGATGATGATGCACTTGTTTGTCAAATGTCTACTCAAATGGGAAGAACAACAAAAGAACTGTCAAGAAATAAGATAGTAATTTGTAATCAGGAATGTCACTATGTTTGTGTTTTTGTGGGTCTAAAGGAACAAGTTATTCAAATTGGAATAACATCAAATGTTCTCACTTTTGATGTCATTCAGAATTGTTAGGGTTTTTTTCAAGTGATTGTGGTCTGACCTGCTGTTTTTGCTTCTTTATTGAGTGTTTAGTGCCACCTTTTTGAGTTTTTTTTTCTTTTTATTAACACATTGTGTTAACAAAAATGGAACATAGTAGTAGTTGGCAAAGCTTACAACAGTTTATGATGTAGCGTTTACATAAACTCCTATGAAACGTTTGAGACTGCTGGTTATTTTAAGATGGTGGAAATTCCCCCAGGTACTTGGCCGCCTGCAGGTACTCCACAGGATCCCACTTGAAAGCACAATACAACTATTCCTTTGATGTTAATGTGAATCCTGTTCTCAGATTTGTAAGAATTTGAGTTTATTTATGTCAGTTTTGTACAGGTGGCCTCTTGCTCTCATCGAAAAAACATCTGCTAATTTTATGTTCTTGAAATCCAGAAATATTTTCAATCTGGGCTTCCTGTAGACGGGTCTTTTAAATGGGCATTTACGTAAGTAGCTTTCAGACATACAACTACATGCATACTGTACCTATTTTTTTGACACTGAGCCTTTCCCTAGACAGGTATTTTATGTCCTAACCACGGGACCATAAATGAAGTATTTTCTAATCAACTGGCCCTTGGGGATCTGTGACAGAAAAAAAAAATACAATAACGTTCTGAGCTTTGTCATGTTGTTTGAAGTAAATGACAAAACAACCTGATGAGTGTCCCTTGCTTTGTTTCCTGACACCCTGACTGTGCATAGTGGCCGGCCAGAACAGGCGGAGATGTGGACAGTGAACCCAAGTAAAGTTCAGGTTAACATGAGGTCTTGCACTGTCACATGAGAAACAACCTGAACACCCAATTTTTCTGTTCTGCTACACTAGCAGTGTTCCTTTTGTATTGATTTGTTTTTTCCATCCTGTCCTGTTAGGTGTCATGTCTGGTAAATGTCGGGAATGGAAAAACTGGTGGAGTGGAGGGTAATTGTCTGTTCACAGTGATAGCTATTCAAGGATATGGCAATAGTAAAACCCACCCTACAGACTCTTGAAAAGTGTCTCCAACAAACCTTGTACTGTCTTCTTCAGTAGCTGCATGTATAATAGTAGGTGGTTTATAAGATCAATACTTGGACTGAGATGGAGTTGGGTATGAATGTTTTGTATCAAAGGTCCAAGGTTGCAATTAACCTTCTTTGTTGTACTATTATGTCTCCGTACTGAAGGATTTAGTTGAGCTACACCATTGTGAAAGAACTAAATTGCTCCCATCCAATAAAAGTGATTTGATCACATCCATAGAAAGATGCACTAATAAACTTAAAGCACATTTATTTTCAGTCCATTGAGAAAGATTGACAAATACTGTCAAATATTAGTAAAAAACCTTTAATTGTTCAATCTTAGTCATTCAAACATCTTTGTAAAAAGAAAATAATCATAATTATTCAAGCACTGAATCTTTGAGAGGTGTCTTAAAAGGATAATTCAGGATTTTAGGAGTAAGGCTCTATTCAGTGGTTTAAAAGCTGTTAATATCTAGACTGTAGTTGATTACTCTCATCTTCATTTGGTATATATCCATAATAGTTGATGCTAAACAGCTATTTTGAGAGCGACCAAGACCCATGTGGATTTCGACTGTCTCAAAACAAGTCAAATCCCTGAAGCATCACAGTGCTTTATCCAAGCACTATTTTAACTGGCATTAAATCTATCATCAGGTTTGCTAAGATGATTATTTACAAAGGAAATGGAGTTTGGAGGCAGTGCAACGCAAATTATCTTCTCGTGTGAAATAAACAATTTAAGACATCTTAGTCAGAGTAACTATTCGATAAAAAGGCAACACAGAGTAAAATGCAAAAAGTATATTGGTTTAAATAAATGCTACTTTTAAAATGCTTTACACTTACTCATCTATAGTTACTACTTTCTCGGTATGTGTTTTACAGAGGAAGAACATTAAAGATGCAAAACCTCCCTCCTGCCTTTCTTCTGTTGATAATTGACAGCTTCTTTGTAAATAACATATAAAATATTATATGTAGCAAAAGTCCAAACAGGGTGACATTTCAATAGCTTATGAAACAGAAATTTTTTGAAAGAGGAGAAGTATATTAGTTGTTGGAGGATTGGCTTCAGCCTCTGTGACCAATTAATCTGTATTTATACAATCATACAAGTCCAAATCAGCCCTCAAGTCCAATATGGCTTAAATTAACAGTCTTTGGATGAATGATGTCCAGCCTTTCTAAATAGCTAAATGGCTATAGGCTATGAATTCAAATCATTATCCTTGGGTGTAATTTAACACATGGACATTTAGCGTCTACATTAGAATATTCAACATGTAAAAAAAGTATTAACTAATGTGATTTTTTTTAGTAAATTATTGTGTATTGCTCCATTTAAAATATTTATATGTATCTACGTTAAACAAAAAGCTATGAGAAATTGGTCAATAACAGTTAATCATTTGAAAACTGTCCACTTATTCATTTCACTTACATGCACTCTCTGATACCCTTCACAGAGGACTTACTGTGTTTTTCAGCATTGATGACAAACCATTTGGTTATACTGCAGTTACTCAGAGGGGACAAAACTCATCATTTAGTCAACCTACACTAACATTTTACATCCTTGAGTTCATGTCAAGTCTCATGTCTTGTTTGTGTGACTATAGTGTGGCTGGAGTCTTAAAGACACAGACTTGACTCCCTATCTCCCTTTAAAGACCCAAGCATTTTTTGTAAATTTCACATTTTTATTTTTATATTATATGTGAGGCTGCATTATTGTTTTCAATCTGTGTTAACAGGAGAGCTTATTGTTTCATTTGATGTAAATGCAAGAAGAGTGAACGTAGCAAACAACAAGCACCTTCCTTATTTAACTTCAGAAGCAATCATTCTGAAGCAACAAAGTTGACTTTTTAAATCCCTTATCTATTTTACTCTGTAATTGCAAAAGGAACTCATCCTGAAAACAGTTTCCAATAGACCAGGCTGTCATTGTCTGTTTTGGTTTCTCTGTCATGCTGTGATGGCTGTCTCTGAGGAGCACTCAATGAGCTGTTGATTAGATTAATAAGGCTACGGAGTGAATGTGGTGATGTGTTTGGCTAACAGGTCATTCCCAAAGCCCCATCTCCTCCTGTGACTGCTGTACGGGACCAGCCAGTAAAGCCATTTGTTGTCACCGCAGATGGTGATAGTTCCCCTGGGAGCCGGCGTGGTTGGCTCAGTTCTCCAACAGGCAGCCAGTCGTGTTGCAGTGACATTTGTGCCACGTTTCTTTTCTCCTTTCCATGTGCAATTCATGTCTAATTATATTATGCTATTAACCGTGCTGATAACATATAAAATCTTCTGGGAGGATTCTTCTAAATTTACCTCCGACACATCCTGTGCATGGCTGGCTTACTTTTATTTTTCAGAACAAGAAGTGACGTGCAAAAACTTTTAACATGGATTTGTAATATCCTGGTGTTGATATTGCTTTGTTGTTATCAAGGTCCACTGAGGCTGTGCAAAACATTGCTCCAAGAGATAATGAAATAATGCCTCGCAGTGGCCTCCGTTCCTCATCTCTTTGCCTGTACAATCACTGATACGACATGATATAATGTGACAAATAAAAAAAACATCCTATTTCAAAGCGACCAACATCTTGCATTTATCATCGTTTCAGGAAATGCCCAGAGGGTGAAGCCACAGTCCTTACCTGAGAGCGCAGCCTATTGATCTCGGCTGGCAACGCTAACTGTGCTCTATTCATCCTTTTCTGGCTGAGGTCTCCCACAAACACAGCCGTCAGTCAGAGCCACAAAGCAGCACTGGCAGCACCCTTGACATTAGGCTAACAATATCATTTATCTCTCAAGTCACTTTACTGCAGACTCATTGTGGCATTTGAAAGGGAATCCTCTTTCATTTTTCCCCTGAAGATGTTGAATCACATTGAAATTTTAATTAAGTCGTAATGAAACTAAAAGTAGAGGCGTAAAACCCTCCTTTAGCTCTCATTTTGCTTGTGGTGAAAATGTATAGGATTCAGCTGTACATTATCATCTTACTCTGCATGCTGTTTGGTCATGGCCTGCTTATGAAATACATGCAACCGGGCGAAGGGCATCACTGAATATGCATTGATGCATGCTGGGTTAAGGGTTTGGCTCAAGGTTATGGCTACGGTGTCAGTATGTCAGGAATCCTGATCAGTGCTTATTTCTGCTGGAACCATGTCAGGAGATAATATTGACACTTTAAACAAATGATGATTTCTTTGGGAGGTTAAGAAAAAAATATATCACAGTCAAATTATTTCTCCTTTTTTTTAAAACAAAAAAAATTTGGGCTTTAATAATTTATGTAGATTCAGAGGGAATTGATCCACAGGGAGCAGCAACAGTTGGGATGGTTGGAGAGTTACTGTAACTCGATGTATTTATACTTTAGTTGTGGATTTACTTATTGCTTTGTTGTGTGAGCATTTGCTGCTGTGTCTCTGTCTAATTGCAAATATTACATTGGAATGAAAAATTCAAGTTCGTGACACTTGGAATCTGTTGGCTAACAGTTATTATGCTATGAAATAGTCATAATATGTTGTGGAGCCCTATTGCAAACGTACCAGAATTAATCAGAGAGGAAGCCAACAGGTCCACAGTAACCTTGGAGGAGCTGAATAGCACTTAGGTTGGAGAATCTGTTGACAGAACAATTATTAGCCATAGACGAAAATGTGGATGAAGGTACTCCGGTGGCAAAAGCATCATAGTGTGGGGGATGCATTTCTCCAGCAGAGACAACATTGATGGTAATGTGGATGTAGCTAAATATAAAGCAATCCTGGAAAAAATTGTAAAACCTACTTTATGCATCTCCGTCAGCAAGTTCTCACCCCCTCACAAGTATTGACGGAGAAGTTTTTCTTTTATACTTCTCCGTTGGTGTGTCAGCGTTCCAAAGCAATTCTCCGCCAGGACAGCAGGAGGTGCAGACATTTTCTGGCAGGTCTGCCTAACATTGCAGTGACGTCTCTGCTCAATGACAGATTATTTACTTCAGCTTGTAAACGCATGTCCCCTTAGGAGTGATGGCCGAAACACAGCAAGTTTTGATTGAGCTGGAAAGCTCTTTACTTGAAGTGCAGCTCATAGAATACTCTAAAAACGCATGTGAACAAACAAACAAGGTGGTCTGTTTTGTTTTTCTCTACACCTCCTGGTGTTCAAAATCGCCAAAAGACCATATAAGATAAACTGGCCTTGCAATATAAAGCATCTATTGCCCAAAAGCTGCATTGACTACCTATTCCAGTACATCGACTATAGAGCACCGCTCTGGTGAAATGATGTTTGGTTGATATTGGGCTAACCAATCACAGACCTGCAATATTCTTGGTGTTTGACAGATAGTTAAAAAATTGGGCTGTACTCCGTCCGTCCTTACGTGCATGTTGGAGAGCTCTTGTGTCGATGGATAATGGCGCTGCGTGTCTCTGCACTTCCGCAGACAGAGAAGCATGAGCTAGACTTCAGAAGCTGCACTTGAAGTTTGAGCTATGGTTAATCCTCAAGGTGTTAAATTAGCATAAGCAAACCATCAGAGCTATAAAAAAAATAAAATAAATCATCTTTTAAAAATTGCTTTTGATTCATTATTGAATGTATCAATTTTTTGTGATTTTTTTTAAAGTTTCTCTGCACAGCAATTTGTGACCAGTGTCTTGAAAGGTACAATATATATAAATAATTTTTACTTACTTACTTAATAAAGATGAACTACATCAAACATTTATGCATGTCTCTATATAGATAGAACTTTATTGTCGCCACATGCACAAGGCAACACAGTGACATTTTGTTGGCAACAGTAAGACAACAAAAACTGTGCAAGATTGACTCAAAAATATAAAATTTCATAGTTAAAATAAGCTAAAATAATAAACAAAGAGCAAATACATTATATAAATTTATAACTTTAAAAGTAATACACGTATATTTGTATGTCCATTTTGCTAGGGTAATTAACAGTCCCTTGAGGCCTTCAGTAAGGTTGTCAGTGTGGCTGTCCCCTGTGCTCCACTCCAGAGGGGTTGTTTAGCAGACTGTCCACAGTGCAACGAAAAAAACTGTGTTAAAATGCCTAAAATTCAACTGAAAATCTGTAACAAGGCTTGAAAATTGCTATTCACACATGCTTTCCATCCAGTCCGATATGTTCATGTATATTGGAAAGGAAAAGTGTATTGCACCTTGTGGTTGTAATGGGAAAAAAATATGAAAAGCATCAAAGGACATAAATACATTTAGAAGACTATATTTTAAAAAAACCAGCAAGCCAAAAAATAACAAAAAATGTGATTTGTTTTTTCCTGTGCTTAAACAACCACATCTTGTTTTCAGGTTAAACTAGATTATCAGACCAATGCTTTTGCATCACCCACTTCATAAGAGGTAACACATTTGCGTTTTGGCCTTGGATGCATGCAAATGTGCACAAACGTCACATTTCCACAGGGCCTCACTGTGTTGGTATCCATGTTTTTTTTTTTTCTTCGTTTTTCTGTTTGTTGCTTTGAATTGAGTTTATCCAATTATCTTGCAGGTGTGACATCAGTGTAGCTCAAGAAAGCCTCAGAGGCAAAGAAAAGGGCTGTCGGTTGAATGGGAGATAAGCAAATGAAAAAGATGCAAATGGGAAAAAAGTTATTTAAAATTTTCTCTTTTGAACGTCTGAGCTAATTGGTTGCTAGAGAGAAGATGCTGATGTGGGGTTTTTTTTTTTTTTTTTTTTTTTTTTTTGCAGCACGCTGCAAAGCCACCCACCCTGCAAACTCACACAAAGGCTCTGAGGGGAAGCATCAGACGTGCACTCACAAATGCATCCGACACAGCCTACGGTGACACCCTACCCCGCTTGCTTAACAATGCTCCATTTTGCCTGGCTTCTCCATGAGATGCGTTAGACGTCACTTTGTTTTGTCTTCTGCATCATTTCCCCCAGCCGTCCTTTGTTCCAGTGTATGTAGAAGCAAGCGCTAACACACCGTAGTGCCGTGTTTTGGTCCCTTCCATGAATCACTTGGATTTTTAACTTGCTATTTCGTCTGTCACATTTTACAGAAGGGAGAGTGTTCTTTACACACCCCATTAGAGACCAAGAAATAGCCCCAGAAAAACAGCTAATCTCTGCGCAAAACATGAATGCACACCCCAACGCACAGACACACAGAACAGCAACCTGTAAGCAATACAAGCGAGTGTATTATTCCATCAAAATATTCGCTATTCGATAAAGATGCAACACGGATAACCTAAATGAGCGGAGCTATAATGAGCTGCAGAGGGAGTGCAGGACACCTGTTTGTTTACACAATGCTTCGCAAACACACTGCGGTTAATCACCTGAGGTGCGACTGCGGGGTGACGCTTATCTACATCACAATGGAGGGGTCAGCCGGCATTACACACACAGGACACACGCCACTCCATTTCAGCTTTGGCTTTTCAGTTTTAATGCCTGCTTTCTGCAAGCGAGAGGTGGATGCAGATGTTCTTTATTGTGGTGCACCTGCAGTTCCATCCCCAGCCCCTGCTCGCCAACCAACAACAACAAAAACAACAACAAAAGGCAGACTACAGTGTTCAGACTCTCAATGAGCGAAGGTGAAAAAATAAAAAATACTTCCCTGCTTCTGATGGAAACGAAAAGAAATCCAAAAAAACGATTTCAATCTCGTCTCAATTTTCTCTCGACAGTCGTCCGTAAAGGAGGGCTCACACGTCAGCAACAAAGAGAATCCTATTACTAGGTTGGTTTTTTTACGTTTTACTAGCACTGACGGCCCCTCAACAACTGTAGTTACCGCTTTATTTGTTGCCTCCATAAAGATGACTTATAAGCTGTTATCAGAGGGCCTGCAAGAAACATCAATAAAAGATTAAAAGGTTTGAGCAGAGAAAGGGACAGACTTCATTAAAGTTGATGCAGAGCTACAAACACCTATTGATATGTGAGAGACAAACGCAACAGTTGAGAGGTTCAATTGAGATTTGGCCCTTCATTGACATCTGCTGACTCTTCATTGACTTGTGGGGGGGGCAGCCAGCGGATGGCCAAATCTAACTGGGGTCAACATTCGTCTTCAGTTAATGGGATGTTTTAGAGGTGCCCTGAAAGGATCGAAACAAAACCATAGAAAGGATGGAACTACCCCGTGAAACTGATCGAGACAATAGATACAATGGGCCCCAAACTGCTGTCCTGCACAAGTTGGGAGCTGGGTTACGTCTACTGTAACCAGAGAAAGCAGTGTTTTCAGATTAGAACGTATGGATATTTGTTCTTTAATATAAGAAATTTAACAATACTAAATGATTCACTTAAATAAACATTTAAAACTGGAGAAAATACATTTAAGACAATCTATAAAATTTTATTTAAAAGATAATATAATTAGTGATGGAAAATAAAGACATGCCCTCATGTTTTCCCATTTAAAATGACAAAAATCACACGCAAGTGTATACCATTATATAGACGTGATCAAAAACATGTTTCTTCATATTGTGAAGGAAGTTTGCCTTGTTTAAGTCTCAGTCTCTTAGTTTGGTGTGCCAGGCCGCCATCCGTACAAGAACAGCAACCGGTAGTGTATAATTGTGAAGTGAAAAAAAGGATACATCCATCCATTGTCTATAAAGGCTTATCCTTTCAGGGTCACGTAGGGGCGGGTGCCTATCTCCAGCTGTCATTGGGTGAAAGGTGAGGTACACCCTGAACAGGTTGACAGTCCATCACAGGGTAACACAGAGACGCACATGACAAACTAACATGCACACACACACACACACACACACACACACACACACACACACACACACACACACACACACACACACACACACACACACACACACACACACACACACACACACACACACACACACACACACACACACACACACACACACACACACACACACACACACACACACACACACACACACACACACTCCTAGTGGCAATTTAGAAAGATCAATTAAGAGTCATGTTTTTGGACTGTGGAAGAAAATGTTTGTTTTTTTCTCTGTGGCACTTTGTAGTCCTTGGTGAATCTCAAAATCAAACCAAAACTGTTCTAGATACACAAAAAAAAGGGACAGAAGTTCGTGTCTTGACTTTGTGTCACTTTGGAAGTGCTAGCCAATTAGAAAATGGCTAATCCTGCGCATGAAGGTGATTCTGTCTGAGGATGGGTAAAAGGGAGAGAAAGAAACACATTACAGATCAGTGACTGTCAGCTGAGCCCATGAGTCAGATGTTGTCCATGAGCTCATTCCATCTGGTATAGAAGTATTGTCATCAGAATAAGAACAAAGCTTCAGTTTTCTTTAACATATTTCTATTGCAAAGCCGAAGCACTGGACAAATTGTTTCTGAAAAAAGATAACAAAATAGGAAACAAATTGGCTTATTTAGCTTATAAAACATATATAATACATTATCTTTGTTTGTTCTCGAAGAAAAGCTATACAAGCTTAATGGAAAGCAATTTATTTTCAGCTGATTTCATGTTAAAGCAAAATATTCTGCTAGTAAAAATGTTGAGAGCTGCACCAAAAGACCGGTGGAATGTTCATTTTGTTTTCCTTTCTGGGTAAGATTAGGTAATTTTGTGTCTGATACGATGGCATTGACCTGTAGTATTTAAGGGCAAAACTACAATGAAATAAAAATGGAGAGACGGTTGTGAAAAACCACAGAAGAGATGGTCGGTTCTTGGTTTGAAGTGTAAGGGGCTTCAAGAAAAACAGGTCAGGAAGGCTTGACATGAACCAGAAAAATTGGACTATACAAAGAATTATTTGATCTATCGAGATCCAACATTACATTACAGCATTGTTTTTGTTGCTTTTTTTGATGAACATTTATTATTTATGTTTCAACATAGATTACATGACTTTTGCTCATTGTCACAAAACTAAAAGCACAGCTTATTTCATAACTTTAAACAGCTTCAGGTCAAATAACCCCTTTGTAAATATGCTTCCTACCTTTATTTTGTAACTGTAAACAAACCATTTTAAACACATGTTGTATGTGTTCATTTTTCAATGTAGTCAAGTATTTTGATGAAAAATATAGTCACAAAAATATTAAAAACTCTAACACAATGTATTAATAAATATAAATAAATATATTTTTCTGAAGACTTGACATTCCAGCCTGATTCAATTTTTATTCTGGTGTGATTCCCATTTTAAACCCTTTTGTTTCTTATAAAATGTGGCATATTATGACCACCAAACAAATCAAGGTAAGTCTCACGTCAGCTCCTGCTGGTAAATATAATTTATTGCAGTCACAAAAACAAATTTCCTTCCTGCAGAACATGAGTACACTACAGAAAATTACTTTAAATGTTCTGTTGACAAACATTCCTCTTTCAAAATCGGTGCATGTTCAATGTGAATCAACCAAAACTGCAAATGTACGAAAGGCAAATGGGTGAAATAACCAGCTCTCATTTTCACAACTATTGTTTTGATTGTAAGGACAGCTGCCATTTAAAAAAAACAGCATCGCTCTGAGTATTTCTGCTGCTGTCTTCGGTGGTGATAACTCACTTAATGCAGTTTCATTGCACGCCATGCCAATCTGGCTTTGTTTAGCCCTCAGCTCCTGAAAATACCAGGTGAAAGAGTTCATTACAGCTGCAACCTGTGGACCTCAACAAGCAGCCTCTTCACATGGAATACCGGAGTTTAGCCTCCAGCTGTGACCTCTCTCGTGGAATATGCAGAAAGAAAACTGTGGCACAGAAATGCAGCGCAAAACAGTGTTCACACAGAGACACACTTTGGTGAAGGCAGAGAGCTTAACAAATAAAATGAAATACAGCACCGCTCCGGCTGCCAGCACGCTGCCTCCATACTTGCGCCAATCCACACTCCTTGTTGCCATTCAAATATTTCAGTTCATTGAAAGGTTTTTGCCATAAATGTTCAAAAAGCTTACATGTTCAAAAAGTTTGTAAATTGTTGAAAGGTCTGTAAGGTTGGGGGTGATATTTGGGCTAGAACAGAAAGCAGAAAACAAAATGTTGGCTTAAATATTTTTCACTATGTTCATGCTGGTAGTTTTTGTCCTCCTCTTGTCCTGTAGGCAGACCAGAAGACGCTCATTTGCTTTCATGCAGAGCATAAAATGCTTATCTGCATTAGCTTTAAAAAACTGCGAAAACACCTCCAATAGTGTAGTTACTGCTTACTGATATGATTTTTTTAAATGACCTATGTGTGTCTATATATGTATTTTTGTGTTTAAAAAGAAAGGACCCCCCCCCCCCAAAAAAAGAAATCAAGTATTCCTCCTGTCCTTGTTCTACTACTCTGCCAACTAACCAAGTAAGAAAACCACAAAGAAAGTCAACCTACCAGTAAAAAAACAAAAACAAAAGAAAACGTTTAAAAATCAACTGCCAGCATTTCCAAACAAATATTGTTATTGCACGAGGTAAGAGAAAAAAAAAAGAGCACATCTTACACACAACAGACACTATTACTTCTCCAATTACAGAACCTGCTCCTGGCTACTACTACAGCTGTTTGTCTTACTGAAATCTGTAGTTGAGACTTTTGCTTTCAGAATCAACCCCCTCTTCATTTTCTTCATCTGGGTTTTGAATCAGAGCAAACCTCTGCCAAACTCTCTCCCTCTTCTATTTAGCATGAGCGGCCATGCTGTTATGCTTGATGCGAGAATAAAAGTTGCAGGACATTTCTGTGGTTCATAATTCTGTGGCTTTTTCTCTTTCTTTACGGTAATAGTGCCATCTATCTTCACCAGATGAAACAATGTTCAAAGTCCTTTGTAGAACTTTGGTAGAGCAGGCATATAAATATTATTTGTCTTTGTCAATAAGATTTTAAGCCATATGATGGAAGTTTGATGGGTAGTCCGGTGTAATGTATAGGATCTAGCCTGTCCTAAAATGATGTGAAATAAAAAGTGAGTTCATGTTAAATAATTTCAAACATTTTTCCAACTTTATTTTGACCAATTATTCGTACAATTTAGTTCAAAAACAAGAACGATAGTAAATAGCTAAAAGGTAAAAAAAATAAAAAAATAAAAATAGAAAGGTAACAATAACCTTAGAAATATGTGCAGCTTTTGAACTACTTACAACCTTTAGTCTTCCTAAATCAGTTGTAAGGCCGGTTTATACTTCTGCGTCATGTCCCTCGCGTAGGGTACGCCGTAACCGCCGTAGCCTCTGCGTAGGTTCGCAGAGGCTTGACGCGCACCTCCTCGGACCTGACGTACAGACTGGCGACGCGACGCAGAGACGCGGAAGTACTCCCTTGTGATTGGTCAGTGAGATTACGTACGCGCGTACTATCTTCAACGTCTCCGTCTTCTCATTTGCTTGCGTTGCAAAGTGTTCAAAAGAAGGATAACTTTTTCGTCTGCTTCCACAATCTTGTTGAGACACTGCACCAAGTCTACCGCGATCGTTGTTCTAAAACAGGAAATACTTGCCGGAACTGAAGCAAACATAAGCAAACCATCAGAAAAACTCCGCCCTGTGGAGTTTGCTGACCAATACCAGCCTACTGCCACCTGCAGGTCTGGAAATGAAACAGCAACACGACCTTACGCAGAAGTATAAACACAGCAGTGGGTACAGCGGGTACGGCGGGTTCGGGGGTTACGGCGTAACCTACGCGACCGACGCGACGCAGAAGTATAAACCAAGCTTTAGTGTATCGGATAATCCTGAAAAAGTTCCACTGTCCAAGGTGGGGTTTTCTGATATTTGCTTGTAGACTATACAGCCTTGGGCCAAAGCAAAGTGAAGACACTGATCAGCAATCTGTGAAAATATGGGACAATATTTATATTCCAGAAACTTGACATTTTTCCAGAACTAAGGAAAATAACAGACTAAAACTGGTCAGGAAGGCTGCCAAAATGCCTACAGCAACACTGAAAAAGCTACTGGATTTTCTGAGTATTGCTAGTATGGGTATTGTTGTACATGTGTCAATATTCTCCTGTATATTAATGGTTTGGAGTAAAAGTAGGGTTGAAGACAAAAGCTTCTTCTACCTGGATCAAATCTTCCAAAACCTTCTGGGAGATTGTGCTGTAATGTGATGAAGCCACACTTAAACGTTTGGACCACATTTCCAAAAGGTATGGTTGGCTGGAAAACAAATACACTAACAACAAAACAACATCATACCCATAGTGTGTTAGTACTGCGGTTACATTTCCTAAGGTAAAACTGGAATTTTTTTTGTCAATTTGGATAAGATTATCCACAGTTCCATATACCAGTCAGTTTTGACACAAAACCTTCAGGTGTCTGTAAGCATTTGTATCTGAGTTGGACCAAGGCCCAGAAAGGAGAAAGGGAGTTTTATACTGATGGTAATAATTTGTTGCAGAAAGGAACTCACAAAATGAGGAAACGTCACAAGAGGAACGGGAGAGCATCTGGCTAGAACAACAAATGGCTAGACAATGGGAAACCAGCACCACAACAGGAAACCATGTAGAAACGCAAAACAGGTAAATGGAAGGATCCGAGGAGGAGTGAAAGACACTGCCAGAAGTAGAACATAAATAACATTAGGGAAATCGGAGCTAAAGATTATGCCAATAATAGAACACAAACAGTGACAAATAAAAGTCCCACAGATCATGAGACTGTCTGCTGGAAACTCTAACTGGAAGATAGATGTTATTTCTCAGCATCACAGTGAGTCCAAGATCACACACAAATCAACCACTGAGGAGTGTATTCAGACCTGCGCTGTTTGGTCCACTTTAAACGGACCAGGGTTTGTTTCGAACACTGGTCCGGACCTTTTATGCAGGTGTGAATACATACGAACAATGCCTGGTGCGGATCATAGAACCGGACTGAGACCCACTTTTTTAGGTAGTCTCTGTCCGCTTCCAAACAGACTCTGGTGCTGTTCGCTTCCGGTGTGAATATAAACCAGTGTCTATCCGAACCAAGTCCAGGATACATGTGCCTTTTTGGACAAGCCGCCATAGTAAGGTTAATTCATACCTGATCCTCCGTCTTCTGTTTAGCCTCGGTGCTGCCAGGATGTTGTGGGTCAGGGCAGGCAGAGCACATCGTCTCCTTCGGGTTACTGCACG
This sequence comes from Valencia hispanica, assembly GCA_963556495.2. Lineage (NCBI taxonomy): Eukaryota > Metazoa > Chordata > Actinopteri > Cyprinodontiformes > Valenciidae > Valencia > Valencia hispanica. The sequence continues at coordinate 19,183,020 of OY747702.1, forward strand.
CATTACTGCACGCAATATTATAAAATTGAAATGTGATATGCTAATATACTCCTAAAAAACATGACTGAATTCTATTTTTGAATCAAAGGTGGTTTAACAAGGTATTAGATCAAGTTAATATTGTTTTTCAGTTGAACTATGCAGGAAATGTTGAAAATGTATTTAAAAATGTTAAAATATATTTTCATGGTCTCTCTTTTTTACATCACAAAGCCCTGCCATTTTGACAGGGGTGTGTAAACATTTGAGGCCTGCTATAACTACCACAAATACATCCTTATTGATCCAAAGTATCATTTTTCTCCCATTAGCAAGCAGCTAAAAAGGGACTCTCCGTAGACTGTGATCATACAAGAATTCACAGAATCCAGTACTTTTGCTGGCTAACAACCTCCATAATTTTGACATAATATCAGAGGCTGTAATTTGTAAAAAGGCCTGATGGATGACATCTCAAACAGCCAGGCTGAAAAAAAAGAAAAAAAATTCCAGACAAGCTTTCAGCGGTGGTGCACAAAATTGAAAGGAAGCTGTCTGCTCTTGATGAGAAGGTGAGCGAACACAAAGGCAATGCAAGGTCTCTGGATAACAGCGCACAAATAACAGCCAAGGAAAAAAAAAAAAAAAACCTTTGTAAACTCCTACGTAAAAAGTTCATCTTACCATCATTCAAATCTATTATTACTCAATGGTTTACAAAATGAAGATGTGAAAGCAGCTTTTACTTATTTTTGCTGTAGACTTTTTTACCCCCAAAAAACTGTATGGATAACTTTTTAATTTCCTGTTATAAGAAGGCCACATGCCAGTATTTCTCCTGTAAAACACTACAAAAAGGAACCTGCAAGGTTACATGTGAATAGGCAGTTACGATGAAATTGGATGGCAAGGAAGGTCAGACAAACTATTGTGCACTAATAGAAAAAGCAACAACTAAAAGTGTTGAGTGTAGAAAACTTTACTTAGGTAGTTTTCAACACCAGATATTATTTAACGGTCACAATTTTATTTGAACGCTCAGGGTAAAATATGAACTGCTGTCTTAGGCTGTTGCTGCTGTGAACTAATTTAAATGTGCAAAAGGTTAAAGAGATTCCATCATTTTAAATACTAGATAGTCATCAATCAGACAGGTTGATAATCATATTTGGCTTGTTGCTGGCCAGTGATCATCAGGTGGCTGGCAGTGGGCGTCAAGGCTCTGGGCAAACACATAAAACGGGCAAGCAAAGAATTAATTTAAATTCTGTATGTCTTCGAGATTATGGGCACATTAGGCAGATCATTCCCAACAGCAGTGCTTTTGAAAACATTTCAGACAGTCAGACATAACCGAGGTGAGTTAAAATTGTCCGGCAAAAAATTTAAATTCATGATGACCTACGATCCTAATCTTGCAAATACATTGCCATTTAAAAAAATCTTTAAACCACTCCTAATAATTTGGACAACACGTTAATGTAGAACTACAGGCCAATTTCTAATCTTCCATTCATCAGTAAAATTATTGAAAAAGCTGTGTTTCAGCACTTAAATAGCTTCATAACAATGACCAACTGCTTTGATGTTTTTCAGTCTGGTTTCTGTGCTCACCATAGCACTGAGACTGCCCTCGTCAAAGTTTGCAATGACATCCACATACATTCAGACTGTGGTAGAACCACAGTGCTGGTTCTGTTGGACCTCAGTGCAGCATTTGACACTGTTGATCATGATAGACTATTGGAACGACTGGAGAGCTCTTTTCATCAGAACGAACAGAAATCAAGTGGGGTGCCCCAGGGCTCCATCTTGGGACCCCTCTAATTTAATATCTACATGCTTCCACTAACTCAGATTATAACAACCAATAAGATTAGTTACCATAACTATGCAGATGATACTCAGCTCTACATTACAATGTCACCAGGTGACTTTGAAGCCATCCAAACACTAAGTAAATGCATCGAGCAAATCAATAGATGGATGTGCCATAACTTTCTCCAACTGAAAAAGAAACAAAACAGAAGTAATTACTTTTGGACCTAATAAGGAACGATTAACAGGAAAGAAAAGCACATCTCCCCAGTTTTAAAGTCCTTACACTGGCTCCCTGTAGCTCAGAGAATAGACTTACAAATACTTTTACTAGTTTATATATCATTAAATGGCTCAGCACCAAAGTATGTTGAAAATCTACTGTTATTATAGCAACCCACCAGAGCACTCAGGTCCTTTAATTCCAGTCTACTCAACATCCCTAGAATTGGAACCAAACATGGAGAAGCAGCTTTCAGTTTCTATGCTCCTCTAATCTGAAACAAACTTCCAGACAACTGCAAACCTGCTAAAACACTGAGTTCTTTTAAATCACAACTAAAAACGTATCTGTTTAGAGTTGCATTTGAGTAATGCTTTGATGTATCATGTGTTTTGTGTGTGCTTCTTGTTTTATTGCTGTTTTAACTTTATATGATTTTTTCTGTGTTTTACTGCTATTTGTATTTTACCCCTTAATCAAGTACGCACCTTGAATTACTTTGTTGTTGATGGTGTGCTATACAAATAAAATTGTGTTGCCTAGCCTTGCCCTGCCTTAAAAAACAGGTGTTTTGTCAGTCTGCATCTCCCCACCTCCCAACAGCTCCTCATTCCCAGAATTCTCATTGCAAGCTTCCTCTCAGCCCATAACTGGTGGTTTGCTTTTAGCAGCAACCAGAAGTTTCTGCACAAAGCTCTGAAACATGCTCACTTGTATTTTAGTAAGTGCATGGCAGTAGTCATTTGTTCTGCCATGCAAATACAGCTTTGTTCCCAGATCTGCATCACAATAAACTCAGCTGTTCACACCACAGTGAAACACTGAGAGAGAGCAGCTTCATGAAATTCAGCTATGGGGAGATTTTTCAGCAGAAGAACAAACAAAACAAACTTGAAAAAGTCAGAAAGCAACAAAAACTTTTCTAAGAGTTGGAATCATCCATCCATCCATCCATTTTCTGTACCCGTCCATCATAATGCAGGGTTGCGGGGGAGTTTGAATTAATAATGATATTTATTAATGTGTGTCAGACCCGCTGTGTCTAACCTTGAAGTCAGTTTAATTCAGTGTGTCACATTCAAAATAATTATAGATAATAATGCTTGAATATTAATGTTTATGTAAGCCTAAAAATAATTACTTAAGACTGCTGAGCAGGGGTGTATCTAGGAAGTTTTTAAAGAGGGCTAAATGGAGGTGGATTTATCAGCCAGCTTTGACCAAAACGTCTGGTCTCAGATATGTTTAAGAACCTTTAAAATAAGAAATCCTCATTTGCAATTAATACAATACAAAATCCTTCATAGAGTACACTATACAGGTCAACGAATGTTTAGGATGGGTTTTACATCGTCTAATACCTGCTTACAATGCACAAGCAATATACCAGATACTTATGTTCATGCGCATTGGTTCTGTCCACCTGTTAAGAAATTTTGGTGCCAGATATGTGAGGACTTATCAAAGTGTCTGAGGGAGATGGTGGGATGTTACATTTCAATTTGCCTGTTAGGAAATTTAAATGATGTCACCATGGACACAAAGTCAGTTCTAATGGTTCACATTGCCTTATGCATCGCTAAGAAAACTATCCTCCTGAACTGGAAATATAAAAAAGCTCTTAATATTAATCAGTATAGAAATCTCTTGTTGGACCATATTGGTCTTGAGACGGCCTCTGGCTCCATATCTGATCAATCTCTCTGGGCTCCTTTGATCGGCTCCATCACCTAGTGGGGGTGGAGGGCACTTGGTTTTGTTGTTTGGGACACTGTTGCTGATGTGGGTTACTGGCCTGGTGGCCGCGCTGCGCCTGTATAGGGTCTGGGGTGGGCCTGGGGATTCGGGGCTCGGGGGCGCCGCGCCCCCTAGCTGTGGTCCTGGCTGGGGGTCGGCCGGCGTGGGGTCTCTGTTGGCTGTGGGGGTCGTGGCCGGCCGGCGGCCGGTGGCCGGCATGTGCAGCCTCCTCTCTCTTTTCTGTGGGCCGATTGTCATCGCCAGTCCCTGTATGGTTTCTCGCCTTGTTTGCTGGTTGGGGTGCCTGGCTGCTGGTAACGGCGGCTGGGTGGCGTTTCTGGGCCGGATCAGTCCTTTTTTGCACTGGACTTGGCTCCTGGGTCTTGGTCTTTGTGTGGGGCGCTGGGGTTGGGCATTTGGCCGGGTTCGTTTGGACTTGCGGGTGGACTGGCCGGGTGGTGGGCGTGCAGGGCAGGTGGGTGGGGCGCTGGGTTTGGTCTCCTGCCGGGCCGTTGAGCAACAGTGGTCGCTCCACAAAGAATGAGGCTGGTGGATGTCGGCCTGGTGGGTCGGCCGCCCGGCTCATTGGTTTGCTCCTGGTCTGGGCAGGTACGTCGACGTGGTTCGGGCTACGGGGGCCTCCGGTGTGCGGGTGGCGCTGGGAGCCTCCTCTGCTGGCAGGGAGGCTGCTGCTGTGTAGCGACAGGTGCTCTCCCCCTACGAGTGCACTGGGACGGGGGGGAGGGGGTAGCGGGAGGGGGGGGGGGGGGGTTGGGGGCTAACTCAACCTGGGTGTCTAGTGTCTTTTGTGTTTTGAGAGTAGAGCGAATGTCAGGGTGGGTTTAGTTCCCCTTCTGGGATGGGGCTGGGGGGACTGCCTTGGGGTCAGTGGGGCTTTGTGGTGCTGTGGCCGTGGGCCCCAGGTCGAACGTGCCATGGCCTCGCTCCCCTGGTGGATCCCGGTGAACAGCGGTGCCTATTGGGGTCAGTGGGGGAGCTGGCTCCCTGGGAAGACATTTTGTCTCCCAGTCCTTCCCTCCCCATCCCTGGACACCTCTGTCCACCCACTCCATCACTTTACCACTCATATAGGGTCTTGGGGCATGGGCACATCACTGGGGTGCGAGGAGGGGCTTCCCTCCTCGCCATCCCGTGGTGTCCTGGGTCCCAATTTTAATATACAACTTAGACACTCCCACTTATAACATTCTCACACGACACATATGTAGGGACTTTGGAGTGGGCACACTTTTCGGCATCCAGAGGGGGAGCGGTACAATCAGCTTCACCTCTGGTGCCGGTGCCCGCTGTTAAACCACATATAGACACTGAGGGCTCGGGGTGGGGGTTGGGGGATGTGTGGCTGCCTTCCCCACATCCCACCCCTCTGTTTTAAATGCACATTATAACAACATGCATCAACACCATTCTCGAGCGGGAGGATGGAGGCTAGGGGTCTTTTCACACCCCTGTTCGCTACGGGCCATCAGGGGTTGGGGTCCGGAGGAGGACAGGCGGTCTGGTCGGGGTCCTGGGCTGTTGGGCTGGTTTGCCACTGTGGGGCCCTTAGCGGTCTGCTTGTCTCCGTCCTAGAAGGTAAGGGGTCCACCTCCCGGGTCCGGGGGCTGGTGGCTCTACTGGGGCATCGGTACCTGGACCCTCTTTTAGAGGTGCCAGGTTTGGGATTGTTGGGTGGTGCCTGCTCGGTGGCTCGGCGGGATGCGGATCCGGCGTCTCTGCTCGTTTGATCACCTGTTCTATGCACAGTGTGCGTGGCGGGTTCATTGGCGGGTTGGACCGGCCCTGGCCCTCGTTGGATGCCTGGTCTCGGCGCCCTGCGTTGCGCGGTATCTGGACCCGGGAGCTGGTACAACTTGGCGTCCAGATGCTGGCTGAGCCCGGCCTGGGGATGCTGTCCATCCCCTGCGGCTCTGGGTGGGGCGCTGGGATGTTGGCGGTGGGGATTGGCCTAGGGTGGAGGCGGCGCGTGGCGGCCGGCCGCGGCCCCTGCAGTGCCGGGGGCCCCTCGTCAGCCGGTCCCTTGTCGGGTCCCTGCTGGGGGGTGGGGTGCCCCTGGGCCCCGGCTCCCCCGGTCTGTTGACCGGTTCGTTGACCAGCCCGCCCCGGCGCGGCCGGTTGCCGGCGGGGCCCGTGGGCTCGTAACTGCTGCCCCCCGGGCCCCTGCATAGTGGCCGCTGGATGTTCCCCTGGGGTTCTCCTTTTCTCCTCTCTTGGGGGATGCGGTCGGCCCCACCCGGGTCCGCCTGGGGCTCTGGCGGTCCTTTGGACGTCTTTGCTCCGATCTCCTTCATGTCTAGATCGATTCCTGGGAGACGGATCGATGCCTGCTCACACCAACTATCGAACACTCTTATGGAGAAACCTTATATGCACCAGCATGCTAACACACACACATTGATGTGGGGTCTCTGGTGTTCAAGGATATATTCTTGGGCTGAGGTTATCATTACTAGAGCTTGATTAATCGGTACCATGAGTTTCTCTGTGACATTGTTGTTGTATTTTTATATCTATTTTTGTGTGATGTGGTTGTGTAATTCTTAGTTCACAATGTTTGGTTGGTTTTGTCGATGTTCCTTTTTCGTGTTTTGTTTTGTTTTTCCCCCTCTCTCTGCCGTCCTGTGGGTATTGAAGAGATATAAATTCTGTTAATGTTGTATGAGGGTCTAATATGTAGTGCATGTGGAAACACTTAGAAACCGTGAATAATCAAGAGGAATGTGGCACATCCGGTGTGCCTTTTGTGAAGAAGCTGTGTGCCTTTTGGTGAAGAAGCTGTGACCATTCTGTGAAGGAAGATCTATGTGGGAGGAGTTTCTTTTAACTAGTTTCTTAATAAAAACCTTATGCTGAGATAAAGCTGTACTCAGTTACTAGAACTGAGTCCAGTGAACGACGTCTCACTGTTAAAAGATATAATTGTTGTTTGTTGTTCTTATTGCTCCTTTTTACAGAAACGAATGAGCACGCGGGAAGGTGAAATGAGAGCTCAGAGAGAGCCCAGGGTCATAAATTAAATGTGTGTCTGTTCCTTTAAAATAGGCTTTAAATTAGAGTGAAAACACCTTCTCAACAGTATGGAGGCAGACTTCAATGTCTTCCTGTGTTTTCTTTGTTCCCCTTCCTCTCTTGTATTTTCAACTCACCCTCTCTCTTGACTTTTTGTTTCCTACCTCTCTTCTTCATCTTCCTTCGTTCTTCTCCTTAATTTTCCGTCTCCGTGTCCATAACATCAGGAAATAAAAAACCCAACAATTCATAATAAAGATTTTTCACACATATATGAAGTGGAGTACTATAGCAAAAGCTGTACTGCTCCGCTTGTGAAAGTAAATCTGTTGGGCTTCTACTTGGTACTCAGACACCAATTCTGAGCTCCACACTGCCAAACAGGACACGTAAAAAAAAAAGAGCTGCAGGTCACTGGAAATGTTTTTGGCTAATTTGCTATTTTTGTTTACAATTAATTGAATGGGGGTACATGAAAAAGTGGCTAGTGTGTATATGCACATAATTACCTGAATCATTTTTTAAGCCTTCTGATTAGACTTTATTGTTCATGTTTTCTACCAGAAAGTCCCATATTTTAGGTTTATTGTTTCACTAAATCCTTCTGAAGATTGTTTAGTTATTTTTCTAACTTTAACCTTAAACATTACTTCCTCTGTGTATCAGGTCTTGTCTGGTTTAGTCTTTAATTCACTTTACTGCTTTAGAGACCTATGTCTCTTTTATATTGGGAATTAATTTGTAGCATTCATTCTAATCAGTGGTGCTTCTTGCTTGAATGACACTTTTATGCAAGCCCCTTCTTGTGCAAATAGATGGATAGACATGTTCAATATTTTAACAATATCCAGCAACAGATTCTGAATTGAACTGACCTGAATTAAATTGAATTTAACTAGAGATGATTAAATGCAGTTTATTTAGTGACAATTCAGAAATATAAACACAGGTGCCAACTTTAGTGTTACTGCCACTTGCAATGTGGACAACAATTTTTTACAGTTGTTCCAGACCACAGACGACCCACAATAGATGTTAATAACTGCATTTTAATCACAACTAATATTAGGTTTGATCTTGTGAATAAAAACAAACCTTAACTCAAAATGATTTTTTTAAGAAACTGCAGAAAAGACCCAAACTAGGAATGTATGTAGATGTACAGGTGTGTGAACATTTCTGCCAGAGACATATGCTGTTGATATGCTTACAGTATCTGTTCACGATCATCAATGCCTATGAAGAAGTTAAAAAACCTGTTAAAAAACAAGAGCCTTTCACTAAATAATAGTAAAGATTATTTGCCATAAAAATCTTGTTTCAGTTTCTCTTGCTTTTCAACAAAAGTCAGTGTCATTCTAAGAAAATAATTTAGAGTGATGTTTTTTTTTTTACTTGTAGAATCACTCATCAAATACATTCCACATTTCATATAAGCAGCACTCTTGGACGGGCTGCAAACAACAAATTGGTGCATTACCACCACTGACTGGTATGGAGTGTGGACCACAGTCAACACATTGCATGTTATGTACAGACCCCAAGATGCGCCCAAGCTTACTCACAGATAAAGGGATGGAACCTGCCATCAAGTACATCAATAAGAAATTTCCTAATATTGACTTCAGAGGAAACATTCAAAACCTGACTGGCATCCAGCGACAGAAATCTGAGGTATTAGCAGCCACAGCAAGCTACTACGACTCCTTCCTGGATGTCATAGAGTTCAGGGACCATGTTTATGAGCTGCTCAACACCATTGATGCCTGTCAGTGCTTCTTTGATATTGCTTTCAACTTCGATTTTACTAAAAACTACTTGGATCTGATTACCACCTACACATCTGTTATCATCACACTCTCTCGCATCGATGACAAGAAGGCCTTGGTGGGAATGTTCAACTGTGCTCATGAAATGACCAATGGGAGCAGCGACCCCTCGTACCCACGGCTTGGACAGATGTTTCTGGAATACGACCATCCATGGAAGAAGCTGACAGACGAGTTTGGCCCTCACACAAGGTCTGTGACAGCAGCATTGCTTTCACTAAAGATGGTCTACCCTCGCAGAAACCTGCCTGCAGAACAGTGGAGGAGGGCACAGCTCCTCAGCTGACTCAGCACTCCAGCTTCCATGTTGGAACCGACCTTCTGCGACACTATGGCATGTGAATACCTGCCTATGGACATAATGGAGCGCTGGATCATCATCGGCTTCCTGCTGTGCCACAGCAGTCTGAATACAAACCAGGCTTCCCAAGAGCTTTGGAAGATGGCTCTACGGAGCAGCCTCTACCTCAACCTCACCAGAGATGAAGTCCTCAACATACACAAAGTCACAGAGGACCTCTTTGACGGGATTAAAGGATACAGCAAGCGCATCGCTGACATCAAGGAATGCCGTGAGCACGTTCTGGCCAACTGTGGACCTATGCATAGAGAGAGGAGGCATTTTCTGAGAGGAGCACTGAAGGAATTATTCAAAGTTCTGGAAGATGAACCTGGACTTCTTGGACCAAAGGCCCTATTTGTCATGATGGCTTTGTCCTTTTCCGGTGACGAAGTTATGTGGCTCGTTAGACACTCAGAGAACATGCCAAAGATGAAGACATTAGATGACTACAACGACAATCAGATGGCTGAGCTGCTGTTTTTCATGGAGAAGTTAAGAGGACTAATGAAAAAGTACAATCAAGTAGTCCAGCGCTACTAATGTTCAGTATCTGGCACAGTATGACGCCTTGCTTCTCAATGACACTATACAGAACATGTATGTTTGTCCAGAGGAGGAGTCTGTTCTGCTGACCTCGTTTGTGTCAACCCTTACTGCTCTTTCTATTAAACAAGTGGACAACAAATAAGAGTTTGATTTCCAAGGACTAAGAATGGATTGGCTAAGATTACAGGCTTATGCAAGTGTAAACAAGGCACCCCTTTCACTGAAAGACTATCCTGACTTGGCAAGAGTGATGAACATGATCCAGTTTCACACCAGGATGGTGGACAGTCTTGAAGAAATGCTCTGTGAAATCTCTGAGCTCTCTATATTCTGCTTCTACCCTCGTGTGTTTGAGAAGATGTTCACCCAGAGCAGTGAAGAGATGACCATGAAGCGATACCTCATGTCCTTCCCTTTTGTCTGTTCACAATTCAGTCAGTGTGGACACGCTCTCTGCCCAGAAGAGACAGAGATACTAGAGAAGCGAAGTCTGCGCCTGTGTGTGACCTTCTTGGAGCAGATAGCAAAGCAGACGAGCAGTGTTGTGTTGGAAATATGTGCTGAGCAGCGCAATCTCAATGACCAGTTGCTGGCTAAACACTGTGCTGAGTCCATCAGTGCTGCTCGCTACAGAAAGCAAAAGAAAACTTTGCCAAAGAAAGGAGAGCTTCAAAAAGAGAAACCTGGTGCTGAGAGCCTGCGGAAAGACCGGACAGTGGCCACCAATGTGGACAAGATGCACATGATGTTGACAGAGCTCTGCTCCTCCTACAGTCTCGGCGCAGACTTTACGGTCTTCGAACATATTGTCATTCCAGCAGAGTTCCTCCTTTCCCAGCTGGAGATGCGTTTGACGGAAATCATCATCAAGATGACCAATTACAACCAGACCCCCCAGGAGATAACACGTCCCTCTGACCAAGATCCTACACAGCCAGTATGCACAGCCTCTCAAGCTACATCAACGTGGATATCACACGGCTGGTGAAGAGTGTGCTGCTTCAGCAGACAACAGCCGCTGGACTCCCACGGAGGGTTGACGGTTACGCACTACTACACAACCTGGTATCTGGAGGCTCTTTTACGTCAAGCAAGCAGTTCCCTGGTCGTTCACTATCCTACGATGCAGTGCTTTGTCAGCCAGACAACCGACAATGAACTGAGCTTCAGAGCAGAGGAGTTCTCAGATGTGTCAGAGTTACAGGCTCTGGCAGAACTGATTGGTTCTTATGGCATGAAGTTTCTGGGGGAAAACCTGATGTGGCACATAAGGTCTCAACTCACCGAGCTGAAGAAAATGGTGATTGAGAACATGGACATCCTGGTACAGATGAAAAACAACTTTGACAAGCCTGAGGAAATGGTCAATCTAAAAAAGAGACTGACAGGTGGAGAGAATGTCCTGAAAAGGATGACCATCATCGGAGTTATCCTCTCATTCTGATCCATGGCAAAGGACTGTCTGAAAGATATCCTGCGAAAACATTGCCCGTACCTGATGGCACCCATCGAATGTCTAAAGGGCTTCATCTCCCCTGAAACAGACATCAAGGTGACTCAGTGTTTTTGAGATGGCATCTGCCCCAGGACTGAAACGTGATATTGACCCTGCACTTGTTGCAGCTATTAGCAGTATGCAAACAGATAACACCTCGATTGAAGAAGAGTTTAAGCTGTCTCGTTTGTTATTGGTCTATGTCGCTGTGTCACTGCCTAGCCTTGCTCTGGACCCCAACTCTCTGTACAGCCAAGAACATGGAGGTGCAAAATCACTTGCTCATTTCAGCTTCTACAGACTTTGCTTGACAGTCATTTCTCTCCAGACAGACAAGTAAACACTAATCAGTTGTTCCTCGAGCAATTTTTCACCAGCTGCTGATAGTGTGTGTAAAGGATACTCCACCCAGAAAGACTACCATCATACTTTCCAGTCTGACACGGTCCGGAGCAAAGCCCGTCACAACAACAACATCCACTGTTTAGCTCCAGCTATCAATCAGCTGGCTGCTGCCATGTTCACCGTCCAGAACAAGAGCATTGAGCAGCAGCTCAAAGAGTTCCTCCTGCTGGCCTCCTCCACTCTGCTTCAGCTGGGACAAAACGTGGAGCGAGTGGATGCCAAAAGTAGAGAATCTATCTACCTGCTCTTGCACATGATTGTGGAAGACTCTCCGTTTCTGAGCCAAGACATGCTGGAAAGCTGCTTCCCATACGTTCTCCTCCGAAACGCCTACAGGGAGGTGCACAGGGTTTCTGTCATTATTTTTACCTGAGGACATTTTCTCTAGATTCTTTATTGACCCAAACATTTATTTTAATGCATGGATGTTTTGTTTGTATTTCTTTTCTGCTTTGGATTCACCAAAGTCTTATGTTTTATTTTACTTATGTTAAATCAAATATGTATTTTCATTTTATTCTGTCAAGACAGGCATAAATGATGTAACTTTGATTTATATGGAAAAGATATGCAACTGAATTAATGTTCCTAATATCACCTTAAATTATTTAAAGCAGAAAGTCAGATATATTCTGCACGAAAAAACGATTATATTAGCACTGAAAAGCATTTGTAAAGTTTTCTGATCATGAATTAAGTGAAACATGGATATTAAAAGCTTTTCTTTTTTGCAAAAAAAAAAAAAAAAAAAAAAAGAAGGCTAAATGGGGGCCAGTGATGATCTTGGGGTGTCACACCAAAATAAAAGCAAGGCTGTAATACAAAGGGGGTGTTGCCTAGACTGAGCGAAAGACCTCAGACACACAACATGGGGGTCAAAGATTGACAAATAATTCTAACTAATTAAGGCGTTTTCTCTCTCTTATCATTCATTAAAACATTATCTTTACAAGAAGTGATAACGTAGGCATCTTCATAAATGCAGAATAGAAGGAGCTGCTGCAGAAAGCAGGGCAGGATTAAAATCACTGACGACTAATTTAACATTTTGACTGATTGTCTGGGAGGGAAAAAAAATCTGAGTTTACCACTAGAATAAACTAGACTACACCACTGATTAAATCAATAGTTTTACTTTTGTTCTGAGTGCAAAGACCGCTGTCTTGACTGGGACTGAGCTGCCTTGGCGGAGTTCTGCCCTCTCTGAGTGCTTTTCTAGCTAAAACTATATAATTTAGCCATTTTACCCCAATAAATGACACTTAAATACTAATTATGTTGCAACGGTCAGTTCACTTGTATGATTACTTTTCATAACATCTAATATTTTAAAAGAAATACAATGTTATATTGGTTTATAGTTGACCAAGACAGTACAGAGAATGAGGACAAGAGCAGCAGAGACAGAGGTCCACCACGCAACCTGACACAGAACTAACTTTTGTGCTTGTGAGGGAAAGAAAAATGAAAATTCTTGTTATCTATTGAATAATTTTATCATCCTGTCGAGGGCTGTTCCAGTCTGTATTTTTTCTTACCGCGGACGGTAATCAACAAATTCCCGCGGTTTTGCGATATACCCATAAACATACATATATTGATATCTACCTGCCGCTGCGCCAAGGCTGTACCCTGCTCGTGTTCATAACGAGCTGTACCTTGAGGCCAAACTACTGCCGCACCAATGTGTCAAAGACAGCTCTGTCTGTGGTGAAGGCAGAGCGCGTCCCGCAACAACTTATCCAGGAGAGGAGCGCACCATAGCTCCTGCTTCGGCATTTATACGCACAGAGAAGGCTTCAGACCCCATATATAAATTCCGTCTTCCCATTCTTCTCTACTGGGTGACTGACTTTATTTGTGCATGCATCCACGGCTTGGCGGTCCCAATTCTCCAGTTGGAACAATCCCTCTGCACCTCCGCTGTGGCAAGGTCCAGGAAAATGCTCAAAGATGCCTGCACCTCGCCTGCTCAGGGCGGTTGCTTTTTCATTTAATTTTCACCTGTGGCTCCGCTTTCGGGAGTTCTGACACGCTGTGCGTCACACATGTTATGCTTTCATGTGTGCATATTAAATCCAAAAGTACAAAACATTACACAGATCGTAGGATAAGGCTAGAAACACACATGCAATGTTATGCATCACAAAAAATTGCGCTCACACACAAGTGTGCAGGGTTTTTTTGGGTTTTTTTGGGCGGTGATGACGGTGAGACGCTGTGACCCACGGTGGGCGTCACGTGACCGCGGTATGGCGGTAATCCGGTTACCGCCCCAGACCTAATCCTGTCTTAATATCAATACTGATTTTAGAGCTCTTGTTTACATTGTCATGTTTAGGTTTGAAAATAAGTACATTTTGAAATACATATTGGTTGTAACAAGTGTTTATTTCAACTGCTATCACCTTTCTATTATCTCGAACCGGTCTCATTTTCCTCTGACCTCACCATGGCATTTAATTCACACAACTACTGCTCCTAAAAACTCAAACAAGCCTGCCTGGCACAAGGAACCACACCATGTGTTAAGTCAGTTCAAATTTACATTTCACGTTCTAGATTTGAACCTTAGGCAGTCATCCATCCACACTGCATCTAAACGTGTAAAAGCAATAGGTTGCCCTATTTGGGTTAACAAGCAATAGGTGCACCGAATAAAGTGACCAGGGAGTATATGTGCTTTCTCAAATCCATCCATCCGGGGTGTGCTGGTGCCTATCTCCAGCAGTCACGGGGCGAGAGGCACGGTACACCCTGGACAGGTTGCCAGTCCATTGCAGGGCAACACAGAGAAATACAGGACAAACAACCATGCACACACACACACACACTCATACCTAAGGGCAATTGCTCTTCGTCTCTCTGTCACTCAAGCGTCTCTCTCGCTCTCTCTCACACACACACACACACACACAGCCCCTCCCCTCCGTGCACACCATGTCTGTCTGGATCACCTGTGGAAGACGTGGCCTATTTGGTGCAGAGAAGACGGCTGGCAAAAGGTCGGTATTTCATGAACACTTTTAACACACAATCACAGATTAAAAAGTGCTATAAAATATTTTATATTCTGACTACAATAGTTTCAGTGTGTTGATGTTACAGTAGGTCCTGACCCTTAGCAAACAAGCGATTGCGCCTTCTTTAGAAAGTTAACTATAGTCGTAAGTTAGCAGTAAAATATAGGGTGTTAAAATTAATGTAACATAGTCCGTGTAACCAATTATTAACTTTTTTTTTTACTTATTAACCATTATGAATTAGGATATCCCTTTAGAAATCCCCTAAAGGTCTGCACTGTACTGTGTGTTCATGCTACAAGGCAAAATACATAATAACATATTACATGCTTTGAATTCCTTATATATAGCTATGCAGTGTTGGATGGGTCGCTGTAGGTGATGATGCAACACTTATAACCAGAGACTTAAGTTATAGCGGAGGATCTTTCCGAATTTTAGAATAGACCCACCCTCTCCAATTTAAAAAAAAATGCACATGCGCAGCACTCTATCTGCTCCCGAGAGGGAACACTGTGTGCACGAGAGAGCATGCACGAGCATAGTTCACCTCGTGCACGTCGTTTCCACTATGTCAGACTCACCACCGGTAAGTGAAAATCTATTTACGACAAGCATCTCTATAGCTAACTTTAGCATGCTACAGGCCAATAAACAAGCTATCGTCTAGCATCAAACTCCTCACACATAATACACCTGAAAGTGCGCATGCGCAGAAAGCAAAAACTACCTAGGGACGAGCACGTACGACGGCCTTACGTAAACATATCACCAGAATGATTGACACTTAGGTGGACCAATAGTATAGGCTACCCACCCGGAAAAAGAAAGTCCTCCGCTATACCTTTAATATAATAAAGAGACTTGAGACTTGACTTGGACTCTAGCTCAAAGACTTGAGACTTGACTTGGACTCTAGCTCAGAGACTTGAGACTTGACTTGGACTGTAGCTCAGAGACTTGTGAGCATCTCTGGCGTGCAGTAACCCGAAGGAGACGATGTGCTCTGCCTGCCCTGACCCACAACATGCTGGCAGCACTGTGGCTAAACAGAAGACAGAGGATCAGGTATGAACTTACCTTGCTATGGTGGCTTGTTCAGCCCAAAAAGGCACATGTATCCTGGAGTTGGTTTGGATCGACACTGGTCTGTATTCACACCTGAAGCAAATCGCAGCAAAGTCCGTTTGGAAGCGGAATGAGACCACCTAAAAAAGTAGGTCTCGGTCCAGTTCTCTGATTCATAACCAGGATTCGTTTGTGTGTATTCACAGCTGCATAAAAGGTTCGGACCAGCATTTGAAACAAACCCTAGTCCCTTTAAAGCGGACCAAACAGTGCAGGTCTGAATACATCATTAGAGATGAGTGGTTCTAAAGGCTGTCTTGTGTCAATGTGTCTTTTTTTTTTTTTTATTCCACTTTTTTTTCATAGTTGTTACATTTTTAGGTTTAAGACTTAAGGCCTGATTTATTAATATTCCACATTAAGAGTGCAAAATTGTGTGTGCCACAAAATATTTGTGCAAAGTTCCTGATTTGTGGGTGATCTAAGATTGAGTGCGCAAATGATGACAGGCGCAATGAGCAGTATTCCAATGAAGACGTTGCGTCCGCTGCTGTGTGTGCCAGCCTTTTTGCCCCATGCAATGCGCCACAGCCAGACAGAGGAGGAATAACAACGAAAAGGGGAAAAAACAACATACCTGTCAAGTCTATGGCTGTTAATTAGTATTAGGCTAGAATGTCTATGAATGATACTTTTCGTTTGTCAGTGATAAACTTATGTTAAATCATGGTGGTGCAAAGTCAAGATATGCCTTTCAGAGGCAGTAAAAATAGGCCCAAAAACAGCCAGCGCAAACAGTTTCATGTTGAATGAATCACACTGCACGTGGAACGCCTACTTATTTGGACGATCTCCAAATATTTTGTGCCTTCTGACAGAAATGGCCAAATTTCATATTCATCAAGAGCTCAGTGCTAAATGGTTTGAGTGCATCTTGCTGCGGGTTTAACAGGTGCAGTCCTACCTAAGCCTGCTTAGTAAATCCCCTGCTGCATGCTTTGGAGCCCGCTGTGAGGTTTGTGCATGTTTTAACAAGCGCAAACCTTTGATAAATCAGGCCCTTATTATCTGTCCTTTGGTTTGAAAGGATTATGTAGCAGATGTGGACAAATAATTAATCCATTGATTTCTTTTTTTTCTCTTTTGTTGAATTTTAGACACTTTTGTTGAAAATGCAAAACACAATACAGCAAAATCCTTGGGGAGGACAAGTAGCTTAATAAAGTGTTTTCTTTCTTAGTACGTCCCCCCTCCTTCTGTGTGCGGATCATTGTTGGTCACATTCAAAGTCTCTAAGCACAGGAAATTTCATTATTGTATAATCTAGCACCTTTTATTATGTTTTGTTATGGTGCACTTAAATAAGACTAATCTCCTTTGCCTGACAACTTGTTTATCAGTTACTTAATAAACATGACATATGTTCCATTTTTTATGGCTTCCTGACAAGAGCCTGTTTTTACATTCTTTACTTGCAAACTGTTGCTGAGGACAAAGAGGTATATTTGCCATATGCAAAGTAAAAAAAAAGCAAAGAAAGAATGGTATGAATTCAATCGCTTACTTTTGCAACTTGAAACTAAACCATTCTGTATAGCCCGAGGATGAGCTTCTGAAAAAAAGGAAAAGGAGAGTATTCTATTGAACTCACTCAGGAAGCTAGCATGTGTGTAATAAGGAATCTAAGGCTTTCCAAAATGTAGACATTAATGTAAATTAGTTATATTATAACCTGTACTAATATTTCATATCTAAATAATTAGTAGCATGAATAGCATTCTAATTAATATTAGTGTTAGCAGTGTCAGGCTTGCAAAGCAGCACTGTAGATACAAAAAACATTCTGTTTTTTCTTTTTCCATTATTAGGTGCACTATCAAATTCATCCAGCATGCTAGACTATGCATGTCCCCACATGTAAAATATATAGAAAGTTGCGTTGACTCGGAAAGCGCATTCATCATACCACCACCAGCAGTCCTTTTGTCTCCACACCTTTTATCAACACTTGGTTCTATCTTCGTAAGCTCCTCGCTCTCTGTCCCACTCACTTTTTTCAGTGCTTGTTGGTTGTTTAAATGAAAGAAGAAACAAGCATGAAGGCCCTCCTATAATGCGACAGAGTCACATTTCTGAAAAGGATCAAAAGTGGAATCAGTTGGTCATCTCATTTATCCAGAGGCAAGAATACTGGGAAAAGCAGCTTTGCTGATTTGCAGTCTGCAGTTGCGACTGACATGATGTGTTTTTAGCTTTATTTATGGGTAAAAAATTTTTGTAAAAAAAATAAAATAAAAAAATAAAATAAAAAGTTAAAAAAAAAGGAATACAAGAGAGAAATTACCATTTAACTTAATTCAACATGAAACACACCAATGAAGAAACATTTTACCTACTAAAACAATTAAACATAAATCTTCTGGTAATATGGAGAATATAAATTTGCGAATATGCACATTTGCACACTTTTCCAGTTAGTACCCCTATTTTGCACCCTCACAATGTCATTCATCACTTTCACTTCCATTTTCTATGGAAGCGTGTTGCATTTGCTTGAAAAAAAAAGTAAAAAGCTCTATTCTTCTGAATTGCCGAGATAATACAAGGAATACAAGCTCTGCTTTTCTGAATTAACAAACAATAAAATAAATAAAAAAAGGGGGGGGGGGGTGATCCGATGGGGCTTTACGTCTGAACAGGTGCAAATTCCTCAGGTGTTTGTGCAAAGTCGACCAACTAATAGATTTAACAATTCTGTCTACATTGTTTAGAGACTAGTATTTCCCAGTTTCTCAATTCCAAAAAAAAGTGAATTAAACTCAACAAACGGGATATGCCAGTCCATGGCATCGCCCTGTGATAGACTGCCAACCTGTCTGTGGTGTACTCTGCCTTTCCCCTGGAGAATCCTCCCTCCCACCACCACATCCCACCACAACCCTGCAAGGATAGGATTGTAGAGATGACCCAATGTGGTAACACTGGGTATCTTGGCTAAGTCTTGCCTTACACACAAAAAAAACGATGGTTTATTTTTTCACCAAATGCTGAACTTCTACTTTCAGGACAGAAACAAGGCGGTTTCAACTAAACAGTCGACAAAGAGTGACAAAGTGCTGTAGGTTAGAGAAGAGCCCAGAAGGAGACTTCATTCTTCACAGATCACAATTTTGAACTGACCAGACTTCACTGAACCTCTTTCACAGAAGGAAAAAATAAATGACGGCACATAAAATGTCATTTGGTAGTGTTAAAGACTTTATTTTACAAAAATATGAACAATTTTGTTCACTTAAGGTTAACATTAGCCTTTTAGCTGCTAAGTAGTTAGTACAAGCCAGAGCTAGCTATTTTCAACAGTCAAATTTGGATCAAACAACTGGCCATAAAGTCAATAAAGAGAGGGTAAAAAGCTAAATTTCTTTCTCCTTTATTTTTCTTCCAGTTGTGGATTAAAATTGTCTTTTTTTTAACTTATTCATTAACCATGACTTTGGCTTCATCTGAGGAATTAAAAGTATTTGAGGAACTTAAAGAGAAAAATTAATATTTATTTACCAATGATGAAGGAGACAAAAATTTAAACATGGTTTATAAGTTAATGTTTGTAGTGTTTCCTAACATTAACATTTCTGTGGTTATGAAATTGGTATCAAGCATAGTCTTTGAATTGGATCTGGAGAAGGTTCCTTACTACAGTTAAATGAGCACAAGTAAATGATTTATATGCAAATGCTTAACAATCATATTGCAACCCTGCAGAACAATGTAAAACTCTCCATAATATTCTGAAGGCATAGCAAGTTTAAAACTGGAAACCCTTGTTTGCTGTATATATATATAAAAAAAAACAAATCCTACTTAAATTGATCTGCGACCATCTGTAACATACATGTACTGTACTGTAGTGCATTACACATTGAGAGTAATTGAGGTCTTAAGACACTGCAGGACAAAAGCTAACAATGAGCTGAATATGTGTATATGAATCACAGAGCCAGTCAATAACCATTTCGTTAGTCTGTTTTATGTCCCCATGAAGTGCTTAAAAATAATAACACTGCATTACGTTTGTAATACAAATAGTAAACTACATGCATCCATTTAACATCACAAGCGTCTCGCCTGCCTGAGGCGTCTAAAGAAATGTATAGATTTAACGTTTAACTGCACATATTAAATATGCTCTAAAGGATGGGAATTTTCTCCCGCTGCACTTCTCTGAAACTCTGCCAAGCCTGCCCTTCACAACTATTATCGCCTGCTTCTTGAAACTAGATTCTCATGTGATGATAGGCTCCCAGGTCATCATTAAGAGCAGTAAAGGTAGTGGCGTGTTACATTACAATCAGAACAGTTGTAGGTCTTGCTCAACAGCCCTTCTCTTCATTAAAAGTTAGTTAATTGACGGTGAACTGGATCTACTTAAGAAGAAGTAATGAGCTGGGAGGGAAGGTCAGCGTCTGTGAATCAGCACTGATCTCTGTAATTAATTTGGAAAGCAGAATTCTTTTTTTATTTATGTCTGAAGGAAAATAATGTTTGTAACATTTTCACAAAACTATACAAGCTCAGAACAGACAACAGAATAAAACATTTTAAAAGTGTGGCATGCATTTCTACTCAGCCCCTTTTACAATGATGTCCGAAGATAAAATCCAGTGCAACTAATTGCCTTTAGAAGTCAGATAAGTAGTCAAAAGAGTCCACCTTTTGGTGACATATTCTCACATAAATGATAAATGCAGCATTTCTGTGAAGGTCTCAGACATTTGTTGTAGAACATTCTTGAACAAGCCGCACCATGCGGACCAAGGGACACAGGTCAAAGAGGCAAAAGCAGACAGGTCAAAGAGGAAGTTGTTTAGTAGTTTAGGGCAGGGTTAACTTGTAAAAAATCAAAAAAACGTTGGACATCTCACAAAGCACTGTTCGATCTATCATCTGAAATTGGAAAAACATGGCAATACTTTTAACCTTTCTTTAGACGGGACCAAAATTACCATTCTGTTCCACATGGATGAGAAGAGGAAAATAAACATTGTACATCAGCTTGAACATACCATTACAGCAGTGAAGCATGGTGGTGGACGCAGTATGCTATGGGGAGGCTTTACTTCAGCTGTAAAAACAGGATGTTAGGAAAAATATGCGACTGGGGTGAAGGTCTTCAACAACCCTCAACATACAGAGTTACAATGGAATGTTTTATTGATTAAAGCATATTCATGTGTTAGAAAACTGCTGTCCATAGAGACACTATTCAATCTGACCAAGCCTGAGCTATTTGGCAAGGAAGAATTAATAAATCTGTCATTCTCTGGAAATGCAAAGCTGCTGTATACACCAAATAGACGAGTAAATCCAATCGCAGCAAAATGTAGTTGTACATTTGTTTATTTATATAACAGGATCTGTTAATACTTTAAGTAATAGTTTTTATGGCATACAGCAAATGAATACAGATGTAAAGCGAAAAAAGTATGGTCTGAACTAAGTTATATTCAGTAAATACCGATTCTGAAAAGAAAAAAACTGTCTGCTGCCTTGCTTGACAGTCATGTCAGTAATCGTACAACCAAATCCATCCTGCCTCTGTGTTCTTGGCCTGTCAAAGCTGACTGTCAAATGCGGTGTATATCTGGGATCTTTACATGCAGCATTTTATTACCCATAAACAATGTTCCCTCTAAGCTTCGCACGTGCGCAAATGCGCAATGGCGACAAAGTCTTCGCGCACAGAAAATCTGCTCTGGGCACACACAAAAAAATCTAACCTGAATTGAAAACAGAAACAAAAACAAAAAAAAACAAAGAATTAATTCTGTGCTATTTTGCAGTATGAATCAATGAGCATATGCACCGATTTACAGTTCCAGCGGTGGCCCTGCACCGGTCAAGTAATTAACTTCGGTAAAGTTAGAAAAATATTCACAGATTCGGCTTTTGCGGATCAATAATTTATCATCGGAGCATTGCTTTTGCAAAACCGACATATCAGTGCAATCACAGCAAGATAGACTGCAAGCTACAATCGCATTTTCCTCAAAACAAGCCGTCCTCATGCGGGAAGACTTGCATTGGCCTCTTTGCAGAGCCTGCTGGTGCGAATGCGCAGAGAGCGTCTACAAATTGCAACACCGAAAAAATACGACAAAGAAATGTAAAATTGCTCCACCCAGGACAGGTGTAGCGTCAACAAAATCTTACTAGAACACATAGTTGTTTAAATGTTTTGTAAGTAATTTTAGGAATTTCTTATCATTCAAAAAACTAATAGAATGTGCAATAACATATTACATGTTGTAGTTCCATGAAACTCATAGCACGCATAAACCATCTCCCCTTGTTCATACTACAACTAAAACCTTGGGAAAATAGGCTCAAAATTCATTTTGCTGATATTTTAGCATTTAAAAAACTAATAAAATGTGCAATAACTACACTTTTACATGCTGTAGTGCCACCAAATTCACAGGATATTTAAACCATCTCCCCTTGATCATACTACAACTCATACTTTGGGAAAATAGGCTTTAAATTCATTTTGCTGATATTTTTGCATTCAAAAACGTATTAAATGTGCAATAGCTACACTTTTACATGCTGTAGTGCCACCAAATTCACAGAATATATAAACCATCTTCCCTTGATCATACTACAACTCATACTTTGGGAAAATACGCCAGAAATTCATTATATGGATTTTCTTATTATGAAAAACCAAATCACACATGAAGTAAAGGATTGCTTATGTTTACGTTGATTTTTGTTGTCGTTTTTTTTCTACATATAGCAAATAAATCATTAATGTCTTCGATACATTTACCAACAGCCTGTTTAGCACACTTGGTGACATTGTACTATATAACTGTGTTGTCTGCGTAGCTATTGTAAGTAATGTTGTTGTTCTTTATAAACTGTGCTAATGAGCGCATGTGCATGTTGAACAGAGAAGACATTGGCAAACATTGACACTTACATCATATAGCTCTTTATGTTATCCTCGAATAATTAAATAACAAGTAGTTGTTTTTTTTCCATTGTATGGGTAACCTTACAAAGCACATTCAAAGAGCCTAAAGGATTACACAACTAATATACTCACCACAAACGTCAAACGCACATTGTTTATGTTTACAAATCCAATGATTCCATCATAGTCATCAAACGCAACCTGTAGAAAGTGTTTGTGAAGAAAAGTTTTATTGACCTTTTTTGTGATATGACGAAGCCACTTCTTTGTTATTTTAGCTGTGTGCTTTGGGTCGTTGTCCTGTTGAAAAGTGAACCTTCGGCCCAGTCTGAGGTCCTGAGCACTCTGGATGAGGTTTTCTTCCAGAACATCTCCGTACTTGTCCGCATTCATCTTTCCTTCAATTGCGACCAGTCGTCCTGTCCCTCCAGCTACATGTTTCACTGTAGGGATGGAATGGGGCAGGTGAGGAGCAGTGCCTGGTTTTCTCCACACATACCGCTTAGAATTAATGCCAGAAAGTTCAATCTTGGTCTCATCAGACCAGAGAATCTTATTTCTCATAGTCTGGGACTCCATGTGTTTTTTGGCAAACTCTATGCGGGCTTTCATATGTCGTGCATTAAGGAGAGACTTCCGTTGGCCCACTGGTGGAGGGCTGCACTGATAGTTGACTTTGTAGAATTTTTTCCCATTTCGTTTTTCCTGTGAATTCGGTGGCACTACAGCATGTAATAGTGTAGTTATTGCACATTTAATAAATTTTTGAATGCTAAAATATCACCAAATGGAATTTGAAGAATATTCAACTAAAGTATGAGTTGTAGTATGATCAAGGGGAGATGGTTTATATATCCTGTGAATTTGGTGGCACTACAGCATGTAAAAGTGTAGTTATTGCACATTTAATACGTTTTTGAATGCTAAAATATTACCAAATTGAATTTAATGCCTATTTTCCCAAGGTATGAGTTGTAGTATGAACAAGGGGAGACGGTATATGCGTGCTATGAGTTTCATGGCACTACAACATGTAATATGTTATTGCACATTCTATTTGTTTTTTGAATGATAAAAATTCCTAAAATGTCTTACAAAACATTTAAACAAATAGGTGTTGTAGTAAGATCAATGGAAAAGGGTTTATAGTTGCTATAATATATATATATACATATATATATACATATATATACACATACATATATATATATACACATACATATATATATATACACATACATATATATATACACATACATATATATATACACATACATATATACATACATATATACACACACACACACACACACACACACACACACACACACACACACACACACACACACATATATATATATACACACACACACAATTTTGTTGACAGTATGACAGTACACCTGTCCTAGGTGAAGCGATTGAATATTTCTTTGTCGTATTTTTTCGGTGTTGCAATTTGTAGACGGTTCCTGCGCATTCGCGCACCTGCAGGCTCTGCATAAAGGCCATTGCAAGTCTCCCCGCACGGAGGACGGCTCGTTTATTGGAAAATGCGATTGTAGCTTGCAGTCTACCTTGCTGTGATTGCAAAAGCGATGCTCCGATGATAAGTTATTGATCCGCAAAAGCCGAATCTGTGAATATTTTTCTAACTTTACCGAAGTTCCAAACTTCGGCAGTTCCAATTAGAAAAAACACACACTCGCCCGAACCCGTTATCCATGGTTATTGCCAACTCAATGCGGCAGAGATCCACACACTGACACAACACAGATTAAAGATAGACACGGGTATGTAAATAAGACTAAGGTAAAAAAAAAAAAAATGAATGAATTATTCCAGACACAAATTCAGATCCTCCTGTTTATAGAGGAGCGGAGCGCTTTCGTCTGCACAGAGCGGCTGACAGCGCCAAGTTCGTGCGCTGTGAAATGTGCTTGATTTATTTAGAAAGTCTGTAGCGTTTTGGTGGAATTTTCTTTAACGAAAAGGGGGATCATAAAATGTTCTGAAAACAGCTTAAGTTTTCGTTTTATCCTTCTCAGAAACGGGTTCATTATTGTCAGTTTTAGTTTGTAACTTTTTCACTGGATTGTTTCAGTCGCCACAAAAAAAAAAAAAAAATTTCGAATAGGAAAATGAATTTTAACAAGAAATCAGAATTGAGCATTTAACCTGCAATGGGAACATAGCAGTGTTGCTCCTGCTCCTGTCGCTTCAAGACAATAACGTTGAGGTCACTGAGTGACCAGTGGCTGGCTGCTCCAGCCAATGATTCGATTCAAACACGTATTTATGCAGCTAATCAATCAATATTTGTGCTATATTTCAAGCATCCAGCGCAGACTGTGAAAGACGCTTTAGTTTAATGAATCGTATAAAAAAACACCATCGAGAGATCGTCTTGAAGTGGACCATTTGGATCAGCTGATGCGCATAAAGTCAAAGCTGCAAGCAGATGAGGCCATCAACCTGGACAACGTGTACAACCACTGGATACGTGAGAAGGACAGGCGGAAAAAATAAGGTGAAATTTAAGTCAGATTTGTGCTTATCTAGTGTCATTTATTTACAATGTTCATTTGTGAAAATTGATCATTGAATGCTGTCACCAGTTTAGGAGTAGCAGAAATACAAATAATCGTGTGATTCTACACTGTATTTTTGCAGACAAGAGTTACAGGACTTCACACAATGGCTCATGCTTATAAAACAAGTCAGACCTTTACAATAAAAATGTTAAGTGTCTTTTCAAAATTTGAGTTCATAGTTAACTTGGCAGTTCATGTTTCTCCACAGTTATAATTAAATATTTATACTTACAATAGTGTTAACACACCACAGGTCATGAATAAGATCTTTGTCATTTTCATTGTAAGTGAGATAATGTACTTCATTAAAAAGTATTTTCACAGAAATTTAAATGCTGTAATTTGATTATTTTAATAAACTAGGCTATGTAAACTGGATGGATGCGATGCTGGCATGAGCACAGTGCACACATCTGACGTTGCTCACAGTGGTCAAAGGGACCGCTCAGGGCGTTTTTTTGTGTTTGCTCAGACACATGAAAAATTAGAGGGAACATTGCCCATAAATAGGATCAACAAATAGTTTTTTAAACACTCACTAACTTATTTGGGGTTGTATCTGCTTGATAAAGTTCATGCTGTGCCAGGATAAGCATGTTTCTGTAGCAGTTGTTGACACGTATAGTGACACTGCAGTATCAGTGGTTTCAAGAAAGCTAGTGTGGCACTATCATTTAAATGAGTAGATGAAAATAGTAGCCCCCCCCCATCTCATTTTTATATTAAAAGCCATTTTCTGGTGTAAAATAACTACTCTCAGTCAAGTTTGCCATTTAAGCATGTGGGAAAGGTTCCGCCAGCAGAGGGCGCTTGGTGCCTTTATTCACCAGTAGCTGGCGGCCTGGCAGAAGAAGTCAGTACGTAGCAGGTGAGAGCAGATTGCGCACGGAGTAGCTCAGGCTGAACTGCTGTTTTCTGTTTCTGCAGGTAAGCTGGGTCTTAAATATTAAATATGCGATAGACAATGTTATAGTTCTAATGTGTTTTATGGTGTAACGGATGACAGGTTAGAAGGTGTAAACATATGTTTAGGCGTCTGTAAAGGTGCTCTGCCGCCATGTGCGTCTAAGATGGCGGACTCGTAGTCTGTGGCGGTTGTAGTGGTGAGTCAAAGTACGGTTAGATGTGTTTGTATGAGGGAACATGTCCGCAGAGAACTGTATATAGTGCCATTATAGCATTAGCTTGTAGCCGGAGCCTGTACGGATAAAGGTAAATTGGCAATATCATAAGATGTTGAAGTAAATTGATAGGCTAAGCTAAATGAATAAGGAGGCTAGGCTAGGGAGCATATGGATTAACGCTATAGCAGTGCTGATGAGGTTGTTAGGGTGTGGAGAGTCTGTATTAGTCAGTTTATTTCTTGGTCAGAACTGCACTTAATACGTTCAGGATAATCTGAAAAAGGTGTAGAATGTGTTAGTATACAAAGGTAAAAGATGAGGGATGTATTAAAATGCATCTAGTTGAGGCGGATTTAAATCGATAAATACAGTTCATAAGTGTGATAAAAAAATAGATAAATATAATTAAAAAGTAGTTCAAAACTGTGGTTTAAAAACCCAATGCAAGCACTCTAAAACTAAACTGTAGGAGCTCATTATGTTATTTGTTTCTAGTGACACATTTTTGTGATATCAGTCAATTCATAAGTGATGCTTGTGTATATAAAATTGTTTAAATACAGAAAATGTAAAGCTATTTGTTATACTGGAGACTGTTTCAGTATTACAGAGATATTGTTTTACAGTAGAGTTGTACACTTTATTTGTGTTGTAAAATCAGAAGAAGTCAGTACGTAGCAGGTGAGAGCAGATTGCGCACCGAGTAGCTCAGGCTGAACTGCTGTTTTCTGTTTCTGCAGAGTTTCTGCAAAAATAAATATGTTGCACCGAAGATGAGTTGGCCCATCATTTTCAGCAGTGCAACACTAGCATCATGCAAAACAGTATTATACAATTTAGGAGAAATAGAAAGTAAAACAGGAGTTTGAATTTGTAAACTGATTGAAGAATACAATTAGAATCTACACCAAAAAAGCAATTTCCCCCGAATTTCCCCTTGGGGATTAATAAAGTATTTCTAAAAAAAAAAAAATATGAAGAAATTAAAAGGTCTAAAACACCTAATATTGTGTTTACCAGGAAATACTCTCAGACTTTACAATCTTAGGCTATCCTTGATTTCTTTATATTTTCCTTCATGAGTTCAAATTTTCTTTGAAACATTTTAAGGGGTCTTCTTTGGGTTTTCCACTTAACTTTTTTGGTCATCTTTTAAAAAAATCTCTGTATGTATGTCACATTTACAAGCTTTGTTAACTCAAGGAATGAACCACCCTTGTGTGAACAAACATCAGACAACTCAAACAAAAATAAATAGATTAGCTCTTTATCCTACTATCACACCTTTTACTATCTCACTAGAAATGCTAGTGTATCTGAAAACACTTCGGTCTAAACATAAGGTGGATTTTGTTAAGCATCAGGTCCTGTGAACTTGGTTTTGCTTGGTACAGAGTATTGAGGTTGTTCTTGTCCTTCTGGCACTTCCTTCCACTGGGTTGTCACAACACAGCAGCATTTTCCATCCCACAGCTGTGTGCACACAGACTTGGCAGATGTTTTACGCCAGATGCCTGTCCTGACACAAACCGCCTGATTATCCCAAGGAAGGACTGGGATGTGAACCAAGAGGCCACACCTGAGGCGCTGCAGCACTTGTGTGTATTTAAATATACAAAATGTGGTTAGGGTTAGTTACTCCTGCTAGACCTTCACTGTCTTCTTTCATTTATTTTAGGACTAATGATCGCCTGATCATTTATAAATTTCATAAAATATCATAAAAAATGTATGTAATTTATCTTGGTAAAATATAAATATAATTTTTCTTGGATAAAAATTAATGCTCTATACACTGTCCATGACTGTCCTAGAGTAATCTAAAATCCATTTGCTGAAATAATCAGAAACTAGGTGGGACTTTGTGCTGCTGTTGGAGCCACTTCAAGCATTTGGCATACTGAGGTGAGTGAATCCTATTATAGGGTCATTACTCAACATTTGTCTAGCTCTTCATAAATTCCATAGCTGTGGCATATTTTTGAATTATATATGGTGACTCTAGGTTACAATGCCCATTCCTTAAAAATGTTCAACATGTGGCAACCAGACCTAGTTGGAGATAAAATTATGTATGCTACAGAATTGGATGTATTAAAAAGATTGCCGGTGAATTCTTTAGTTAAACACTATGTATTTCCAAATGTCCTTGAAATGCAGGGCACATGCACAATAGCACTTTGTTTTTCTTTCACTGGTCCACTTTCATGTTTTTTCAGTATACACTGAACAATTTCATGGTCATATATAACAACTGGACATATTATTAGTGAAAAAATATCCAAAGTCCAAAAAAAAAGCATTGTCCAAGACTCACTGGAGGTGGAAATCTTTGTAGTTATAGGTTCACTGTAACCAATTGATGTAAATTTACAACCATTTTTTAACACTAAAATACTGTTTTCATGTTAAACAGTTTAGTACTGTAGTTAGCAATGCATTGTGGGCTGCTTAACTTGGAGCAACAGGATAGAGGCCCTAAACAGTAGGCTGATGTTTTAAATTACAGAAAACTACAGTATTTTTTTAGAAACTGAGTGTTGACTGGGAATTTGGAGAACGGTCGGAAGTTGATACAACGTTAGTCTTATAAAATGAGGCTATACTGCTTTTGTTTTGGTAAATTGTCTTTAAGAAATACAGAAATAATTTGCCATCAACTCCTGAAGGGACTTCAGGAACCATCATTTAGAAAGGAGATTTTCCAGAAGAGGACGCACAATTTGGATGACTTGCATGCTACACATCATCGAGTGTTCTTCATCAACATCCATGGGGTCTTGCAATCTACAAATTAAACAGTAATAAAAATCTTATATATTGCCAAGAATGTTTGATATCAAACTGATGCTCAGGAGCTTGTCTTGCTAGGGATTTTAACATGTCATTTATCAGCTAGGGTTAGGTTGAATAGCCAAAACTATGTTACTTTTTTGTTTCATTTTGAGACATTAACCGAACGTCTGCATCCGAGGAACACCGTTGTTAACCGGTAAGAGAGGCAATCGGCAGATAGAGACAGCAGGAAAATATCATTAGCATAGAGGAATAATTAGTGTACATCTTGCCCGGTGATTAAGGATTTATTTCAACCAAAAAATAAGATTACTGGAACCAAGATGGTTTTGGTGAGTTTTATTTAGTTTGTGTCTACGTTTAATGAAGTGTGCTTTACAAACCGTTAACAAAAAAATTAAGCTAATGTCGTTCAGATAAAGAGAGAAATCTTAACAGTGTGACTACAGAAATATACTGTATTTCTGGTTTACAGACTACTACGGTAAAATTACGGTATATTGCTGGCGTCTCTGCTGCCAGCTCTTTACTGTAAATTATATAAATACAGAAATATACCGTTTTTCTGGTTTACAGACTACTACCGTAAAGTCATTTTACGTATTATTACCGTAAAAAAAACGGTATACTGCTGGCGTCTCTGCTGCCAGCTCTTTACTGTTATTTTACAGGAAAATTTTTTACAGTGTTGTTAAAACGTTTGCAAGCCCCCTCCAGTCAGAAAATGCATTTCTAAAAGCTGAAACAGGCTGGATTCCGGAAAGCTTACATGCTGCAGTTATTCTCTCTCAGTTCTCCTACCATTAGATTGATCCTAAGTATATATGTGATGGCCTATACCTCGACCCGGCAGGGAGTGTGTTGGCTGGCTTAACTCACATTTCACCATGGTCTTCTCTTTCAGAGTCAGCCCTCGCCTTTGTTTTTTCCGCTTCTAAGCTCACAGTGTTTTTTCATCTTCTGTTTTCATTTTTCACATGCTGGCCACTGTCCATGTTTCTTTTCTGCATCTCTCCCCCTCTCTGCTATGTGCGCTTTATCTCCTCCATCTCCCCAGCTGTCCCTCTCGCTCTTCTCTCCCTACCCTCCCATCTGCTGATGATGCCCTGATTATCCTGCAGAGTGAGGTTCTCCCCCTCTCGCTCAGTCCTTTCTCTCTCGATGTTCCCCATTTTGCCCCACATCTATCCAAAGACGCAATCACTCCATCTCTCTATTCTCCTCCACCTTCTCAGCAGAACTTCCTTTACTTTAACCTTTTCTTCTACTTTTAATTCTTTTTTCCTTTTCTTCCCTCTAAAGATTCACAAAGCCACCGCGTCATGAATCATAACCATCCACCCCTTCATCCAGCCAGCTACTCCTCTTGTGTTCCTTCCAACCGGTCCACACCCTACAGCAGTAGGATCAAAATGTTGCAGAGACAGAGCATGAGCCAAGATAAGCTCTCCCTGCAGGTCACTGTCTATGTACCAGCTGATAAGAATCAATCTGCACCCCAGGATACAAGTCTTTTTGTTGTGCTCTGTCTTTTCGTTACAGACCCTGTTCTTTTATTTTTCTTTCACCTCAATCGAAATCATTTGTTCTAAAGCTCTGCCAAAATCATTGTAGTGTACCATATTCATCTGTTCTTCCCTTTTTTCCTGTCATTAGACAATTTCAGAGGTTTTTTTTACCTTTCTTATTTAAATTAGTTCATTTTGTACTAATGGGTGCGCTGTAAAAAAAATAAAAAAAATCACCATTCGACTTCTCTAAATCTCGGAGGGTTTCTGTGTGAGGTGGATAAAAAAACACATCTATAGGCTAGTGGCCTTCAAATGTACTATATCATTAGGAAAAGCAGACATAAACATTAATTTGAAGACCAATTAATTTAGGATCCACAAATAGTTCATGGATGTGTTTCCTGGTAAGTGAAGCTTTTTCAAAACCCCTGAAGATTTACTATGGTTCATGTAGAATTAGCTGTGTGAAAACAGAAGTGCAGAAGGACCCTGTGGTCATCTGCAGTGTGAAGTAACACCCCCCCTCCTCCAGCATTTGGTGTGATCTGCCAGCCAACTATGCCTGATTTTATTCCCTTCTCTGACAAAGACAAAGGCAGCCATTTGACTTTGTTTGAAGACAAAAAAAAACAAACAAAAAAAACATTCAACCATAGCTGGGCATTCAGACGAAGCAATTAGTAAAACTAGATTGGTTTGTCAAACTCTCAGTGTTACATCACAAAGTAAGTAAAAGAACTGCAGAGGTTTAATGTTTGGCACAATTACTCGCATAGCAGCAAATTTTATTTAGCTGTTTTTAACTCTATACGTTTTTCTTACTTACATCAGGTCACAATGACTTTTTGAAATTGGTTGCTGATTAACTGATGGTTTATTTTGTGCTCATAGTAGAGATCTTTCACATCGTCGTTCAGTTACTGCTGAGATCGATGTGCTGAATATCATTAGGAGTAACAAACCATCAACACTCAAGGCAAGGCAATTTTATTTGTATAGCACACTTTCAACAACAAGGTAATTCAAGGTGCTTATTTGAAAATTGGATTATTGTTAAATCCTTGCTGGTTAATGCTGATGGGAAATTAGCTATTTATAACCAAAAACTAATTTAAACAATGACCAAGTTTGTTGGGTTAGAGAAAAGACTAGGAGACTCATCATTTTTCACAAACTACTATTGTCAACTATCCATATAAAGTTCTCATCAGACTTTACTGAACCTCTTCCACAGAATGAAAAAGAAATGAATAAATAATGAGATTATGCTGTATAGTAATGACTGTGTCAGTGGTTTGAATTATTAGTAGGGCTGTCAATATTAACGTGTTAACACAGTTCTGAAGGCTCCTGGAAGATATTAACTGTTGTCGGCTCCCAAAATTGTCAAGAGCCTTTTAAGGAATGGTTTCGGCACTGACCACACTCATTGAAAACATGCAGTAAGCTGTGTAGGCTGGTCCGAGTTCGCAACCGTAACTAAGGAGGGCGGGGCCTTGCAGGACTAAGTGACAAATCAAATGTGTTTCAAAATTACTATTTATAAAGATGTGTTGCCCAAATAAATTCAATAGTTATTTCTGTCTTCAACTTTTCTGTGTGATAATCTTAACTCAGAAATAAACCCAAAATAATAATAATTTATTCTAACCCAAATATTACTGGTTTACTAATGCTAATAAGCTACTTTAACCTATTTTTTGGTTTGAAAACCAAAACCACCATACTGGGTCAAGCTCATAACCAAACCCTCTTGTGTTGAATCAACCAAGGGTTGATGATCTCAAATCACCTGAGTTTCCTAATGTGTTTTCCGCATGCTATAACTCTAGACAAAGGGGAGCAGCAATATTAATAAATACAAAAGTAAATGCAGTATTAGAGACAGATCCAGAGGGTTGATTTATAATACTAAAAGTATTCATACATAACCAAAAGCTATGTATTGTCATCATATATAGCGCAAGTGTTGATGAGCCCTCTTTTTTTATACCTTTTTTCTGCACTTTAGGAACACTTGGATTCCTCACTTCTTGGGGGCAACCTCAACTTTGGTTTAAATGAAGAAATAGACAGGCTCACTAAAACAGATCTTGCTAGATGGAAATCACTGCCCATCACTTATGGGAAGACTTACATAAATAAAAATTATGATTTTACCCAGAATCAACCACTTATCTCAATAATCCCAAGCAGACCATCACCGGATTGGTTTAGATCTCTGGACTCTTCCATCTCTACATTTCTTTGGAAAGATAAACCACCATGTATTGGCATAAATACACTACAGACGACCAAAGAAAAATAAGGTCTAGATCTACCAAACTTGCATCATTATTTCTTTGCCAACAAATTCCAATACATCTCAAGATGGTTAAAACATAGCTACCTAGATGAGTCCTGGACAAATGTGGAACAGACTTTAAGCAATAAGATAAGGATTTCAGACCTACCATTTAGTAGCTCAAATATAAAATGACACGAATGCCTTGAAAGCATTAATATCAGCTTCTCTCTGACAGCATGGTGGGAGTTTCTAAAAATGAAAGAGTCCTCAATAATCCCATGCAGTCGTACACCCATCTGGAACAACCCCGACATCCTGCAAAAAAATGTATGATACATTTTCCAAACTGGAGGTGTAAAGTATTTGAATACCTGGAACATATATTTGACGGAACAGACTTTATCCCATTTAATACATTATTTACACAATATGAGACTGACAAAAATACTTTAGAATATCAACAAAATAAATCTATTATAAAAGATAAAATTAGGCTCAAAGCAGTTGAGTTATATATGCCATCCAGAGTTTGAGATTTTCTTATTCTCAACCTCCCCCAAATTGCTTTCTAAAATATACAGGACATTATCTAAATTAGATGAATTGATAGTCTTTCCTATTTCAAAATGGGAGGTAGATTTATCACTTAGCTTGGACCAAAACGTCTGGTCTCAGATATGTTTAAGAACCTTTAAAATAAATAAAAAAATCCTAATTTACAATTGATACAATAGAACATCCATCATAGAGTACACTATACAGGTCAACAGATGTTCAGAATGAGTTTTATGTCATCTAATACCTGCTTACAATGCACAAGCAATATAATTATATCCATGCGCTAGGGTTCTGTCCACCTGTTCAAAGATTTTGGTGCCAGATATATTAAGACTTATCAAAGTGTTTTAAATGTAATATTCCACCTTCTCCCAGAGTTTGCTTGCTGCGAAAATTAGCTGGTGTCTCCATGAACACAGAGTTAGTTCAAATGGTTTACATGGCTTTATGAATCGCTAAGAAAACTATCCTCCTGAAATGGAAAAATAAAAATGCTCTTGGTATTAATCAGTACCGAGATCGCTTGTTGGACTACATTGGTATTGAGACAGCCTCTGCCTTCATATCTCATCAATCGCTCTGGGTTCCTTTGATCGGCTTCAGCACTTAGTAAGGGTGGGGGGCCTTTGGTTTTGTCGTATGGGACATTGTTGCTGATGTGGGGGTTTTTGGGGTTGGATTCGGTTGCTTGCTGAGCCATCAGACAGCAGTTATCTGCCGTGTATAGGGCATGGTGGATGTCGGCCTGGTCTCTCAGCCTCCCAGGGCATCAGTTTGTTCCTGGTCCGGGTGGGTATGTTGCTGGGGTTTTGGCCGGGTGGGTGCGCTGGGTTTCTGCCTGGACACAGGGGCCTTCAATGCATGGGTGGCGCTGGGGGCCTACTTTACTGGCAGGGAGGCTGTTACTATCAAGCTACAGGTGCTCTCCCCCTAAGGGGGATATTAATTCTGAGTGCCACACTGCCAGACAGAACACGTAAAAAAAAAAAAAAATCAACCAAGGGTTGGGTTAGTCCATATTTGACCCAGTACTTCGTGAGCAAAATTACCAGATTTGATTGTGCTTAACCGGTAAATCTTTACCTAAAAAAAAAGATCCATTGAATAAACGACTTGGTTCTCTGAAAATGGCAAGTTTGTTTAGTTAGCCAAAATGTTCATTTACAGTTCTGACAATTTGGATCTCTTTAATACATACATACACTTATAACACATATAATACATACACAGACAAGTAGAGTGTATATTTATTGGACATGTGGCTTCAGTGCTTAAACTCCAGAGAAATACATTGATTGCTTGTATTGCTAATAGCAGTTAATTTGGTCAGAGTCTGTTAATGATCAATTCCCAGAGGTTTTTCAGCTTGGAACTGGAACTTGGGTTTGATGTCTTTCCTAGATCCAAGTACAAACTGAAAAAGTTAATGTAGGACAGCATGACATGTTCCTGGTTTATTTGCTTTAGTTTTTACTGGAAGTTCTGAAAGTTTTCACCACATCTTTCTCTTCAGGCATTTCTGATAAGACAAAGATCAGTGTGCCTAAACAACTCATTTCTTTTGAATGTCTTCACATTAACATTAATTCGTTCATAATTACTTTGTGAATAATATACACTCAAATACCCTCTGAGTACCACTGCAGCTAGCCCAAACAGCACCAATTGTACTTGTACCTGTTTGAGAACCGTGGACCTAAAACGTTCTGTTTATCTTGACTCTCTTCTTGCATTCAGTTGATCGTGTGATTATGATTTTTTTTTTTTAATTCATACTGATGTAGTTCAACCTAACCGTGAGGAAGCATAGAGGACAAGCCTTTACCACACAAAGAAGGTCACTATAGAGGTGGATGGGAGTGGACCACACACCTACTGCCACAGAGAGATTTATCAAGCCAAGCTTTGCTCCCCAAAACACATGGTTAATTTAGCAGCCATTACAGGTGACATGTTGATGAATAGAGAGGGCTGTTCACGCATACATAGGCAATGGGCATAAACACACACACGCGCGCACGCAAACACGCTCATAGGAAGAATAATTGTCATTTTACTGCAGTCTGCAGGAGGACAGGAGATAAAAGTTAGCGTTGGCAGAATGATGTGTCAGGCTGGTTTCATTAACTGAGAGATAGAAGACTCCTGTCTGGACCATCAGCGATTATTCTACAGAAGGAAATTATTCATCACTGCTGGAGATGGACATATGCACTAACACAGTGACAAATGATCAAGTTAGTTTATCCCAACTACTTATGTTAGCACCCAACTAATCATGTCACTAATTAGGACTCCTGCTAATCGGGATTTAAGTGAAATAAAGAAGTGCACCTGAGTGTGCGGCCCCAGAGAAAAATATTGCATTCATTCAGGGGACAACAGTCTATTGCTCATCAGTCACCACAATCGTTTATCATCATTTTCGGCCCTTTAAAAGTGATATGTATTGATTTGCTGGAGCTGCCCTTCACCGCTTTGAGTAGGAGGTTCCACACGCAGCGCGAACATTCGATCACTGTCAAACATGTGTTGGCCTCGGCCTGCGACAAACATACACTAAGCTGTTCTACATAGCGCTGTCTATTCAAACCAGCAGATATTATAGAGTTGTTCTACCCACACATGCAGGAACCCACACATGCCACACATGCAGGAAGCCGTCTGCCTACGGTTGAACGGCAGCCCAGAACCGGCAGCGGATAGAGAATGTCCTTTATGAGGCAGCGACTCTGCTTGCGCTTTCTGTCTCTCCAGCAATCTGGCAGGGAGCAGAACAGACATACAGACAGACAATAGAGAAGTCTCTGTGGAGATCAGCCTGTGCCACCACACAGTCACCACTTTCCTCTCCAATCCCATCGCCTGCAGGAACGCTAACCCTTTTAATACAGATTTTTGAAAACACAGACAAATTCATTTTTCTTCTAGTCTTTGCTGGATATCTGAGTTCTCCCAGAGAATGCTTCAGATGCAGTGAAAATTACTCCAGGCAAATGAAATGAGAGGCTCACAAGAATGCAGCGCTGGAGCTGCAACCGCTAATAAAGAAATAGCAGAGAGCCAATACTCTGTCTGTGTCATCGCAGTAACAATCATATCAGATCGAACAATCACCTCGGATCCAAACTTGATTTGATTATGGTCTTCCACCACATTTCTTTTCCCTCCCTGCTTATGTTGAGAGCAAGAGGGCTGTCATTACCTTCGGCTCTCATCAAGTTGTATCCTGAAGGTCAGGCCTGATGAATTGGAGAGACAGCTCCGTCACAGAGAGCACCCATTATCCACGATACTGAACGGGATTATTCACCGTCCTGGAAGAGCAGATGCGGAGCAAAGTAGGTGCAGATTAAAGAAAGAGAGTAAAATAAAATAAAAAATGAACAGGCAGAAATAGGAGAAGCTCAAACAACACTTCACCGACAAGTCGCTGTGAAATACTGATGGGTGATCGGTGACAAAACTCCCCCCTAACCACTTATAGTTGACACCTCGGTGCAACTGTTTCTCTCCACAGCAGGCAGTCAGGGATGACATCGGTGTACCTGAGAGAAGCTGCAATAGTCCCAGCCCAGTTAGAGCTGACACCAGGAAACAGTCTCCTTCCCCCGCTGCCTCTGTTTCAGCTCAACATTTTTCCTCAGCGGAGATGTCCTCTGACAGAATCCTGTACTGAAACCTCTCCACAAGGCTGTTAGCTAAAGAAATCCCCTCAGGCTGGAATTTAAGGAGGGAAAGCCCTGCTGGTTTGAGTGAATTCAAATGACATTTATCTGTCCCCTTATCGGCAATAATTTTTGCCAATCTTAAAATGTAAGGACATACCATGTTATATCTCATTATCGAACAAGTCAGAACATCATGGAGTAACAAAAACAAGGCGCTGAGCTTGGCAGCTGATGGGATAAGCCATCCTAATAGGGTTCTTCTTGAACCTTGAGCTCGTCTTCCCATCTGTCTCTGGTTTCCTCTGCAGGCTGTGGTGATGAAGTGCTTTGTGCCTGCAGTAGACCAGCAGTGTGCCATGCATGATAAAAAGTAAACGATGGTAGGAAGGAGCTAGGGACTCAGCTGATTGTACAATACTGCAAAGCCAGAAAAGCATGCACTTAAGACCTGGAGGTGAAAAAAAGGATTGGAATGGCAGTAACATGGATGTAAGTTGGCTTGGTATGGCGACACAGTCACATGCAAGAAATGATGCACAACAAAAGTGAGTACCTGAATTTATGTGCAGATATTGAGGTGATGCTAAGGCATGAAGACAGCCACATGTGCACA
Source organism: Valencia hispanica (assembly GCA_963556495.2). Lineage (NCBI taxonomy): Eukaryota > Metazoa > Chordata > Actinopteri > Cyprinodontiformes > Valenciidae > Valencia > Valencia hispanica. Next base: position 19,220,643 of record OY747702.1, read on the forward strand.
TGGAAGAAGGTGGAAGAAGCAGCACCCTTCACATTTAACAGCACCCTTAATACAGATGAGTAAAAATCCTTGAAGAAATGGTGTAGGCTACTTCCAAAAAAAGTTTGCAGTTTTTCGTGTCTCTCTTGCCATCCTCCTATGCATATTTACTCAAGTTAAGGTTCATATCTTAAATACATTTTTATAAATCAATCTGACAACATCACACAATCTTGATGATGAACATTGTGTTTCCAGGGGGATGTCTCCATTACACACTAGAAGAAAGAAGGAGATCTCAGTATTCTCTTCGGGATTCAGAGTATTATTTAAAAGATAAACACTGACTGACTATTACTAAAATCAAGAATCAAATTTATTATAAATTAACCAACATCTACTCACTTCCAAGTGACTAAAATACAGATCCCTCCATCTCGAGATGTAATTGCGCAAGGCGTGGGGTACATCCTGAGCAGAATCCTAGTCCATAACATATCAGCACAGTGACACACAGGACAACACAAATGTTGTACACATATATTCGCTTCATATATCTAATTGATAGAGACCAACTAACCTAACATGCATGTTTTGGACTGTGGGAGGAAGCCTCAGAGGAGCCACACATGCACACATAGGGGAAGAACATGCAAACTCTATGCAGAAAAAACCCAGACAGGGATTTGAACTATCTTGATCTTGTTGCTGCAAGCCAACAGTGCAAACAGCTCTCCACCATTCAGCCTATGAAGCAAAACATAAAAAATTTAAATAAAAAAAACACCTAGCTGACAAACAGACAACGCTAATTGTAACCCATTTGTTACGGAAATGATTCATAATGAAGAAAAGACTGCTCAGACTACAATAACTGTGGAACACTGGCAGGAGCAGTCATCTTGCCATGCAAAAATTGTAGGTTTGATTCCAACAGCCTTCTGTCACATATCGATGTTTCCCTGGGCAAGGCACTTAGATTTCATGGCCTAATTCTCAGTTCTAACACCTACCTTTAATTTAAGTGGGTCAAGTACATAAAGAAGTGAAGCCAAAGTTCTCATAGCCCCATATATGGTCAGCCAAGTTTGCAAACACCAGACAACAGCATCAGCAGAACAAAACAGAGTGCCTTACATTAGATCCGAATCATGGTGTTTTCATCTTTAATGGAACCAAGCCGGGTTTCTGGGGACCTGCGGCTCTGGACACCCATGATCATGAGGTGTGGATGGAGTCAACTTTGGATCACAACAGAACTGATACTACAACAATGGAAAACAGAAATACATTAAATAAACTCTGCAAAGGCCTTACACAAAATAAATGAAAGGCAAAAGGCCGACAAACAGAAGAATTAACACAGTCGCAATAAAGAATAAGCAATCAACTCCTCCACGTCAGGATGAGAGCGCTTTCACATCCACTGTCAGACATTCCGGTGAACAGCTTGTAAATAACAACCAAACTAGGTTGTATACTCCTTATATTTTAAGATTCTGGACAACCACTGATTAGGCTTTCTTGTAAAAGGACTGCATTAACGGGTCATGTAGGCTGAAGTTCACATTTGAGGTGTGTGTCTGTGTATGTATGTCTATAGTAAAATAAACGTAGCTTTTCTGATTTTGAGTCCTTGTGTAGCCTTGTCTTAAATCAGTTGTTTACACCTTTTTTAGATAAACACCTATCTGCAATACTTGAATGGCATGTTATCTTGTTTTTGCTATTTTGAAGACAAAGGGGCCTCTGTATCCATTCCTGAAATGTTTCAATTATTTCCCTGACAGTAAGCATGCACTAGTTTAATAAAATAGCTTCTTTGTTGCTGTCATTTCTTGACTTAGGAAAGCCAGACCTGCCTTACTGAAATAGGTACTTTTTATTGTGTTTCCTATTTTCTCTCTGGGTGACATGAGCCTGTGTCATGTCATATTCATACGTCAACAAAACAGAAAGTCATGGATTACTATTAAAGTTTCTAGATACCCTGATAAGCTTAAGAAATAAAAGTATTAAATTAAAAATATCTTCTGATAGATTTATGTCCTGAATTGTGGTGACCTTGTTTTCAAGTATATATATTTTTTGGTTGTTAATTGTGAAATAACTCTTTTGTAACAAAAGATAATCTTAATTGAAAGTGTGTAACATATCTTTGTTGGGGGTGCCATTAAATGTGGAGTGCACTGTATGCAGGTAGGCCACCAGGTAATAAAGAGCTCCATGGATGTTAAAGAATATAAGTGAATTTCACAGTACATCTAAATGTAAGTACTGCAGGTTTTGTTTCAGTGTCATTTTAAAAGGCAAGAATGGTATTCTAAAATTTTGCCAAGCTCATCATCTTTCTTATTTATGGGCTCTAACAAAGTTTTTCTACACAAATGTCTTGCAGATTTGCATATTGTACAGTCGTGCAATATATATTCAGCTAAACATAAATCTGAATGAAATGAAAGCTGACAAGAAAAAGCTTTGAGGTAAAAAAGCCTGTTTTCCTTCTTTTATGGTTTGTCATACATAGAAACACATTCAGCTGAATAAAAACAACACAAAAGAGGCAGAGGTTTGTTATTTCATAACATTATTTTATAACATTATTTGACTTATGAATGCAACCATGCCTCAGGGCCTGTTCTCATCTCTTCAGCTGTGGGTCTTTAATGACTCCCAAAATGGGAGGTTTGAGCTAATGCAACCCCTGACTATTTGTTGTGGAGTATTATCTTCAGTGTTGTTCTCAGTAAGCCACAGTTTAGCATCTCCTCCTTTCCTCAAACACTGTGAACATGCAGGCGGTTTGACATCCACAGACTATTCAGATGATCTAGTCTAGCACTAGCTCAGACTCATAACTGAGTAAGTGGTAAAGCACAGAAAAATGTTATTGAACTTTATATTTGGAGGTGTTATTTGGTTTAAGGTGGTAGGGAATATTGCCAGGATATATAAATTTTTTTTTTTAGCTTCAACTGTATTTTAGTAGCAAAGTATGGATCACCAGTCTTCCAGATGTTTTTTTTTTTACCAATTTGTTCTTTGTACATGCTTTGTCACACTCAGGGTGGCAGGAAGGTTAGAACACCAATACAGAGCCATACAACCATTCACACACAATGAAGGGCAATTCGAACTCTACATTGAACCCCACGTGCATGCTTATGAACAACTGTAAAAATAAAAATAAAAACCACAGGCAAAGGACACACATTTCTTTGTATGCTTGTCACATGTAAATGATTTTGATTATTAAACGTGAATATTTCACAAAGATGACACAAGTAATCACAAAATGCAGCGTTTAAATACAGGTGTTTATGATGAGGGGGGACAAAGCCTGCAAGGCTCTGTGTGAAAACATGATTGCCTCCTAAATCTAATAACTGGTTGGGCCCCACTTAGAAGCAAGAACTCCAATTAAGTGTTTGCAATAATGGGCAAAAATTCGTATAAAGCCCTTGTGGATGAAATGGGGCCATGATTTTTCTATTTTTTCCCCATGAGAATATGCTGCTACATAAAAAAATATTTACACTGTAAATCCTAGCTGTGAATGTATTACATTAACATATGTACATAAACAGATTTCCCCTTTTAATCAGAATTAAATGGCAGCAAAAATTCTCAAAAAAACAGTAGGGAATACATATTACGATACAAAAGAGAATAAACATTCTCTGCGTGTGTACCTCCATCTGGCTCACCATCAATGCTCAGAGGATAAAATTAGGCAAGATAAGTTTCTTCTCTGTTGTGAGTAAGGAGTAAGTAAAGGGTGGGTTACGCTTCCAAACCCCATTAGTACTACAGACATCATTTAGAAGAAGATCTCAGGGGTCCAGAAGAGAGAGGGTGACCTGAGCTGACCTGCGGAGCCCACGCTCAAACAGTCCGACATCTTTGAACAGGTCAAACATACTTCTCCAGGGTGTGATTAAAAGTTAGAGGTGTGATTTTGGTGGAAACTACATCACTCTGAGTGTCTTCACAGAAACTGCATTTTGTTCATGGGTATCGGCAAGATTTTATTTCTCATCTGGAAGATTGTCACAATTCTGACATACTGGTGATGAAACGCATTGTTATGCTCTGCAGTTTAAGAAATTGTAAAGTCTTACACACTTACCCTACCTGATGTCATGTAATATTCAACTGCACAGTTTAAAATAACAAAACTTTGTATACAGCAAAAGGTAAAATTCTTTCTTGTGCTAACAGATCATGCAGGTTATACCTCCATATTGAAATCATTCTGTTGTAATGCCTGTGGAAAAAATTGTTATAGTAAATATATTGCTCATGGTTTGCCTTACTACATATTACACACTACAGCGTACACAATTTGATCAGCAGGTAAGCATGGCAGTCACCAATCAGCTGTCTCAAACCATCCATACCCATCACATGCATCACCACTATAGAATGAATGTAGCTGTGGCTCAAACATTGCAGTAATGACCCCACAAAAATTAGTATTAAATATTCTCATTGTCTACATGTTTCACTCACCTTAGCATGCTGGAAGCTTGAAACTGAATCTAGCAGGAAGACACTTTCTGATAAATCTAACTAATAGTTTCAAGCGCAAATGGAGGTCCCATACACCACTGATATTTCATTTGCAGATGTTTAGTTTATCCTGTTGTGGAATATTTAATTAAGTAATTAGGATTTAATTATTTGATTCTCTGCTTTAATGAGGGCAGCTAGTCCTGGTTTGTAATAATTGAATTGTAGTCAATATGAAACATCACAAGTTAGATGACTTTATTTTGTGCCCAGTGGTGCTAAATGACCAAAACTGCACAGGTATGAAATGGGAAAGGATTAAACTAATTAGCAACCTTTGTTAACAAGTATTGCTTACTCTTTTCCTAAGTTTATAGTCAAACATTTCCCCAAAATATCTAAAAGTACAAGAAAAAAATGGTACTTCCGGAATATAAAATGAGTGTATTATCATTAGGACACTGTCATGTTGGGTCACAATATAATTTTGGAAAATATCTTGAAAGTCCACCTGTTTTTTGTTCTGTTTAGCAAGAAGTTATAGATTATATTAATAGGTGTCTAGTTCGTATGGAGGCTTTTATGTGCTTTGAATGGATACCTCTATTTAAGCAGTCAATATATCATGGTTACTGAGCAGAAAAACAAATAGTCATCTTAATAAATTTCCTGTTAGTTATTTTAATCTGTTTCATATCATGACATTCATTTCCAGATAAATTAGCTAGGCTTAGCTCTTTCACTCTGTGCACTAGTTAAAAGCATGGCTCTGCTGAACTGACTTATAAAAGGTCAATTTAGCAATGATGGACATTCCTAAATGGCCTGGAAAGAAAAAAAAAACTCAGCATGAGGTCTGTTGTAACTGATAGTCAGACCTGAGATGTATAGGTGTGTTACTGTACAGCTGAGAGAAACAAGAATTTTACATCTACGTGAAACTATGTATGTTGAATCTGGTATTGCAACTTCTACTACATACAAATGTTTAAAAAAGGCCACTGAGATTTCAGAATTAACACTACTATTCATTAGAAAATATGTAAAGTGATCAACAGGTAATAGGAAGTTAATATTTTAGTTGCCGTACATAACTGTCTTGCCATATATATTTATTAGAAATCCCAATTAGTCATTTCCAGAGGATGAAACTAACTAATCTGAGAGGGACCATGACCAAAATGGAACTCTACCTTCTTAAAACAACTCCAATATCTGGAATGTTCTACTGGTTTAAGCAAATGTAATTTTATTAACTTTTACACCGTTATCACATGTACACCAGGTGGTTATTAACATTGAAACACATAAATATTTGTACAGAAATTGAGGTAAGGCATCAAATATCTTCCTGCTTTACATGTACTAAGAACAGAAAATGTTAAGTACTTCTATCCAGGCTAAGCAAAGTTTTTTTTTTTTTTTATGATCTATTAGTTTAGGCGAATCTTATTTTATTAACACAACATTGACACAGAGGTATTCTCTTTGGGAATGTGTTGCACCATTCAGAATACGATCACTGCCTCCTACCTTTCATTTACCATGTAAATAATCACAGACAGCATGTGTCTCAGTGGTGGAGTAGGTGCACCATATTTAAATACAAATGACACTAAAGATGTTGAAGACCGCATGGGAAAAAAAGTTCCTCTCAGATGACTCGTCAAAAACAAGATTTATAACCTCTGAAATCAGCATTGTGAAAATAAATTTATTGGTTCTTGTGGTCAAAGTACAGCACTCAAAAACAGTAAATGCAAAGGTGGTGGCATTTTAAAGGTTTACAAAATTGTGTTTGCATTAACTGTTGTAAGGTTTTTGAGATTTGAGTTGGTTTAAGATGCTAGAAGTCTACTTTGGTACTGGCTCCGCACTGACTTTAGCTTCTGAGACCGCCTAACCTGGATTTATACTACATGAAGGTGTTTAGAGAACTACAGTATCTTCTGTTGGTAAGATACGAACACCTTCCAACCCTTAGCAGAATCTCTTTAAAAAAATTCAAAACTATCCTTTTGACAACAACCCCAGGCTTTGTTGTTGTTCCATGAAGCTCAGAGGGTGAAATCTGGCCGGTCCTCTCTCTTGGCCTCATTTCATTTGAAATCTGCTCATTGCATTTCTGATGCATTTTGTGTTTGCAGTCTTTAAACTGACCCTGAAGTAAATACAATTATTGTGAGTGCAGTTTGTTTGCTGTAAGGCTTAGGTAGAGTTTATCCATGGATGTCATGGTATCTACAGAACTTGCAGATAATTTTGCAGTAGCTTAAACCATAGATTTTCTTTTAAAGCCGAATTCACATGCTTTTTATTTTACATTTAATAGCACCCAAACAAAAGCTAAATGCTTTACATTTTCAACCCAAACAAGCAATAGTTAATTAAAATGGCATCTAAATGGGGTTTTTTTTCTCTAGAAGTATTGAAATGACTGAAAGATATAATCTAGCATTGCATTTTGTTTTCCTTCTCCTTGTAGGCAGATTTAATTTTTAATAGAACATCTGCTGATCTAAAAAGGAGGTTTGGGCAGCTGTTGATACAACCATAGCTGTCAGTCATGTTTTATATGCCCTCACTCTATATTTCCCTGAGGAAAATAGAAAAGAAAGGAAGAAAGACAGAACTAATCAAAAGAGTAGTTTTGAAATTAAGAGAAAGAGAAAGTGAAAGTTACGGGATTGGATCTTGAATCCATTTGGCTTACTTCATGCCTGATATGAAGGCTCCAAATAGGCTCTGTTGTTTCTCAGGTTCACTGATTAGGATTGTCATGGCATATAATACTACAATAAAGCCGTGTTTTTACACTGCATTGTCTTTTTCTTGTGCATTTTAATGTCATCCAGAGGAAAGCACTGAGGAGCAAAATTGCAGATTAGTTTGAAAGAAATAAAATCACCCATTGTTCTGCATTTTAAGATTAAATGCAAATAACTCATGATGTTTATCAGCTTCCTTCATGAATAATTCTGAGAGCCTCCTTTCAGAGTCAGACTATTCGTTTTGAAGGGTATCCACATGGATCCAGAGTTTGGCCTCACTGTATGATTACACATTTAACTCCGATATTGATGTAATCCACAAAAGAGTATAACCCTGTAGCAACCCACCTGTGGATATGCATTTTAGGGCTTTAGCTCTGCGAGCTCTCTCCTCCTATCTTGGTTCCTGCAGCTTTTTCCATCACACAGAAGCAATTTGCTACATTTCTCGTGATGGGGTGCTCATCTGCACTCCTGCTACATTTGGGCCGCTGACCCTCCAGCCAAGGTGCCTCCTCTGGTAGCGCTGAATGTTTTATTCATACATGTAGAGCTCAGTAAACCGCTGAACCGCTACAAAAAACAAATGTTTCTGTCACGTGAAGAGAACTACTTTTCTTGTTTAAGCAAAACAACTTACATCTCCGTTTCAGTGATGTTGTGATCCTGATACCCTTTCAGCAACCATGCAAGCAGTGAGAATTTATTTCATTGTTGTAAATCAGATATTCATGTGCTGGTTCACCCGCTGTTCAACTAAGAATATGTCCCGAGATCTTGAATGTTGTCAGCAAACGATTTTTGCACCTCTGACTTCTCCCCTAAAATGGGCTTTTCTGGATTAAACAATAAAAATGAAAAAAACATTTACTTTATCATTATTAGGAGTATATTTTTTGTTTGTTTTTTGCATTAAAACCTCTTTTAGGAATTGATTAAAAAACTAAAGTTCTAATTGGGAACGCGTTAGCTTCGTATAGCTTGTCATAATAATTCATAATGAAAACATTTAGCCAAGATATTGAGTGTGTAATACTGGATTTAAATTATCTTATCTCTACTCTGACTTTTGCTTGCAATAAATAAAAGCATGAACAAAGCAGCATGCTGCCCTTTGTAAGTTGACTTGATGAACAGAAATTTTGAACTCAGCACTTGGATTTCCGGGCTCTCTGTCCAAAAATACATTCAGACTGGGAAAGTCAGAGTTGGCTGAGCCAGCCCAACTTCAGTATCCAACATGGCTTTGATATGGAAATAATCAGCTCAAAGTGACAATTTCTCTCATGTGTTAATTAGTGACTGTGTGTTGCTGCCCCTGTTGAACAAACATGACAGAATTGAGAGATTTGTGTCAGATCTTTGGCCGATGGAAGTCAGAACAGCTGGACATCTGCGGGACACTCTAACCCAGTGAGCCTGTGTTACACTTACTTGTCGGGTGGTGTGATGCAGTCTTGCTAGACTCAGGTGCCAAATCTAAGGAGGGGGTACTGAAGAAGACTGATGAAGTAGTCTTTGGTTACCAAATACTATACTCAGCAAAAAAAGAAACGTCCTCTGACTTTCAACTGTTTTTACTTTCAGTAAACTTAATGTGTGTAAATATTTGTATGAACACTAAAAGAGTCAACACCATAAGACGTAAATTAAAAATGTTTCACAGACATGTGACTAACAGAAATAGAATAATATGTCCTTGAATGAAGGGAGGCTCAAAATCAAAAGTACCAGTCAGTATCTGGTGTGGCCACCACCTGCTTGAAGTACTGCAGTGCATCTCCTCCTCATGGACTGGACCAGATTTGTCAGTTCTTGCTGTGAGATGTTACCCCACTCTTCTACCAAGGCACTTGCAAGTTCCTGGACATTTCTGGGGGGAATGGCCCTAGCCCTCACCCTGCGATCCAACAGGTCCCAGACGTGCTCAATGGGTTTGAGATCTGGGCTCTTCGCTGGCCATGGCAGAACACTGACATTGCTGTCATGCAGAAACTCACGCACAGAACGAGCAGTATGGCTGGTGGCATTGTCCTGCTGGAGGATCATGTCCGGATGAGCATGCATAAAGGGTACCACATGAGGGAGGAGGATGTCTTCCCTGTACCGCAAGGCATTGAGATTGCCTGCAATGACAACAAGCTCAGTCCGATGGTGAAGTGATATACCGCCCCACACCATGACGAACCCCCCACCTCCAAATCGATCCCGCTCCAGGGTACAGGCCTCGGTGCAACGCTCATTCCTCTGACGATAAACACGAATCCGTCCATCACCCCTGGTGAGACAAAACCGTGACTCATCAGTGAAGAGCACTTTTTGCCACTCCTGTATGGTCCAGCGAAGGTGGGTTTGTGCCTATAGGTGGCGTTGTTGCTGGTGATGTCTGGTAAGGACCTGCCTTACAACAGGCCTACAAGCCCTCAGTCCAGCCTCTCTCAGACTATTGCGGACAGTCTGAGCACTGATGGAGGGATTGTGTGTTCCTGGTGTGACTCGGGCAGTTGTTGTGGCCATCCTGTACCTGTCACGCAGGTGTGATATTCGGACGTACCGATCCTGTGCAGGTGTTGTTACACGTGGTCTTCCACTGCGAGGATGATCAGCTGTCCTTCCTGTCTCCCTGTAGCGGTGTCTTAGGCGTCTCACAGTGTGGACATGGTAACTTATTGCCCTAGCCACATCAGCAGTCCTCATGCCTCCCTGCAGCATGTCTAATGCACGTTCACGCAGATGAGCAGGGACCCTGGGCATCTTTCTTTGGGTGTTTTTCACAGTCGGTAGACAATTCTCTTTAGTGTCCTGCGTTTTTAGAACTGTGACCTTAAATGCCGACTTTCTGTAAGCTGTAGAGGTCTTAACGACCATTCCACAGGTGCATGTTAATTAATTGATTATGGTTAATTGAACATCCATGGAAAAAATTGTTTAAACCCTTTACAATGAAGATCTGCAAAGTTATTTGGATTTTTACAACATTATTGTTGAAATACACAGTCCTGAAAAAGGGACGTTTCTTTTTTTCCTGAGTTTATATAGTGGAAGGTCAGGCTGTGAGGAGCAGGTCAGCTTATGCAATGCTTTGTATGTGCTGGACTCCTAGTTGATCAACAAACTGGATTAAAGACTCTTGAACCACAGAAGGAATGTTTTCTCATCCTTTGTTAAATATTTTTTTTCATAATAGCTTACATAGTTTAATACATGATACTTCAACATAATTTTACTCAAATAAAAAGTATAAAGTCGTAATTCAAATAATTACTCAAGTGAGAGCAGAAAAGCATTTGGTGAAAAGGCTACTCAAGTATTGATTAGTTGAGTATTTGTTCTGATATCATAGCATATGATTTAATATTAAAAATTATGTAATTGGACAAAAATGTAAAGTTATGTGCAAATTCTAAAGACTAAAATAGACAAAAATACATGACATCATTCTAAAATAACAAATTTGACTAGAAGAAACATTCGTCCAAATCATTTTTTTTTCTAAGTAAAACTAATGAAACCAAGATTTACAGTAGGTAATGGGTATATATATTAGCGCCAGGTAAGGTACCCCCACTTGACTTCCAAATGGCACAGCAGCATCAGCAGACAGAAAACAATCTTAAAAAGATGAAGCTTGTGTACAAACAAGACGTCTCACTTCAACATAAACTGTATTTGTGAGTCTGATTGAGCATTTTTGGTTAAAACTAAATTCAGTTTCATTCAGTAAAGTTACTCGCTGTGGGTAGAGTAGCCAGAAACTTTACTTTACTTTCAATTCTATAATTGTGCTGCTCTGGGTGGCTGCATGTTGGAGTGGCTCTTTTGGCCAAATATTAAGTTCAGTTTTTTTGGACGTTTTCTTGAGCAAGATTGCATTTTTTGGACCTGTGTACGTTCTAGTTGTTGGATTTTTTGCTGTTAATTTTTCACTTTTTGATAACTTGTTATGATGCGCAACCATGACAACAAGGTGGTTTACCGCTTGGAGCAGCTGATTAACATTGCAAAAGCTGAAATAATACCTCAACTGAAGCCCCAAATCCCTAATGAGTTGAGGAGGAGGTTGCAGAGCAGGAGCAAAAAAGGTGACAAAAAGAAGCGTGAGAAAATGGTCATTAGAAGCCGAAGAAGCCCTGCAGGGTTGTTTTGCGACCACAAACCGGATGACTTTTTGCTTTTCTGTCACACCTTGGATATTTTATCCTTCACCTCAATCATGGACTCTTCTGATTCCACAAGTTTGTCTTCAACATAGTCAGGAGATGCTGCTACCCCCTTTGCCTCCCCCTCCCACTTGTCTGTCTCCAACAGTCAGGTGAAAAGGCAGCTGGAGAAACTGAACCAGAACAAGGCTGCAGGTCCAGATGATGTCAGCCCCAGAGTCCTGAAGGCCTGTGCAGAGCAGCTCTGTGGGATTCTGCAGCACCTCTTCAACCTTAGCCTAACCCAGGAGATGGTTCCAGTGTTGTGGAAGACACCCTGCCTTGTTCCAGTACCAAAAAGAACTCATCAGTCATCAATGACTATAGACCTGTTCCCCTGACATCCCACATCATGAAGGTCCTGGAAAGACTCCTGTTGGCACCCCTGAGTAAGCAAACAAGAACGTATCAGGATCCACTGCAGTTTGCTTATCGCCGTGGAGTTGGAGTTGAAGATGCCATCATCCACCTAGTTCAATCAACCCACTGTCATCTGGACAAAGCAGGCAGCACTGTGAGGATCATGTTCTTTGATTTCTCCAGTGCATTTAACACAATTCAGCCTGATTTGCTTCGTCAGAAACTCCTGAAGACACAGGTGGAGCCCTCAACAATTGCCTGCATCAACGACTAACTGACAAAGAGACCACAGTTTGTGAAACTGAAGGATTGTGTGTCAAACCAGGTGGTCAGCAGCACAGGAGCACCACAGGGTACCGTACTCTCACCATTCCTTTTCACTCTGTACACCTCAGATTTCCAGTACAAATCAGAGACCTGTCATCTGCAGAAATACTCAGATGACTCTGCAATTGTCGGGTGTATCAGAAAGAAGCTGAATACAGAGAGCTGGTGGACTGCTTTGTGACATGGTGTGGAAACAATCACCTTACCTTGAATGTAAACAAATGAGGATGCAAAGAAGGATTCTTCATAAAATAAAAAAAATTATAGACAACCCTGAGCATCCTCTTCATGAGACTATCCTGCAACAACAGAGTGTCTTCAGTCGGAGGCTTCTTCAGTTTCGCTGCAACACAGACCGCTACAGGAAATCTTTCCTGCCCACAGCCATCATGATCTACAACAACACCTTAAATTATTAATTCTATGGGGTAAGGACTAATGAAATAGCAGACTCCCTATACCTAGTATGTGATTTTTTTTCTTTATGAGCAGAGAGTTGGCTGTCTCTGATAGGTCATCAGATACAGAGATGGTCTCCTCCCTTGGGTGCAAAACAAGGGGCTTACATCCTTCCATCTTAATACTTTTACAAAAACCAGAGAGATCATACGAATCCTGGATTTTAGTGTTTGGTGAAAAAGACAGTAGTCACTCAGCAAAGCAATATTCAATAATAGAATGCAGGTTTTACACTATGCTCTGTTTTTATATTGATTTTGAGATCTCAGAAAAGTAAGGATGAATACACCTTTTAGGGTAGATTGGTTATAAACAGACAGAGCTGCCTGCTCTAATTACATCTATTTTCACAGTTAGCAAGCTGTTTTATGCTCTAAAGAAGCAGTTCAGGCTTTTCTAAAGAAATCCCAATGTTCATGTTTTAGCTTTTAGGAAATGTATTCACTACTTCATTGTACTTGTTGAGCGGAGTTACATTACAAAAAAACAATTGACTACCTGTGAGCCCCTGTTCATTACATTACTCTCTCTTTTTTCAAAGTGTCTATTGTAAGTTAGAGTATAAAATACCTGATCTACAATGTGTTTTTCCTATATTTACTTTGACATAGGATAAAAAACAAAAAGTATTTTCTAAATTTCTGAGCTGCTGTTCAACTTTAAGTTCCTTGACATGGTGAGAATGTGACATAAAAGTTGCTCTTTATCACTTCCATCATTTTTAGCTTAATTTATCATTTTTAATGTGAAAAAGAAAAAAAAGCTGTGGGAGTTTTTTTTTTATATGTTTGCCTGTCTAAACAAAATGATATTACTTCTGAAATAGAAAGCAGTAGTACTGCTTGTCAGTAAGAACATCAAGACTGAGAACTTTAAATTGGGGGTAATATATGTCAAAAACCACTCTCCACTACTGTATTAATTTGCAGTATATAGGTTAAAAATGCATTTTACTACCCTCTTTCTTGAAGTAGTTTTTAAATAGAGCTTCAAAGAAAAGCCCTTTTTTAGCTGTCTTTGTTCATTCAGAAATTACCAATCAAGCTGGTCATATCCCATGTAAATGTGAGCTTTCTAAAATAAAGTTGGCTTGATGGAACCACAGGAGGCATGGAGAGGAGCTAAGCTGGGTTTAAGCTTAGTGCCATGCGTACAATTTGCGTTAAACAATTTATCGTTTTAATGAGTGAATCATGATAGAGTTGAGTGATGTGGATAAAAAAACATGCCTTTATTATTTCTTATTTGTAGCAACCAATACCAGAGGCATGTGGCTGCTCAAACTGATTTAATCACAGGTAAGCTCCAAAGTTATCCTTCTGTTGCTATCAAAAGTAGAATTATAGAATTCTGACATGGAAAACGGTTAGGAACCTCTGAATAAATGTTAATTGCAAAATGTATGAAAATCATTCATGCTCATTTAAGGTCATGGTTGCTGTTATTATTTTTTAAGTACAAATACACCCCTTGTTTCAACTCCTGTTGCAGCCGTTTGCCAGAGTGAAAAGAAATGAGAGCAAGTGATGTGTTGTAAAAAAAAAAAAAAAAAAAAATTAAAAAAAATCACTTTTGCTCATCTAAACACGACACAAACACATTGAGTTGCCTTGAAATGAATGCAAAGCAGTTCATATCTGAGAGGATGTCATGTGAAAAACGTGTCACACATGAGACATAGCTGGATCTCATTGTGGTCATGGTGAGACTTCATTGTAATCAGTGATAATACGTTACTTTTCTGTATAATTTATCCTGCTCCTGCAATTTTGTTATTATTTTATGATTAATATCAATTATTTTTTCTTAACTCAGTATATTGCACTCTCTAGTGTTTCATGTTTGACATTTAAAAATCAATATCAAAAGTTTTCAGATTAAAGATTTGTAAACCTAGTCTCACATCTCCTATATACTGTACTGTATGCAGATGGTAATGCACTTCTATTTGATCATCTGCAAGGTTCTCTCACAATGCATTTAAAACCAAGGTGGCTGGTGCAGATGAGAGTGAATGTTTCTGAATTGTCAAACCCAGTCCTTTCAAGGCAATCAACGCATCTGAACCAGTGGCAGTTTTGATCACAAAATGTCTTCTCTCTCATGAAAAATGCAAGAATTTCCCTCATGATCAATAAAAGCTTGCATGACTGGATCCCAGGTGATCAGACAGAGTACATAACACACCTAACGTGCGACAGCTACGTATTGTTGAATGAGTGAAATTGACGTCAACGTTCAGTAATCACAGAGCTCCCTGTCTTCTCTCCTTGATGATTCAGAGTGAATCAGACAGTCTTTGATCAGTCTCTGGCGCTTTACCCAGGGACCAAGAAAAAGAGACTGGCAGTACAGAGGATAGGGTAGACACAGCGATGTATTTACCCCTGCATTTCAATATCCCTACTGATTATTCACGTCCAGTCACTGTATAACAGCTTGGCAGAAGCCAAGTGCAGAGCCAAAGCCTTTATTACTGAGGATCTGTGTGAACATTATAGCTTTTGCTGCATGAAACAAATGCTTGAAGCAATTATAATGATTATAATCATCTGCTGGGAGACATGCTCAACGCAAATTGGCTCTATGTCCATAATTAAGAGATGCACCCCGTTTTTAAGGGAGGTGAGCGAAGTTTTCATGGAGCTTTTTAAAATAAAAAGTCTGAATAATGCTGCTTTGAATTTTAATATCCACCCAGTGGGGGATAATTTAACCCTGCTCTCACAAAAGGGTCCAAATTTGAATGTGATCACCATTTACAGTCGTTAATTATACGTTGAAAAAGGTAAAAGAAAATGTCCGCTGCCTAATTTGCATCACTATGCTTTAAACGGTCAAACAGCACAAGAAATTGACTTTCCGAGTCAGACTAAGGGTCCACTCCGCTTGATGTTTTTTATTTATTTATTTTTTCCAGCTGAAAATTTCTAACTCTGTCACTGGAACTCACCTCAGATTCTGTGTGGCAGTGTGTAACGGTATAATTTCCTCTCCATGGCAAGCCAAGAGAAAGCAGTTGCATTAGAGCAACCCATTTAGACCATCCCCAGTAACAGCTCTCTAGTAACAGTAGCACCACCAGCCTGTCCAGGTGTGAGTTTATGTACACATAAAATTTCATATTAATTTCTATTTTTTATTGCCTTCCACTGCTTTCACAGGGGTGCTGCTGCACAGAATAAGGTTAGCCAGAACACCACCAAAAGGGGTGGCTAGAGTAAAAAGAAATGACAGCGGAGCCACACACCAGATGCTGTCATAGCAGGAAATTATTTGATTACATCTGACATCCGTTCCTCTCAACCCGAAACGACCTTTGACAAACTTCTCCTTTCTATCACACCTGATGGAAACTTTGGAGAAGACCAGTCAAAAGCATTTCAGTGTTGTGGCAAGCAAATATGTTCGCTCAGTGCCCACACACACACGCACACACACCAGGCCACTATTAGTGTTCAGGATGCCATCCTTTTTATGCTTCAAGTGTTTGCGCACTCACAAAATGCAGATATCGCGGTCGCGTTGTTGATTGGAGTTTTCAATTGCTTTCAGCTCAGTCCAGAGTAGGCTTCTCTGTTCCAACCACAAAGAAATGCAGTCCCCATCTCTCATAGAAAATTGGGTTTATAACTATCTGTCAGGCCTGTATGCGCAACGCTGCACCTGCTCCTGCTCACCCCAAGGCATTTACTTCCTGTTCCTCTTTAGCTTTTCCACTGCAGCCTCATTTCTCTGTGCAAAAATCAATTGCTCATTATGTATTCCAACTCACATGCCACATATCACATCTGCGTAGCTAACAAATAAATCCCTGACTGCTTGTTGTTTATGCGCCTTGCTGTGTTCTTTCCTTTTCTTGACAGTCGTTCAACCGATCAGCTTCAGATTTAGTCTGTGTAGTGACGGGGATCCAAGTTAATTGGATTGCCGAGTTTAGGGAGGTTTACATAATTTGGCTGAAAGTTGTTTATTGCTTTAAAATCAATAGCGCTAGATTGGATTAGCTGTAATGATGCTGTACACCGTTGCTAGGGTATTTTTTTGTTGCGACTTGTTTGTTCAGTGTAAACAGTCGTACATTGTTTGGAGTCACTGCTGTTCAATTAAACACTGCAAACTTCGGTTCCTTTAAAATCTAACAACCTTTCTCTTACAACTGTTACAGGATGTTCTTCTTTTATCATGCATACAGCGCAAGAACTACTGCCCTTTATTCTAGAGCTGCTTGTCCACTCAACTTGAACTCGCCTCCACACAACTCGTTTTGAGCAAAACAAACCTGGGGCCCCATTTTTGAGAATGTTAATTAATTTAAATAAAACATAAAAACTACGTAAAAGAATTATTCCTTGGGTGAAATTACCAAACTAACATTATTGGTCTTTGACTCAAGGTGTCTATAACACCACTCACTTTGCTGCGACACGAGTTAAACTTGTGCCAACAGAATTTGAGAGCTGATAGAGTTATTATTAAGTAGTTTAATTTCTTGTTGCAGCAGCAAAACCTCTTGTAAGGCTATGATTTTCCAAGGTAGTTTGGAGCCCTGGAGGCAAAAATGATCAGAGCGGTACAATGATGATGCAGTGCGTCCTGAGACATACTGAAGGACACATGGATCCGACAGGTCTTTTAGGTCTTCCAGCTTGTGTACTGATGTTTTCCCATCTGCCAGAATCTTTTTTTTTTTACACTTTACAGTGTAGAATTTAAAGAGCTAAGGTTCCAAGCAATTTTGTGTTTTTACTTGCATGTTTTATTATTTATATTGTATCTCAGTCATCTGAGTGTTGTTGAGCCATTGCTCTTGCTGTTGGTCTCAAACAGCATCACGCAACAGAAAATTAGACTGAAAGCATGTTAATTTTGACATGCATATGTACAACTGGATACATCCAAAGATGGATTTTTTTAATCAAACAAGTGACATCAATTTTTTTTACATTTTTTTATTTTTCTATTTTTAGCTATTCAGGGGTCCCTAAATCCAGCATACCCTAGGGGTTCACCGTATGTAACATACCTACATGAAGTTACATTTTCTGATGTTATTTTAGATTTACTTCTCAAGTTTAACAGATATATGAAAAAATATGCAAGCTGTCAAAACAAATTATATGGTGTTTGCTTAATTAGACTTTACATACAGTGCAGCTATATATGCACAGAATATTTTTACAATTATCACGCTGTGGCACTGATACTGCATCAAAGACAGCCAAATGATCTAATTGCTTTCTACTTTAAAAATATAATATACTAAACTTTAGCAACTTTACAAATGTTTCTTTATGAAACTTGCTTTAAAGTGTTATTCTGTCATCTACGAAACAGACACAGTGGACTGAGGACAAGGGTTCACCAAGGCTAGAAAGGTGAATAAATAGATTTGGTCAACTCTCATTTCTACATCAGTGGAACATTTTATTATTAAAGTTGAGGGAAAAAAAACTATATTTTGCTTAATTCAGGATTTTCAGAGCAAATTGGCCAAAACAAGCATGTGAGGATTAGCTTTACTTTTGGTTCTAAAAATTATCCAGGTGTTCATCATTATTCAAGTATTGTATTTATATAATATTTTTATTCATTTAAATGTTATTTCCAATAATGTGTTTTTTGATCTAGGTTTTCTTTTTATGTTTTTATCTTTGAAGCCTAGCCAGGGATCAGGGTTGCAAATTAGTTTCAAGCATGATAACCTCTTTATATTTTACATATGAAGAAATTTTCTCTGCATTTGCCACTATAAGCAAGTAAAACAAAAGTAAAATAAATACATAAAACAATTGATGGTGTCTAAAGTGTTTTTCTAAATAGGGTGCCCATTCAGGATGTTTTAGGTTACTCAGTGTCCCTGATTTCTTTTCCATGTACATGGGTTTTTTGTGTAACTAACCGCTAATCTGTAACAGATCCAACCATGTGACAGGGTCATTGTATGCCTTTAAAATAATAATATGATCATACAACACACATTAATCACAGATAACAGTGAATGCATTTTGCTTTACAAACTCAAAAATGTATCTTCCAAAATGCTTTCATGGAAGAAGAAAAAAATTCAAAGGCATTTCCTCTTTGGCATCTTCAAGTATTTTGAAGTATTTAAACTGATCCTTGATCTCTAGTATGTGTCATGGAAATAATGTATCTTCTTCCTTACATAAGAATGAGGCTGAAGTCTGGATCTGCATTTTTTTTTTCTTTTATTATGGCTAGTAGTGTACATGTGCCCGTCTGGGCCAAAGTTTGAACTCTCTCGCACCCCAGATCATGTCTGTCTCCTCTGTAAGCAGCTTCTGCCTTCAGTCCCCACAATGTTATGTCTTCATTGCAAGGTTAACCAAAAACACTCATTGCAGTCAGAGGGGACTAGGTGAAAGGCCTCCTCACTGATTCTACTGATCTCTTACTATACCATATTCCCTAGATGACTTTACACACATAACCTTGAAATATTGCTTAACACATCATGAGTCTATTTGTTCTACAAACCAAAAAGGGGGGGTATGTTAACACTGATCTAGAGGATGAACTAAAATACACAGAGAAGAAAACACAAGAAATAAGTCAGAAACTAACCTGAAGGAATGAACCTATATGCAACACCTCTCGAACAATAATGAACACAGACAACTGAACTGAATAAGGCAAGACCTTTTGAACAGAAATAAACAAGGAAATGATCAAAAAACAAAAGCACAATTAAAACCCAAACAACCAAGAAGTGTAGCACAGCTTGGCTTCACATAGGTGTCTTTTTATTTTTAAAATCCTAAAAGGTGACTGTAGACTTTCTTTGATCGCTCTGAAGCTGGTCATGAATTGAGTCTCTGTTTTTCCATCCATTTCAGTAGCATTTTTCTTTCACTCAGGTCTTTCTGTTTTGTTTGTTTTTTAAGCATTTCAGATCATTCTAGCTGAACATTTTCTTCACATTTACCCTCTCCAATCAACTCTTTAATCAAAGTACCTTGTTCAGAAGTCGAGAATGAACGTTTGTACAATGCACATCATTTGCTGTCTTTGTTAATAAAAAGGCTACCTGTCTGTCTGAATGACTCAACTCAATAAACCCTGCATAGCTATTATTTCAAACATGGATCCTTCGATTACTAATTGCACCTGATCAGCAGATTGCATGTCATGACTGTTGGGTCTATATCTCTTACTATACCTACCACTCGGTTATTTGGCATCTAGAAACATAATTTCTATCAGAAACAGTGATTAGCGGTGTTTCACTGCTATTATTTTGAATACAGCTGTAAATTAGAAAGACCCTCCCCTCCGGGTGAACATGCACAACATCAGGGTAGTAGCTGAAAGTTAGAACTACACAGTTTATCAAGTCACAATTGTTGCTACAATATTAGTGTGTGTAATATCACAATCTCAAAGCATTGCTTTGATGCAACATTTGATAAGCTATTGTAGTTCAAGTGAGATGTTGGCAGGCTCTGCAGGCTAAAAATATATCTGATCAGCTGGTGTCATGTTTTGTGGTTTAAACTGGACCCAAAAGCAGCAGAGTTGAAAACAAAAAAATGATTTAATGAAAAACCACACGGAACTTACAGAAACTCGGGAGGGTACAGGCAGCAACAGGGAAACACAGGAACCAGACGGCCAACAAGGAAGGCAGGAATCAGGCGGGGAAGAAAGACGGACGAACCAGCCAGTTGTGACTGAAAGAGGGCCATATTTATACTGAGGGAGGAGAGTGAAGAGTGAAGCAGAGAAGGAGCAGGACCAATTAAGGGAAGCGGTTGCAGCTGAGGGGGAGTGAGCAGGTGGAAGTGATTAGCTGGGACAGGAGGTGAAATGGCTGGGAGACAGAAAACTGGGAAACTAGAAGGATCTTAAGAAACTAAGACAAGACTACGGGGAAACCAGAAAGTACAGAAATCACAAGAAATACTAAGAATAACTAAACATGAAAATAGAACTAAATAAGGAAAATCACTAACAAAAGACAAACACCCGGGGAACACAACAGCTGGATAGACTTTTGATTTCCTCTTTGTGTCTGTTCCTGATATGGAATTTAGTAGCAGAGATCATCTTATGGAGTGTGATGTTGGTTCATTGCAACCAGTATCATCATTGTATTGTTCAACAATAATAATATGTGGAATTTTAAATTTTCGAAATTTTTCTAAAACTCTTGTTACTAAGTACACTTCCAACCTTATATTCCTGAAAAATGGATTTACTTGTAACATTTTCCCACACAGTGGAAACATTTTTCAAATAAAGGTTTCACTAAATTAACAAATTACAAAACTAACTTTAAGTTCCTGGCTCATTGATTAAATCTAACATACAGAATCTAAGGTCACAGTGGATGAATTTTCTATTTAATTTAGCAGGGGTAGCATGTTTAGTGTCATGCTATAGCATCTCATTTTTATTGTTTGGTTTTCTTTTGTTTTGAGCCATTTACAGGCGAACCTGCCTGTCTGGTTCAGATCGTAGTCCTACTGCAAAAGCCGAGTGCACTTCAGCTTAAGGTCACATTGTGGTTCACTTGAGTCTTAAGCCCTCAGAAACAGATTTGTATCCCTTTATTGACTGAAACATGTCAAGGATTTTGAAAATGTTTTTTTTTAGAGCTGGGTATGATGTGTTGATTTTTGAGATCTTTAATCACGGTACCTGATTCATGTTGTCAGACAGGTGCGTTTAAAGGGATTTTGGGGATTCTACTGGCCTGACAATAATACGGACTGGTTGTGGCCAGTGAAAATGAACTAAGAATTTAATAGCTAGCTTTTCATGCTTATCAAGTTAATCATCCTTTAAAAACATCCATCCATTGTCAATACCCACTTATCCTTGCAGGATAGCAAGGGGGCCAAGAATACACACCTAAGGACAATTTAGACAGAACAATGAACCCAACAGTTATGTTTTTGGACTGTGGGAGAAAGCCAGAGCACCTAGAGAGAACCCTCTCACAAGACGAACATGCAAACTCCATGCAGAAAGACCCTAAGCTCGGATTCGAACCCAGGACCTACTTGTTTCAGCAGTGCTACCAACTGCGCCACAGGGCTGCTTTATCTTTGTCAGGTTATATTTGTCTGATATTAACTGATTTTGATTATCTGAAACAAAAGCACGTGGCAAAAAAATAAAAACCAAGAAATCTGTATAGGGGGAAAATACTTTTTCCACAGCACTGTAGCTCTCTTCTTTTCAGATGCCGAAGCTTGTGTGACTATATGTTTGATGCCTCACTCCTCAGGCTTCCTTGACACACATGAAAAAAGCTGCAAGGAGAACTCGGTCCACAAATCACAAGGTAAATGTGTACACCACAAGTGGGAAGAACACAATGAGAAGTTATGATTTACAGTGCAGCCCTACTGCTGCTCAGAGTTAACCATTTACCGACCAATGATTGCTGCGCACGTCTGCAAAGGAGTCCATGACTTACCACACAGCTCAGGGGCTCCACACTGAACTCAAAACAAAACCAGGTCACCCCAGATGTACAAGTGGCGAACACTGACAGCAAAGTGCTCCATTTTCAATGGAGGCCAACTGAAATACTGAACCAACAAACATGATCTAAACCTCTCTCAAGGTTCTCATAACAGAAAGAATAAATCATGTTCTCAAGACCTTTCAAGGATAAGTTATTATGATGTGAAATGAATAATAAAAGCCACAAACATTCAAGTACTTCTAATGTCACTTGTTGTATGGAGATTTATTGCTTGAAAAGAATCAAAACACATCCTGTTTAAGTAATTCTTCCCGTGTTATAGAAAAGAAAATTAGTAATATGTAAAAAGAAATCCAAGGTAAAACGTTTCAGACCTGAGAAAATGAGGAGATTTTGAGATTGTTAAGAGGTCAAACGAGGGAAAAGATGGAACGGAGGAGTGGGTGGGTCATTGGGGGCTGTTACTTTGGTGCAGGCGGCTTAGGAGGTGTGTGAATCCATGGGATATTGGATGTCCTGACCTGGCCAGTGGAGGGCGTGAGGATGGATTGGCCACTGCGGACCGTCAGAGAAAGTTTGAACAAGGGAGAAGGAGAGATGGGATGGTGAAGGTGTGGAGAAAAGGAAAAGAGTAAGGAGAATATCAATGGCCAGACAGAGACACGTATGGATTTCTCTTCTGTCTCTTCAGAGCCCAACTTTACTGCAGCGCAGGAGTGGATCGAATAGGGAGAGAGAAAAAGTGCCTGCTGAGCCTCCCCAGAGAAATCAACACTTATGCATGAAAAGCTTCTTTGACTGTTAACTTTGTTTCCCTGCTCATTGTTCAATAGAATGCGCTTATACTTTCCATGTCCCTCTGTTTACAAGCCGACACAATAAAAGCAACATAAGGTGGTGACAGAAAATAATGAATACCATATAAATGATAAAAAAGTCCATGCCTCAGAGTTGACTAATATTAAAAGGAAATATACGAATAAATGTGATTATTACAAAATCCTGCCTTGTGAGTATTTGCATAATTTCAATTACAGAACAATGACACACTTCCTTCATGATGTGATTTGTGCTGACTTTTAATACCATCAGCATAAACAGAGGAATATCACATTGATTCTCAGGCTGAGTCTGTCAATACCTACATCCACATTCAAAATCTTGTAATGCAGAGAGACAACTAGAGGTCATATGCTTTGAACGTTATAGAAACAAGAAAAAGTTAATCCCTAACTTATTTTAGACTAGGTTTGGTATCAACAAAATATGACACAAAATACCAGGATTATTTGCAGAACAGGGCGCACAGACTGTGGGCACCTGTAAAGGTTGTACAATAACTAATTAACATAAAATCAAGTGTTCTCCTCTACTTAAAGGGAATATATAATTTTTACAACTTTTTTATTCAATTGTTCTCAGGGTTGTAGCTCACAATA
The DNA here is from genome assembly GCA_963556495.2 of Valencia hispanica. NCBI lineage: Eukaryota > Metazoa > Chordata > Actinopteri > Cyprinodontiformes > Valenciidae > Valencia > Valencia hispanica. The sequence goes on from OY747702.1 coordinate 19,244,149, forward strand.
TCTATATTTACTTCTAGGTCCAAATTTAAGAAATACTTAATGAAACACAAAAAAAGCAACCAAGAACACAGCCAAAAGTTAAGAGGAAGAGATTATGTTCAATACATAATATCGAAATGGGACATCCAAGCATTAAACAACCATTGAAGAACAAACTAGTTAGTAATGTGAGTAATAATGTGAAGTTTTATAACCCCATGTTCCCCATGAGAAGGAGGAAGTCCGGTCAAATGTTGTCTGAGAGCAGTAGCGTAAAGAGACCTAATAGACCAGCTCTCTCCCTAGGGATTTACAGCTCTATGACAAACCCAGTGTGCCCACAATTCTTCATCCTAGTGAATTACAGTTAAAAAAAAAAACTAAACAAAAAGTCAAGAGGCATTCAAGTTGACATTGAATCTCTGCTCAGGTTCTGAGCAGTACTGTTAGTCTGATGCACACGTACAAGCACCAGTACTAATTTCCAGACAACTAGAATGGCCTAATTCATAATACCCAACGGGGAGTGATTATGTGAGTCTCACTTTTCTCCACATATTCGGCCTTTTTTTTTCTCATGAGGGTTTCCTTGCACAGTAACGTAGCTGTCAAAAAGTTATTCAGAGAACACGTCATAGCAATCAGTCTCTTTAAATGTAAGATAGTTTTCTTATAGCAACATGTTGTTTCACCCAAAAACATCATTTCAAGCCTATGCTACTCATGTTTAGAAAGGATCTCAAAATACTTGCAAATAATTTTGCCTTCATTTGGCTCAGACACTGAGAAAAAAAACAAGTCACTGCTGCAACTTATTATCATGGAAAAGCTCTCAGTGTTACTATTAAAGTTGCCACATTTAGAAAACATTTATCCATTAGTCTAGTGGTGCAGATGGTAGCACTGTTGCCTGGCATGGGGTCTTTCTGCATGGAGTTTGCCTGTTCTCCCTGTGCATGCGTGGGTTCCCTCCGGGTACTCCAACTTCCTCCCACCATCCAAAAACATGACTGTTAGGTTAATTGTTCTCTCTAAATTGCCTTTAGGTGTGAGAGTGTGTCCATGGTTGTCTGTCCTGTGTGTCTCTATCCTGCCCTGTGATGCACTGGCGACCTGTCCTGGGTGTACCCCACCTCTTGTCCAATGAAGGCTGGAGATAGGCACCGGCAACCACCCCTCCCCCCCTGTAACCCTGCAGAGGATGGATGGGTATAGATAATGGATGGATGGATCATCCAAATATGGAAGTGCATATCTATTTTAGAGGGCGTGGCTCCAGGAACTTTTTGAGTCAAAAAAGTGGTTTTAAAAAAAAAATTCAGTTTTGAAAAACTAAAAGAAAATAATTTACCAATTTTAATGAATTTTTAAGTATTTTGGCATTTTCAGGCTCTGAAATATAAGTTTCTCTTCAAATGTCTTAGGTTAATTTAGAGAATGCAGTCGTTGTGTTTTTTATTATGAATATTTCAGTTGTTAGTTGTCAGGTAGAAGGCGCTTCTTAACAGTCTCATCCCAGAGATCCATAAAACATTGTCCTGGTTAGGACACTGACCATGCAAGCTTCAGCCCTATTTAAAAATGGCAAAATCTCTTTTGCAGTGGAATAGAACTAAACAGAGGAGAATAGAGCAGTGGCCTTTGATCCACAATAGGGGGATCGCCTGAGAAGAACAAAATGAGTAAATCAATAGGCTAGTTGTAAAACGCAGGCTAAGCTATGCCTGCTCAGCAAGGGGTATCTTAACAGCAGTCCATTAGATTTATCTGAAACATAACTGCAATACCTTACATCTGCAAGGGTAGCTCTTCAACTTTTGACTCTGTTCCCTTCAATTATTCCAAATCTGTGCTGTCATTAAAGCACCCACAGAGGGTAGTGCACTGGCCCTGCCACATCCTTTCAAAAGGCATGGCATGTTATAAGACAACTACAGAAACAGAGAAACAGGTTTGAATAAAAACAACCTTAGCCTATATATTGATCTTGCATTTTAAGGTAACAGACCTCAGAAAAAAAGACAATGCTAAGGTGAGATTTCAATTCAAAGCTATAACTCTACAACCTAGGAAACACCTGTTCCCTTGGCAAAGTCAATGCCTCTTAGATACCTTTCTTTTAAATATGAAGCAAGAGAGAGAGGTCAAATATCTCATCTTTACTGAAGAAAAGCAGGAACAGGAAGAAACATTGCCTTTTCCAAGGTAACAAAACGGAACCATCAAAAGTGCTGCTGGGTGGATTTTATTAGTTTTTCAAGTTTCTAATGTATTTAATGCTGAGGCCTTTCTAAGTTATTTTAACACACAAGCACACTAAAACACACGTTTTGTGGTGGTGTACTTTACGTTTTGGGAACTCCTTGTGTTTCACACAGCTTTTCTTGGGGTGGTAAGGTCTCGCTAGCTCAGTTAGCTTAGCTTCATTGCGGCTATGGCTACTCTTCTCTCTCCTGTCTCTAACTCTTCTCTCTTGCTCTCTCTGTCAGATGTTTAGTTACTTCCCTGCCTCCTTTAGTGATAATGGTAACTGTAATAAATGTAATATTTTTGTAGCTTTGGAGGCGAGGGTATCAGAATTAGAAGCACGGCTCCGCGCTGTTGAAAAACCAGCTGATAGCCGAAGCCCATTAGCCAGTGCGGGGCCAACAAGGATAGAACCCCCTAGCTGTCCTCCGGTAGAGCCCGTGCAGCCGGGACCTCAGGCTGGTTGGGTGACGGTACGTAGGAAGCATAGTTCTAGGACCCAGCCCCCGGGCCACCACCAACCGGTCCGTGTTTCTAACAGATTTTCCCCGCTCAGCGACACACCCGCTGAGAAGCCGACCCTGGTAATTGGCAGCTCCATAGTCAGAAACGTGGCATTAGACACACCATTGACCATAGTCAAATGCTTGCCAGGGGCCAGAACGGGTGACATCAAATCCTACCTGAAACTGCTGGCTAAAGATAAGCGTAAATACAGTAAGATTGTTTTTCACGCTGGCGGTAATGACACCCGGTTACGCCAATCAGAGGTCACTAAAATTAGTGTTGCTTCAGTGTGTAAGTTTGCCAAAACAATGTCAGACTCTGTCATCTTTTCTGGTCCCCTGCGTGATCGGACCAGTGACAACATGTTTAGCCGCATGCTTTCATTCCATCAATGGTTGTCTGGGTGGTGTCCTGCAAACGATGTGGGCTACATTGATAACTGGAGAACATTTTGGGGAAAACCTGGTCTGATCCGGAGAGACGGCATCCATCCCACTTTGGATGGAGCAGCTCTTCTTTCTAGGAATATGGCCGAATTTATTAGTCCTCCAAAACACTGACAACCCAGGGTCCAGATCGGGAAGCAGAGTCGTAGTTTAACCCACCTCTCTGCTGCTTCTGTACTGTTACCCACCCATTACCCTATAGAAACAGTGTCTTGCCCACGGCCAAAATTAAATGGATTAAAAGTTAAGCCAACAAAAGCAAATCATGGAAATCTCATAAAAATAAATACAACTTTGACTGAACAGAAAAATAAATCTATTTAATGTGGTTTATTAAACATAAGATCTCTCTCCTCAAAGACTTTGTTTTGATTTGTGATAATCACATTGATTTCCTTTGTCTCACAGAAACCTGGTTGCAGCAGGAGGATTATGTGAGTATAAATGAGTCAACTCCTTCCAGTCATTTAAATTTTCACATTCCTAGAAATACTGGGCGAGGAGGAGGAGTTGCAACCATTTTTCGTTCTGATTTACTAATTAGTCCCAGACCAATTGATAGCTACAGTTCTTTTGAACATCTAACCGTTAATTTTCCTCATCCAAGTTGCAAAACATTAAGACCATTTTTGTTTGTGGTTTTGTATCGTCCACCAGGCCCTTACTCTCAATTCTTGGATCAGATCTCACATTTTTTATCTGATTTAGTATTAAATACTGATAGGGTTATTATAGTGGGGGACTTTAATATTCATGTGGATACTGAAAGTGATAGCCTAAATGCAGCCTTTAATGCTATTTTAGACTCAATTGGCTTTACTCAAAAAGTACAGGGATCGACCCACTCGGGTAAACACACTTTGGACCTTGTACTGACATACGGTATTGAGTGTGAGGAAATAACAGTCCACCCACATAACCCGGTCCTGTCTGACCACTTCTTAATAACTTTTGAATTTACTTTAACTGACCATCTTAAATCTGAAAGAAAATTTCACTATAGTAGAGCTTTATCAGACAATGCTGTAACAATTTTTAAAGAATCTGTTCCATTCTTACTTTCCTTAGTGTCTCAGGGTAACACAGTGGATGGCAGCAATTCTATCTCTAACCCTTCAGAAATTGATGATCTGGTTCACAGCGTTACGTCCTCATTGCGTTTGGCATTAGATAGTGTAGCCCCCTTAAAAAAGAAAGTGGTTAGCCATAGGAGGCTGACTCCTTGGTTCAACGCAGAGTTGCGTACTTTAAAGCAGAATACTAGGAAGTTGGAGAGAAAATGGCGCTCTACACACCTAGAGGATTCCTATTTAACCTGGAATAACAGTCTACTGCTGTATAAAAAGACCCTTCGACAAGCTAGAACAGCATATTTTTCATCATTAATAAAGGCGAATAAAAACAATCCTAGGTTTCTTTTTAGTACAGTTGCCAAACTTACACAGAGTCATAGCTCTGTTGAGCCAAATATTCCCCCAGCTCTTAGCAGTGATGATTTTATGGGATTCTTCATAAATAAAATTAATTCTATTAAAAATAAAATCATTGACATCCTCCCAAACATGATTACTTCTTCCTCAGTAAATGAGGCAGTATCGGAAAGAACTGTAGAACCTCAGTTGTGCTTAGGCTGTTTAGATTCAGTCGAGCTTTCGGAATTATCAAAAATATTAGCCTCATCTAAACCTTCAACTTGTATGTTGGACCCAATTCCAACCAAATTATTTAAAGAAGTCTTCCATTTGGTTCCTGGCCCCATTTTGGATATGATGAATCTATCCTTAGTAAACGGATACGTACCACAGGAATTTAAAATAGCTGTAATTAAACCTTTACTCGAGAAACCTTCCCTTGATCAAGATGACTTAGTGAATTACAGGCCTATATCTAACTTTCCTTTCTTATCCAAAGTCCTTGAGAAAATTGTTGCTAATCAAGTCTGTGAGCATCTAAACAGTAATGAGCTGTTTGAAGAGTTTCAGTCAGGGTTCAGAGCTCATCATAGCACTGAAACAGCACTGGTGATGGTTACTAATGATATTCTCATGGCCTCAGATAATGGACTTGTGTCTGTTCTGTTTTTGTTAGATCTCAGTGCTGCTTTTGACACAGTCAATCATAATATTCTCTTAGAAAGGCTTGAACATGTTGCAGGGATCAAAGGAACAGCACTAGGCTGGTTTAAATCATATTTGTCTGATAGATTCCAGTTTGTTCATCTAAATGATAAATCTTCTTCACTCTCAATTGGTAGAATCATTAGACAGCATGGGATAAATTTCCACAGCTATGCAGATGATACACAACTATATTTATCCATAAATCCTGATGAACCCAGTCAGTTAGGTAGATTACAGGCATGTCTGGAAGACATAAAAACATGGATGACTCTAAACTTTTTGCTTTTAAATTCTGACTAAACAGAAGTTGCTGTCTTTGGACCAGAAGTTCTTAAACTGAAACTGATTAGTCAATCACTTCATCTGGATGGCATTACATTGGCCCCCAGTAATAACGTAAAGAACCTCGGCGTTATTTTTGACCGAGACTTGACATTTAAATCCCATATTAAACAGGTTTCTAGGATTTCTTTCTTTTTACCTCCGGAATATTGCTAAAATTAGAAACATCCTGTCCAGGAGTGATGCTGAGAAACTCGTCCATGCATTTGTTACCTCAAGACTGGACTACTGTAATTCTTTACTATCAGGTAGTCCACAAAATGCCATTAAAAGCCTTCAGTTAATCCAAAATGCGGCAGTAAGAGTTCTGATGAATATTAAAAAGAGAGATCACATTTCTCCTGTTTTAGCTTTCCTTCATTCTGTTGGAGGTTTCTTCCTGTTAAAGGGGAGTTTTTCCTCTCCACCGTCGCTACATGCTTGCTCAGTATGAGGGATTGCTGAAGGATTGCTGTGGTTGGAAAGTTTGCATCAACGGGGCCCAACCTCATGCCAATGACTGACGCAATCTGCTGGGATTCCTTAAATAGGAAACTTTTTAACTGATTGGAATGTTTGTATAAATGTATTGAAATGACTTCTTGTTAAGTGCCTTAAGATGACATCTGTTGTGAATTGGCGCTATATAAATAAACTGAATTGAATTAAACTGAATAAACTAAATTTAATTGAATTGAATTGATAAGCTTCCAGTCGCTCTGGACTCATTTCAGTTTCCTGTTCAGCTTTTTCTTCTTAATGAAACTAAAAAAATATATGTTTTCCTATTTTTGATAATTAGTGAATAAGAAAGGTGTTGTGATTGCATTTCTCATAAGATGAACTGAACAGACTGTTGGAAGACCACATTTCCCAGCAATCCTAGCAGTGACCCCCAACACACTTCTATTGGTCCATGACCACCCACGGTGACATCGGCGATGACATCACTGCCAAAGGGGGACTGTAAGAGTAGTCGCGCCTATTTTGAATTGTTCTTACTCAGAAGTTCTTGGATGAACTACTGCTGAACAGAGGACACCTCACCGGTGAAGATTCTCTTTTGTCCTGACCCGCTGGAAGAACTCATTTCAAAGCTTCGAAGTGCGCACCCCGTCTGTGTAACTAGGGTGCGCGATACAAGAACTGTTCTAAGACAGTTCGTTAGACGTCAACCTGCAAGCCATCCAGCCTGCATTTGGGGCACACGGTCCTTAAATCCTGTACAGGTTTTTTTTTATAACTCTTCCTTTTCTTGCTCAACAACGGACACAATTTGCTCTCCTCCTAGTGGACTGGACCTCCTTCAAAGCAAAGTAGGACGGAACCGGTTCATTTATATTAATATTGTGTCTGGGCAGAGATAAATAGAGAAAAATTGAGTTTTAACGAGTTAGATCTCGTTCATTGTTGGGTTAAAGTGTTTTAAAGCGCTGTACCTGTTTGCTCATTTTTGCGTCGCTGCACGCATAAATTGGAGCTGAAATTGCTGTGTTTTTGAAACGGTTTGCTTTATCCTGAACAGATCACGCCTTTCTTTCTTTTTCCTTCCTCTCCTTTACCCTCTCTCTCTATCTCTCTCTTTCTCGCTCCCTGATCACTCCATCGGCAGTCGGGCTTTGTCCGGCCTGCATTAGCTGGTCTTAGCTGAACAGTTTAACTCCATTGTCTTTAATCTGTCACTAAAGCAGAGGCCTACCACATGGCCGCTTTCCCCATGTGCTCCTTTAGCCAAAGCTAGTTTTATGACTCTTTCTTAGACTCCATGTGCTGTCCTCCATCTTGGCACAGAGCTAAGGTTTATGAGTTTTGTCCCACAGGCTATCTGTGACTTGGGCTCCCTGGAGTGAGGGCCCCCCCTCCTTTTCTGATCCCCCTCAGCTGTCTCACTGATTTAATTTCATGTTAATTGTGTTTAATGTTCACCTATTATTGTTGTCTAAGATCTGTAGTAATTTTTGCATGTTTTAGAATAGATGGGATTTTCTATTTTCTAAATAAAGTCCCCTTAACTTAAAGAGAAGTTGTCCGGGATTAATGTGATGCGTACAATTAATGTCCACAGCGTAAGAACTTTTCCTTCATTTGTTTAATTATCTCAGCCTTATCAGGCTGGTAATCATAAACATAAACTGAGACTGAACAATTTGGCTATATATATAAATGTTCCTGGAATCCAACAGGATGGTGCCCCTAAACTTGGTAATTTTTACATAAAATTATTAATCTTATTAATAATTGCCCTAGGCAATTATTCATATTTATTCATAGCCAAATCCTACCTATCTGCAGCACAACAAAGGAAATAATCATTGTTGTAATTTAGGATGATTCTTTAACAAGTTATCTCCCATTATTCTTAGTGAATGATCCTACTGTGTACTATCTACGACATTGTAGATTATTGAATGATCATGTAAGATTATTTAGTCAAAGACTAAATAATCAATGTACACTAACCAGGCACAATATTATAAGTGACAGATGAGTGGCAGTGAACAACATTTACTACTTCTTTATCTTTGCACCCATTAGTTGGTGGGATATATTAGACAGTTAGAGAGCATTATATCCTCAGAGTTTATGTGTTGGATTTAAGGGTTAAAGAATCTCCACAGCTATGGATTTTGTCGGGTGTTCTCAGTCAGCAGCGGTCGGTGTCCATCACAAATCTTCTAAGGAAGAAATTGAAAGTAAATTGGTAGTCCAAGGTCATGGGCCAAGACTCATTGATCAAAGCTGGCAGCTGGCCCATGTGGTTCAATCCAAAATTATTTTTTCCTGACCTATGTACTCCTTTTAATTTCTAACCCCAATTAGGTGCATTTACTAAATCACTAATTTTTTTCTACTTTAACCAAGTGCTTTGATAACTGCAATTAAAAGGAGGTAAATGGGAGAAAGCGGAAACAGCAACACACATCAGTATGATAGCTGTTTTTGATCTCAAGGTTTATATTTGCAGGTCCTCTGTCATCCACTTTTACATGGCCCCTATGTGTCTCCTGCCTGAGGAGAAACCTAGTGTGTTCAAAATTGTTGCTAAGGGCTTCTCACTAACATCAAAATGTGTTGATCTGTTCAGCAAAGAAGTGAACCTCAAACAATGTTACCTTGAAAATTGTATGAATAGAAAAAGAGAACAGAATGCTTTACAAGCTGGCCTTGTGTGCAGACAGCTGATGAAATGTTTACTTTCATCAGAACTACCTTGTATTAAACCTTTGTTTGCATTTGTTTAGCAGCCATTCAAAACGAACACAACCCAACGGACCGATCTGGGAACACATTTTATCTGAGCGCAGTAAATTTCGTCATCAAGCCCGAATCACTCCCAAGCTACATGCTGCAACCCGCAAATCGAATACAATCATTTGCCCAGACTTATCAGCACAAGGTCAGTGAGGGGGTGGAAAAATTGCCCACTGCTTGACCTGTTTTATGCTGAAACACTAATGCATTCATTTTAGCTGTTGGACATTTTACAAAAACAAGAAAGAAAACAAAATTTAGAGCCATTTTGACATGATTGGTTATGTTTCTTGTTACTAATGCAATCTGTGTGCTGTACACAGCAGAAGCATAGATTTACTGTGTTAAGGCCGTAATTGCCAGAAAATAAGTGGAGCCAGAAAATTTAAATGCAAGGCACGAATATGTTTCAGTTGTTCATGGGAGTGTATTTTATGCTACAATGCGACAGCATGTCTCTTTGTGTCAAAAACTAAAGACATGTCGCCTTCTGCTGTAGCAGCAATGATCTAGCAACATAGGAGTGACTGCTCGTCCATCAGTCTATTTTGTATTTCACTTTACATCGTGTTAAGTGTTGTTTCACGAAACTTCATTGTTGTAAAGAGAAAGCTATTTTGTTACATTCCATAAAGAATACACAGAGACTGCTGTTCAAATGTACTAACGCTAACCATCCAATCGATAATATTAGATGCTATAGATATTTTAAAATGTCAGCTCTATAACCAGCTTGTATTTGAGCGACTACTCATGACAGAAAGGCTACAAAAATAATGTAAAAATTGAACTCATTTTATACTTTTTTTTTTTTTACTAGTTTTTAAATACAATTTGCTGTCACAAAAGTTTGACTGGTGTACATTTTATTTTATGTACCTTGTCAGAATACACTGCCTTAATTCTTCATGACAGAAACCAGTGCAGATGGAAATGACGTGAGTTCATGACATAATGCAAAATGCTCATCAGAAGATTAACACACTGTGATGAATGAATGGACATGGTCAGCAACGATTGTTGCTAAGGTCATCTTTCATATCTTTATACCACCAACAAAAACCTGAACCATTGCTACACCTGAAATCTAGGTTGTAGTAATGGACTCAGATCTGAACCTCCAAGGTCACATAAAAGCAATAACAAGGTCAGCCTTCTATTGAAGAAAATTTCTAGAATTAAAGGACTGATGTCGCAACAGGACCTTGAAAAACTCATCCATGCATTTATCTTTAGTCAAATTGATTACTGCAACAGCGTTCTCACAGGTCTGCCTAAAAAGTCAATCAGACAGCTGCAGCTGATCCAGAACACTGCTGCTCGTGTCCTCACTAGAACTATGAACGTAGAGCATATCAGCCTAGTTCTAAAGTCCTTACACTGGCTCCCTGTTGCTCAGAGAATATACTTCAAAATACTCCCAATAGTTTAGAAATTATTGAATGGCTTAGCATCAAAATATATTGAAAACCTGTTGTCACCGTACCAACCACCCAGATCACTCAGGTCCACACAGGTCCAACTCTAGCCTACTAAACATCCCTAGATTCAAAACCAAACATGGACAAGAAGCTTTCAGTTTCTATGCTCCCCTTCCTGGAAACTGCAGAGCTGCTGAAACACTGAGCTGCTTTAAATCAAAACTAAAAACCCATCTGTTTAGAATTGCTTTTGAGTAAACTTTTAAGGTCTTATGTATCATATGTGTTCATGCTTTATAGCTGTTTTTCATTCTTTATTGTGTATCATGTGTAGTGTGTGTTTCATGCTGAATTGCTGCTTTTGATTTCCAATTGTTATAGTCTATGATTTTCGTTATCACCAAATCATGTGAAGCACCTTGAATTACCTTGTTGTTGAAAGTGTGTACATACATATAAAATTGCCTTGCCTTGCCTTGCCTTACAAGGCAGGATGGATTCAAGTTTTTTAGGTAGTTTACATGCTATCTTCAGAAAGTTGCAGATAAAATCAAGACTCATCGGCCCAGACAATGTTTTTTCAATCTGTATTTATTTATTTATTTACTTACTTTAGGTGACCCTGTGTGAATTGTAGCCTCAGTGTCCTGTTCTTAACTGACCAGAGAGACACACAGTGTGGCCTTCTGCTGCTGTAGCTCATCCGCTTCAGGTTTAATCTGTGGTGCATTCAGAGATGGTATTCCATTCCATCATCAACACCATACTCGAGCGGGAGGATGGAGGCTAGGGGTCTTTTCACACCCCTGTTCGCTACGGGCCATCAGGGGTTGGGGTTCGGAGGAGGAACAGGCGGTCTGGTCGGGGTCCTGGGCTGTCGGGCTGCTTTGCCACTGTGGGGCCCGTGGCGGTCTGCTTGTCTCCGTTCTAGAAGGTAGGGGGTCCATCTCCCGGGTCCGGGGGCTGGTGGCTCTACTGGGGCATCGGTACCTGGACCTGGAAGCATAAAGTGTGTATGGGGTGTGTGAGTGAGGGTACAGCGTCAGTTTTTTGGGTGTCTTGGTGAGTCAGTGAGAATGTATGGGTTTAAGAGGGAAGGAAAGTATGACTGTGTCTGTATGTCTTTGTCTACCTGTAAGGTTGGATCTTGGTCTGCCCCCTCGCCTGGCGCACCTCAGGCCTTACACTTAATGGGGGGCCTATTTCCCCTCCGTCACTCCCCGCCGGTGATGGGGGCCCCTGCCTGCCAGTGCATCGGTGGTCAATCCGGTTCGGACCTGGTGCGTGCCTGGCCGGGCCTGGGGGGGCCGGTGTATCGGTCGGCCGATGCGCCGATATCTTCCTTTGGTTGGTTGGGGCACCTCTTTTAGGGGTGCCAGGTTTGGGATTGTTGGGTGGTGCCTGCTCGGTGGCTCGGCGGGATGCGGATGCGGCGTCTCTGCTCATTTGATCACCTGTTCTGTGCGCACCGTGCGTGGTCGGTTCATTGGCGGGTTGGACCGGCCCTGGCCCTCGTTGGATGCCTGGTCTCGGCGCTCTGCGTTGCGCAGGATCAGGACCCGGGAGCTGGTACAACTTCGTCTCCAGATGCTGGCTGAGGCTGGCCTGGTGATGCTGTCCGTCCCCTGCGGCTATCGGTGGGGCGCCCCGAAGTAGGGCAGGGGTGGGGCGCTGGGATGTTGGCGGTGGGGATTGGCCTAGGGTTGCCGGCAGGGCCCGTGGGCTCGTCACTGCTGCCCCCCGGGCCCCTGCATAGTAGCCGCTGGACGTTCCCCTGGGGTTCTCCTTTGCTCCACTCTTGGGGGATGCGGTCGGCCCCGCCGGGTCCGCCTGGGGCTCTAGGCGTCCTTTGGACGACTTTGCTCCGATCTCCTTCATGTCTGCATCGATTCCTGGGAGACGGATTGATGCCTGCTCACACCAACTATCGAACACTCTTATGGAGAAACCTTATTTGCACCAGCATGCTAACACACACACATAGATATGGGGTCTCTGGTGTTTAAGGATATATTCTTCGGCTGAGGTTATCATTACTAGAGCTTGATTAATCGGTACCAAGAGTTTTTCTGTGACATCGTTGTTGTATTTTTGTGTGATGTGGTTGTGTAATTCTTAGTTCACAATGTTTGGTTTGTTTTGTCGATGTTCCTTTTTCGTGTTTTGTTTTGTTTGTCCCCCTCTCTCTGCCGTCCTGTGGGTATAGAGGCAGACTTCAATGTCTTCCTGTGTTTTCTTTGTTCCCCTTCCTCTCTTGTATTTTCAACTCACCCTCTCTCTTGACTTTTTGTTTCCTACCTCTCTTCTTCATCTTCCTTGTTTCTTCTCCTTAATTTTCCGTCTCCTTGTCCATAAAATCAGGAAATAAAAACCCCAACAATTCATAATAAAGATTTTTCACACATATATCAAGTGGAGGACTATAGCAAAAGCTGTACTGCTACGCTTGTGAAAGTAAATCTGTTGGGCTTCTACTTGGTACTCAGACACCAATTCTGAGCTCCACACTGCCAAACAGGTCACGTAAAAAAAAAAGAAAAAAAAAAGAGAGTGTATTCCACATACCATAGACATGATCAATGGCTTTTTGAGCTGGTTTTGGCCTTTCTATTATCACCTGGCCATTCTCCTCTGACTCCATATAGGTATTTTCATCCCCACAACTGCTGTTCACTGGATATTTTCTGTTTCTGACCCATTCAAGATCACTAATATCTAATACTAAGACACTGATACTAACAACCATGCAACGATCAAAGTCACCATTCTGATGGGCGACCTGAACCTTGCCATGTCTAGATACCTGAATGCATTGATTTACTGCATTGTGATTGGCTGATTCACTATTTCAATTCAATTTAATTCAGTTTATTTATATAGCGCCAATTCACAGCATGTCATCTCAAGGCCCTTTAAAATAAGTCATTTCAATTCAATCGTACATACATTCCACCTAATCCTTTAGTTCATTATTACAATCAATTTAAAAGTTTTCTTAGGAAACCCAGCAGATTGCATCGAGTTATTAGGCATTTTCAAAAGACACACCGTGGCGGCAAATTAGAAAAATATTACCGGCAGAGTGTGTCTTATGAATGTGCATTGGCGGCATGGCAAGGCGAAATTATTGTGGCATTCGTGCTAGCATGCCCGATAGTAACATTACCGCAATACTGCCGCAATGCTGGACATATGAATGAAGATAACTCCTTGCCACAACAGAGGGTGATGTCATGATGATGTGTGGAATGTGCGCTGAGCCCTGGCTGGCAACAGAATTTAAAATTCAAGTAAATATGTGGAGTTCCTTTTGCATTTGTAAATTGTATCAGCAGAAATGGCAAAACTGGAGTGATACAGAGGTCCAAGAGCTTCTGGCCTTTAGAACTGAAGAGCAGATTACCAGACAGTTCACTGGGACTTTGAAGGACAGCCAACTTTTGGAGTGGCTCACAAAAAGACTTGAGCAGCGGGGCTTCAATCTGGATAAAAACAAGTTACATCCAAGCTATTTTGTCTGTTTTACCACGGTCTCTTTCGTCTCAGGTTTATACGCAACCCTGCACGTTGGACTGTGCGGACACCACCTCCAAACCTCCCTTTATCCCGCCATCGCGTCATCTTTTGTGAGAAACACCTGATCGCGCTATATTGCCACCACTGGCTGAGCACTTACAGTATGAATGACCAAAACGCTCACTGATGCCAGTATAGATGCAGGAACTGATGGAGGCATTGTCTTTTGAAACAAGCCCATTGACTTGCAGCATTCAGTCCTCCTTACTGAACATGTAGCGACAATAGAAAGTCGCCTGCATTATGTCGTTGACTTCACAGCAATCCCTCATAGTGAGCAAGCATTTCTGTTAACACAGCAATTGAGCAGTTGTATCTAATATAGGGGCAGGTGACCTCTACTGCATTGTCCCTGTCAATGCTCTTAAGAATCCCATAAAAAATATCTTCCCAAACCGGAATTTTTCAATTTAATCAAAAAGCAAACTACATTTGCTCCATACTTGCCATATGTGTTTTGTGCTATCCTTACTTCAAAGGGGTGCCAAAAATACCATGGGGATGTAGGTGTTTCACAGTCTCCCTATTCTCATAATGGCCATCATACAGAAGGGGTTGAAAGGAGAACCAAGGAGAGAAGACCTTTGGTTGGTTATATATTCAGGACAGAGTCTCACGCTAATCCACATACACTCCAGCTCCATCACCTCGTGTGTGCCCTGCCCTTAAGAAGACAAACAATAGATATCCTTCACTCTCCTCCAGATCACCTCTTTCAACACATTATCCTTCATCTGCTCATTCTTGATCTTTTTCATGTACTCGTGTATTTATAGTCATGTAAAACAGAGAGCTATATCAATAAGTAAAGAGGCTGTGCTTACAAAAGGGCCCACATGAAAATAAATCTTATGCTAAACAGGGAGGGGAAAAAAAACACCCACGGTTCGCGTTCTGTTTGTGTAAGAGGGATTTTTAGTTAAGCCCAATTTAACAGTCAGTGAGTTTAAGCAAAGGTGCACCACACTTTCTATTCTGCAGCATAAACACTCAATATATGCTAAGCCTCATTCTCTGGGTGTGCATAATGCTGCATGGCACTCACCGGGCTCCCGTGGACCCACACACTCTGCCCCATCCGCCTTACTCCTTCTGCCAATAGCTGCCAAGCCAAATCAATATGTCAATTCACATTGCAAATGTTGGGTCTTGACTTTGCAGGGTAATGCCTGCTTGTCTCTGCAATTTTGCTGTGTGAAATTCCCTGTGAAAAAAAACAACAAAACAACAATTCTTCTGGTCTCCCATGGACACGGACAAAAACTGTAAGCATCTTAAGAATTCAATGTTGTTTTCTGGTGAAAACAACATATGACAAGGTCCTTGTCAAACATGACAAGGACTTTCTCTTACTGTGAACAAAACTTTCTTTTCAGTGGCTTTAAGCCACAGAGCTCGTGATTAGTAAGAAAAGGAAGCAACACCACTGCCCATTTTTTTGTCAAAATTTTCTTTCTTTCTCAAATTCCTCTAAAGCAGGCTTGTTTTAAATGGAGACCACAGCTGTGGGGACCAAAGAAGGGTATCCACGTTTTATCCCAAGGCATCTACGATATTTAAGCAAAGAGGTTGAGGGGAGTGGAAGGGGGAATGCTGAGGAGAAGACCTGAAGCTCTTCTGTAAGAGCCCAGAGAACCCCCCAGGTCTCAGAGAGATCAGTTCTGCTCCGAAAACTCTATCTACACTTAATACCGTCTCCCAGGGACGCACACCCACACATGCACACACAAATGTAAGTACTCAAACACACATGGTCCTGAATTATTCATCCACACACTGAGTGCATATTATACATAATCACACCAGCTGCAGGAACACTCTATCCTCACTGGTAAAACTTGTTTCTGAGAAGACTAACTAAATGAAAGATAATGATATTTTTCACATTTAAAATGTTTTCTGGATTACGCACCGGCTCTTCTTCTGGCTGTGAGCCCGATCACTCGCCAAAAGCACATGTTGTGAAAAGGAGTTCTTTCCAAAGCATATGAAGCTTCTCTCAGTTGAGTTCTTGCCCACTAGAAACTGTGACAAAGTCAGTAAAGCTGGAACATTCTGAAACCTCTTCAAGAGATGATGCTGCCCCACCTTAATGTTTGAATATGCATGAGATTTTAGATGAGCACTTTTCATTTCAGCCTCGTCAGCTGTCATATTCTTGGTACGCATCTGAAAATAAACACTGTAAAAAAAAGAAAAAGAAAAACTATAAAGCCCCCTCACTTTTCATATTTTATTTAGATATAATTTTCCCATCATCAAGCACAAGAAGCAGAATAGCTTATTTGATCTGTCTTTTTCCAAAAGTTTCACGAATAAGGTCACCAGTGAGAGACCAAACAACCCTGTCAGATGGCGCCGGTGTCTGAAACCTATCAAGGTTGCTGTCTCTCCGGGGATTGTTTGTCGCCGTTACTGTCACCGCCTTGTTCAGGTTTGATCCTTGCTTTGGCCTCAACAGTTTATTTTGATGATTAGTGACGTAGCTGCGGAAGGTGACTCATGAATAATAATATGCTTTCAACTGTGGTAAATTAATTCTTCACCAGCATTTCAACACTTGGCTTTCGGCATTGACATGTCTGCAATATTACATCAAATTATCTTATAGAAGACCAGTGTTGCAGTTAAAAAAGATGTCTGTCCTCTCCCGAAGGTGGACAGAAAACCTGTTAACAGTTTAAAGGATAAGAAAAACAATCCACCTTTACATCTTATCTGGGTTTCTAGGGTGCTTTATTTACCTTGGAGATCAAAACTCACATCTTGGAATGATGTCCCACCCAACTAAATTTTGCTTTGTTTACTAGACCAGTTGGGTTTTGTAATGGTTTAGCGACCGGGTCTTGTACATTTACCAAAACAAGCCAATAATGATTGAGTACAACTTAAAAGTGTGTCTTAGTGTGAGTGTGAGTCTTCCCTGAACAGAAGATCTTTGCTGGAGGGCAAAGCTGTCCTACTGTAGACTGCACACCTTACTGCAATCTTCCTCATTACTCAGCTGGAGATTTAAGGAGCTGCAAGATGATGACTCAGTGCAGGATGATTGACTGTTAGGGTTTTATTGTTGTTAAGCTGATTAATCATATTCTGACTATGTATTTATGTTTGACTTACCTTTGCTCAAGCTTACTCTTCTGTGCTCCCAGGTTGAAGTTACCTCTATGACTCTGAATTCCCTCCTTATGACCAAACCTTATGGATACTTTGCTCTTCCTGCCTGCTCCCCATCTATCTGTTCACTTCCTGGATCTCAAGACTCATTGACTCAGCTTCACCTTTGGACAGGAACCTGTATTGAACCACCTTTTACAATGAAGGATCAGTTTTCTTTTCCCCTCTAAAAATTGCTGAAAATTTTCCTTAAACCAGTAAGCCATTTAAAAATATTCAATCCATCAGCTTACCTTATTCTCCTCACCCAAGTCTAACTCCCTGTTCTTCTTCCAGATGTTGCTGAACCACGACCTTAGAAAATACCGTCTTGATTTCACTCTACATATTGTAAAAAAATCCTTTAACTTCTCTATGATACTATCTTGTATCATGTATATGATTATGCATGTGGGTTGGGAATTTACCATCAAACATGACAAAAAGTTCACAACTGCAATATCCTGAAAAATGGTAAATGCCTGAACTTGTATAGCGTTTTATTTATTCCTTGAGGACCCCAAAGCGCTTCACACTACATTCAGTCATTCACCCACACATTCAAACACTGGTGATAGCAAGCTACATTGTAACCACAGCTGCCCTGGAGCACACCGACAGAAACAAGGCTGCCGAACACTGGCGCCACTGGGCCCTCTGACCCAGCTGAGCACCACCAGTAGGCAGAAGGGTCGATCTGGGGAATTTCAGGTGAATTTTCGGGTGATGATGTGAAAGTTCCATCAAATAAGACTATTTCTTATGGGTGACAATGGTCAGTGTGGGGAACCAGCCTCCTCTGCAGTCCTGTATACTACAAAGTGTAATACGGTGTGTATTCAGACAGCTTTCTATCAGGACTGACATTAACATCTTTGATCATCTGAGCGACCATATCTCACTGGTTAAATTGGATATCTTATGTTCCCCACATGCATCATAGTCATAAAGGACTCTGTCACTAGTTCAGTGCTGTTTGTGCCTTGGACCATGTTTGATAGACACTGCATACAGGAAGCACCCCAAAAGAGCTGCAGTCCTAACATGTCCCACCCTGGGGCGCCGTAAAGGGGGGGTAAACGATGACGATTCTCGGGGCCCATGACTGTGAGGGGGCCCAGAGAAGCCCCCAATAAAATTGTGATGCTAAAAAAAATATTTGATAGTAAAAATTATTAACTTTAAATTATTCTATTTGCTGTTTCCTGGTGTCTAAAAATGTATTTGTTTAGGAAACACAAACATCCATGGGCCCCTCTCCCCCTCTCAATTATCATAAAATGGTTCAGTCCGCCCAAATTGTATCCAGGCAACACAAACCGCTTCGATTCACTTACAGCGCCGTAGCGGTGATGTAAGAGGAAGTGAAAATGCCTCAAAAATCTGGAAATCAAAAACGCAAAGAGAAAAAAATAAGAGAAGTGAAAGAGGCAAAGGGTCGACAGTATGTTACCCAATATTTCACAAGAAAAGATGGGTTTGTAAGTAGGCCTAAATTGTTAGTGGACCACGCAGGTAGCGAACTTGTAATATTAGGCTAAGGTGGTCAAGATTATCAATGCAGTCAAACATGTTAGGGATAATGCCCGACGAGGTGTCCATTAACAGAAATTAATGGACGACGCGACGGCGTTCACGGTTCGCAAAGGACGGTTGCTTCCGCGAAGTCCATTAATTTCTGTTAATAGACACCTCGAAGGGCATTATCCCGCTTATACCATGGTCACTTACGAAAGAAAGAAGTATTTAATCAATTACTAATACTTTAATGTGTTTTAGAGTTAAAATCATGAGGGTTTTTATTTTTATAAGTTGTTTTTATAAGTCAAGCGCACTATTTAATATCTCCCATATACAGGCGTTGCCAAGCAACGTGGCCACAGCGACCCGATCTTGTGTCGCTTCTCCTTTTTCTTTTCTTTTCATATTCTCTTCTCTCTTTTTCTTCTGCTGCATCCCAGTCTTCAAAGTTGGTAAACTCACAAAATAAGTTAAAAGAAATGATAAAATCACTCATGTTTTGTCTGTCTTGCTGTTGCGACGAGTCAACTGTGAAATAACGTTGTCTCCGTTGCCATGGTTACCATCTAGCGTTTGAGCCAGCACAATAACTTATCAGAATCGAGTATTCACCCAGACCATGGTATAAGCTGTTATATAGTGTTGGCCTTGCCTCTATCAAAATGATGTCTCAATCGTTTTGAACAGTCAAATGCAATGCACTTAAAAGTGCATGATAAGCAAACTCAATTTTCCCCCCATGTTAGGTCAAGAAAACGCTGGAAAAAATAATAATACACAGTTTTAGTTAAATGTTCAATGCAGACAAACGCACTTTGTCAAAATTGTGCCTCGTCCTGAACAGAGTCAAGTGAACCAGCAGCAGCAACTGGTCCGGCTGTCTCCCAACCCCTAACTCCAGCATCCCCTGAATCAGCCCCTGCGCTCCCACATGAAGAAGAAGGTGAGCAGCTATTAGTATTGGTTTAATGGCAACACATTAATGTCTGAGAGAATTGCTGATATTGTGAATGAGTTTTATGTGGTTCTGAAAATTGGGCAGATTAGTGAGGACAAAATCTCTGTGTGCCAACCACTGATCACTAAGTATGCCAGTGATCTAACTCCTGATTTTGAAAATCAAGTAAGACACCTAAACCGTGTATATGCTTCCAACTTCCCCCCTAACCTGTCACCTCTTGAACTCTATTTGTAAGCTGCAGCTGCAAAGCATCTTTGGAGAAGTGTGCATTGCTTTGCGTTTATTTAGCACACTGCCAGTGACTGTTGCTGGTGGGGAGAGGGCATTCAGCAAATTAAAACTGATAAAAAACTTCTTGAGGTCAACAATGTCTCAAGAAAGGCTTTGCAGTCTTGCTTTGGTTTCCATTGAGAGCGAGTTGGCTAGAGAGCTCGACTTCAAAGATTTGATTAATGATTTTGCAGCTGAAAAGGACGTTGGACTTTTGTTTAGAAATGTTGAGCAAGGACGAGATTAGAAATGATGTGGAAAGAGTAACTCAGACTCAGCTATGTTATACCTTGGCCATTCTTTGATATAGTATGTTATGAAACAATCGTCTCACCTTGAATGTGAACAAAACAAAGGAGATGATTGTAGATTTCAGAAGAAACAGGGATAAGTCAAACACTGTTTCAATTCAATTCAATTCAGTTTATTTATTTAGCGCCAATTCACAACAGATGTCATCTCAAGGCACTTAACAAGAAGTCATTTCAATACAATTATACAAACATTCCAATCAGTTAAAAAGTTTCCTATTTAAGGAATCCCAGCAGATTGCGTCAGTCATTGGCGTGAGGTTGGGCAGATTTCCAACCACAGCAATCCTTCAGCAATCCCTCATACTGAGCAAGCATGTAGCGACAGTGGAGAGGAAAAACTCCCCTTTAACAGGAAGAAACCTCCAACAGAACCAGGCTCAGTAGGAGCGGCCATCTGCCACGACCGTCTGGGGGTTTGAGAAGACAGAGCAGAGAGACAGAAGGAACAGAAGATCCGATATAAGAGAACTTTCTATGTTACAGAAAGTAAAAAGTTGATAACAGGACACAGTGGATGTTCAGTTACTGAGAGGATCATCCCAGTCGATGCCCCCCGTCCAACAGGGCATTGCAGCCAAGCAGGATACCAGACCAGGTATATCTTCGATGGGGAGAAAAACACTGAGAGAAAACAAAGTTAACAGTCGAAATAACAGAATGTACTGTAATACAACTGGAGAGTCGTAGGAGAAAAGGAAGTAGCAGAGTGAAGAAAATTGGTAAGCAGTCTAAGCCTATAGCATCATAACTACAGAGATAGTTCAGGATGACCTAAGCCACTCTAACTATAAGCTTTATCAAAAAGGAAAGTTTTAAGCCTGGCCTTAAAAGTAAACAGAGTGTCTGCCTCACGGACTAAAGCTGGGAGCTGGTTCCACAGGAGAGGAGCCTGATAACTAAAAGATCTTGTTTCCATCATGGGAGAAGAAGTGGAGGTGGTTGAGGAGTATAAATACTTCGGAGTTCACCTTGACAACAGACTGGACTGGAGGCTGAACAGTGAAGCCGTCTACAAGAAGGGACAGAGCAGACTGTACTTCTTAAGGAAGCTTAGGTCCTTCAAGGTTTGCAGCAAGATGCTGCAGATCTTCTACAAGTCTGTTGTGGAGAGTGTAATCTCTTCAGCCATCATCTGTTGGGGTAGCAGCATCAGAGCCAGGGATTTAAAAAGGCTAAACAACCTGATAAAGAAGGCTGGTTCTGTTCTTGGGACAACCGTGGAACATCTGGAGATGATGATGCAAAGAACGATTCTTCATAAAATCAAAAAAGTTATGGACAACCCTGAGCATCCTCTTCATGAGACAGTCATACAACAATAGAGCTTCTTCAGTCGGAGGCTTCTTCAGTTTCACTGCAATACAGACCGCTACAGGAAATCCTTCATGCCCACAGCCATCATCATCTACAACAACTCCTTAAAGAATTAATTATATGAGCTATACCAACACTTAATTTCCCTCTGGGATCAATAAAGTATTTTTGAATTGAATTGAATTGAATGCAAGTTCTGCTTAAATTATTCAAAATTTTATAAGGCCATTTTGTTTTATGGTGGTGTTTTCTTCCTGAGATTTTTTTTTTTACCACAGATTGTAATTCCTGTTTTTCAAATTGAAGAGTTTTTTTTTGAAATTTCAGTATCAGTGTTTAAGCAAATAAATATAAATACATTTCATTGTATTAAGAGTGCTCAGTGTTTGCGTTACATTTCTACTGTCATGTTAAAAATATTAGGTTAGATTACATTAACTTTATTATCATTGCCAGTGTACAGTACAAATATGTACAGTACATACATACAGATATAAATATCAGTGAATACACTATATGACACATGTACAGCTATGCACAGTATATACATTATACAGTACTGAAGTGGTGCAGTATTACAGAGGACAAATTGCGGGTGTGGACATGGGATGGAGTTCAATTGTCTGATTGACTTAAATATATGAGGATGATAGTCAAAATACCATAAAACCGCATGATTTTATGTAAATTAATATGAAAAAAGTCTCAGTTGTGTTGGGGGCCCTGCCAAGATTCTTTTCATGGAGCCCAAAATCCTTAGTCCCACCAACTAACCAGTGTCATTAAAAACAGAGTTAATCAGTTGTGTTAAATTTAACCATCAGTGGTCGTTATGTTGACCATAATCAGTATACATGCAATAGATTTCGAGGTCAGAGTTTGATAAAACCTCCCACTTACCATGTTGAAGTAACATCTTCATTGTGGATCTACATGATGTGTTTGATTTGGAAGTAAGAACTTCCCAGACTGTTACCAAAAAGCCCAAACAAGGGAATAGACACAGCCCCTGCATTCAGTCAATTTTTATTGCTTTTTTAGTTTGCAAATAATATAATTTTTTTATATGACTGAATTACAAACATGCATATGTCAATTGCCATCCTTCTATAGTCTCTGCTAAAGTGTTAAAGCCAATTTCTTTAGTCAGCGAGATGTTTCATGTATTAGCTTATAAAAAGACAAATGGATAAAACTTTCCAACACTGGTCATTCAGATGTGACAAGGGGACTAAAAATTATAGAGCCATAAAAATGTTTGGATGAAAGTGGCTGAAAACTTCAGATATACAGATGTTGCTCAATATCCTGTTAGCTATTACTAGCATGCGCTACAAAATAATGTCAGAAAGGTTAGCATAATTCTTAATCCTTGCAGAGATGTAAGGAATTTTTTTGGAAAAATTTAGGTGTTAGTGGAAGATGTTGAGCCAATGGACTCACATTTCTTTCATATACTGTAGGCTGACAGTTAACATATATTTTAACTTGAAGTGAGAAAAATCCCAACAGATGAATAAAGACACCCTGTGATGGACTAGCGACCGGTCAAAGGTGTACCCCACCTCCCTCCTATTGACCGCTAAAGATAGGCACCAGTATAAAAAAAAAGAAAACTGAGTTTGGAGAAATGCTTCACTTTGAAAACAATTCTCTTACAGAAATCTATTAAATATAAGAATCTCCTAAAGAGTTTTTTTTCTTACATAAATTCACATGAAGATTAGGCACTAACCTATGTTTACGTCCAACTTATTTGTCGCTTTGGTTTTCAGGTCACTGATGCAATATAAAAAGTACAACAGATCAGGGGTTTTTTCAGCTGATCTTGGCAGTGTTAAACTATGGAACGCCAAAATGCTCAAAATAAAGAAAGAAATTAAACCTTGTGAAATTAATAGCTACAGAAATAAATAGACACATAAATAATGTGACAAGGAAATTGTGAAAAAAATTTATTCATATACATTTTTTAGCTCATTAGTATGAAATGTTTTTCATTTTCCTTTAAAAATGTATTTATTAATAAAAACATTATTTAACTGTAATTTGTTTCCTAATAGATTTTATTTATTTTTGCCATTTTTATTTAATTACATCAGTTTTTATTCCAAAAATTAATTTGTTGAAATAATGTTGAAAAAGTATGTACTATATTAAACAGGGTAGAGTTTAGATGGAAAAACAATGCAGTGACATGACATTTATTTTTATTTTTTTCGAAAAACAAAATATATTTACTGACTGAGCTATAGATTTTTTAAACAGAACTGATATGAGTTTTTCCAGATGCTCAGAAAAGGCTGTGAAACAGTCTTTGATGCTACAGTTGGATGAAAAAGCAATTTCAGCATTTTATTTTATTTTTTGTTTTATGATTTGTGGAATATACAAATATTAAAACTGTACAAAGATGTTGAGAATTTTTAAATAAAATAATCTTGAAATATCTAGCAATGTAAGTCTGAAAATGCAAGGGATTTTAAAATTGGAAATTAATAGGCATCCCAACTAATAGGGCCAAAAAAAAAAAAAAAATGTCAGACAACAAAATAACAATACAATTTATTTCATTTAACATATTGGTTTTTTATGTCAATAAGTATAAAACCAGCAGAACAATCTATGGTGCCTAGTACTTTAATCAACACCAAAAGCATAAAAAAATTTTAAATGTGTTTTTTTTCTCCTTTAGACTTTTGTTGACAGCTTACCACTCATTCCAAAACTTCCATCGAATCTACTGTCAGATCCATCATTTCAGACTGCTCATCAGATCTTAAGTTAGGTTTGATCATTTCCAAGCAAATAAACATAGAAATAACCGTCTATCTACTATCTGCTCAGTCTATCTTCACCTGCTGTTGTGAAAGATGTCAGAAATATCCCTGCTGTTGGTGGTGTCTGGTACTATTAATTAAAATAGCCACATCAACAAACTGATGAATGAAGCTGAGATAGGATGTGAAAAGCTGACAGGAGTGTTGGCTCTTATTGACATCTTTGACAATCTGACGGAAAAATTGTACCACTAACGCTGTGGAGGGAGTTTAGAATTTTTGCTCATCAGCTTATGATTGAAAAAAAAAAAACATCCTCCTGAGGTGGGAGAATTTCTTTTTGTGATTCTGTATTTAGTATGCTTGAGTTGAAAGCTCAGTGTAATATGTGTAATAGTGTAATATAACTGCACGAAGTTAACGGTGAATTCACAGATCATGTTGGTTACTCTGGCATGAACGACACCGCCAGTCTGATCCCACAAGTGTACAGTGGGGTTGTGGTGAGGACTGCAGACAGACAATCCATTCCATTCTTTCCATAGTTACAATAACTAGTCCAGATGGCGATATTTACGAGCACTTCAGAATAGTTCAGGTGTAAAAACAAATCTTCTTTTGGCCAAGTTTAAAGCCATTTTGGGTGAAGAATGCCACAGTCATGGAAAGCATTAATCTGACGTGCTACGACAAGAAATTCAAAACATTCTTAACCACTGTTTCATTTATTTGTCGTCATTTTTATTGATAAAATCCTTCATTTATTAAATATCTCAAATAACACACAGATGACGGATGTTTTCCTGTTAAGCTATTGATTTGTTACTATCTAAATGTCTTTCATTCAAGCAGAGGGAAAGCTCACAGTTCACAAGACAAGTAACTTAACTCCATTCATTTCCTGATAGTGCAGTTACAGCTACGGAGATGTGATACTACACCCAAAGACACTTGATGTGAAACTCACTGTGTACACAAACTTCATTTTCCAGTTGCCTGCTGTCTTTACTGAGCTACACACAGGCAGAAACGTATTTCTTATTTTAATTGCAAGTCCAATTCATCTTATCAACCCACTTTGCATCGCAAACGTAACTTCATGATGTGCAACCCAGGAAGAAAAACGATTTCCTCTGGGCTCTTATCTCTAAAAAGTAATTTTACACTATTTAATCAGAGATGCGTAAAATTGGCTTTTTCACCACTGGATTTCACTCATTGGTCTCAGGTGAAGACAAACTAATTAATCTATAATCCATGACAGGCTGTATTTTATTGAGATGAGGTCTCATATAATGATCCTCTTCCTCTCAGACAATATCCACCCTCCTAAGTTGAGTGCCATTAGAAAGGAGACAAAAAAAATCAACTGTTTCAAGAGAAGCATACGCTCCCTGTACTTTTTCAGGGATATTTTCATATTCTTGAATTTTTCATTAATTTTTTTTTATCTGCTTCTTCATCATTAGCTCTCTATTATAATTATTTTTAATATTAACTAAAAGAACAAAGGTCTTGTTTTAAACTCGGGAAACTGAAGTTGAACCTAAGATACAGCAAAAATAATAATAATAATTTCAGTCCATCAATAGGTTTGTAGTTGTACTCTGAGCTATTGCAATCATATACAGTTGTGGCCAAAAGTTTTAAAATTACACAAATATTCGTTTTCACAAAGTTTGCTGCAAAACTACGTTTAGATCTTTGTTTCAGTTGTTTCTGTGATGTACTGAAATATAATTTCAAGCACTTTATACGTTTCAAAGGCTTTTATTGACAATTACATGACATTTATGTAAAGTCAGTGTTTGCAATGTTGGCACTTCTTTTTCAGGACCTCTGCAATTTGACTGGGCATGCTCTCAATCAACTTCTGGGCCAAATCCTGACTGATAGCAACCCATTCTTTCATAATCACTTCTTGGAGTTTGTCAGAATTAGTGGGTTTTTGTTTGTCCACCCGCCTCTTGAGGACTGACCACGAGTTCTCAATGGTATTAAGATCTAGGGAGTTTCCAGGCCATGGACCCAACATTTCTACGTTTTGGTCCCCGAGCCACTTAGTTATCACTTTTGCTCCATCGTGCTGGAAAATGCATTGTTCTTCACCAAACTGTTGTTGGATTGTTGGAAGAAGTTGCTGTTGGAGGGTGTTTTGGTACCATTCTTTATTCATGGCTGTGTTTTTGGGCGACATTGTAAGTGAGTCCACTCCCTTGGATGAGAAGCAACCCCAAACATGAATGGTCTCAGGATGCTTTACTGTTGGCATGACACAGGACTGATGGTAGCGCTCACCTTTTCTTCTCTGGACAAGCCTTTTTCCAGATGCCCCAAACAATTGGAAAGAGGCTTCATCGGAGAATATGACTTTGCCCCAGTCCTCAACAGTCCATTCACCATACTTTCTGCAGAAGATCAATCTGTCCCCTGATGTTTCTTTTGGAGAGAAGTGGCTTCTTTGCTGCCCTTCTTGACACCAGGCCATCTTCCAAAAGTATTTGCCTTACTGTGCGTGCAGATGCGCTCACACCTGCCTGCTGCCATTCCTGAGCAAGCTCTGCACTGGTGGCACTCCGATCCCGCAGCTGAATCCTCTTTAGGAGACGATCCTGGTGCTTGCTGGACTTTCTTGGACGCCCTAAAGCCTTCTTAATAAGAATTGAACCTCTTTCCTTGAAGTTCTTGATAATCCTATAAATGGTTGATTTAGGTGCAATTTTAGTAGCCACGATATCCTTGCCTGTGAAGCTATTTTTATGCAACGCAATGATGGCTGCACGCGTTTCTTTGCAGGTCACCATGGTTAACAATGGAAGAACAAGGATTTCAAGCATCACCCTCCTTTTAACATGTCAAGTCTGCCATTCTAACCCAATCAGCCTGACATAATGATCTCCAGCCTTGTACTCGTCAACATCCTCACCTGAGTTAACAAGACGATTACTGAAATGATCTCAGCAGGTCCTTTAATGACAGCAATGAAATGCAGTGGAATTTTCATGGCAAAGAAGGACTATGCAATTCATCTGATCACTGTTCATAACATCGTGGAGTATATGCAAATTGCTATTATAAAAACTTGAGCAGCAACTTTTCCAATTTCCAATATTTATGTAATTCTCAAAACTTTTGGCCACGACTGTACTTTCTTAAAGGGCTAGATGGTATAACAATTTTAGACCAGGAGTTTAAACAATGTTTTTTTTTTTTTCAAGTCCAACATTCTGCCCTTACTTGGAAAGCTGTTTCACCAAACGTAAAATGTACATATTACACTTAATATACATTTTCAGAGATGTTTATTAGGATATCCTATTTCACGTTGTGATTACCCAAAACACACCTAAGTCACAAGCAAACTAAGGCCCTGCTTAGCCTTTGTAATCTTATCCAGTTTATACATCTCAGAATTTGTTTTACTATTGTTTGGAGCCTAATGAGGTTTTTCAAAAGTAAGACAACTTTGAATTCCCTCAAGGGATTTTTTATAAACATTAAAAGAATAACAAATTTTAAACTGGTATGCCAAAAAGCGCATGCCTACCTTTTTTTTGCAGTGAGGGAAATGCTGCCCCACACCATCACACTACCTCCGCCAACAGCTTAAGAAGAGATGACTTGACACGTTTCATTTAAAGTAAATAAACTGGCTTTTCAGTGGTCTAAAATGTTTTGCCAAGAAGTATTCTTAGACAAAAAGAAAGAAAAAAAACAGTCAAAAGCAGTCAAATTAAAATTTCCTCGATTGCATGCCCTGTCGCAGGAACGTGCAGCGTCCGTCCAAAAGCCACGCATATTGATGAGAAAATCTATTGAAATATGACCGACGAGGCAACATTGTAATGTATTCAAAAGGTTTCTTACGCATGTGTGTCCTGAAACGGTGATGTTTTTTGGCAGATCAATTTAAAAAATGATGTCTTACGTCCACAATGTAATACAATCCACCGCTGAAAACCATTGTAAATTCCTTGCTTGCGTGTATATCACAATGTTTTCATAGTAGCTTCCGTTAGCATGCTATTGGCCTACAATAGCATGTTGACATTCATGAGCGGAAATGTTAGCTTTTGATTGACATCTTACATGATCCAATAGGTAAAAAGTATATTCTTCTTACGTGTGTCTTTCGAACCAATCGCTGCACAGAATCATGATGATTGACACATCAAATAGCCAATGGAATTCTGTAAACACAGACATCTGACATGACGGGGTGGGTTTTATCACAGGATTTGTAATTTCCAGGTTTGAAATGAATAATCCAAACACAGATGTTATATTATTACACACAGTTGCGCACCAGTAGGAGGTCATTTTGGTAATGTGGCAAAATACACATTTAAAACAAAATACAACATAGAGGAAGCTGTGGAGCTTTGTTTGAAAAGAGACAGTAATTATTGTGAGAATTGTTTTTAATCAGGGAGAAACAGTGATGTGTTATGCATTCACCCTGGAGAGGATGCATTTTCTGGCATATTTTGATCACCCTGTGCCTTTACTTAGACAAATATGTGATAAATACTCATTTTTTGGTTTATTAATGTCAGATTCTGTGTGGGTAAAAGTAATACTTCAGGCTTTAGACCCAAACTGTGCTCACCATTGTCCACCATTCCATTCCAAAGCCACTTTTAAAGCCTGTATTTTTAGAAAATAGGTGGACATAAAATGTAATATTTTCCACTGTATTCAAAATCATATTACTAGCCACTTACTAGCAAGAGCACTTAGATTCTAACTGTTGTGGGGGAGACTTCAGACTGTTTTCTTTCAGACCCCAGCCATGTATCTACTCCAAATGGTTCAAAAACAGCTTTAATTGTAATTTGGGTATGTGTTTTTAAAAGATATCAGTGGAAAATTGTAGACAGGGGTGGGCTGGTGTTGAAATTTAGCCAAGGAGCTCAGTTCTAAGAAGCCTTTTATCTGATCGCTCAAAGGATGCAAGTGAAACCATAAAAAAACAAACACTTTAATTGGTAGTATAACAACAACATAATGCTGTTAAACTTTCAATTATATTGAAGATATGGTCTGCGATAGACTGGCAACCTTTCTTGAGTAAAATGTCTGGATGATCTTCTTACTGCAAGTAGTCTTACTGAATCAAATCATGCATGTTTTAAACAAAAATGCACCAGCCAAATACACAAACCCACAGGTCATGTTCAAGTGAGACCTTCTGTTTGTACACAAGCCTTGCTGTTCTCATTTTTATTTTCAAGCTGCTGAGCCATTTGGAGATCAAATAAATATACGGTAAACATTATACATTTTCACTGGAAGCACTTTACCATGTTCTAACATAGATGCATTATTTATTGTAAGTATTAATTTATTACATTTTATGTAGAAAATGTTGATTTGAAAAAAGGGTTTTTTCTGCTTCAAAATGTTTATTTTTTAATTACATGTTTTTTATATGTTTTTAATTCTTTCATTATACTCTTTGAAATAGCAGAATTTGCAGATAACTTTGTAAATTTGTCTGTCTGATGAAATCATTTTTAAATAATCAGTGCCAATAGAACTGATCTGAATTTCTGATCAAAAACATATTTTTTTCTCTTACTTGAGTAATTCTTTGGACGACTAGTTTATACTTTTTTTCTTGAGTAATATATGTTGAAGCGGTGCTACTCTTACTTGAGTACAATTTTGAGTACTCCACGACGACTTGGTTCCTATATCCCATGCCGGAATATTTCCAAACTTTGTCGAGAGATAGACTTTTCTGTGGCTAATTTGGTTATTGAAGAATGGAGAAAATATCTTAACCCAGGGACTGTGGGCCATATTTTGTTTTTGTGCAGCAATCTCCGGATCAAATAAATGGCAGCAGTGAGTACATTCCAGAGAAATTCAATGGAAAAAATTCATTGTAATATGTTATATTCAGCATGTTGGAGAAAGTTCAGCTGAAAATTAATTCACTTTCAGAGGTGAAATGCACACCAGTAGCTCAGAGAACTTGTGGAGTTATGAAGGAAATGTTATATCACTCATAACTATCTAATCCTACAGACAAAGTTAACATGAGTAAATACAAGAGGCAAATTTCAAATGGTTTCAACTATTAAGGGGGAAAAACTAGCCAAACCCACCTGGCCCCTCTTTTTGAAAAGGCATTTAAAAAAGTCTAATAAGTGGCTTTGTGGCCATCAAATGTTAACAATAACTAGGCAGCAGTCTTTTATAGGGGTATTATGTACCACTCTTCTTTGAAGAACTGTTTGGATTCAGTAACACTGGAGAGTTTTCAAGAACGATCAGCTATCAGTCGGATTTACAGTACATCCTGACTATGACCGGGCAACTCCAAAAGCTTCATTTTGAGTCCTGTCGTTTACTGAGCCTTTTATAGCTTGACTTGCTGGTGCGCCTCAGATAATTACCCTGTCGCACAACCCGAGACAAGTCAAGTTTGTTTGTATAGCATATTTCAGCAACAAGGCAATTCAAAGTGCTTTAAACAAAAAAAAGCAAACAACAACAAAGAGAAGTAATGAAAAGCTGCATTCATGACCAGAATTAATACATGTTGCAGCATTTATTGAACAAAGGCAACTCTAAATGAATGGGGTTTCAGCCTTGATTCAAAGAAACTTGGTGTTTCAGCAGTTTTGCCGTTTTCTGGAAGTTTGTTCCAGATTAGAGGAGCATACAAACTGAATGCTGCTTCTCCATGTTCGGTTCTGATTCTGGGGTAAAAGGTAAAAAGGAGCAGAGTTGATGGTGTATTCAAATGTGTCACGTTGTCCAGAACGTGAAGCTGCAAAGCTGCCCTTAGATAATCGCACTACAACCTTTTTGTTGTTGTTTTTTTTATCTGAAATTCTGTGATATTTTAAACCAGATGTAACAATGATCTAAAAAGTTTCGTTTGTGTTTTATCAGTGAGCAGAACACTTTCCAAAAAATCTTGGGGATCATCAAGATGTCTTTTGGCAAATGTGAGGTAGACCTTTGTGTTTGTTTTATGTCAGCATTTATTGTCGCCCTTGAACTCTCCCATGGATATCATTTTTGCTGAGTCTCTTTCTTATTGTTGAATCAGTAGCATTAATCTTAAATGAGTCAAGGTTTGCCTACAGTGCGTTTGATGTTCTGAGTTCTTTTGTGACCTCCTGGACAAGGTCTAGATGAGCTCTTGGAGTAATTTGGTAGTCCAGCTGCTCCTGGGAAGGTTTACCACTGTTCCATGTTTTGTTTCCTTTTGTGAATAATGGCTCACACTGAGATTCACAGGAGTCACAAAGTCTTTGAAAAGGTTTTGTCGCTCTTTATTAATAGACAGAGGTCAATTACCTTTTTCTTATATTTTCTTACATCTCTTTCCACCAGGGGATGATAGCTTTGGTTTTAAATATATTTTTACTTTACCTCATGTTTTCATACATTTTCTTTTTAGGTGATTTATTGATTATATGGGTCTGACAGTAATTTGGCCTGGTTTGGCTAAGGAAACTGCCACAAGAAATGTAGTTAATCTCACTTATATTATTATATTGTATTAAATCTAAATCTTTCATTCAATTAACATTCAAAGGTCTTTGTTTTGCTCATTTTGGGTCATGCAACATTCCAGTTGAGACACTTCGTGCATTTATTTTTATTTCCAGTTTGCCTTTTGCCACAGCTGCTCCACATGCGATGTGATTTCAAAAAACACAGCACAAAGTACTGACTCATCTGGACAAAAAGAAAAGACAGCTATCCCAGAATCCTTTACATTGATTTTAGCCCTGTGTTTTGTTCCATCATCCCACAGAGACTGACAGAGAAACTTCTTTTGCTTGCCCTGAACACTGCCACTTCACTTTCAGGTAGTCTGCACTGAACCCCCCCTCCAACCTTATTATGCAGAGTATTGGGTTCCCTCAAGGGTGTGAGCTCAGTCCACTGCTGTTTACTCTGTTCAGGCAATTCTGTACATCCACACATGGGAGAAACCTGTTTTAAACAATTGAATTACACTAGTGGAATTCATTCATGGGAAGGATGATTCAGTGTACAGGGAGGAAGTTTGGAGCTAGACGACTGGTGCAAAGACAACAAAAATTGTGCTCAACTTGGACAAAACAAAGATGAGCAGTGACTTCCTTTAGCTCATGACCTGAGCACTTAGCAACATAAAGTGTCAAAGTGGAAAGATTATTGAATTAATTGAAGTGCAGCTCTCTGATGACATCACCTGGTGATATATGTCTCTGTGATCATGAAAACAGCCCAGCAAAGACTATACTTTCTGAGAAAAGTAAAACAACAATCACTTCCAAACAACATCCTCACAATAGTATATAGAGCTCTTGAGAACAAGTGTCTCTATTTGACACTCCAACTCCAAATGGCAGAGAAGAGGGCCCTGCAGAGGACAGGGAGGGGAGCTGAGAAGGCCATTGGAGTGTCCTCAGCCCACCAGATCTACAGATCTGGGATCTGTCGCAGAGGTGCTGCAGGAACAGGGGTCCTTGTGTGCTCTCAACATTTTGATGTGCTCTTGTACTTTACATGAGTGTTTTATCCATTGTATTTTCTGTTATGTTTCGATTAATTAATTTTTGAATGCAATTTAGCATACAGTAAAGTAAAGGTATATTGATTCAACTAAGAACAGCAAAGTGTGTGTATGTGGACATGTTTTATTTCTGCGGAATGTTTTTTATTTTGTGAGAATTTTTGTTTTGGTATATTGATGCGAGCTCTCATGCTGGCCGCTGTATTCTCTCATGAGGTAACGATATGCTTCAAGAGTTACTGGGAGTAATCTGCCATGTATTTTATGATTCCACGGTCAGCCGACTATGACCTACTGGAGAAGTATTACCTCTTATCGAACAAGAGGAGTGGAGTCAAGTGGCTCGCTCCATCTTTTTAACTGGCTGCTATAAACATTTTCTCTGTTATCTTTTGAAAAAACTTGTCTGTTTTTGCTGACCTTAAAATTCTGACAAGCGACAGAGAATAAACTTTAAATCATACTTAAAAGCTTGACTATTTTCCAGATACCAATCTGTCCTGACAAGCTCTTGAACCTAGTGATGTTCTTCCTACAACCTCTTTTGTAAAACTCAGACTTTTGATTATAACAGACAACTAAACCAATGTTGTTTCTTGTTTCGTTATGACAGCTGAAGCTGCACTTTTTCCACTAGAAAGTTGAATAAATATGTGCTTCACTTTGGAGAGACCCTTTGAATCTGTAACTTAATCTGCTCATTCTTCATAGGTAAATAAAATGCCTCAATCTGCAGACATTTTAGGACTTTAGATTCCTACTTAATTTAGAATCAGTCAATGATGAATTGAGCCGTTGATTAACCTATTTTCATTGTTGTGTTGTTCAAAAAACACATTTTCCTCTCTGCCCATCAGGTTTCCTCCACAACACAATCTAAATATAAACTACTGGCACTGCAGTCATAAAGCTGACAGAGAAAATCAACTAAAACGTTTTTTCACGGTGACCTCCATGGTTCTGACGGCTAAAGTTCCAGTTCACATCTTAAAACTGTCAGAAAAGCATCTTATTTCAGTTTAGATTTAAGTTTGGGGTGGCATTTCAAAGTCAGTAACAGATGTATATCAATAATAGTATTCCATGGCCTCAGGTAATGGACTTGTGACTATATTTGTCCTTCTCGATGTCAATCTGGCATTTGATATGGTTGTCCACGGTATTCTTTTACACAGGTTTGAAATTGAGAATCAAGAAAAAATCACCAGGCTGTCATAAGTAATATTTATCTGACAAATCTCAGTTTTTTTTTTCTTGGTCATACTTTTTTCTAATGGACTAGAGTTAGTTATGTAATGGTTGTGGGATACCACAGGGTTCCGTGTTTTTATTTTCTGCTTTTAAATTATGTGTTAAGTCTAAAATAAATACTGGCAGCATGTGTTGCAAAACTACTAAGATGCTATCCAGCTTCAATTACAGCCCATCTTACAAAATAAGCTTGAACTAAGTCCAGCTTTCATCTTCCTTGCTCTTTTATATTGAGGCATTATTAAAGTAAACCACAGGATATTGTTTTGTGTTTTAACATATTGTGCAGCAAAATTATTTTTACCTAACTGGATCTCGTATAAGGCCCCCACTGTTTGTGGTTGGTACAGAATAATAATAGATACAATTTTTCTCCACTTGGTGGCTTGTGTGTTACATTGACTAATCAGCTTAGAAAATGTGGAGGCCCTTTTTTGGACCATCTTAATGTGAACTTATCTGCCAAAATGATCAGAGGTTTTGTCTGACTCTTGGGAAACTGTAAGTATGTATCATAATTAGTTGCAGGAGGACCCAGATGCAGGCACGGAGAGGCAATTAACTAAGAGGAATCTTTAATGGATAACAGTAACATGAACTTACAGAGACCAGGGCTGAACAAATAGTCGATAGAGAAAAAAACTAGGGGACATATGGGAAGCACGAGATGAACTGAGAATCCAGCAGCGAATGAAAGTGAGAGGGGAGCTTATATACTGAGGGAGAGGTGGAAATGACAAAGAAACCTGAAGAGGTGATTAGCGCTGAGGGGTGACAGCTGGGAGGAAAGCAGGAAAAGGAAAATAGGGAATGAAGATCAGCTGGGATATGAAACACACTGGCAAACAGAAAGAGAGAGAGAGAAAGAGAGAGAGATAGAGAGACAGAGAGAGGAAACAGTGGAAGGATCTAAGTAAACAAACAAATAATAAGCAGAAGAAAGAAATACACAATAACTGAGGAATCTAATCAGAGGAGAATAAAGAACCAATGATAACGTGGTCTACAGAAAATAATAACTAAAACCAAGCAACAATAAACAGAGAAGGTCAAACATTAATTTTTTTTTGTTTGTTGTAAAGTTTATTCTTTGATCATGTGTTTTTTTTTGGGGGGGGGGGTTTGGTTTATTTTTTGCTCCATCCTCTCAACCTCCAATCAGTCTTGGCAGATTGCCAAACACTTAGGGGGGTTCTGTTTGGCAGGTTCGGCAGGTACCATGGCTGCCTCCCACAGTCTAAAAACATGCATCCTAGGTTAATTGCCCACTTTAATTGCCATTAGATGTCAGTGTGGGCATGCATAGTTATATTGTCTCTGGATTGCCTTGTGATGAACAGGTAGCCAGTCCAATGTGTGCTCAGACTCTCAACAATGGATGGATGGACGGACGGACAGACAAATATCCAATAATACATCATATGTAATTGGATCTAACTGTAGTTTTATGATTGCATTGTACGGCTGTAAAGGAATTTTAGCTGATCTGATTTTGGACCAAACTTGATTCTATATACTAAAGGAAAATGAGTTTATATAGTCAAACTTTTCTCAGTTTAAATATTTCTATTGGGGCGACTGATATAAAATTCAAATCAGATGTTGGCAAAACATTTTGTACTTCACTCAACTACAAAAAAAGCAAGTTTGTCAACAAAAATACGAATTGTTCTAGAAAAGAATTACTGGACAGAAAATAAAAGGATGAACAAACAGGCATCGGAAGTCCAGAAACCAGCTAAGTGCTGTAATTAGAAAGCATTCCCGCTGCAATGTGCAAATCAATATCAGCTGTTTTAAAATCAACTGATGGCCTATAAAGGGTTTTTTATTACCAAAGTATTGGACAGACCAGTACAATTGGTAACAGGAAAGAGATCTTAACCAAAAATGTGTACTGATGGCAATGTTTACAGCTGTATTACTAAACTTCTGAATGTTCCAGTGAGGGCTGTTGAAGCCATAATGTAAAAGTGGCAAGAAAATGATTTCACCATAAACCATGTTTAAAGCAGAAGATCTGAACAAACAAGTGAAATACTGGGAAAATATAGTCTGGCCACATGAAGCCAAAACCACACTTGAATGTCTTTGCACACAACATGCTCTGCAAATGAATGGTTCTGCACATCACTCTAACAACACCATGCCAAAATTATAGTTTGCAGGTGGGAAAACCATGATGTGAACTGACCTGCAGCATAATGTACTGACTTTATTTCCCTGAAGAAAGGATCAATGAACAAATGTACCGAAGCATTCCTGTTAGGAGTCTAAAAATGAAATGAGTGTGGATTTCCAAGCTTATCTTTGGTTCCTAACACACGGCTAAGAAAACTCTCAATTGGTTTCATGGTAAAGAAGTAAACTATTCAAGTATTCAATTGAAAATTTATGTAAAGAACTGAATATCAGAATGGTTAAAAAAAATAGAATCTTGAATATTTGAACACAGTTTGTTTTCTGGTGTGAATGTCATGTAACCAAAAGTATTTGAAAATACACTGTATTCAGCCAACAGGGAAAAAATACTTTGATTTGTTCAGTTCTTAATTCCCCTGCTCCAACTACATATGAATGAGATCTGTTTGTTCAGACATCTTTTTGTCAGTATTATGGGTTGTTTGTCTCTGTTTGGTTAAACATCTTCACACAGGTATCTACCGGAGGATGGGATGCAGACTGGAGCCGCTGCAGGTGTGCTTCCGGCATCAAGGCTCGTTTCCTGCTGGATAAGAGGAGCTGGCTGCCAGTCACACAGTGTTCACCCATGTGGTAACTCCAAGCCCTCCGAGTTCTTTGAGGTTCCTTGAGTCATGCTTCTCATGCTAAAATTAATATTTCCCTGTGTCGCCGTTCCAAGGCTTCCCTCGGTGCAACTTCCTGGATCTGCTCCTTCGTGTTTAGCGCTGATCTCCTCGTGTCAAGCTAACTTTCGAGAAATAACACTTGGATCATGACATTTGGATTGGCAGCTTTCAAGTACCTCTTACCAATCTCCACCTCCTTGAGCAACATGTCCGCCCTCTGACATTCCACCATCCGCTCCACCATTGCATCCTCATACCACCAACCTGTCGTCGCTTCCAGGATCACCAAATAGAGCAACAGACAGCAAACCACTCACCGTCGCTGGAGGAAAACCTTCCTGATTCTCCCGTGCTGTAGGATTGCCCCTGGACCTGAACCTGCACGATATTACTTATTGTTTCAATAATCAAAATTAGTGTGAATGCCTACAGCATTCACACTCTTGAGATCCTCTTACCTTCTTCTGGTTGCTTCCATAGATTTTTTGAACTTCATCTACTTCTGCATACTTTGTGCTATTTTAACCATTCGACTTTTCAATTATTCAGCTTATTCTGCTCTTTCAGGCTATATCTTTCAGTATTCATAACCTTCATACTTTTTATAATATTCAACTTTTTATGCTTTTTTTGCTCCCATTGAAATGAATGGAAAACCTCAAAAATTCCGCTAAATTTCTCCTGTTTTGCAAAACTAACTACTTCCACATACTTCCACTTAGAAACACCATTCAAATCTTAAAATGTAGTCATACTCTTCAGCTATTACTGTATGTCTCGGCTTCTTCCTAACTTGTACCGTTTTCATACAATCCTTCCTCAAGTTTCTGGTCCCGAAATGATCAGATTTCTGAAAATACATGCATTTCTATGGGAGCGAAGCAATTAAGCTAGAGTGGCCCACTCGAGCAGAATTACACTTATCCACTTTCCTCATTTTCCACGAACAACTTCCGCTCACTCGCTCATATTTCACTCTTTCTGCACATATTATATATCAAAACGTAGGTTTTCAATTTTTGCTTCAGGAAATGTCACCAAAATTTATGTGACAGTTACAGTATTTTGGCAAATCGACCCGAAGCAAAGTGGCTGCACCCAGGAGGGGCCATTGGAATGCATTGGGACTGAGCAAAAATTCAGAGGATAGCTGGATTCTGACTCATATTCGTAAAGTCATATCTCATAAACGATGCGACTTAGAAACATGAGCCTTGTGCCAATATAACTTCAGACCTTCCTGACACTCATGATTCAACAACTTTTTTGATACCTGTTACCGTTTCTCCATAAGTTTTGTTTGTTTGAGTGTAACAAATCTGCTCTTCGCTAAAACGGCTCAGATTCAAAAATACCAAAATCATGTTCATTTTTACAAAATCACTGCTCCTAGACAGATTGAGGTACACACATGAAACGAACCATGATTCTTCATCAAAGCCTGCTGATACTCACAGTGAAAGAATAATTTCAATAGGCCTTATATTTTCCGAGTAAGAGGATGTAGTTCGGGACCAAGGAAGGACAGATTAATGTTTCCATCAAATTTATCAACATATTCGACGTCATTTTATGGCTGTAATATTATATTTTTAACAAATTGAGTGGTTTGAGAGCGTTCACCTATCCGTTCCGATAAAAACGGTACATTGGTGACGTTGATACGCCTTACGGTTCTTAAGTTATTAAGAGTAGTTCGGAAGCTGCGTTACCTGTTAAAACGGCTGAGAAATTAGGAGACCTAAGTGAGGTGCTGCACTCTGGCTGTCTGCCCCAGTGAGAACCGGCGTGTGATTGGTCGAAAAATGACAGGCCTTTTCATGGCTTTAGGTGGAGCTCCCTCTTGTGGTAGAAAAGAGAATTACTATACATTATGCCCTCCGCTGTAAAACTGACGTTTCAGGGTTTTGTAAGATATCTCAAACAACTTTTAGATTTAATACAAATCAGTTCACCAGTACTTTTGATTACTCTGTAAAATATGATGATCAATACAGTCTCATAGGTACTAGGCAGGCAACAGCGGCCATTTTACTGTTCCAACACCTGGAAAACAGTGATGACTTTTTTAAGGGCAGTTACACAGACTTGTCTGCTTAGGCGATTCTAGGCATTATAAATGGAGTAAGATATTGTTAGCTAACTTGCTATTGTTATCCATTATACTAACACTAGCATTTAAGCTAACATTAGCATTTTAGCTAATTTTGACTTAATAGCTAAAGTTAACATACAGAATGGATTGAGATACAGTTAACCAACATGTTAGTGTTTGACAACATGCTATCTGTGGCATGTTAGCTAACATTAGCATTTTAGCTAACATTAGCGTTTTAGGTAATTTTGACTTAATAGCTAAAGTTAACAAACTGAATGGATTGAGATACAGTTAACCAACATGTTAGTGTTTGCCAACATGCTATCTGTGGCATTTAAGCTAACATTGGCATTTTAGCTAATATTAGCATTTTAGCTAATTTTAGCTATCATTTGGTTTTTGGGTTGATTGTAACATACTGAATGGTTTGAATTATTGTTAACCAATATGTCCATGTTTGCCAACATGCTACCAATAGCTTTTCACTAACCATTACAATGTAGCTCATTTAAGCTAACAATAACATTTTAGCTAATTTTGACTTAACTGCTAAAATTAACATAATGGATGGATTGAGTTACTGTTAACCAACATGTTGGTGTTTACCAACATGCTATCTCTATTATTTAAGCTAACATGAGCATTTTAGCTAATGTTCACTAATATTAGTATTTTAGTAAGATTTTAACATACTGAAAGGATTAAGTTCATGGTAACGAACATGTTAGTGTTTGGCAACATGCTATCTGTGGCATTTTAGCTAACATTAGCATTTTAGCTAACATTAGCTATTATTTGGTTTTTGGGTTGATTTGAATAAACTGAATAAGTTAAGTTATTGTTAACCAATGTAATCATGGTTGCCAACATACTACAAATAGCTTTTTTGCTAACCATAGCAATTTAGCTCATTCAAGCTAACAATGGGATTTTAGATAATCCTTTAATTATTTAGAATATTTTAACACACTGAAAGGATTAAGTTTATGGTAACGAACATGATACTGTTTGCCAACATGCTACCACTAGCATTTAAGCTAACACTAGTGTATCAGTTAGTATCAACATTTAAACTAATTCGGCTAAATTTAGCTAACACTTCCCTTTAAGCATACTTTTATTATACTGAATGGATTCAATTATTGTCAACCAACATGTTTGTGTTTGTCAACATGCTACCACTCGCATTTTAGCTAACATTAGCACATTAGCATGTTAGCTAATTTTCAATAATATTGGTGTTATAGCTTGTTGTCAATTTACTGAATATAATAAGTCTTCTTTTAACCAACATAGTTGTCTTTCCCAACATGCTACTACTAGCGTTTTGGGTAATAATGGGAATTTAGCTGATTTTAGGTAACACTGGCATTTTAGCTAATTGTGAGTTTTTCTATGCGGTAGGGTTGGTAGACTACTTTTCTTTTTTTCTGCTGATTCTGTGCATTACACTTCAGCAAGTCTTCTACAGTTGACTTCAAATACTTTAGGTAATAGGCAGGCAACAGTGGCCATTTTACTGTTCCAACACCTGGAAAACAGAGATTACTTTTAAATGGCAGTTACACAGACTTGTGTGTTTAGGCAATCTTAGGCATTATAAATGAAGTAGGCTATTGTTAGCTAACTTACTATTGTTATCCATTATACTAACACTAGCATTTAAGCTAACATTAGCATTTTAGCTAATTTTGACTTAATAGCTAAAGTTAACCTACTGAATGGATTGAGATACAGTTAACCAACATGTTAGTGTTTGACAACATGCTATCTGTGGCATGTTAGCTAACATTAGCATTTTAGCTGACATTAGAAATTTAGCTAATATTAGCTAGCATTTGGTTTTTGGGTTGATTTTAACATACTGAATGGGTTGAGCTATTGTTAACCTATATGTTCATGTTTGCTACCATGCTGCGAATCGTTTTTTGTTTCTTTTACTAACAATAGCAATTAAGCTCATTCAAGCTAACAACGGAATTTTAGCTCATTTTGACTTAACAGCTAGAAGTAACATAATGAATGGATTGAGATACTGTTAACCTAACTTGTTGGTGTTTACCAACAAGCTATCTCTAGCATTTAAGCTAAAATCAACATTTAAGCTAACATTAGTATTTTAGCTAATGTTTGCTAATATTTGCATTTTGGGAAGATGTTAACATACTGAAAGGATTAAGTTAGGTAATGAACATGATACTGTTTGCCAAGATACAACCACTAGTATTTAAGCTAACACTAGTATTACAGTTAGTATCAAAATGTAAGCTAATTTTGATTTAACAGCTAAGGTTACCTTGCTAAATAGATTTTGTTAATGTTTAGCGCCATGTTAGTGTTTGCCAACTTACTACCACTAGCATTTTAGCTAACATTTGCATTTCAGCTAATTTTAGCTAACACTTCCCTTTAAGCTTATTTTTATTATACTGAATGGATTGAATTATTGTTAACCAACATGTTTGTGTTTGGCAACATGCTACCATACACTTCTGTACGTTTTTTGAACTTCAACTACTTCTGCATACACTGTGCTATTTTAACCATTCTACTTTTCAACTATTGTGCTCTTTCTGCTTTTTCCGGGTATATCTTTTGGTATTCATAACCTTTATACTTTTCATAATATTCAACTTTTTATTTTAGCTAATTGTGACAGTTTTTCTTTGTGTTAGGGTTGGCACACCCCTTTTCTTTTTCTGCTGATTCTGTTTATTACACTTCAGCAAGTCTTTTACATTTGACTTCAAATACTTCAGCCATTTTCTGCAAGTAAATTTAGCTTACAGCATTCACACTGCATTTTCGCAGGAA
Organism: Valencia hispanica; assembly: GCA_963556495.2. Lineage (NCBI taxonomy): Eukaryota > Metazoa > Chordata > Actinopteri > Cyprinodontiformes > Valenciidae > Valencia > Valencia hispanica. The sequence goes on from OY747702.1 coordinate 19,285,834, forward strand.
ATGCAACTTTTTCTAGTTGTATTCTGTTATTTTCATGTAATGTCAAAATTTTTCTTACTATTTTTCATACTATACACAGTTTGTATTCTGAATATAGAAGAGCAAAAATATTTTGTATTATTTGTGGATTACAAAACTCATATGTGGATGAAAAGCATGAATGATCCTTTTGTGAAAAAGTCTGTAGGTCTTTGTGAAGTTTTTTGCTTTATTGAAAAGCACCTTTTCTATGTTGTTATAAATGATGATTGGTACCTCACAGTTGCAGACAGTAAAATAATATTACACCTAAAAAAGATCAGCAGTGAAGATAGAAAATACATTAGACTGCGCTCTTGTACATCCAGTGGAAACATAAAGGGAAAAAAGAGAGCCCTTCATAGCAATAGACATTTTACAATGGCCCTGAGGGAAGATGGCACAACAGGGGAGTGGAGACACAAGTGTTTTGATTAGGTATACTAATTATCTTCAGACGGTTAGCAAAGAAGAGAGAGCATTAAGTTAAATGGCCTGCTCCAAATTCTCTTTGTTTCAGCAACATAAATAGCTCAACAATGAATCAGATCTTCATCTCCTACTCACTTTGCCTTCCCCTCTGACTCGCCCCTGATTTCTCTTCATTTGACGAGACCAAAACGAGTCGAGATCTTGTTCATTACGATGAACTCAGACAACATTAAACTGTTCCACTGTTGGATTAGCCCTTTGTTAGACATGATTCCATCATTATGTATAAACGACAACTTTGTTCACACGCCCAGGTCTCCACAGACCAATGAAACAACTACAGCTCTGCTGCCACACTTAGACGATAATTATAGTATATATTGTCACAGTGGATGCCTCCTGACAAACATGCCATATTCAGATTGGCCAGTTTAACAGGCGAAGGAAAAATCAACATTTATTGCGAACCAACACTGGGGAAATATTTATCCTGCAGGACAAATGATGTGTGTGACAAAGCAGCCATATTGGGAGAAGTAAATAAGGCAGATTAACCGTTCTGGTGATGTTGTGTTCCCAGACATGTTCTAGGAGGACAGATGGAGGCAGTGAGACATGCAACCCTCATTGTTATCTCAGCCTGTGCAAAACGGCATCAGATTTAATCAAAAGAAAATAATCTCAGTCTTGATTATGTGTGCTCTAAAGAACTAATGAGAATTAACAGGGCCTCAGACTGACCATAAAGAACGATCAGTTAAATGTCTCATATAATTGAAACTGTTTTCCCCTTTTTTATCTTACATTAACATTCCTGACACTTTGTGTGCACATGTTTTCTCTCTCTTTCTATTTTCATGCGTTAGACAGAACATTGTCCACTCTGAGCGAAGTCCACTGGTAAGGTCTAGCCGTGGGAATGAAAGGTCATCAAGCAGACTCAAGGTATTTCTTTCAGCAGCAACCTAAGCCACCCACACATACTGTAACACTTTGCACTACATTATCAGTCCTGATGAAAAAAAGCCATGCCATCTTTCATCTAACCTGAGAAATGTCATCTTTTTTTTCCACTTGGCTTGTGGCTCCAGCAGCTTGTTTGTGCAGAATCATGAGGTGCACTGGCTGTCACCTGTAAGCCAACATGATCTGCCAAACATCGGTGCTATAAAGCACAGTTTCATGTTATTTTCTTTAGAATTTATGTTCTAAATTTAAAGAAAACTGAATGAAAAAACAACGGCGTTTCTAAGTAATTTATGCAGTCTTTAAAACGAATTATAGACATGTGATTTTTTTTAAGCCGAAACAGCATTTACCTCCAGCAGAGATTAAAGAGACATAGATCAGTGAAGAGTCTCTGGGGGAAAGTCTGAGACACTAACAGTGACATATGCATTGTTATAAAGCTGAATATGTATCTGTACCATGTTTTGCTTGCAGGGACTGCAGACGTATTACTAATAATTTGATAGTCTCTACTTTTTACAAATGGAACTGTATGGCAGAGTTTTCTCTAGAGCTATCATGGAGACAACCTTGAGTTTATTTCTCAGCAGGCCTGGTAATGCTAGATTTGGGGGGGGGGTTGCTATTTGTTTGAGATGTCAACTTTGGGTCTGAGTTGTTTGTCACCATTTTGTGTCAGCCTCGCTAATGGAACCGATTCCCAGGAGGGCTTGTTTGCAGTTATCTGGGATGACATACAGGTGTTGTTTGGATTTTTACTGGATAAGGGTGTAAACTATAGTTCGGCCATCCAGTTTTCTCAAACTGAATGGAAGTAAAAGTGATAAGGCTGTCACCCTGCCAGGAAGACTGGACATCTGATCCATTCAACACTTTAAAGCATATGGTTTATTCTCAGACTTGTGCAGAAATTACATTCTTTAAAACAGTGAGTCCTTAACTATAAATGGATGACACTGTAGCTTGTGAATGGTAAGAAAAACAACAACCCTTTACTGCAACAGGGTCAAGGTTTTTATTTCTTGAAGTGGAGTTCTGCAGAACAGTGATTCTCAAACTTTATAGCAGGTACAACTTCACTAAATGCCCAGGTTTTTTAAGTAACACCACCTTGATGTATGTTTTAAAAGAGTCGCACACGTTGGAAAGTTTAGCTTGTGTTATGTCACAAAAGCTAAGTCAAAACAGAAGAGGAAATTTCCAGGCGTGAAGAAAACAGAAAGGGGAAAAGTTTCTAGAAGTCGGAATCCCAAGTTTTAAAAGTTCCTCATCAACCTCAGAACTCGTATGGCTGCCTTGCATATGTTTTTCTGTTTTCCATATCTGGCCATTTGAGTCTCATTAAAATTATTCATACATTTGATATACAATATAATCTCACTTAATAAACATGCTGCTACAAATAAATACGTTGTTATAAGAACGTTTTGCGAATCGCCCGGACTCGGAGTACAGCAATACGTGTGTCCCGCTGGTTTTTGAACTGGGATTTGCCACACAGAGAGGTTGGATTTGATGTTATTCTCAGTTCTGACCTCAGTGGTAAATGAAACACGGTATTAGCACCCATTCCTGGTTCACTGTACTTTAATTCATTCTGGAAGTTTGAGAATGAAGTTTTTGAGAAGTTTCTGTTGAAGCAATTTGCTTAAGCCGTTCCTCTATTTGTCTGTTGCTGCTAATTAGCTCTACATAACTATCTTTTTGTAAATATTTGGGATCCTTCATTGAAACGAATGGGTTTCAGTTATGTTTTCACCATAAAAGCTTCAATATTCCATTATTAGTTTGCATTTTAAGCTTATGCTATTGTCATTAAAGCCTGCACGGACACATCATCATCAACCTCCCCCCCCGTCCCATTTGTGTTCTCATATGTTATGACCGATACATGTGCTTATATGTTTCTGCAGTGGTTTTTTTCAGCACCTCGGCTCGGCTCCCTGTAGGGGGCTGGGCTGAGTTGCCTTTTTTTCCCCCCTGTTCACCCCCCCTCCTATTGTGAATCATTTCTATCTGCTAAAAGGGGCGCTGGTAAAGCCGGCTGCTACCGCGGTCTTCCAAATCCTGTAATGTGTTAATGTTTGTAATTGTTTGTATGATCTTGGATTGGTTGTACCGAAACTTAATTTCCCCATGGGGATTATTAAAGTATCTCTTATCTTATCTTATCTTATCTTATCATCACTTTTTTTGGACATTTTTATGATACTGGCTCAAAGATAAGCCCAAAGTCAGGGTTGTTTTAAGCTCTAACCTGATGTATGGATCTAAATCAACAAAAGAACCTATCCGATGGTGGGAAAAATACACTTCAAGCAGAAGAGAGAACAAAAGGATTCAGGATTTTATTTTCTAGTGAATGGAAATATACTTCTTGGTGCTACTATAGGCAGCCCAGGGGTACTTCTACAACTTGGTTGTGTAGCTTAAGAGTAGTAAATAATCATTCCAGCTGTAAATAACTGCCTTACTTTCTTTACTTTGATCAAACCTGGATTAGTTTTCCAATAAATAGTGTAGTGACCATGAAACCCTAGGATTCTGACTCCTTTATAATATTTCACACTTTTGACAAAGACTTTTGAAAAAGGCTTTTGATAAGACGTTCACCCTTACTCTAGACTGAGCTGACATAATATTATATCCCACAGATAATATTCTTAATAATCAAATCATCAAAAATCTTGTAATGACTAAGATGCTCTTAAGGTATCTGACAAATTGTTTATGTAATCTTATAGTTTACAAGTTAGTAAACGTTTACAGTGATTCAGTAATTAATTCAGGATTTAAAGAGGACGTTTGGTGTTAAACTCTGAAATGAAAACATGTCTTCTCTTCTTAGAAAATGACTGGGTGAGACCTTGAATATAGAAGTAAGCTGCTTCCAGTTGGATATATTTTATCTAATTGCTTTAAAATTCCTGTTTCTCTCTCTGAGACTAAACAAAGGATTTCTAAAAAATCTTTCTTTCTTTCTTTCTTTCTTTCTTTCTTTCTTTCTTTCTTTCTTTCTTTCTTTCTTTCTTTCTTTCTTTCTTAATACAAGATATATTTCATGTCTAGAGACTCAGAAACATTGCAATTGCACTCATTGTTACCATAAAAACAGCATCTGTGTGTATTTACACAGCAGAGAGACTCATCTAATTGAATCTATTTCCTTTGCAGATGATGAGTTCACCTTCTGTCACGGTGGATGTTGTCCGATTTCCATGCTGTGGAAATATGGTTTTATTTCCTGGCTTATCTCGGCTGCCTCCACCTCATCTCCTCCTGCTTCTCTCACCAGCTCTCCCCTATTCCCCCTCTCTCTCTGTCTATCTCAGTGACATTACCACCACAAGCAGAGAAATGATGGTAATTGGCCATTTTTTGGCTTGGACAGCTACTAACATGAAAGCAAAAGCGGCTTCGGTTTGGAGTGTTGGGCCCTATAACCTCTTCAACAGTTTTCCCCTTTTATAACCAGAATTTTCTGCTCACATTCTCTGCACTCTCTGAAGCATGCATTAAAACACAAACGTGCACCCAGGTAAATTGAAAAAACGGAAATAGCACACATGGACGCTAATGAGCATGAGCCTCTACTGATGTCGCCATCTTCCTGATGGACGCAACTGTACTGGTGCGCGGGAACAGATAGGGTCAAAAACAGCTCATGTCAAGAAAATTTTCAACTATATATGTAAAAACAGCCAAGCAGAGAAATTACATTGACACAGAAAACTGGCCTTCACATCTATTGTCATTGGTTAATTAACTTATAATGCAATCTAATCCCATGCGCATTAGCCTAACTAAATAAAGTAATTGTTAAAGAAATCTGTCTTATAGTTTCAGGTGGAATGTTTTACATTATGTCATGTTTTAACCTCCAACTTCATTGGAATTTTTATGTGATAGATCAACACAAGCATGTGCATGGTACTGTAGTGGAAAGACATTGTTGTCATCATTTTTTGAAAAATAAAAACCTTTTAGGACCTTTAAGGTAGTTCTTGGTAGAATTATCTATTTACGGTGTCATTATCCTGGGGTGTTTGACTTTTGTTTTTGGTCTGCTTTTTCTTTCTCCCCTTCCCCGTGCAGCGGCTCTCCTGTGAGCAAGGTAACTTCCTTTGAGGAGAGATATGTGAAGCTCATCAGCTGCTTACCTGGCTGAGTAATGAAACGCTGATGGTCCTCTTTAGAAGGGAATAACTTACTAGAGGCTATTCAATGTGGTTTTAGAAAAGGAATTACCACAGTAGATCTACTCATTTGTCTGGACAATGAACTTCTCACACGCTAATAAAGAGGTTCTGGCCGCAATATTTTTTTTGTTTAGAATACGGATGTGTTGTTTGTGGCTGTGCAGCCAAATCACCTCTTTGTAAATTAGATATCTCACAGGCCGGTGCTCTTAGGATGTGCTTAGGAGGCGCAAGGACAGAACCAGTGTGTGCACTGCAGGTTGAGGCAGGAACAATGACTCGGGAAAAGGAAGTTCACAGCAGCCTATTGATTACATTTTGATGGAAAAAGTGAAAACCATCCAAGGAATGCTCTGGATGGTATCTGAGCTGACTTTTATCCTGAAGTAAAAAAAAAAAAAAAGATGCACACTGATCGGCAATCACTGAGTATTAAGAATGAGAACAGGGGAGTGGATTTGATGCAGGAATCTTATAGGCATGTGGATGGAAATAAACAGAGTTCACGGGCCTGATAGAGGCAACATGGGTTGCTGTGAATGTTCTGGACAACAAGTTCAGTATTGGGGAAAGGACATCAACTTATACAAGTATATTTATGGCAGAGTGGTTAAGAATATGGCATGCTTCAGAATGGGCATAACATATTCAAAGCATTATCCTGTTATTCATTATCAGGACCCTTGCTTAGTGATACATGAACTATCAACGGTCTCCCAGAAATAGTCTATCAAATCTCATCACCAAACTCACGCTTGGTTGTATAGGGGAACATGATATTTCTTGAGTTCCAGCTCATAGAGGTATTCCTGATACTGAAATACTAGATAAAATGGCAGAATTTATACGCAACAACAATACAGATATTCAAAACAAATGTTCAATGTCTGCAGGAAGCATGGCAAGGAAAGAAATAATCAAAATGTGGCAAGAACACTAAGACACAACAAATGCGAGACAGCTAGTTAGTTACGGTGCAGCCAAAGGTGGGAGAGGTTAGAAGTCAAGGCAACAGTGAGAGAAAACAAGTCATAATCAGCCGGCTTCGAATTGAATACAGTAATTTAAACAGTACTCTTCTCATCATGGGAAAACATGCAGCTAGTTGTTGAGATAAAGCACAGAGCAGGAGACAGTTCAACATATTGTATTGTCTTGTAGAAAGTAAAATGCAGCCAGACAAGTTTTAAACTGTGATATAAGAAGATTAGAGCTTGGAAAATGTATTTTAAAAATGCTATCAGGTGTGGAGACTCATGTGAGGGAAGGGAAATATAGTTTTTTTCTAAACTATTATATTTCATTAGAAAAGGATTTCTGTTGAGTGATAAGTCAGGAACCAGAGCTCAAATAGGCAGTGATACCATCAGATCTGTTGATTATCTAAAATGTTGAAACCCAAGAATTTTCACCATTTAAATTTCTAAGAAATCATCTACTTTTTTATTCTGGCAAACTCCTATTTCTGCTCTTGGTTCATAATTCATCTAAAACACACAGCAATTGCAGTTGCAAGCCCTCTGCTGCCTTTGGATATAAGCCAAAAGTAAGCTTAGGTTTCATTTGATTGGACCACCTTCTTCCCTATTGTTTGCTGTGTCCGCTACATGGGTTGCGGCAAACTGCAAACACAACCCTTTTATAGATTTCTTTGAACAATGACACCAATGTCGCCAAATCTCAGGAGAAATAAGCAACTAGGTACACAAAAACAAGCCCAAAAGAAGCAACCCATATACCATCTCCCATATGGCATCAAAATATACAAGAAGAATAAAGAACAAAAAGAGAAACTCCAGGTAAAAGAACTAATTAATATAACAGGAGAAAAACAGAACAGAAGGAAAGCATAATTATAAACACTGGATAGAAAGAAACTCAAATCAGCTAACAATAATCCTGATTAGAGGAATAAAGTAAAACAGAACTAACACAGAGGAAAGGGATGAGATGAGAAAATAACTACAGTAATGAACAGATCAAACAAAACCCAAACATCAACGAAACAAAAAGTAAAACATCTAAGAATCATGACTGAATTGTTTGGCAATCCTTCACTCGGTTTTTTCAATAAATGTACTTTGGTCCCTTGCTTAAACGAATGCCTTGTGAGTTGTTTTCTACGGTAGAAAATGCTCTCCCGTTCCTGCTTCAGGAGGTTGCAGTTTGTCGGAGGAGTGGGTAAGGGGAAACATCAGGATTGCGACTCTAATGCATTGTTATTCATGATATTTTTCTTGATATATTATTATTAAAGTCAAGTTGCTATTGGTTAGCTTCTACTAGCTGAGATGCGCTCTCTCTCTCCTGACCACAAAATCAATACAGGCTTCCCGTGGGCGGTGGTAAGCCAAGGTAGGCAAGACCATGATTACTAATTTTGTCTGTGACGTAGAAGAGACTGTTTTTTTTCCTTTCTGTGGCTAATGCAGCCAATCAGGGTTGGAGAAGATGTTTACGTGCAGTGTGCAACTCGGAGTGACCGATCATATTTAAAAAAGAACAGGTATTACATGGTTTCTCAGTGAATGAGACCTTTAATATGCCTCTGAAAGAGGCTGTTGGATTGTCTATATTTGTCGAAGCAAAAAGCTAATTTAAAGGGATCTACTTTTTTCCCGCGTGATAATTTGTGTCACACGTACAGAAAATTCTCATCGCCTTTCAATTTGCAAAGCCAGTGAATGAGAGCAATTTGCTTCCCTCATTAAAAAGAGGGGGGAAAAAATCCACTCGATATGTAGCTTATAATTTAAATCTAGCCATTATCCAGCATGTATCAATTAGGTATCCTTGGATTCTATAGAGCTAGCCAGCAAAAAAGAGTGAGATCATGCTTTTTTTCCCCCCTTAATCTCTTTGCAAATGTGTAAAGCAAAAGAAATCATCTCACAGGGTCAGAGTGTAACATCATAAAAATTGAACATTCTGCAGAACATCCTCAGGCTTGGGCACCTTGTAACGAAGATCCAATCGATGCCTGAAACCTTTATCATGTCTGGCTCTAATGCTACCCACATCGCAAAGTTTAATTCTTTACTTTCACATCAAATTACTTTTTAGCTCAAGGTGCATTTTCTCCCAAAAATGGTATCTCTGGTCACAGCTTGAGCAGGACGGCTGTGATATATTGACTGACATGGGACTGATGGCTGAATCCCAGTAGGGAGGATTCCTGGTTGCACATATCCAGCCTGGAATCTAAAAAGTCTCTGCATGTGTAACTACACCTCCATGACAGAGTGAGGTGCCTCATGCCTTAGGCCACCTCAGTCATTAACACTGGACCAGAAATTCTGTTGCAGAGCACAATCCCAGCCCGTTATCAGGTTTGGTGGAGGTTTCTCATTGAACCTGTCTTACAGTAGCCAATAATACAATCAGAGAGTGAACTAAACCTCGAGGCTCTACCAGTTAATTAAAATCCTCCAAGCAAATTTGATCAATTTCACTTTATCATTTTTGATAAGTTCCTTTGGTTTCATTTTATGAAATTTGATTCCACTGAAAACCGTATTTGCCTGTGTGGTATCACTCCTGAAATAGACCCTATTCTCCAATGCACGCTCAATCTGATTTTTAATAATAAAGGATTGTCTTGTAAGACACAGTTCAACTTGAGTAGGAGCCATTTTATAGTCTTTAGAAGAGCCTCAGTGCCATCATGTGGAAGAGGTTGATAACGGCAGCTTTGATATTGAAGCACTTCAAATAGGATGCTCATGCCATAACAAAAATATATTAGAAGGTAAAATCATCGAAATTTTGATTGAGATAAATAAAAAAAACATATATTTCTATCATGCACTTAAAGAGAAATGAGCATTGTGTTTCGTGATCCAGTAGGTAATTATTTACAATTTCAGTCACCTCCTCTAGATGTCTCCCTTTACACACCTGTGTTTTTGCTTCAAAGGCAAGACTTAGAACAAATTAGTGAACACAGTCTCATATTGGAGAAAACATTTACAAAAATAGGGTAATGTGGTTGGAAAACAGATCAATGCCAAAATCTTGAGGGATCCTATGAAAACTGCTTATTGATTTTGACCACAATTTGGATCAACTGACTGATGAGACTGAATCCTTGCCATATAAGGCTCTTTACATCCAACTGGAAAACAATAAAAACCAAAAGGGAGCACACTGAGCCAAATGAGATCCCGCAGGGTTTCTACAAAGCTTTGATAGTATTTGATTTAGATGTTTTCCAGCCCTCTGGGAATGTGGAAAGATTTACTCCTTATTAATGTTTAAATGCTGTATACTTCCTATCTTCTACATTTATAATAATGGTTACATTTACATTACATTCACAGTTAAACTAAAAAGAGGGGAAAATTGGACTGTGCTAATGTGAGACTGGAAAAGTGCGGAATTTGGACCGGAAAAATACATGAACCCTGGATCCTGACAACAGAGATTTGTCTATTGATCCGTCACTGGTAAAATATGGCCAGTGCTTGAATTCTCTAGCTAAACCACCTCTAAACCTCTAACACAATGATACGGTCAGAGGGCAACATTCATCAAGCAGATAAAACAGACAGCTCTTTTAAAAAAAAGCCTTTCAAAAGACAAATTAGTTAGCTCGCCACAAGTTTGTTTTCAATCACAGAACTAATTGTCTCCTATCTCTCGTCAGATGCCAACCTTCTCCTCCCCTCAGTCAGCCCGACATTGTGTCCCACTGAGAAGACGACAGGATGATAAAACAAAAATAAAAAAAACTTTTATCTCCTTTTGTTCTCAGCGGCTAAACATCTCTTCTCCTGACTGTAGTCCCGCCCTTTATCACAAAGTCCCCTGGGTTCCCCCACTCACACACTTCCTGAAGAAGCTGCAGAGTCGTGCTGCTTTTTTATTTTCTTCTCTTTTTTTTGTTACTGATGCTGACCCACAAACGCAGCCAAGTTTGGATCTGCCTGTGGGCTCGTAGAGGAAGACACAGAGTTGGGGAGAGGGGAGTAAACATCTGTCTTGTCGGATTTGGGAGGTTTTAGAAAGCCACAGGAGGAAAGCTCGGTTAAATCGAACACACACACAACAGCTGTACATCCACCTTGTTTGGTGATCTGTATGTATGAGCATTTTTTGTTCTTTAGGATGTAGATTTATGTGGAGTGTTCTGATTTAAATTCCTCAAAAATCTGCTGTTTCCTCCCTCACTCTGAAACAGGAAGTAGAACTGTGGTTGTCTTCCGCTCGTCTTGTTTATTGGAACCCGCCTTCCTGTTTTTAGATTCCAGCTGATAAAAGCTGAAAATCCCCAGCCGAATGACTAACACACACACACACGCTCTCTCTGTCCTCTCCCCTACCCTTCTTTCCCTCCTGCTGTCTCTTAGATAGGCTGGTTGATGAGTTTTGTTTTAGGAGACATTCCCTTGTTCCTGAAAAACACACAGAGCTCTCCACATGCTCCAGCTGTCATGAGAGCGGCATTAGGTGGACAGGTCGAAAGGCCCGAACTGATTGATTAACCCAAACTGATTGAGAATTGGGATCAAAGAGTCAGATGTCAAAGTGTGAACCATTAGGATGGGTTCAGATTAGTGTGTCTGTGTGTGTGTGTGTTTGTGGAGCGCGGTGCCATGTGCAGCCAAGCCAGGAAGGTATGCAGGTCAGTCCAACGGGAATGTCAGGAATGTCGAAGTAACTCTAACTCTTTTCTGCCACCAGAGCCAAGTACTACTTGGATAAGAAATGGATGCAAATACATTGTATGACAGTAAATAAGAGGTGGCAATGTGTCCATGTTAAAAGCATTTCATGTCTCCAGCCCCCCCAGGAAGATGGGAATCAGGAATTCCTCCCAACTCGAGCACATGTGGTACAATTCCACACTCTGTTCCAGCCTCAGTGTTCCCAAACACCTGCACTGAAAACAAGACTCAGCTGACCTCCCAGCTGTTCTCATGAGTTTCACAGCTTCTGAATGCAGTTCCCAGGCTTTAGTAAGCCTTTCATTTGATATCACAACATATCTGACCCCCACCACCACCACCTTACCATCCCCTCGCTCTCTTCCCTCCCTCCCTGCCTGGCTGGCTGGCTTTTTCACGGCAGCCTGTTTTCACTCAGCGGCTTTGACAAAGACTGGTGAAATAATTACAGCTGGGCCTTAACTCAGCCAGTGTTTGTCTCCGATAATCTCCACAGAGCCTGCGGAGTACAGGCCATGTTATACGAAAAGGAGGAAGGGGTCGATTGTTCTGAAATTGAGAGGCCGATGACATCATTTCAAAGAGCTCTGTTCGGCATGTTTGACACTCACATTGTAAATAGGCGGTGAAGTACACCCACCGTATGTCAACAAAACATGTTGATTCAGAGATACACAGATCTTGGTATTTTTCTCCATTGATCAATGGTTTTAATGTTGCTCACCACAGCCTTTCTGTATCTCAGAATGAATTAGCCTACTTGCCAATTGACAAGTAGTTGTTTGATTTGCTTATATTTTAAAAGTCTAACTTTAAGATGAACACTTCGCCTAAGTGAGCCAGGACGTCTTCTGTGATGATCAGGGGACAGCAGGAAGACTGCTTGGCCTCCGAAAGGCAGAGCAGTGAGTAAGTACACTCTAAAAACTGCTCGGTTTAAAACAGCCCAAATTAGGGTCCACATGATTAATGAGAGTAGAACCCATTCATCCATTCAATCTCTATACCATCTATCCTTTGCAGGGTTGCGGGGGTGGATGTTTGGCTGGTGCTTATCTCCAGCAGTCATCAGAAAAGTGGCAAGGTACACCCTTGACAGATCTGCAGTCCATCGCAGGAGAACAGAACCAACTTGTCAAATTGTAATCAAATTATACAAAAACAATAACCCACCACCTGCATTGCTAAACACATACATTTTATTTTATTTTTACTTTAATTTAGAATTTAAAAAAATTGTTTATGTCCAAATTTCGGATTTGCATCCTTTGAAGGACCCGGCCTACTAGGTCGACAAAAGGACCTGGCTGCAGAAAACAGAAAGGTGCGATGTCAGGTCAGACATCAGACCCATACCCTATTTGGAATTGGCACAATTACTCTCCGGAGTTGTGCTTCTCCATTTTTGACATCGTCGTTCCCCTATCCATAATATCCATGATGTCAATAGGCTCTACGGTTCTCGAGTTATTAAGAGCTGTTCGGAAGCAGCTATTCCTGTTAAAATGGTTGAGAAATGAGGAGACAACAGTGAGGTGCTGCTCCTGCAGTCTGCCTGTCTCTGCCAGTGCCAGCCCAACTACACTGACCTTCCAGTTGTGTGTTTCCAGCTGAGTAAGGGAATGCCTTTTCATGGCTTAAGTTGGAGCCCCCTCTTGTGGTAGAAAAAAAGAGCATTACTATAAATTTTGGCCTCTCTACTGTAAAACAGACGTTTCAGGGTCAGTGTAACACATCTCAAACAACTTGTTGTAGATTTAATACAAACCAGTACTTTTAATTAGTCTATGAACTATGATGATAAATGCAGTTTTATAGGTACCAGGCAGGCAACAGTGGCCATTTTGCTGTCCCAACACTTGGACAACAGTGATTACTTATAAAGGGCCGTCACACAGACTTTTACATATAGACTGTTGAAAGCATAGACATAATAAAGAGTAGATCCCACATAATACCTCTTTATTATGTCTATGGGTCTAGCCTTCAAATTCATTCCCACCATTACCGCAGCACTAAACACAAGCAGGTTAAAATGGAGCTTGAAGTCCTGGTGAATATTTTTATTATTTATTTAATTATTTTTAATTTAATTAATTAATTTAGCAAATTAAGGATATCAAATATTTCACTTGCAAAAATTATTCTTAAAAACATGAGCATGCAAATGGCAAAAGCCTAACAACACAACCCTTTTCAATTTTTAACTTTTTTAAGCAGTTCTTTGATCGCAGTGTGAATGTTGAACTTCGCTAGCACAAGCATGTAAAAGGTGAAATTGGCTGTAGAGCAACACTTAATTAAAGCTATACTCAACTTCAATGCCAATGGCATTTTGCATGTGTGTGTAAGAAGGGGAGCAGAGGAAGAATCTAAGACCAGAGCCAAGAGTCAAAGTTAAACTGTGACATGGAAATAGACCACAGAAGCAAAAACAGGACAACACTGAAACTGTAAAACATTGTATTAATTGAATAATAAAACCATTACAAACCATTAAAAGCCATACACTAAAAATGTTCCTTTACAGAAAGGTCATTGGAAAACGATGTTGCTGTAATTTACAGTGATGGTTGTGAGTGAGTAATCGGGGAAGTGTGGCGTGTAAATCACTGTCTTGCCACAACCACCAGTGCACCCTCAACTGTCTGATAACTAAATGCTCCAAAGGATTGGGAGACGACCAGGCAGGAGCGTAGAGCTTCTCCATGGGCAAGCAAGGGAAGCGGGGACACCCGGAGATATTTACATATACTCAGACAGACTTCCAGGCATTGTCAGCCTGAGAGCGTTGATGTCAGATCCACTCCTTCCTGTGCAGGAGGGGAGAACGCCATCCGATGACAATGGGCCCAAAACAGGACAAAGAGGAAATGTTTAAATTTAGGCCACCTCTTCCACCATCTCCTCTTTCAGGGCAATGGAGCACTGGAGCTGTTTAGTTTTCAGAATTCCTTCAGTCCTCCCCCTGCTCCCTCCCTCCCAGAGCTCCCTCTCCCCATTGTATCATTTCAATAGAAGGATTTTCACATTCAGAGAAAATCCCAAAGGAATATCAGCTAGTGAGACCAGAGTTCAGTCAATAACTTGTTTTCACTGCTTCTTCAGAAATAATAATGTGCTTTTTTTATAAATCCTTGAACAAAACTTAAAGCGGCCAAAACAATCATGTGGTTCTAAAGCAGCCATAAATGGATGAGGGTTTTTCTTTTCAAGGGGAGAAAAGGATAACAATTGAGTAAAAGCAAATTAAAATTTCAAGTATGCATGAGAATTAGAGGTGCAATGTTTAATTTTTTTTAAGCAAGTAATTCATATGTTAAATTAAAATCAGAGTTGGTCAAGGATATAAGCAAGCTTTGCAACTGCTTAGAGCCCCCTGGTGGCTAATGACACCTAGAAGAAAAACCTTCATAGCTTGAAAGATATACTATAAATAATTGGAAAAAAAGAAAGATATAACAAACAAACAATAAATAAATAAAATACAGTAATCATTTCAAACTTGTGATCATTTTGCTGCTTGAGTGTGAACCAGAAAAATTGTTTATGCACACAGTAATTGTTTGTAAATAAATCAGTGAGTGATCACCTTTCCCGCTATGGATGAACTGAATTTGCTATTCAGCTTCATAAGTAAAAGGAAATCATGGAATTCACATGCACATGCACAAATATACAGTATATACATATATATTAGGCCTTTCAAATTATTACATTATTTGTCTAATTAATTAATCACAGGGTAGCTGTGAATTAATCACGATTAATTAACATTCCTAAATTTCTGAATAATAGAGGGATTATTTGTTGATTATTTGTTGTTGCGATGTGTGCGCAAATGGTGGGACACTGAACCTTCACATTACTCCTTGGTTCCCACTGTTATTATTTAATTATATGTGTATATATATATATATATATATATATATATATATAGCTCTTACCTCGGTCTCAAATGGGTTTTATTAGTTCAACTTTTCAACACATTCAGGATCCAGGACCAAGGTAGTTAATAAACTGTGGATTTACATTGAATAATTTCAGAGAATAGGTTTTAAAAAAACAATGAAAAAGGGAAACGGTAATTTTGCATATGTATATTTGTGTCGATAGGATCACATGAAGCACAAGAATTGAACTGTGCAGCTGGCGATGGTGAACATCATGGAAGACAAGGGACTTTTGATAGACTAACAGATTTCGTGTTTCATGTGAGTTGCGACGGGTTCTACCGTACTTGTTTGAGCCATGATGGACACTGCCATGGATAGCAAAGCTGAAGCAAAAATGTTGATCGACTTCAAGATGTTAACTTTGATGAATGTTTGATTTTTTTTTTCAATTGACTGATATCTATGCATATTTTTCACTTGTAAAAGCCATGTTCTGCCATACCACCCGAAATGGTTATGTGATCTGCCTTTAAAGTGAAACTGAACTAATCCTACTTTAAATTACCTGAGCAATTTCTATCATTCTGCGAACATTATACATATAATTACAAAATCTGAGTTTAAAGGATAAATAGTATTTTAAAAAATAAGAATTAACATGAAAATACAGCTGTCAATGTACACCAAAAACTTAAATTGCCTTAAGTGATGTCACTAGAGCCATGTGCACGTAGACATTTTTGGGAGGGTGGATTTTACTTTTGCCGATTTTCCCCTAGGGTCAGCTCGGCCTGGACCGGCCTGGGTCGAGTCAGCCCATTATTTAGCGCATTTCCAACGCCTTTGTCTGGGCTGAACCGACCCCTCTTTTGGACTACCTCCGTTTCAGTCCGAAGCAGGCCGAGGCGACCCAACACACCCACCGATGGACTGATTGGTCCGGTAAAGTCATGTCACTCTCCCCCCTACCTACGTAGTGGTAGCCACTGATTGGGCTGGTGTTGTGCGTGTGAAGTGATGTCACAGAGAATGGCGACGCATGGCTTCCAGCGGAGTTCAAAACATTGCCCGTGGAAATTTAAAAAATAAGAGTGCAAATATCTAAATAATGTGTAGAAATGGATGGCATTTTTGGTGAAAGCCGGGCGAGCAACGGGAGATAGAGTAGGCTAGATACTGGCTCCAGCATCGGCATCTGTAATTTCCGAAAGTCCACTCATGTCCTCGCCCACTGCTGCGTTCCTGAGACGGCAATGGTGCGACACGGCCCGGGCAGAGCTGACCATTAAAAAAATAAATAAAATTGGTTGACTTTACAGAAAAGTCTCACTAGTAATAAAAAAAAAAAAATGAAAATGAGCACATTCAAATAGGCCCTTTGGCTCTCTTGTGAACTGTCAACTAGCTGTGTTAAAGCCATACTCCGCAACTTTCATGATATTTGCTCTCTGTCGCCCTCTTCAGGCTTGCCGCGTCAACATCACTGTCGTAAAATCAAATCTCTCTGCCGCTCATAAGAGGCATGTTTCAGTGGCTGCTTGCCCAAACAACAAACAAGCGCCGTTTCAGTTCGCAATTCAACTGTAACAATCGGGATAATTTAGAGTAAAGACCTCACAGCTAGGTATTCAGTTTGTGGGGGAGGTCAGGTTAATTGGAAAAACAGTGAGATTAGATACAGAGAACGTCTAAACGCTACGTAGCAAACACCTCCTGACACTAGAATCACCCTACATCTTTAGGTGTTTTTAGGAAAAAAATCAAACGACAAAAATATAAATCCCTAGCTTGACAAAACCAAACGAAAAAAGTTTGACTTATATACTGAAATACAGCGACTACGCCGGAGTTTGCAGCTTTATCTACAGCACAGAGTCTCACACGTTAGCATCACATTAGCCTCTAGATGGCTAACGGAGATCGACTCGGCTGTGTAATTCACATTACTACTGTAAGGCCTACCGTGCAAACTATGTTCATCCACCTCCACACATTGAATAAATAGCTTTCTCAGGACTGTATAACAACATCATGCCAGACCAAACACTATAACCCCGGTGAAATCATTGATTACTTACCTATCCATTAGCAGCACAGCTAACTCGGCGTCCGTAGTACATGAGGTTAGTTCCAAAATAACTCTCAAATGAGGAAAAGCCGGCCCAATATTTACTCTGGTCTTTGCTCTCTCTCTATCACGTTCTCTCTTTCTTTTTCTAGCTTCTTCTGATATGGGATTTCTCTTTCTCTTTGGTGGATCAGCTATCTCTACAGTCTCTAAACAGCTAGGCTGTATGACTCTGCCGTAAAGCAGAACACTTCCAGCGGCGGAGCGCCGCTCAAAAGTTCTATAGTGCAGAAAAAAGCCAAGGACCCCTGTAAGGTGGTGATAACTCTAAAAATGAACATAATAGATGATAAAATTCCACCATAACTTTTGAAAAAAACATTATATTAAGGTGTAAAAGTTGCGGAGTATGCCTTTAAATGTAGAATACAAAAATAAAAACATAAGCATGGGAAAAATACAAGGTTAGCATGGGATTTAATGCAAGGGGGGAGCTGGATTAAATTCTGCTTTGGGCCTTAAACAACTTTGGACCGGCCCTGGCAGATATAAGAGGAGAGGGAGGAAAGGGGGGTTCTTAAGTGCGTGTGCGTGTGTGTGAGAGGAAGAGAGAAAGAGAGAGACACCAAGTGTGTGTGTATGCGTATGTGTGTGTGTGAGTGTGTGTGTGTGTTTATCACAAATCAGAGTTGTCGGCATCTGCAGGAGCTTTACGGGGCAAGAGTTCACCACTTCGTCTAAACTCGGAGTTTCTCTAACTCTGATGAAAGCTGACGAAGTTTTTCCGGCGTAAAAACCGAACACATGTGAGCCGGGAGAAATAAAGAGAGTCTCTATCCACAATAATACATCCGCCTTTTTTTCTTTTTCTTTTTTTTTTCTTTTTTGAACAGGCGGACTGAAAGTTAAGGCAGTGCCCGAGTTCACCCAGTGTTCAGGCGGTGTCTGACAACGTTACGGGACAGCAGCGGAGATGCCCTGTTGAACACGGCGGAGCGGTGCTGCGGGTGAGTCCACAGCTGGAACCTCATTTTTGAGTTTAGTTCAGCTTCTTAAAACCCCCGGGGGGTTTAAGTGTATTCATGTTTCTCAGTTATACAACTTTTTTAGAAACGGCGCAGTCCGTGTTTAGGAAGCGTACCGATGTAGGTAAATTGCGTCAACGAGAATGTTTACAGACGCAACATTCCTGTCAACTATGAAAAAAACATTAAACGCCCAACGACACGGAGAAAAAAAACACCAACTTTATTTTGCTTGTGTAGATAAAAACTAAGTTGCCGCGCGTTAACTTTGTAACCGTGACACGAAAAAAAAAAACATTAAAAGAAAGCCTAACTGCACTTTGTAGCCATATGCTCTAATTACTAAGCAGTATGTTTATACTACACGTTACTAATGGTATGTTGCTCTGTAATTTAAAATGACGTTTATTAGTCGTAGCTGCGATAGGAAACGTGCTACATTTAAATGAATTCAGTGCTTATAGTTTAAAAACTGACTGAAAGCAGTTGTAACAGAGCCGGGGAAACATTTTACAGTCCATTTCATTAAAACCTACATCTGCTTCATACTGTCCATGCTGGATCCATGCTGAAATAGGCATTCGGCACAGCTTGTTTTAAAAGTTAGCTAGTGAGCCACAAAGAACTCCTTAAAGTAATAGTTTATATTAAAAAAAAGACTTTCTTGCAAAAGGTCTTGAGTAGGTGATATCTACAGGAGATACCGCTTATGTTTTTTTTTTAAATTTTTGTATAAACTTTGTAGTCTGTAGCAGCTAATCAAAGCTGGCCCAAGAACAAGGTGCCTCAAACCTTTTAAAACATCTGCATTCTGAAAAGTCACATAGCTGTATATGAGAATGCTATCTTATGAGCTATTAAACTACTTTTGTGTTAGCATTCTGTTTTTACAGCAAGCACATTTTTTTACTTCCCCTAAGAAATTTCAAGCACTCTTAAACTCCAGCCAGTCGCAGATTTTGTTCAAATTCAATTCAAATTCAAAAATACTTTATTGATCCCAGAGGGAAATTAAGTGTTGGTATAGCTCACATAATTAATTCTTTAAGGAGTTGTTGTAGATGATGATGGCTGTGGGCAGGATGGATTTCCTGTAGCGGTCTGTATTGCAGCGAAACTGAAGAAGCCTCCGACTGAAGACGCTCTGTTGTTGTATGATAGTCTCATGAAGAGGATGTTCAGGGTTGACCATAATTTTTTTGATTTTATGAAGAATCCTTCTTTGCATTATCATCTCCAGATTTTCCACAGTTGTCCCAAGAACAGAACCAGCCTTCTTTATCAGGTTGTTTAGCCTTTTTAAATCCCTGGCTCTGATGCTGCTACCCCAACAGATGATGGCTGAAGAGATTAAACTCTCCACAACAGACTTGTAGAAGATCTGCAGCATCTTGCTGCAAACCTTGAAGGACCTAAGCTTCCTGAAGAAGTACAGTCTGCTCTGTCCCTTCTTGTAGACGGTTTCACTGTTGTGTCTCCAGTCCAGTCTGTTGCCCAGGTGAACTCCGAGGTATTTATACTCCTCAACCACCTCCACTTCTTCTCCCATGATGGAAACAGTTTTTGACTTATCCCTGTTTCTTCTGAAATCTACAATCATCTCCTTTGTTTTGTTCACATTCAAGATGAGACGATTGTTTCCGCACCATGTCACAAAGCACAAAGTTACTGCCTTGGGCCGGCTCTGTGTATGAGTTTCAGTTTTAATATAAAGGTTTTTACAGCTACAGTGTAAACAATCACTCATTATTCCTGCGATGCAACTTTAGCAGAATAACCAAAACAAAAATGTCAATTTTTAATGCTTTAGGATCCATGCAGGCCATTACTGGCATAAGTCTGAAGCCCACGAACATCATCAAAAGAATGGCTTTCCTCCTTTGTGATGCTTTGCCAAGCCCTTCCTGCTTCAGCAGCAGTTTGGTTCTGTTTTTTTTTTTTTATGCCCTCAGCTTTGTCTTCAGCGAGTGAAGTAAAGTCTAACCCACTGCTTGGACTTTAAAAACAAATCTTTTTTGGGTATTATCGCCCAAACGTATCTCTACATACCTCATAATTCACCTTCCGGCCTCTGTTTTCTGTCACCTTGTCACGTGGTTCCCCACGTCTGCTTGCAGTTATATCATGTTTAAAAGCTTCAAATAAAGACATTTCCAGGCGGATCTTTTGATGTATCACTCCAAAGCACATTGCTTTAAAACTCCTCTGGTTTGGGGTTGTGTTTTGTCTGAATGTTGCCTATGAATGGTGTCCACCATATGCTGAACTCTGTAGATCTTGTAAGGACTTATGATTTACTTATGTCTTTTTTTTGGTTGCATTTGTTTTGGTTTGCTTCTTAATTATTCCTTTGAGAGTTTCTTCGCTTATATTTCTCTGAAACAGCTACATGCACATGATAAAACGTTAAGTCATCCCTAAATCTTTTGATAGAATAGATAGTGAAAGCTTTTGCATAATTTTTATCTTTTTATTCTATATATTAGGATGCAGATAAACAATAAGCAATAACTGCCTCTCTTTAGAGTAGTTTCCTTTTAGATTTCCTCTTTTCTTTCCCCCAAATCCTAGAAACACTTGTGCTTTCAGAAATCTTAAAAAAAAAGACTATCCTGTGAAAGTAAGTGACAATATTGCGGTTGCACCCAAAAACCAAAAGCCATAATAGAATTGCAGTATATATATATATATATATATATATATATATATATATATAATCCCCTTCATAGGACACCTAATTATTAAGTAGCCTCAACCTGCTTTAATTTAATATTAATTTCAGTCCAGGCGCTCTGTGAAGGCCTCAGATGTTTGTTAGAGAACATCAGTGAAAAAATAATCAGCATGAAGACCATGGAACACAGCAAGACTAAAGCAGGGTTAGGTTAGAAACAAATATGGCAGGTTTTGAACATCCCATGGAGCACTGTTTAATCCATCTTCCAAAAGTGGCAAGAGTATGGTACAACTGCAAACTAACCCACATATGGCAGTCCACCTGAAGGCCATTCAAGGAGAGCATTAATCAGAGAAGCAGCCAGGAAGCCCATCTTCCACAGCGACAAGGAAGCTGGAGCTAAATCTAGGACAGTCCTGGAAGGAAAAGCCTGAAGATCAGGGAGGAGGTTTGCCTTCCAGCAAGACAACATATATTCAAAGCTACAATAATATAGTTTAATTGAAAGCAGATTCATATGTTAGAATGGCCCAGTCAGAGCTCACACCTGAATCCAATTGAGGAGACTGGAAAATTGCTACATACTGATGCTCTCAGTCCACTCTGACTGAGGTTGAGCTTTAATGGCAAAGAAGAAATGAGCAGAAATCTTTTTCTTGAGATCAAAAACAAAGCTGGTTTCATACACCCCAAAAGACTTGGTTCTATCAATTATGCGCTCAGAGGGGCTGAATACAGATGTGCATAAAATTCCAATAAAGTACACTGAAGTTTGGGGTTGCAACATGACAAAATGTAAAAAGAAAAATCTGATGTGGTGTCAAGCACAAATAGCACAAATATGTCCAGATGTTTCCTCTCCTTACTGTATGTGTGATCTCAGAATTTGCATTTGTAGAAAACTTTTTTATGCTATTAAACGAAATGTTACCAGAAAAAAAAAAAAAAAAAAACCCAAAAAACCATCAAATGGGTGCTTGCGACAGCCGATTAAAAGGCCAGACTCTTTGAAAGTCATGTTTGCTTAGGCAATCACGTGACGCAAAAGTAACGCATGCTGAAGACGCCCCTGTACACGACAGGGATTAGCAAACAAGGGTAATTAGCATGTGGTCGGGTAGAAAGCATCTTCATCATCCTCAAAAG
This sequence comes from Valencia hispanica, assembly GCA_963556495.2. NCBI lineage: Eukaryota > Metazoa > Chordata > Actinopteri > Cyprinodontiformes > Valenciidae > Valencia > Valencia hispanica. The sequence continues at coordinate 19,307,930 of OY747702.1, forward strand.
GAGCTTATCTTAGTGGTGCGATGATGTCACAGCAGAAGCAGGTCTGAAATACCCAGACATCCCTGTAGTGAGTGTTTCCATGACAACGTAGCCTCCTGGTTAAATGGGGGACGGGGACTGTATCTCAAATAATTACTTTGGATAATTGGTACCAAATATGATGGGGGAGCAGGGGCTAGGGCAGCTGGTGCTTACTTGAGGAACAGAAGTCCCTGTTTGAGAATCACAGTCCCACTCTTCTCCCAGTGATAATCCTCATATCAGGTGTTCCTGAACATTTGACCTGGGGTAAAACACAGCTTTCAGACTGATTTTACTCCCCTGTCCTTTCTGTAATATCTCCGCCATTCATTGCACGCATTTCCGGGTACTCTGTGAAAGTTAGAAGTGAGGGAGCAGATACGAAATGACAGTGTTGTTATCTTAACGTCGGATTGCTGAATAAAAAATGTGCTTTTGCTCCTCCAGGTGTTTGAAAAAAAAAAAAAGAGCGACGACCTAAACATGATGTTCACCGGAGCTGATAGCTGACACTGTAGAATGAGAGAGGATGGAACAGACAGAAAGCCCTGCCTCAGAGAGCAGCAACCCTAATGGGTTTGTCAACCGAGTGTTCAATGTTTCTCTGGACGTGGAGAACGAGACGGGCAGTGTTTGTATTCAGGAGACGGGGCTGGGGCCTGTGGAGGTGCAAAAAGAGAGCCAAGCTGCCTCCTCTCAGACCCCTGTCAAGGACAGACAGGAGGTCAACCGGAGGCCCCGTGCCACGGGGGGCATCTGGCGCATCCTAAACCGAAAGCGAGCTGTCTCAGAGCTGGAGAGGAGACCCCACTCTATGATCCTGCCCGGAGAGGCTTCCATCCCTAAACTCTCATTTGCAGACAAAGTTCGGTCTTTTAAGAAGCTAAAATCCCCTGCCGTGTTCAGAGGAAAAACAGGGAAGTTGTCCACCTCCAAGTTCACCAGCTCCTTGGTGGATGAGGAGTCTTTCTGCCGTGACATCGGCACGCCGCAGCCGACCAGCAAAGGCACCCTTCGAAACAGAGGGAAGAGGCATTCATATGCTGGCTATACAGTGGACTTTGACTGCTCGTTTGATGACCTTGACCTCGCCGCGCCGATAGATGGACATCAGCCCGCCGTTCCAGCGGAGGCTGTTGTCCAGAATGGCTGTAAACCTTCAGAAAAAGTTTCATACACTAAAAGAAGCAATAACAACTCAAACAGCTGCAACAAAATCAGTGCAGACTGTGAGGAGCCCAGTGTTAGAAGTAGCCCTAGAACCCATCACAGTGGAGGGAGGAGGCACAAAGATGTGTGGAGTTACCTCAGGAGGATTTCCCTCCTGGGGAAAAGTAATCCTGCGTACTCAGAGAGAAGTTTCGACTCGGAACTTCCCTCGCTGGACAAAACCACGGACTCAGACTTTGGGTCTGTAGACTTTGAGAGTGTCAGAGACTTTCAGCCACCACTTCCGAAACCCTCGGACACGAAGGGACACTTTGGTGGTCTCTTTAAGTTTTTTAACAGCGTAGCAGAATCTGCCAGAAAGTGGCGGACAACATCACGGTCCTTCTCTCCTCCAGAGGGAGAGAGGACTCCGATGACCTCCCCACGGGCCCCACAACGCTCATTGGACAATGTTCACAGTGTCTCTCGGACACTTCACAATGAAGGATCTCTAGAACCCCGACCAACAGAATTGTTGCCACTAACTGCTAAATCCTCAATTCCCAGTAGCTTGGACAGTGAAACCCCAGCACCCACAACCGGTGGACAATCCCCCAAAGTTGTCCTGAAAGCCTTTAGAGCTTCTTCAGGATCTCGAGTTGTTAACGGCCTACAGAACACGGACAGAGTGGCAGACCACAAATCCACGGCTATTGTGGAGAATCACATCCAGGATTCGAGTTTAGACAAAGAGGCTGAAGCCGACGCCGAGCGGGATCAGCTGAACAGCTTCTGTCAAGAGGAAAAGGTAGAGGGACGTAAAGGAAATGAGCAGGATTCCAGAGATGCTCCGCTTGGCTCCCACCAAGTACAGGAAGTGAATGTCCCATCACAACAAGGTGATAAAGAGAGCACAACCAATAGCGTAGCAGCCTCAGATTCTACTGAAGAAATTTTTAAGGTAAGTAAAACAAAAACAAAAATTGAATAGTGTTTGTCAGAGAAGTTATTTGTTTGTTTTGTTAAACTGCTGTTGTATCTCTATTACCTTTAAGAGAATTGCATATCCATTTGTAATGTGTGGCTTATTTATTCCATAACCACATTTCATTGCAGGCATTTTTCACTTCATTAACTTACCCAGAGGCATGTGTCATGTAATCACTGCACAAATGCTAAAAAAAAAAGTTCATTTATGTAACTGCCTTAACCCATGGTCATTCTTTTGCTTATTAAAACAGTCGACAACAACCTAGAGTGTAAAGCATATCAGGGCTGTTACTTATATCCTTATGATACAGTCTTCAGTGGCTGAATGGATAGGTATGAGATAGCAGCCCTGATGATGTCCTTTTGCCCCATCTGTTGGAGAAAAGAGGTTACAGTAAATAATAAAAAAAATTAAAATACGCACCATGTTACAATAGTTAGTACTTCCCTGTTTGGCTAGTCTTTTTTAGCCTGCAAGAAAAGCCTTCATTTCCCATAGAGCCTGCAGTGTTGGGCTGCAGCAGCCCCAGAGGTCTGTGACGTCAGCGCCTCATGACGGCGGCCTCCCCTTCTCAGAATTAGTCATCTCCCTCCTAGTCATCCCGACGAGTCAGGACACGTTAGCCACAGCTTCTCACTAAACCAGATATGACATCTCAATACTCAGCACACTTTCATAGGGGCTTGTTATGCAGAGGCATGGGCTTTAGGAGCATTTGTTTAGGGAAAAAGTGCTAATCATGTGTCCCACAACCACTTAGCAGGGTTCTACGTTAACATCTAGATTGGGTTCAGATCTTAAAATATATCTGAATTCCTTTATGTTTTAATTCTGTCCTTAAGCTATTTGTGTTTTAAATGATATCATATTTCTAAACCACTACTGCTTTAAAAAAACTTGAGATCATTAGGTGACAAAAGCCTACGTACGGTGTCTTGCAATAGTATTCATACTGCATCAAAACCGCATCTTGTCTTATTACTTTCAGAAACTTCAATGTATTTTATTGAGATTTTATGTGATAGACCAACACAAAGCAGAGCATAGTTGCTAAGTTGAAGGATAGTTATGAATGGTTTTCTAACTGTTTTACATTTTGCCCACTTTAGTCTGATACCCTTAAATAAAATCCAATGCAGCCAATACAGTTCTAAAGTCACCCAACTAGTAAATAGACTTCATCTCTGTGAGAATAAATATGGCTTTTCTGTAAAGATCTTAGAGATTTGTTAAAGTACATTATGGAATAAGTAAAGCATACAACATAATAAAGACTAAGGAATGCACCAGACCAGGTCAGAGAATAAAGTTGTGGAGAAGTTTAAAGCAGGATTATAAAACGATTTCCCAAACTTCAAACATCTTGTGCTGTGTCATCCATCATCTGGCGTCTGCCTAAACCGACAGGCCCCAAAAGAGAGAATTAATGGGAGAAGTAGCCAAGTGGTCCATGGTAATAAGGGAGGAGCTGCAGAGATCTATAGCTTAAGGTCGGTAAACACATCTGTTTGGAAGACAACTATCGGTCAAAGGAGATGAAAAAATTAAGTCCTCTTTGCAGTTTGCCACAAGCAATTGTTTATAGCAGACAGTAATACTGCAGATAACCCCAAGAAAACAATTGAAGCATGGTGGTGGCAGTATCACGCTGTGGGAGGCTCCAGGTCAGTTCGCCTCTTGTCAATTTGCTCTCCTATTTCAGATCAGAGCCTTCCCATTTTGTCCCTTCCTACATCCAATAAACAGTGTATACACATGTACAAGGCTTAAATATTAGCTTGCCTTCTTGATGAAGTAGTGAGATGATTCATTAAAAAACAAAAACCTCATATAAGAGTTATTTATATATATATATATATATATATATATATATATATATATATATATATATATATATATATATATATATATATATATATATATATAGTATAATATTATCTTAAAAATATTTATTTATATGAAGCATACACACATCTTCAGAGACTCTTCATGCAGAAAGTGATTTATTTATTCATATTTAATGTGTGCTGTAGAGCTAACAGCTGCAGCAGACAAGACCAGAACTTAGAAAACCTCTTGTGGCATGATGGAACTTCTTGATTTAGTGATGTGTCAAAACATGTTTCCAAATCTAGTTTGAGGGATGCAAACAGACAGTAAGAATAGTTTTGTTTTGACCTTTTATCATGAGTAAGTAAAGAAATGAACATATGTATTATTTATAACCCGTCTTAATAATTACCTCATGGTGAAATATGTATTAGTCTGTCTCTTTAAGCCAATTTGACTGCCATCAATTTTTGTTATCCGGTTACCCACACATGCATTGCAAGTACAAACACGTAGCGATGACTGATGGAATTTTTTTTGCAAAAAAATATGAAGTATGTAGCTTGTCAAAGCGGCAGACATACTTTCCTTACTCCCTGCACAAGAAATGCATTGTTGCCCTCATATGTGGGCCAGGCTGCTGAGTATCTCATCCAATCCCAGCTGTGTGAGCAGATTGCCAGCAAGACAGGCTGCAGTATGAGGCAGCCCGGACAAGCCGCGGCCCAGTCTAGCACAGAGAAGACCTCTGTGCCTCACAGGCGGCTGCTTCAGCGTCCTCGACCGGCCTCGGCTGTGCTGGACCTGTGGAGGCCAAATCCAGAACGAGAGATCTACGGCCATTATAGCGAGGTGGGCTCCCTGCCCCGACTGAGACGCAGGCCCGTTGCCACCATGCTACACTCCCCAGGCCAGAGACGGATGGCTGCGCGCTCCAGGCCCTGTTCTGTCATAGAGAGCGGTGTTACTAGAGAGACCCAGTCAACGGAGCTGCCTCACAGAGTAAGATGTTAAAAAGCACAATTATATCTGCAAAAACAAACAAGAAAAATCTGTCAGATATATAAAGTATACATATTCAGAAAATATACTATACACGTGTGCGTACGTATCAAGATAAAAGTTGGATAGGCAAAGAATCGCTAGTGGTCTCCACCAACTCACTGATAAATATAGAGCAAGTCCGTAATGAATCAAACACTCTCCAGGTTTTGAAGGGCAGCCCAGTTCTAACCCAGTATTTATATACCGCTCACTGTTAGCTGCTACAATGCCTGCATGCTCTGCCTCATTTACAGAGGACTGCATTTCTGAAGGCTGCTTTTCCCTCATTTGACTTCCATCTCTTTCTTTGCCTTCATCTCACCAAGTCCATTCTTTTTTTTTTTGTCGTTTTTGGCTTCTCTTGTCTCCCTCCCTCATTTTCAGTTTTTCTCTGTGGCTAATTTTCTGCCTCATCGCTCCCATAAGCTTTACCTCTCATTGGCCTAACTCGGAGTCAGTTCATTTTAACCTGAGAGAACGCCCGGTTGGCATGATGTATAGTCTCTCATGGTTTGCTGCGGAGCACGCACGGAGGCCAGTGCACCAGATTAGAGTTGCTGGATGTGAAATACTTATATTCACAGCAAAAAAAAAGAAAGAAAAAGAAAAGGGGGACAAGGCAGAGAGGAAGGTTTCTTTAAAGGTGAAGGGCAGAACAGTGTGTGTGTGAGAGAGTGGGTGTGAACTGCAGTGGTGTTATGTGGAATATATGTCCTAACTACTCAGTACCCTCTAGGCCTTGTCTCGCCCTCCGGGAGTGTCACCACTGGAGCCCCCACAAAGGGCATCTTTGCAGCGGTGTCGCTCCCTGCCTCTTCCCCCCAGCACTCTCACCGCCTTGGCTTTGCTCCTGCCTACATCAGGTAATAATACACATTCTTGGTGCCGTTGTATTTGTCATCCAGTTTATGTACATTTTAAAATGCCTTTACCTGTTTTTTCTGCGCGTTTTCAAACCAGTGGAAATGGGTCAGTCTTCGTCGTCGGTGCGCCTGAGGTCTGGAGGCTCCACCAGCTGCAGGAGGAAGAGGCTGTTAAGACCTGGGTCAGAACCACTTCAGGTCAACATAGTGAGTCTGACACACCCCTCAAATCAACTTGCAGCGAAATGCAGCTTTATTTAGTTTGCATCGCAGCCACTATTTTCATGATACCAAGGTCTGGCTTATGCAAGCATAACGCAATGATGTTATTTCATAGAAACATAATAGGTGAGTGTTATAATGGCTTTAGTGGGTGTTTTATCAGATAATAAAGGAAATGGTCCACCTAAAAGGTGCAAATGTGGATTATTGTCGTGCCACCCTCCCAGGGAGTTATGACATTTACGCTTAACCTTTCTCACATCCAAAATATCACATTTCTTGTGAAATCTGAAGGAAAATTGGCTGACATATTATTAATAACATTTTCATATGTTGAGAAATACAGTACCTTGCAAAATGATTGACACCCCTTGAACTTTTCCACATTTTACCACATTACCTTGAGGTATTTTATTTGGATTTGTTGTGAGTGACTGATTTTAATGTTTATTCCAACAGAAAATTAGAAAAACATGCATTTTTATACGGCCACCTTTTACTGCCATTACAGCTGTATGTCTGTTTTTACCCATTCTTCTTTGTAATATAGTTAAGCCTCACTCAGAGTCTCCCAGAAAATAGATTTAAATAAAGATTCTCAGTTAAATTTAGGTCCAGACTTTGACTGGACCATTCTAACACACTTTGATCTAAACTATTCCATAGTACCTCTGGCTATATTTAGGGTCGTTGTCCTGTCCTTTGCAGCCTCCAAATTGGTTTTCTTCAAGGAGTGCGCTACATTTCACTCCATGCATCTTCTATCACCTCTGAGCAGCTTTGCTGTACCTGCTGAAGAAAGGCATCCCCACAGTATTATGCAGCCAACACCATGTTTTCAACCATTTAAATTGTGTTTTCAGGGGGATGTTCACTATTAGTTTACTGCATGTAGAAAATTTTCAGTTGCCGTTTCACCTGACCAGAGCACCTTCTACCATATTTTTGTTGTTTCTTCTGAAGTTTATTTAGTTGCATCAGAGAAAAAAAGGGGGTGAAATACAAATGCATGCTTCACCTTTTGGATTTTTATGTGTAATTTTTTTCTTTTATTTTAATCATATTCCACTTCACATTCATGCACTGCTTTGGGCTGTTCTGCCACATAAAATCCCAATAAGTTACATTAAAGCTTGTGATTTTACTATGACATAACGTGATAAAAAGGTCACAGAATATAGTCAGTCAGTAGTTTTGTAAGGCAGTGCATCTACAAGACCGTATCTTTGTCAGCTGTGTAAAAATTAGCTTCAGTAGATTCTGGAATAATGCTACACAGGAAGCAAAATCTGGGCATTTCAGTGCCGATGCTTTGATGTGCAAGTGGCCTCTTGGGAACTCCAGTGGAAGGAGATGCAAAGATTTTCTAAAATATCCCTGACAGGGTAGGGGAGTGTTCTCTGGTTGAGTCCAGGTTGTCTTTCTGTGAAACCTCTAATCCATCGATCTCACATCAGTTCTCTGCCCACCGATTAAGCCGTGTTGCTTTGTATGTTTCAGTCAAATATACATCTGCCCACTTAGACGCATGGAAATGCATAATCTCTGCAATGTCATGAAAGTATCTAGATGGGAGGTAAAGCTTTCTTGAACAGAAATACATTGAAACACTTCATGATGTGCATCCACAGAAGACCGCAGACAGTAAATTAAGTAATATAGGCGGTTCATTGTCACTACAGTGATGCTGTCTGTTGAAGTGGCAGATTATGGACCCATACTGTCAGCTTTTCACGGCTGCCACATCTTTGGATTGAAACCGAGTAAGCTCCGTCCTTGAGGAAATGAGACTGCTGCGTTTTTGACTTTGATTATAACTTTTTTTTTTCTTCTTCCTGATCTAAATTGTATTTGTGAAACCGCGGCACGTTGTTGCTATGACATTCGGCTGGCTCCCGTTCAGCTTCTTTGCTTCTATCTTTAGGCAGCCTTTTTAAGCATGAGCTAAATAGAGAAAGTGTGTGGGTGAAAAGAGAGAAAAAGGGGTGGGAGAGAAGGGAAGAGAGATGCTCCCTTTGTCACGGCCCTCCCCTGGGGGCTGCGAAACACGGACATGAAAGATTTCTAGCTCGTGCTTGAATGGCGAGAGACTAAGATTCAAATGAGACACTGTTTTTAATACCGTTAGTATATGTATATGGAACAAATCCGGAAGTTGCACATAAAATACTAATAAGAAACATCAACACCGAGCAGAAATGGGACGGCATGATATCTTTGCTTCAATACAGGCAAATGGGTTTCTCTCACAAGGCTGTCTTGCTTGGATGTGCTGCTCGGGATGCAGTTAAGTGTATGTTACAGTCTTCCTGTTATGATGACGACTGAAGCCGTGAGGCCGCAGGCAGAGAGAAAGCATTCTCACTGCAGTGGATTAGCTACTAATGCTGACGCCTCTTTTCTCCCTTTCATTTAAATGGATTTCTTCCCCAGCTCTGCTCTCCTCCTTCCCTTACTTCTCCACTCCTCTCCATTTCTGCTCTGCCGCCACACTTTCATCACTTTTTCTTCCCCCCTCCACTTGTCTCCACTTCTGTCCCGTCCCATTCTACACTTTGAATAAAACAAACAAACAAAAAAGCGATAAAAATATGGACAGCAGCAGTGTTTAATTCATGTGCAGATAAGAGGTCTGTGTGCTGTTTGTTGCTAATGCTGCGCCCGAAGCTCTGCTGTCAACTTGTCCAGAAGGAGGGGAGTTGTCTTATTAGGGATTTCATGCAGATTAGGACTTTCAACAGAAATCGGATATGATTAAGTTGGAGTACTAATCATATTATGCAATGGCATCTATTTATTATGAATGCATGAGTCAGCAGGCAGGGGCTAGTTGGCAAAACATCAAGACCAGGATGAAAAGGAGCAAAGTTGAGTCGAAGGAGTTCTTCTTCTTCTTCTCTCTGCCCATGTGAGGAGTAGCAGCACTGATAAGTAGTAAAGCATCCAAACTCTTTAAACGTTTCCACATTTTATTGCTTTACACACACAAATAACAACATGATATTGTTGAATTATATGAAACACCAATAAAAAGCTCAGAATAACAAAAGAAGTAGAAGGTAAATGTGTCATGTGCATTTGTGTCCAGTCCTCTTCGCTTCGATACCCCTAAATGAAATCCAATTTACATCAGAATTCATTCGGTTAGCGACCTGTGTGAGACTTAATCTCAGATGGAGACAATAAATGAGACCCGAATGTAAACTTTTTATCTTACAGTGAAAATCCTACATGTGGTGGAAGGCTAACAGTGCACATCTGGCTACTTTACAAAATAAAAAAAAAGAATTTTAGCCTCTAGATTTCCCTTTGCTCCACATTTAGGCACTACTCTACACAAAAACTCAATCATATATACATGAAAGTTTGTGTTTGTGTAATGTGATAACACATTAGAGAGTTCAAGGGGTGTGAATACTTTTTGCAAGGCATTAGCCTAATTATTATTTTACAAATACACAGAGGGATCCTGTTGGAAGGATGCACCCTGTTCAACAACACTTATACGCCCTTCACATGCTGGTATTCTGAATTCAGTATTAAATCTGTCAGGACGGATGAGTCATTGCATTGACATCTTCATTATTGGATGAGTAGTGAGTAGCACCAGCTAACGATATCTTTGTCAAACACGCTGTGTATGTACTTTCACCTAAGGCCTTATTTTGGAGATGCCATGGGAATAGATCCTGCCCAAAATAACTGCACACATGCATAGTTTGCACGATAACCCAGAGGCAACCCAGAATCCTTCATCAGCGTTCATTCAGCATTGTTCACCTGCCAGCGCGCCAACAGCTACTTCTGTTTTAGAGTACACGACGAGCTCTGATTAATAGCGCTGTCCCTGCCTGCATCCGAACCGGTTGGTTGGATCAGAGCTTCCCCAGGCTGATTCTTCCCAACTAATGGGTTGATGGTGTATACATGGCTATGTGACCACGTTCACGCTGAGTGTGTTTGTATGCATGTTAGGGAAAGGAGAAAGGCTCAGGGCCTTTATCTTATATAAGTATAAAGAAGGATTCCATCACTCACTGCAGAAGCCATTTCGACTTTTCAGATGGCTGCATGCTCTCTGGTACTGGAAGAGCTGTACTCACTGGCCCATCCTGTATTACAGCATCAACCTATTATACACTGTATTTTGTCAAATCTCGTGCCCTTGTTCATGCACAGACTTGTGTTTGTACAGCTCATGTCTCATCAGAGGCGGAATATGCACCATCGCATCTCTGTGCTATGCTGCTGGCACACCAGAGCAGTAATAAGAAGGTTGCACTAACAGGCAGTGATTTCTATAATGAGGTTCTTTTACACGTAAACACACGTTATTAAACACCAGCAGTATCTTTTGTGTTGTGTCCCATTTCTAATTCACAAAGATTCACAGTGTCCACTATTTGTAACTCACTGTTTATTTTTTAGGCCAGATGGTTGGTTAACAAGGATTAATCCATTCATGGGACTTAAATAATATAGGCCTAGCCAGTGATTGGTACTGTTATATGTTCTCAGTCTGTCTAACAGCACAAGTCTTAGTGTTTGTGTAGTTTTTTTATAAAATGTTGACACTTTTTCCAAACTTACTATACTGAATAATAGTTGTAATTTGTAATTTTGTTTGGGTTTACCTTTACTGTACTTACTATAAGGAAGAAAAAAAAGAATCCACTTACAAAGAGAAATCAAGCAAAAATAATCCTAATAATAATAATACATGCTGTAAGGCTGATGATCTTAATTCTTTTTCATTAATGATTACCTCACATTTTTTTATTTTCTAGGAGCATATTTGTTTTGGTAATTTTTTATCGTTTTAGGTCTGGCACTGGTTCCAAAGAAGTTTTCTCATTTTGCACTTTTAACAAGACACCTAATCCTATTTTTAAGTAAAAGGATTGACAAATTATGCATGTGTTTCACATATATTTGTTTTTCTACACACATTCACTGTTTTTGTATGTGTAGCTTTGTGTAGCTTAGCATTCAGAGAAAGGAAAAGTCTCTGTAAAACACTGCCCAGAACTATCATACTAACAATGAATCATCAAGTGCTCTGAGAGTCTGCTTTTACTAACTACCCTGATGCATTTTGTAATTTAAATAAAACACACAGCTCTCACCCCCAATCATTTTATACTGCCATAAAATAATGAGGCAGCATCTAACTGCCTTCTTAGTTTCCTGAGAGTTCGGATGTATCCTGGAGGGCTCTGAGCACGATGGGCTGCATTTTTCTGGCAGCTGCCACTTCTGGTGTACATTATTTAGCCTAACTTTCTCCCTCTGACCTCCCTGCTACTGTGCTACACCACATGTGGCATGAGAGCAAACTCCACTGTGGACACGGATTATGCAACTACCTATTGGAGGTCTTTGCAGAATTACCTCATTCTCCATTCTTTGTGTGCCTCCTTCTTTCTTTTTTTGGTTAAGAGCTCATCCTCTTCCTTCTTTTTCCTCTTTACGGATCAGTTTTTCTCCCTTACTTTTTTTTGTGTGTTCCTTCACCTTGTTCTCTCTTGCCTCATCCCATTCCTCCCCTCCAGGCATGTGAAAACACCTTCCTTCTGCAGCCTGGTGTGTGTGTGTGTGTGTGTTTTGTGATCATCCATGTTTATGTGTAGTCATATATTTTAGCAGGCTTTGGTTTGGAGAGCCAAACTACTCACTTAAATAATATTTCTGTAGAAATTTTTAATCAATTCCATTGCCTGTGTCAAAAAGAAGTTAAGAAAACACACACACACATATATATATATATATATATATATATATATATATATATATATCTTGGTAATATGTCAGATGGAGCTTTTTTAACTCTTTATGATGACTGACATCTGTAGTGGACACAAGAGTTGATTTATTTCAGTAATTCAATTCAAAAAGTAAAACTACATTGTAAAACTTCTTTACGTGCAGAGTGATATATTTCAAAATTATTTTTTTTTCACCTTGATGAATAAAGCAACCCTAAATTCAGTTTATCTGAACATTTTAATATTGCATCAGACCAATTGAAAAAGGATTTGTAATACACAAGTAATATGTGATGGCCGTCACATTTGCCAGAGCAACTGCTGACTTGACAGTTGTCCAGCAGAGAACTACTGATTTTGAGAAAGACGATGGCTCTTTACAAAGTACCATATCTGTGTGGTATATCAGTGGAAAGTTGAGTGGAAGGAAAACGCTTGGAAGAATAAATTGCACAAGGAACAGGGGTGATTACTGTCTTGAGGGGATGTTAAAGCAAAGTCCATTCAGGAAATTGGGGAAGATTAATAAGGATCTGAGTGTAGCTGGGGTCTTTGCTTTAGAAGCTAACACAAAGACTTATCCAGGACAAGGGCTCCAACTGTCACATTCCTCATGTTAAGCCACTCCTGAACCAGAGACAACATCAGAATTGTCTTGCCTTAGCTAAGAAGAAAAATGACTGGAATGTTGCTCAGGGGCTCAAAGTCCTCATTCCTAATAAAAGTAAATGTTGTGTTTGATTTGGAAGTCAAGGTCCCAGAGAGAAGCTCCATGGTCATAATGATTTTGGGGGACACATTGTTTTAGAGCACTTCATGATTCCTTCTGTTGAAAATGTTTATGGAGATACTGATTTCATTTTCTAGCAGGACTTGGCACCGGCTCACACTGCCAAAACACCAATAATTGTCCTTCTAACCACGGTATCACTGAACCTGACTGGCTTGCAAACCTGCCTGACCTTAACCCTAATAAACTAATGGAGTACTGTCAAGAGAAAGATGAGAGGGACCAGAACCAACAACACAGATGAGCTAAAGGACAGTATTAAAGCAAACTGGACTTCCTTAATAGTCTAGCAGAACCAGAGGTTGGTCACCTCTATTGCATGTCATATCATATATATACATTTGCTTCTAATTTCCACATACATCCTCCAATCTTCACCCAGTTTAACGTGATAGATCTTAATCTAGCCCCAAACCTACAGTACCATACCAACTTTATTTATAAGCCGCTTTAAAACAACCACAACTGAAACAAATTGCTGCACATTACTGCATATGATAAATATACATTAGAAGAAAAAATACATGTATTTATGTAGAATCTTTGTGAATTTGGCAAAGTGTCACCACAGCGCCCAAAAATAGTAAATCTCAAACGATCACCACATATCCATGTCATGCTGATTTGATGCAAAAGGAGCCCCAACCAAGTAATAAGTGCATATACAGTAAAGTACCTGTTAATCATTGTAAGCCAACATTTTGTTTTTCACATTGGTCTTCTAATTTCCTTGGAATTTGGGGGTAAATTCATGAAAATTAACAAATAACATGATTGCCACCTTTTGAAAGTAATTACTGAAATAAATGTTAACTTACCGAGAGGCACTGCAAAGATTTTTCTGCAGATGAACGGCATAAACAGTAACCTCAGGACGAATCCGAAAGGACAAGTCTCTTCCCTGCTTCCCAGTGCTTAGGGCCGCAGGTGGCAAAGACAGGGCTCTGATGAATAGTGACAATAGTGAGCATGAACACTCACAACCAACACAGCAGAATGAGAGTAACCAACCAAATCATAGCACAGTTCATTTGAATGTTTCCCTTGTGCCACAGCTGGGGTTTCAAATGATCTGTTTTGCTTTATTTTATAACAAACTGACACTGATTCTGAGGATCATGAATAGATTTGGGGGCCTATAGCTTTATCTTTGCTCCCAAAAGCTGACTTCTTGTTGCTTTGTTTTTATGTTTTGTTCCAGAAGGAGCATTTTTCTCTTCCATGGGAAAAGATGACTCAACGAGGAACCTTTTTTTAACTGCTGAGAAATAAAACATGTAATCATGTCTTTCATTTTCATCATATCTGCAGAAGTAGTTTCAAATGTCGAAAAAAATCAAATATTTTTCTTGTTAAGTGAGGATAGCAATAACGTTTACATATGTGTACAACTGATGTAAAACTGTGGCAAATTGCAAGTTTTCCAGTATCAGATGGATTTGTATGTGTATGGTTTGTAAAGGTTCTGTGTATGGTTAAAGCTACTATTAGGATGACCAAAAAAAGTAGGACAGCAATAGAGACACACCAGTCATTTCTCTTTGGCCAATACTGATATCCACTTTTCTTTACGGTCTGACCTGTCGATTCCAGTGTGTGTTTCAGAATAAGATCTCTGACCGATTGATTGGTACGATTTTAAACAAAGACTTTTTTGGTGAGGGATACGTTAAAATAAACAACAAAACATGGCCTATTCTTTTTATTTAATTTTACAGGCTACACATGAACTATGCATGTTTTAAACAAGCTTTTATAATCACAAATACTGAAACATAAAAGTTTTTAATTCAACATTCTTAATTTTGAATAATGATTTTAGTTATGCATTGTATTTTCATACAATCAAACTGGTCAGTCGTTATCAAATTATTACTTGGCTTTCTCTCCATAATCAAAAAATATCTCAAATACATTTCTATCAGGGATATGAATTGTTTAGTTGTTATCCTGTTTATTCATCCATAAAATAAGAAGAATTTCACATAGTGGCTGTTATGCTCTTATCTTATTAGAATTAGCAAATAATACATACAACCACACATATGAAGAGGAACATTTATTTTAATCATCATTCATTACAGCTATTGCTGTTTCCATGTGTAAACTTGCTCCATTGAATACATCAAATACCACACCAACCTGGTTTTTAACCTTGCCATGATGGCCCATACTGTTTTATACTACAATGTAATTGTTCCTTTTCTTTTGCATTTCTTTAAACTATTTGCAGGTATGCAGATTTAATCTGTGATGTAGAATTCATCACAGCTACACCCCATGTTTTGCTTAATTGGCACTTTAGATTTGATTTTGAAGCATCATTTTTACTGGTGGCGTTGTGCTTACAGGTTGGCATACTTATGTTAACATGCTTATTAGCTTTGCAATAATTTCAGGAGGGCCTGCTTCCTGATGTCGTCTCAGGTCATCTGTTTTTTTAGCAGTTACGGCTGCTCCAAGTGCTTTGCAAAATGTCTGCTCATTTCATCCATCCTGACTTTAATCTTTTACTCCCATTATTCCAAAAGCATCTCAGTGCACCAAAATTAGATCACAAAAACATAGTTGATGATATAAGAGTTTTTATTAAATTTTTGACCTGAAAAAATTTTTTTTTTTAATCAACAACATTGCGACCAATTTGCTTGATCCAAAGGTAGACAATAAGGTGAGGCTAACTTTTTCTTCCCCTTATGTGTCCTGTGTTTGATTGTCAGAGCTGCTATTCACAAGAACTATCAAGAATCAAATGATAATCTTTGTCAAAGAAGAAAGCAAAACCATTAAGACATTTAAAAAACAGAAACAATCTCCAGTTTTGTATTTCTTCATTAAGCTTTACTTCAGTTGCTTTTTCTTTCCTCAATATCATTTATAGCAAGTGAGTTCAGGCTGAGGAAATTCAAAGACTATCTTTCATCAATTTACCTTTAGTTGTAGCAATCCTCTCAGTTTTGCAGTCTCACTAGGGACTGAATCAAAGACAACAGTCGCAGGATAGTCTCGTTCTACTGTTTGGAGAACACAGATATTACACGAATGTTGTCATTAGAAAATATATCTCTTGTGATGTTTAGCATCTGACTACGATTTCTTCACCCTACTTGGCAGACCCCCTCCGTTTGATTTGTCTGTCTATTCTTCTTAACTCTCTGTGTGCTCTGACCCACTGACTTGACTTTCTAAATGGTCGTGAACGGATAAACAGCTGATGGCCGGACAATGGTGACACAAACTGTGCTCAGGAAAAGTCCAGCGATTTTATTTTTAGGGCGCTTTGTGGCTTGAAGGACTGGGAGGAAGCAGGAAGTCAGTGTGGTTGCCGTGGGGATGGGAGAAGAAAAGAACTTGGAGCAGACTGAAGGGGAAATGGGTGTGGTGGGTTTTGCCTCCCATTAGCGAAATACCTACCAACCACAAACAGATTCATTTGCAAGCTCTAAAAATGTAAGTCTTATTCATGGAAAGATTTTCTAAATATGTAGCTACTTAGACATAGGCCAAAGGGTGCAGTAAAGACTTTAGGGACCTTTAGAGACCCTTAGAAAAAGAGACCTCAGAGCAGAAAATGATCTGTGCTTTCTATATTTGTTGTTGTTCTTGTTATTCTTGTTAGCTTCGTCTAGAGATAAAACAGATGGGACACGTGTATGATAGCTTGTAGTGGCCATCTGGTTTTATTGTTACAGGTAATGAAGCATGTTGTGCTTAATAGGATAGTCATCTTGACATCTCAGGTCCCCCCCAGAAAAACTCAAAGTCAAGACCCCTGCGACTTAAGTGGATCCCAGAAGGAAAAATATTTAAAAATCATATTTTTCTTCCCTATTTTTAAAGCTTGAATCTTTCAATCAGCTTCTCTGAACATTTTTATTTTCTTTTTGAAATACATTCCAAGACCATAGTTGTTATAATTACTCCCTCTATTTTAGCTAGAAAAACACATTATATATATATATATATATATAATTTTTACAACAATCAAAAAATATTTAAGCGCAAAGTGGAATGCCTGGTGTGTTTGATGCATAAACAGTTTATCCTTACTATTTTCTGTTGTGATAATATTTTTTATTTCTATGCCAAAATGAAACAAAATACAACACAGGTCTATCAATTTTAGACACCTACGTTAGCTGTACTCCCAACTTGTGGTTGAAATTGTAATTTCAAAAGAGGATTAAAGTTCAACCCAAAGGTTGAAATAAAAAAGGTAACACATTTCTACTTTATTCGATGGCCAAATTAATGACCCGTTTGGACTGAGGGTCCTATGTAGAAAGTGTGTGTGTTAAATGCACAGTGCCATTATTGGAAATCACTGCTCTCTGGCACAATACTCCATCGAAATCAACCCCAACTACGTTCAAACAAGGTACTTATTTTGATTCACATTTGGGAAATTGATAAACTGAAAACTAAGGAACACTCAAGATCTGCAGAGTCCATTATGGAGATATTAGAGCCAGTAATTTAAATCCACCTTATTGGGATTTTATATAGCTGTGAAGTGAACGGGAAAAAACATACATGACTTTAAAATTTTTACAAATGCAAATCTAAAGCGGCATTGTATGTATTTGCAATTAGCTGCCTTAATTTAATCTTACTTTAAAGGGGCTATATGCAATTTGCTGAAATTTAAACTCGGCACTGACACCTGTGGCCAAAAAACGGAACTGCTCTTCCTTTCTGCTCGCTCTCGCAGCACGCACTCATGCGCTCTCAATCTTCGATCTTTTTCGGGCACTTGTCAGGAGTTTAACTTTCTTAGTCTTATGTGGAGTTACTGTTGGTGTCATAGTTGTCCTTGGTCTCTTCTGTGTATTCGCACAATCCATTGAACTGCTTGCGAGTGCTGACTACCGGTAGTGGCAGAGTGATCTGAAACATTTAACATGAACGCGCTTGACGCCACATCCGCGGACAGCGCGGGAAAATCCGACCCGACAGAAAATAGAAAAAATTGGATACAGGATTATAGGTGCACCCACTGTGAGCTGACAAGGTGTCAGTGTGCTCATCAGATGTTTGAGTCATAAATGGTCAAATAAAAAGGCTATTGTTACATTTATTTTGGGGAAAATGTTGCATATAGCCCCTTTAAATGTAACTTTTTTTTAAAGTTCTCAGAGGTTTGTTAGTAAACACTAGTAAACAAAACAGCATCATGAAGACGAAAAATATCAGAGACATTTCAGGGATAAGGTTGTGGAGCAGTTTATTGCAGGGTTCTGTTCTTAAACAACGTCTCAGCTTTGAACATCTCACAGAGCACTAATCTATCCATCATCTAAACACAATGTCGTGGCATCTTTTTTGGGCCATCATTTTTGTTTACAGCTTGGACTTTTATTTGAAATGGTCAAAAAAAGTTAGATTGATTGTGTTATTGTGAACAGGATCGAGAAAAGGAAGCTGCCAAACAGACCTCACATTGATCGCAATAAAGTCAAATCAAACAGCTGCATCGGTGCTTGTTCTTGATGCAGAATACATTCAATAAGTCTAATTTGACATTAGATTCCTGCCTAAAGTGGGAAGTTCTGCCATTTTTACAAATTCTCTCTCTCTCTCTTTATATATGTACGGGTATATTAGCGTTGGTGTCTGTACAGATTTAGACTTTCAGATGTGACCTTTGTTGTCTAAATGTCAGGGAGATTGGAGAGGGAGCCCACAGAGGTAGGACAGGCTTATGTAATCTGCTCACTGAGTCTCTCACACACACAACCACAGATGGGGGGGTGGGGGCATGTTTGAGGACGTTTGTCATATCTCAGCTGTGATGCACCATACCCCTTTCTATGCACTGAAAGGCTGCCTTTCAGGAGCCATTGCTTTTATCAGCATGTATGTGCAGAAAGTGCCTCGGAAATTATTTATGGCTTTAAAAATACTGATATGCTGCGCTCCTTTGGTGTTGTTCTTTTGAACTTCTTCTGAGGTCTTTTCATCCGTACCTAAGCTCTCAGGTGAATTCAAAGAGTTCGCTTTTGTGTTCCTGTGTGTCGGATGGTTAACTAGGCTAGTTTTTGGTGTGTAGGGACTAAACTGCATTATCAGTATTCTCTTTCAAGAATTCGTTCACAACAAGCTTTTTATAAGCCAACACCGATAGCACCTGAGCTACAGGACAAGTGCTGCAGTCTGCTCATGAGTATAACAATGTTCACTTTAAGTATCGGAGGGAAAATAAAGGCCAAAGTGATGATTTGCATGCCAATGGTGAGAACAATCTTCAGATGGGAACTGGGGCCATTTTCATCCTGTCACTCACAACTGCCGAGCCTTAAAGGGGCCCCGCGCGGAAAATGTTTTGAATACCAAACACCCTCCCCGTGTAGGTTTGAAAGGCAGTTCTGAAATGTTGCTTGGAAACAGACTTCGGCAACACTCAACATGGATCCTCGGCTGTTACGGTTTACTCCAACAGCAATATCTTTTTGAAGGGGGGGGTCAAAACGTCCATTAAAACTTCTCAGGACACTCCCGAAGCATTATCTGCCTTGCCAGCATTCATCATCAATATGCTTGGTATGTTTCAAACCGCCACTGTGTTGCCCAAAAGAAATCAGCCCACAACTGTGGTATTGGCTCGCAGTGTAAAGAGCAAGCTAAGAAAGCAGTAATTGGAACCGTTGGGCAAGAAAGAAAAACTAGATTAGTTTAAAGTAGTACTTAAAAGTCCCTGCTGCTTTGATCATGTAATCAGAATACAAGATGTGCTCTTGTTATGTTAGTTTTACAATGTGCAGGAGACTCAGAGAGTAGTCACAATGTGTAAGAGCTGTTGCTCCTGTAAAGTGTGTGTCACGGTGTCTTTCTGGGTCAAGGGCGTCTCATGTTCACTGCGTTATGGCGCAGATCCTCTTTGTAGTTTAAAAAGGTACTTTTACAATACAACTTTGTTAGCAAAAATAAAACAACAAAAACTATCAAATGGAATAACAAACAGGATGTTTCAGGTTTGTTCACAGTCACTTAGAAAGAATTGATAAAACATCTGCTATCAGGTCTCGCCCCAGCATAGGATTTAGGTATGGACTTTAACTCAGCCATTCTGACACTTGAATATGCTTTGATCTAAACTGATCCATTGTAGCTCTGGCTGTATGCTTAGGGTCATTGTCCTTCTGGAAGGTGTACCTCCATCCATCTCAAGTCATTTGTAGCTTTTAACAGTATTTCCCTGCATTGTGCTCCTTTCATCTTTCCATTAACTTGCCTTATATATTATTATTTTTAATGGCTTTTTTCAAGGTACTCTTAGATAAGACCTGATTTTAGTTGTTCTGTTGACAGATTGACCTCTGCAGCTCTTCCAGAGCATTGGCCTTCTCTGTGCTTATCTGAATAATGGCGTCTTTACTCAGGCTGTCAGCTTAGGTAGACAGCTATGTCTTGGTAGGGTTAGAGTTGTGTCATGATCATTTAGTTTAAGGTGATGGATTGAAATGCGCTCCATCAAATTTGAATTATTGTTTTATAAAATAACCTTGTTTTTAACTTCTCCAAAACTTTTCCCTGACCTGTCTGGTTTGTCCCTTGGTATTTATGATGCATCATGTTTGTTCATGCTGTATGTCCCATACGGACACCACACTTTTCGGGTTGTTTTTTGTAAAAAACAAACAAAACAACAACAACAAAAAGATGAAAACCATGTACCATTTTCCTTCCATGTGATAGGTCTGGGTTAGGTTGTGTTAGTCTGTCACATACAATCCTCCGAAAAGACATAAGGTTTTGTGTTTATAACATACTGTACTTTATGTAATGCAAGAGGTAAAAAGTGAAATCTCGAATGCTGTTGAAAGACTCTGTTGTGTAGCTGGCATAACTTCAAAAACAGGACAGAGAACAAGAAAGTTTATCCCAAACACACCGAACATTTCAACCGAAGTATATAAAAAAAATCACCAAAAAAATATTGCACTAGGAAAACAGTTGTAGCTATTAATAAGAATATCATAAAGATTTACTATGGTCTAAAATGGAAATTACAGTTACACTGGAGTTTTATTCTTTGTCAGTAATAAAGCTCCATCAGGTGGGTTAAGGTATTTCCAGTAGTGATAAAGAGGCTGGGACCAAAATAGTAGTGGAAATTATCTGAATTTCGGCCCCGTTTTTTAAAATACACATAAAAATAGGCCAGTAATATATCTGTGGAGTTGAATTGTGTTCATTTCAACAATCCTCATTAGTAAATCCTCAGGAAACTCTACAAAGTGAGGAAACTTTTTTTATTTGCAAGTATACAATTCTATTCAGCTGAATTCTCTGTGCAAGCTCACGCTTATTAACAACTAGGTCAAAGTTCAGTTCACAAAAATGCCATCTTTGTGAGAAATGTAGCTAAAGTCAGCTGAAAAAGTGATCTAAATGTCACCAGATGACACAGTGTCCATATTAGCATATTTATGACATCAACACATCACATTGGTGTTCTGCTCTCTGCCCGCCCTTTACATCTGTTTACTCGTCTAATCCTCTCTTTGCTCACATGCATTGTTCGAATACAGCAGAAACTGCCCGCAGAGCAACTCTTGTTCACATTTTGTTCTGTTTCTGTTGTCAGCATGCAAAGCAAATCTGTCATCAGCACATTAAGACTTCAGTCAGTTTTTCACTGTTTCCTGGGTTCCAAACTTGAACCACGTGACAGGATTTGATCAAAACTGAACAGAATTACAGAACCAAAGCCCCTTCTATGTAGAATTTCTTTGGATATGTACATTTTGTAGTTCGTTTTATGGGACATGGTGAACAACTTGATTCCACAAATGGTTTTACATTCATAAATTACCCTTATTAATCCTTAAATTTTCAACAGTTGACAATAGCCCACACCACAAAGCAAGGGCTACTACTTGGCATACTCTTTTTTTTCTATTTATAACATTAACATTTCCCTGGTCTCCACTTAAGTATGAACGGTTGGCAATATTCCATCCTTTAGGCACAATGTTATAGTGAGTTATGAGTATAACAGCAATGTTTAATAAAATACTACACAGCAGATAGAAGTCCTGAAGTGATACATTGGTATTTTGGTTAGTTAGAAAACTGCTTGGCTTATAAAGCTGACAGGTGTCAAAATAATTAGGATGTCTCTTTCCCTGTTTGTTAATTTTTTTCTTCTCTGTTAGTTTTTAGTTTCAGGTTTTTTGGAAACTTGACGCTAAAAGTGGTTGCAGAGTTTCTTGTATTACTGCATTCAGTGTCAATCGTTAGAACTTACTATCCACTTTAAAGGAGAAAAAGAACAAACAATAAGTCAGATATTCTTATCTTAGAAAGTTTTCCCTGTCATTTGGTCTGATCTGATTTAAATAGTGGACTCATCCCTCCTGTCAGATGTCTTCCCCCAGGCATTAAAAACAGCAGTTGTTAAACTACTGCTAAAGAAGAATAACCTGGACAACACGTCAATGTAGAATTACAGGCCAATTTTTAGTATTCCATTCATCAGTAAGATTATTGAAAAGGTTGTGTTTCAACAGTTAAATAGCTTCCTAACAATGACCAACTGCTTTGATGTTTATCAGTCTGGTTTCAGTGCTCACGACAGCACCGAGACTGTCCTCTTCAAAGTTTTGAATGACATCCGCATAAATACAGACTGTAGTAGAACCAGTAGTGGTTCTGTTGGACCTCATTTGACACTGTTGATCATGATATACTATTGGAACGACTGGAGAGCTGGGTCGGACTCGCTGGTACAGTACTTGGCTGGTTTGAATCTTACCTAAAGAACAGGGACTTCTTTGTTTCAATAGGAAACTTTTCATCAGAACGAACAGAAATCACATGTGGGGTGCCCCAGGGTTCCATCCTGGGGCCCTTCTTATTTAATATCTACATCCTTCCACTAACCCAGATTATAACAACCAATAAGATTAACTGTCATAACTATGCAGATGATACTCAGCTCTAAATTACAATGTCACCAGGTGACTTTGAACCCATTCAAACCCTAAGTAAATGCATCAAGCATATCAATGGATGGATGTGCCATAACTTCATAACTGGCTCCCTGTAGCTCAGAGAATAGACTTCAAAATACTTTTACTAGTTTATAAATCATTGAATGACTTAGCACCAAAGTATGTTTAAGATCTTCTGTTACTATACCAACCCCCCAGACCACTCAGGTCCTTTCCAGTCTACTCAACATCCAATCAGAACCAAACATGGAGAAGCAGCTTTCAGTTTCTATGCTCCTCTGATCTGGAACAAACTTCCAGACAACTGCAAAGCTGCTGAAACACTGAGTTTTTTTAAATTACAGCAAAAAACTAATTTAGAGTTTCCTTTGAGTAATGTTTTCATGTATCATATGTTTTGTGTGTGCCTCACGCTTTATTGCTGTTTTTACTTTATCCTAAATTAATGTATGCTTTGTCTGTGTTTTATTGCTATTTTTTCTTTATCCCCTAATCATGTAAAGCACCTTGAATTACCTTGTTGTTGAAAGTGTGCTATGCAAATAAAATTGTCTTCCCATGCCTTATCAGGATATGAAACCAGCGATAAAATAACGATAAGGTTTTAGTAGCTAATTTACCTCCGAAGAGTGACATAGTTATGAGTGATCGCTGTTAAAAACAAAACAACAAAAGGTTTGAACTTTGCACAAGGGATGCAGAACAACTGAAAGTGGAATAGTGCAGGTAAATGAAGATGAGGGAGTTTGATAGCTCTAATCTAATTCACAAGTGGCTAATTGTTCTAAAGAGTTTCTCATATACTCAAATTTCTCCTGTCTTTTATGACTGCCTGCTGGTAATTTTGAATTGTTACATTTTCAAACTCACTGCAGTTTGGGAGTAATTGTACAGGTGTTAAAAAGACCAGTCTAGTGTATCATTCACACGTTGATAGTCGATGATTTCAAGTAATGTTACATATTTCTTAATGGTCTTCTATAAAAAAGTTTGTTTTTGTGATTCCAATAAATCCTATCCACTGACATGGACTCAAATCCTAATTATTTTTTATTGGATCAGTTGTAATCTCTTATATTTTATGAGAATCAATGGGTATAAATTCAGATTATGACCAACCAATGGGAATTGAGATCTTTCAAACCAATTATACAATAAAATTTCAGTATACCTCACATTTGAGCATTTTTACAAATAACTATTCATAATTCATCAAATGGACATAGAAAAATCTGCTCTGCCTATGCTTAAGATCATGGCTATGAACTAATGTGCTTATGCGTATGAAATGGAAGAAGGTCGGGTAAAGAAAATAGGGGTATGAACTGGTGACGGTACATCTTGGCTGGATCTTTCAAATGTCTCTACAAAGGCAGACAACCCACTACCTGTAAAAATGTCATATTTTACTTCTAGATCAATAAATGTTTGTGTGATTATAACAGACTGTATAAAAAAACACAGTAAACACTCAACAATGCAATATTGTTAGATTATTCAATATAAAACCTAAGCATTTTAAAGCTGTTTTGTGTCACAACTCAATGTAAAAAACAACTCATTTCTCTTGGTGAACAAAAAAACCCACCAAACTTTTTATTTCATATGCATTCTAATCAAGTGTCATGCAACTTAGTCTTCTTTTAATATACAAAAGCATTTGTTATGAAGAATTGTAGAAAGTTCAAGTTGAGTAAGGAATAAAACGTTGGCAGGAAACAGAGTTTATTAATATTTGCAACAGGGGTTGTTGCAATTTATAGTTAGTCAGAGTATCTGTAGGTATAATTGATTGAATAATAATAGTGCTAAAATGTGTTGGTTGCAGTTGATGTGAAACATCTAATTAGAAATGTTAGGTAACGCTTTAACTATTGGGAGTACTCTCTGATCTTCTTGGAGATGACACCTTGATGTTGCTACCCGCCAAAGTGAAGCTTGTGATAGGTATTGTTGGATATAGTAGGATCAGTCTTGATCATTGGCCCCTGATACAAACCGGGATAAAGGCTGACATCATGTCAATAGAATGGTATGATAATAGGATGGTGATTGAACCATTATTTTACTTCCATTCTCCTTCATGTTGAGCTGCTAATGATAAGTCATAAATCACCACAGCACCGGCACGATATTTTTAGATTGGGGAGGGAGATGAATGAGGTTATGGTTGTGGTCTCAGTGGTCGATATAGTCAGAAAAGGGGGCTGGCTGGCTGTGCCCCTCCCTCGGCTCTAGGTGATGTCTGAAGCCGGTAGTCCAGCAGCAGAGCGCTGATCACTGGAGGACCGCCTCTCAGGCTCCTGGTACATCTCCTTGGTTCCCACTCACCGGAAGGCTGCTCAGCAGCTGCGATCAGCCTGCGCACAGCCTCTCTCCTGTTAGCCCTGAGAATCTATCGGCCTGGCTGTCGGTCAGTGCAGGGGAAGAAGGCGAAAACACCTACAGGTGTTGACTAGCGGGGAGAAATCGCGGTGCAGACTGATGACGATGATGATGGTGAGGATGATGCATCTCTTCCCGTGCCTTTTGTGAAACGCTATTGTGAAGAGGCATAGGAAGACATTTTTTTTGCACACCCCCTCACCCCCTCTCCATTTCTACCCCATCGGTTATGGTGGATTTCTCGGCCGCTTTGAAGCCTCGCGTCTAGACTTGGGGGGGGGGGGGGGGGGGGAGAGAGAGAGAGTGGAGAGAGAGCCTGGAACAAGCCGTTAACAGAGAGCCCCTCTCGGCATCGGCCCGCAGCGCTGCGCCATGGCCTTGGATGTCCAGACTTGCGCGGTGTTTACGGTGATCGCGGTTCTGGTGCTTGTGAACGTGCTGTTGATGTTCATCCTCGGTACTCGTTAATGGATCTGCGCCGCTCTGGGCCCGGTTTGCAGCGCACCACGCTCTGGAGAGGAGAGAAAAGCGGTGCGCGTTGGCCGAGAGCGGGGACACCCGGCGCTCCATCACGGCTACGCGTTGAAATGAATGACGTTGGTACAACATAATGTATTTCTGTGTGTGCCCCCCACCCCCCACCTACTCCCTCCCCTCCTTCTCTCCCCACCTCCTCCCCTAAACCTTCGTTATGTCTTGTGTCCTCTCACCGTTTGTGATATAGCAGCTGTTGTCTAGTGGTGGCTGTGGTTGTGCGGATTCAGGTCTGTGCTGCTCTCACCTTTTTCTGTGCTCACTGGAGATTCATATCACTTGTACACAACCCCCCCCCCCCCCCCCCAATATGCCGGCCCCCTCAATGTTATTGTTTTAAAGATGTAAATGAATCTGATTTTCTAAATCTATCCTACTGCTGCGTCAGGACTTGTTCCCCCTAACCCCCCCTCTTCTATTATGAGCCACTGTAGCCACATTCACAACATGGCAGCTAATAGCTGCTCAGTGATCTCTGTGCAGAAGTTAATATGATATTTGTAGCAAATAGCATTGCAAGTGAGAGGCCCCGGCTGCTGCTGCTGCTCTGGGTGATCATTGTGATCTCAGCTGAACAGTAACCGACAGCAGGCAGGGCTGGGCCTAATCAAGGAGGGCCTCCATCACTCCAGGTTTCCCCCATTTTAGATTCAGCTAAACTCAGCTCCCATTTCATAGCCCCCAATATTGTCATCTGTCCAGTCTGCACAATTTCCACCTGACACTCATGTGCAGCCTGTTCAGTTTATGGTGATAAATATGGGTGTGGAATTATAGGTTAATATTTGTTTCAGACAGAAGGTCTTCTGAGTAGAAAGGCTTGTCAGATGGTGATGAGAGAGCTGAGAGGGAAAAAAACACATTTATCCTTTCTTGTTATAGTGTAATAAAAGGGTTGGAGGCAGGTATCATGAATGTTGGATGAATGTCAGAAATAGATATGCTAAAAGCCTGTCCCAGAGCCATCCATGACAGACCTATTTATGACGGTATAGTGGCTAGGAATTTTTAAAGCTACTGTATGTACTGTTTCACACTCAAGCCAAAGAGCTTTGTTGTTTTTTTTTCTCTGTGCCTAAGTGGCAAGTGTTGTTTGCAGGGCTGGATTTTAGGAGGTCACTGGCCCCTGGACTGAAGCCCATTTTGGTGGCTTGCCAATTCAAGATTCTTTGAGGCATTGAAATTATATTTGATTGATAGACCCACGTCGACTTCCAGTTCTTCTGAAACGATCGTTATTGTTGTCGTTTCTCAAAATGTCTTAACCGATCTACAAAATTACCTAAAAGATTATAATTACTATTCTGAGCCTTTATATGGTGATGTAGCGCAATTATTGAGTTACACCAAAAACAAAGAAGGAGGTGTGGAACATGTCTAAAGTTGGCTGATGTTACTTCTGACGGGCCTGGAGTTGAGGGTTTGGTTAGCGTTGGGACTATGACAGCCTCATTTAATAATAGCTGTGTATTTAAATATCTTGCATGACGAACTAGCAAATGAAACAAGTTTTGTTTTATTTACTTGCTTGTTATTTTCTTGCTTTCGACACAGGATTCATGAAGCAGAGTGCATTATATAAATCTAGATGTTTTTTCTTATGGTCAGTTTTCCCCTCTTCAGCCACCAACACAACATTTGTAGAGTTATCAAAGAAAGAAAATAGCTTGAACATTTCAAAAAAGGATTTTAACTAAAAGAGAACGCCTGACGTGATAAGGTATTCCTCAAAACTTCAAGTGTGGGAATCACATCAAAATGGCATTTGTAAATCAATAAGTGATGCTGAAGACTACAAAAGATATTGCAATTATGCATCACTTTAACTGTCTCATTTGATTTAAAAAAACAGTATATGCAGTTAGGAACGTATCAGTTTTAAATTATTCTGTATGGTTCATAAAAATGTATACTTTGCAAACTTGTAGTAATATGAGAACAAAATCAACACGTGTATGATTAAATCTTGTTAGTTTTACTTAGTAAATATAGGAAAGGTTTACCAGGTTTTGATTTTCTCTTGTTCTGTGATAAAATTACCAGCTTTCAGCAGAGGGTATTTTTTACTCAATCTGCATTGCCTGAACAGCATGGTCTCAAAAGAATGTGAAGCTATTTGCTCTGGTCTTACTGTACATAAACGCACATTGAAATAGGTGGACTTCCTTCTAATAAACGCGCCATGACTCATTTAAATGTGGGCAGTGCAGAAAGCCGTTGTTTGATCAGCTATTTTAGGAGCAGTCCTGCATTTGTTTATTCCGAAGTTTGAGAATTAGAAGGATGCACAAACAGGTTTGGGACACATTCAGCATTCGCAAAACCTTTTTGCATTTACCCCTGTGTTTGCAAATTGAAGTATTTTTTAATAAAAAATAAAAAATGATGACTCTTAAAATTTTCAGCTCCCAGGCTATAGCCCTCTGCTAAGGATCAGCCCAGGTTGTATGCATAAAGAGAGAAGTTTGCTAGCAATGCTTTCATCACATGCCAGAGCATGTGGGCTGGAGTTGTCAACCCTGTGGCACATCACATAAACATCCTCCTTAGCTGTGACCTCACAGGACTGAAAATATTTAACTATATAAAAAAAAAATCAGAAGACACAAGATCATACCATCAACTGCAGGGATTATGACTTACACTTACACCTTTCATAATTACTGATGTGTGTTCACATGTAAGTATGACAAGTAGCATCTGACTGATGGCCTTTACTGGGTGTTATCTGTTGTTCCTCATTGAATGTGTAATTCCTCCAGGGCAGGTCCCTTCAGATAGAGCTGCGTTGGGTTGTGTGCCATGCAGCCAGAGGTGTCGATGTGCAGATGGTGTTGCGAGTGAGTGAGGCGAGCGTTTTGTGTGAGGATGTGCGTGTGTTTCTCACCGGTTCTGAGGAGAGCATCTTTGATTGGCTCCCAGACTCGGGGTATAAGTGTATTACATAAGAGGGCTGGCAGACACAGGGAGGACGGACCGCGATACTCACTCGGTGCGTCGGAACATAGAAACCTCTTCCAGGGATAATAGCGTCTTGTTACTTGACATCCAAGGAGGACCGTCGCCTTGACAGCTTCCTAAAGGGATTCAGTTATGATGATTTGAATGAGCCGGACTTCTCCATGCATACGCTCTCCGAACAGCTGCACGCTACCAACATGGTAAGGTTCGGACATGAGGCACGCGTGCGTCTACTTGGGGGGTGCTATAGGTGTTTTGGTGCAGCTGTGCTGTGGATGGAGACGTAAGGATGTTGGAATGCAGCGAATCTGCCAGTGCAGTGAATGCTGATGTGTTGAGCTGCTATGATGATACAAGCAAATGAATCAGCTTTTTATTCTTACATTTTTGCCAGCCTCAGAAAGAGGGAGCATTGTCATATGCTTCTACGTGTGGGAACAGATTTCTCTGCATTTATTTGCATTGACCCAAATAGAACATTTGCAGTTTAAAGAGTGGTTGTAGGCTCTCTGATGTTTGCTGCTGCATATGTAGCAGAAAGAGCAGATAGACAAGCAGGTAATAATGAGCATGTCGTTATCTTAGTGTTTACCAAATGCCAAATAATATCAAACTAGGTACGGGGGTGTTCTGGAGGATTGGGGAAGATTGATTATGTAATGCTTTTAATTTATTCAGACATGTGAAGGGAAAGGGGGATGCAATATATTGGAGAGTGCTGGACTGATCTCATTTGGGAGATCAAGGGATGAGGCAAAGGAGAGTGAGATGGGATGGGGTCGGGGGTATTGGCAGTAAATGCTCTGTCTCATGTTCTCTTTCCGTGTGTTGTCTGTGTTACAGTCCATCGGTAGGGACTAGAGAGATTGTGCTTTTGCTGAATGGGGTTAAAAATGAAGTGGTGCTGGAAAGAGGATGGGAGGTGGAAGTGCAGGAAGCAAGACTGACTTGAATGCGAAAGCTGATCTGTTGTAGGTATCAGTGCGCAGCAGGGGTTTTAGTTTTGGCTTCACAATTGCTACCTTTTTTAAATCACACTGCTTCTACAGTCTTCATGACATGACAGAGTACCAGAGTGCTTGGAGTTTTCCTCAAACTCTGTGTAGCATAGAGTTGAGAGATGCTTCCCCTCCCCCATGTGTTGCTGCGAACTGCCCCGTTAGCTCCCTGAGAAAAGTAATAATTGTTCTTTTTCTGTTTAAAATGAGAAGAATTAGATCAGGTCCACATTTTGATTAAGGTTATCATCCCAGAAAGTCGCACACATGCCGTGCCTGATCAATTTTATGTGGGTTTTCTGTTGTCACATTTATTCCAAAGGTGTTTTTAATAACATTTTGTACAAAATCGTCTTTCCAGCCAGTTTTAACATAGGTGCTACAACTATTGCTACCTTTCATTTCAAAGTGACACCTACCAGCTCGATGTCATGCATTATTCTGAAACGTGAAATCAGAATGCCCCTAGCTTTGCATTTCAGTGCGACAGGTTTGGGAGTGTGGAACTGAACAACAGTGATCGCACGCTCGCTCAGTGGTCCCCCTTTGTTTTTTGACAACTCACACACTCCCCACACTTGGAAATATTCTGGTGCTTCCTGAAGTGTCCTTGCCTCATCCCATCATCTTTGTCAGCATCAGTGAAGCATCCTCATCTGTCGCCATGACGACGGCTGTTCCTTGCCTGGCAGGCGTGGACGCCTCCCCTTGTGTTCACTCCTCTGCCCTGATTGGCTTATATCCCCTGCAGCTGCCTTGCTGAGTCGTCTTGAATGTGGACTTGTTGTACAGGTTGAAGGGCCCGTGAAACCTGAGAGCTCATGGGGAAAAAGCAGGGGAAACAAAAAAAAAAATTTCTCCTTGAGATTACATTTTAGTTTATTCATTTGATCAGACTAAAACTGCCAAAATCATAAAAGGAAATATAGCTACTTCGATTAAACAAAAACACAGAAGCCTGTATAGAATTGAACAAATATCATACCCATCCATGGGACACCATCGTCTCCAGGCCTTTAATAACTCCTCACCTGGAGGTTCAGCATCGCCTGTCAGGCTTGGTTAGTCCTGGCTACTCTGCCCACAGCCCCAGGGAATGGATGCATTGTTAGCTCTGAACTGTAGAATGCTGATGAACACTACTGCAGGGAGAACAGTTTTAGAAACGTCTCACAGAGCTGTAAACAGGGTTAACGTCTACAAAGAGAGAAGTGTGGCATCTACATGTGCATATATCCATGGACGTGTAGCTGTCAAAGCCAGAAAGCTGAGTGGTGAGCGTGATGGACGGCGAGGCTGTAGAGTGATGTCAGGCTCGGCCCTGTCTTCAGAACATTGTCTGCTGCCTATTCTTCCTTTAATGAGAACAACCTTTAGCTTCTCCAGGTCCCTTAAAGAATACTCATCACCCTTCTGCGTTCACTGCTCTTAATGTACCTGAGACTTTAAAAATATCTTGCAAAAGTATTCAGAGCTTTTGAATTTTTTACCCAACATTTTGTTACAACCACAAATTACAACGCATTTCAGAGGGATTTTATGTGATCGACCCACAGAAAGTAGTGCATTTGTGTTTAGCCCCTGTTATCTGCAAATGAAATCTAGTACAGCTGTTCTGTAAAGGCCTGAGAGGTTCGTTAGAGAATGTTATGAAACAAACAGTAACATGAAGTCCAAGGATGTGAGCAGAAAGATCATATTCAGTACATTATATCCCAAGCTTTGAACAGTGTTTGTAGAAGAACTGCAGAGATCCACAGCTGAGGTGGGAGAATCTGTTGAATATTAGTTGTGCACTCCACAAATCTTGCAAGAAGAAGGCTGTTGCTGAGAAAAAGTCGTAAAAAAGCCAGTAGGACACAAAGCAAAGATGTGGAAGAGGGCGCTTTGTTCAGATGAGACTAAAATTGAACTTTTTGGCCTATGTGTCAAATGTAATGTGTTCAGACAATTACCACAAAGCACACCATACCCATAGTGACAGTGAATTTTGATGCCACTCTTCAGATTATTCGTAAAAATATTGGAAAACTATGTATACTGTAATTTTTCTTCCAATTTACAATGATGTGGTTTTTTTGGGTTCTCTATGACATATAGCCTACAGTGGGGCAAAAAAGTATTTGGCAGCCACCAATTGTGCAAGTTGTCCCACTTCAGGTTCACTTCAACTGTGAGAGACGGAATGTAAAACAAAATCCAGGAAATCACATTTTATGATTTTTAAAGAATTCATTTGTATAATGGTGCAGAAAATAAGTATTTGGCCATAACAAAAGTTCATTTCAATTACTTGTAAAGTAACCTTGGTTAGCAATGACAGAGGTCAAACGTTTCCTGTAGGTCTCCACCAGGTTTGCACACATTGTAGCTGGTATTGTGGCCCATTCTTTCATTCAGATCTTCTCTAGAGCTGTGATGTTTAGAGGCTTTCACTGGGCATCACAGACTTTCAACTCCCTCCACAGATTTTCTATCGGCTTGAAGTCTGGAGACTGGCTAGGCCTCTCCAGAAACTTGAAATGCTTTTTACATAGCCACTCCTTCGTAGCCCTGGCAATGTGTTTGGGATTATAGTCATGCTGGAAGATCCATCCATGTTTCATCTTCAGTGCTCTCACTGACACACACACTACTACCCGGAACAGTATAGTAAGTTGCAACAACAATGGCACGGTACATGACAAACGAAGATGATGATGTCTTTGAACCCATTTTTCTTGGGTTAAACTTAGCTAAAACTACGGAAATAAAAACTCAGCACAGCTCGCGCAATTGTGTTTACGGAAGCAGATGGCTTTATGGACCGCGCCTCTCAGTAGCGGCTTACAGCAGTGCTTTGTCGTAATGTAGTCCCAAGTCTAAATCGGCTCCTGTAATTCTTTGGTGCTACATCTTATTTTTCATTTGCAGTCGATATGATTATTGAGTTCACCAGTAAAAAGTACGATCATTATTGATTAATTTTTTATCACTTTTGTACTCAAAATGCAGGTGGTACCATTCACTTACATTGCTTTATGCTAAGCTAAAGCAAACAAACTGCTGCCAGATCGGGAGACTTACGGGGCTGGTTATAAAATGCTTTTTTCTCACTTATCTAACTCTGGGAAATATGGCAAAAGACAAATTCTGGCTTAGAGGTGGAATATCCCTTTAACACAGATCAGTGTTCCTGTCTCCTTTGCAGAAAAGCAGCCCCAAAGCATAATGTTTCCACCCCCATAGTTCACAGTGGGTATGGTGTTCTTGGGATGTTACTCAGCATTCTTCCCCATCCAAACACGGCGAGTGGCATTTATACCAAAGAGTTCTATTTTAGTCTCAAGTGACCACATGACGTTCTCCCAATCCTCCTCTGGATCATCCAGATGGTCTCTGGCAAACTTGAGACGGGTCTGGACATGTGCTGGCTTAAGCAGGAGGACCTTTGGAGGGCAGCATGATTTTGATCCATGATGACATAGTGTGTTACTAATAGTAACCTTTGTCACTGTGGTCTCAGCTCTCTTCAGATGATTGACCAGTTCCCCAAGGGTAGTTCTGGACTGTTTCCTCGCTGTTCTCAAGATCAACCTTACCCCACCAGGTGAGATCTTGCATGGAGCCCCAGGTCGAGGGAGATACTCAGTGATCCATTTTCTAGTAATTGCTCCAACATTTGAACTCTTCTCACCAAGCTCCTTAACTATTGTACATTGGCTCATCCCAGTCTTGTGCAGGTGTACAATCTTCTCTCTGGTCTCCTTGGACAGCTCTCTGGTCTTGGCCATGGTGGAGGTTGGAATCTGACTGTTTGAAGGTGTGAACAGGTGTCTTTACAGATAATGAGTTCAAACCGGTGCCATTAATACAGGTAACGAGTGGAGGATAGAAGAGCTTCTTAAAGAAGAAGTAACAGGTCTGTGGTCTGTAGGGGCCAGAAATCTTGCTTGGTGGTAGGTGCTAAATACTTATTTTCTGCACAATTATACAAATAAAATATTAAAAATCAAACAATGTGAATTTCTGGATTTTTCTTTTACATTCTGTCCCTCACAGTCGAAATGTACCTATGATGTAGATTACAGACCTCTTATTTTTTTAAGTGGGACAACTTGCACAGTCGGTGGCTGCCAAATACTTTTTGCCACAGTGTATCCACAAGGAAATAAACTGAACATTGTGGTAGTAGTGTGAAAAAATATGAAAAAGTTCACGAGGTGAAGGAATAAGGATGAATGATTTTTGCGAGGTTACTGATTATTTATGGTGCGACAAGATGTACACATTATTTATTCATGATTTAGTAATCAATCCATAGAACTTGACGAGTCACTGGTCCATAATTTGCTGAGGACTGTTTTGCAGATAAAACAGAAAGGCCCTGGTGAAAGCATGAAGGAAGGTTTTCTCTTCACATTGTTTTGCTTCTCAGCAGTATTACATTAACCCCTGTAATTATTACAATGTCATAATGAGCTAATATGTAGAGTCGAGTGTATTGCTTCTGAAAACTGTTGTTTCACCATTATTGGCCTTGCTTTTTTGTGTGTTGTTTTTCCTTTTGTTGCATTGTGTATGCTGTCGTCGTGTTGTATTTGCATTGCAATCCCTGTATTGTCACAGGACTCCTTCAGTTCTGCATCAATTAGTAATCAAAGTGGGTTTAACAAAAATGATTCACAGCTTGAGGTCAAAATGAGGCATATTGCTATTTTAAATTGAGCATCAAGTATGATTTCTGTATTGCTTAAAGGGTGCATTTTTTTGATGAACGTTTGTTTAGCCGTGTTTCATTCCAGTGTTTTTTTATGAAGTCAGAATGAAACAAAGCACATCCCCTGTCTTTCTCCCTCAGTTGATAAGTGGAGGCTCGGTTGTCAACGCTGAGGCAGTATGGGACCATGTGACCATGGCAGACCGGGAGCTGGCGTTTAAGGCCGGCGACGTCATAAAGGTGCTGGACGCTTCTAACAAGGACTGGTGGTGGGGCCAGATTGATGAGGAGGAAGGATGGTTCCCTGCTAGCTTTGTACGGGTGAGTCAGTCGGCTGTGGCTGTGTTTGAACCACTGGCCCAACAGTGACACTTTCATACACACAGAAAAGTTGGCAGGTGAGCATACAGAAGGGATAAAAACACAATCACTTGGTTACATCAACTAATGAATGAACACAGAGTTTAATACTAGTTTGTTTTAGGAAACCCCCAGGAGATGAGAGAACAGTTAGCTAAACATCTTCATATCCAAGAAAAATAAAACAAAGATGCTAATGAGGTTCTAATTTTATTTTGGCTTTCACCTTCAACTCCTGTCCTTGATGAAATTAATATTCCAGGAGTCTATGTTGTGACTATTTTAAGATCAGCATACCCTATGAGACAGTATTTTCAGAATAGTCTGGTTTAGTTACTGCACATTTCTGCAAACATCTGTACATGTATTTCTGTTTTTTATTTGGAGCTCCCTAGGATTTTACAATTGAAAAAAACATTTTACATCTTACAGCCAAAACATTGTGATGAAGAGAAGTGTATATACGGTATCAAAACCAGCAGCCTGAAATGATATACAGTGTAGACGTCCCTTTAATGCTCTATACCATGCTGAATATTGAAACACACAACTATACGCCACATAAAAACCGGGACAAACAGCCTACACTACTTAGATATTAAGATGTCATTTGTAAGTCACATTCCGTCACATTACAACCACAAACTTTAATAAAGATTAATATTAGACCAACATAAAGTTGTGCAAATGGTGAAGCAGAACAAAAACGATTCATGTTTTTTAGCGTTTTGTACAATTAGAAATCCCAATAAATGTGGCCGGCATTTGTATACAGTTTTCTTTACTCTGATTCCCCAAAATGAAATCCATTGCAGCCACTTAAAGTCTCTATTAAATTAGTAAATCAAGTCCACCTGTGTGTAATTTAATCTAAGCTATTTAGTGAAGGCCTCAGGTTTGCTACTGAGCATTACTGAATAAACAGCATCAAAATTACTATGGAACACAGCAGATCGGGGAAAACACTTTTCAGTCCATCTTTTAAACAAGAAAGAACTGCCAAGACAACCTAGCAAGACATGGTCGTCCACCTAAACTGACAGGTCAGACAAGGGAGCATAATTCAAAGAAGCAGCAAAGAGGCCCAGGGTAATTCTGGATGAGCTGAAGATATATAGGTCAGGTGGAAATAATTTGACTGCGCTATAAGTTGTACACTACACAAATCTGGTCTTTATGAAGAGTGGAAGAAGAGTTTCTACTAAAACGTTGCAGTAGAAACCCCAAGTGGGTGACACAGCTCCAGATAACACCAAAACCTCTTGGCATACTTACAGAACACATTGTGAGGGGTCAAACTAACATCGCACACCATCCTAACTGTGAAACATGGTGGTGGCAGCCTCACCCTATGGGGATCCTTTTACTCAGCATGGAAGACAGGCACTTCAGAGTTGATGGAGGGATGGATGTAGCTACATGGGCAATCCTAGAGGAAAAGTAATTGTTGACTGCGAAAGACTTAAGACTGGGGGGGAATCTCATCTTCCAGCAGGACACAGACCATAAACATAGAGCTAGAACCCCACTGGATCAGTGAATCTTGGATTTTTGTGTTGGTCTATCATATTAAATCCTATTAAAACACATTGAAGTTTGTGGTTGGAACATTACTAAATTTCACAATGTGGTAGAATAGGTTAGTAAGGCATTGCACTGTATATCTTTAGGCATTATTTCACCCAGTTAAAGAGGACTAAGTAAGTTAGTAACTTTACTGTAGGTGGAGTCCTTCCAATGTAGACCGCCTCCCCTCCAGACTCCTCTCATGGCCATTCCCACCTATCCATCTTTCCATATTCACTCCTGAGAGGGCAGGAAAGACAGGCTGAGTGACTGTCAACCAAACAGTATCTCTCTGTTCTGTCATTCTTTCTCCCCAAGGTGGAACCCCACCCTCCTCAGCCCCAAACAAAACAGGTTTTCTATATCAACCCCATAGCAACTCCACGGTTCCAAAACACCACGTCAAAGGTGCGTTTTTCCCAGCTTCCATCAACCCATCCAGCCTGCCCGCTCACCCGCCCGCTCCAGTCTGTCCACGTTCCCTTGACATTACCAGACATTAATGTACCCATGGCGTTATCACATCATTCCTCAAAGGGGTCAACAGAGAGGCGCCACTGATGAGTCAAAAGTAAATACTGTGTGAAATGCCCCCTTACTGTCCTACAGTAAAATTCTACTAATATATTCATGGAAAATAATTTCATTTCAGGATGATTTTTTTTTTATACTCATGGCTATCTTTACATTAAATATGATCCTTTTCCTCAGTACTTTTTTTACTATTGACTCTGACTACTTTCCAGTCGTACTACTGCACTACCAGTTCTCGTCAGTGCTCAACCACCTGTCACTCTGCTTGTCTGTGGCGCTGCATTTCCCATCTTGTGTTTGGCATTCTAGACGTCGGTTCTTTGATGTACTCTTGGCAAACTGTGTGTCATCAGGTGTTGGCTGCTGGGCAAATCAAACCACGCTCACTTGGCCCCTTCTATAAAAGACTGGAATAAGCTTTATATGTGGATCTGTGTGTGATGTGCGAGTTTGGAGACTGCATGGTTTTGTACGGAAATCATATGCATAGGTTTAATAAAGACTATTTTGTAACTCACAGAACTGGAGTTGAGTTTAAATCTCAGAATACATTTTTTTTTTTCAGAATGAAACTTTTTATCATTACAAGTATAATTGGCAGTATGGCCCTAACTTTTTTGAGATACTCACCCAAAAACTTTAATGATTGTACAAACTTTCTAAAACTCTCTAAAAGTAATGGATTTAGTTTATGAATTGCGTGTGTGTGCCTGTGCATTCATGTTCATGCTGAAGAGTGACTGATACATGTTTAGCAAATGTGTGAATGTAAATTGCAACAATTTTGTGAAACTAACACTCAATGATAATAATGCTGATGATACACAGTGTCCTCCGCACTTACTGGTGCCACTGATAAAGCTGGGTAAGAAGTATTTTATTAAGTTCACCTTTGTTTACTGCAGTAACATAATCTCAAATTGCAAAACTTAATAATTCAACATGTAAATTGAGTATACTTATTTAGTTTGGAAAATATAAAATCGTTAGAAATATATGAATGTAATTATTAATAATTTTTAAGTTGCCCAAAGTGTCAGGGTACTTTTAGTCTGCAGTCTGAGATTTGCTATTTCTCTGGGGTGTAAAAATTACATGGCAATGAGCCCTATTTGTGTTGGTCTCTGTTCAACGTGGCAGAAACAAGAAACATTCCATTCAAATAAATTTAGATTGCTGTCATAAGATGATCACGAGAAAATGGTTTATCATCTAAACTTCATATCATATCTGCATTTAGCAGAGGCAGGCAGTAACTGGTTTCATTTACTCAGTTACACCTAATTGATTGATAAATATATTTATGAAGTATTGCTTCTCTTACTTCTTAGTTTCTGGCTACTCTACCCACAGCAAGTAACTTGAATGCTTGTTTACAATTCACGAGAATCACACATACAGTTTATGTCGAAGTGACACCTCTTGCTTATACAAAAGCTTCATTATTTTCTATCTGCTGAGGCTGTTGTGCCATTTGGAGGTCAAGTGGGGGTACCTTACTCTGGTCTAACATATATACATTACCTACTGTAATTATTGGTTTCATTAGTTTTACTTTGAAAAACTTGATTTGGGAAAATGTTTCTTCTAGTCAAATTTGTTATTTTACAATTATGTCATGTATTTTTGTCTATTTTAGTCTTTAGAATTTGCACATAACTTTACATTTTTGTACAATTGCATAATTTTTAAATACTAATTCATATGCTATGATTTCAGAACAAATATTCAATACTTAAGTAGCCTTTTTACCAAATAATTTTTTACTCTTACTTGAGTAATTTTTTTGTACTTTTACTTGAGTACAAATAAGTTGAAGTAGTGCTACTTTTACTTGAGTACAATTTGTGGCTACTCTACCCACCTCTGGCATTTAGAGCAAAGCTTAAAAAGCTTAGAACAGCTAGAACTGACAAATCAGGGTAAAGACCCACATTTATCTTGAAGTGAAGTGAATTTCCAAAGCTCTATTGCAAAAAAAAAATTAAAAATGTGGCTAAAAGTGCCACTAATTAAATTATTTCTACCTGCTTACCTGTTGTGGATTGGCATTCTAGAAATAGGCATTTTCTGTCCTACCTAACATGTTGGTAAACCCTACCGGGATGTTAGCCCAAAAGAAGCACCTCACTCTCACTGTTAAGTTTGGTGGAGGTTATGTGATCTTGTGGACCTGTTTCTCTTGCAAAAGCCCTGGATATTAAGATATTTTAAATAAGATATAATGTGGTGTCCCAGACAACCATAGATGTGTTGTCATTGAGTCTTGTAAGGAGGATTATGATGCAAAACCTGGGGACAAATTAACACAAACGGTTCATCAGACACAAAATCAACCAACTTCAATGGGAATCTTAGTCCCAAATCCTAAATCCTATTGAAAACCTCTGGGGCTGAGCTGAAGAGAAGGGAGCATAAGTGAAGAGACAGGATACTGGGTGATGTAGAGATACTGTACAAATAGGAATGGTCGTAGATCCCGTTCTCTGAAGACTCCAGCCTTGGTAAATGTAATAAGAGAGAACTAGGTGTTGTCCTTTTCACAAAGTACTGACAGCAGAGATGCCAATAACTCTGCTATACATGTTTTCATGGAAAACAAGGTAAATGTTTTTACATGCGAGAGTATGCTACTGCAGTAAGATATGAATTTATTTTAAGGCTTTTTACACATCTTGTGGTGCTAATAGGTATGGAGCGTGCTGTATAAATATGTTTAGTCAACCTTTTCCCTCAGATTCCCGCAATAAACCCAAGAGTGCTCATATGGGCTCTTATGAAGTGGCTCTGTGTGTAAATGTATTTGTCCTCAGCTGTGGGTAAACCAGGAGGACGGTGCGGCAGAGCCGGCCGAGGGGACCAGCGAGGTGCAGAACGGGCACCTGGATCCGACCAATGACTGCCTGTGTTTGGGTTCACCCCTTCAGAACAGAGACCAAATGAGGGCTAACGTCATCAATGAGATCATGAGCACAGAGAGACACTACATTAAACACCTCAAGGACATCTGTGAGGTACTAAACACATGCACTCATCCAGCAACACAAACATGAATGCTCCTTGCCATTCCTTAATATCACTAGTAAAATCAGCAGAGGTAGTAAATTGTAAGAAGCCGCATAAACAAAAGCAAGTGTGAGATGTGGAGCAGCCTTTTTCATGCTAGACACAGATCTATTAAGAATCAGTAACACTCCCACATTCACACTTTTATCCGATTATCATATTTTTTCTTTGCATTAAAAAACAGCCCAGAGCTAAAGCTCTTTTTTTTTTTGTCAGAGGCATGTGAGACTACTCTGTAGATTTAGCAGTCTATAACAAATATATCTTATGAGTTATGCTGGGGTTTAAGTTGAATTTTACCCTTTTTAAAATTCTGCCTTTGTGTCATTTTAATTTATCTAAGAGGTCTTTCTTGAGTGCTATTAAAATCAAAATCTGATTAAAACCTTAAAATCTGACCA
Organism: Valencia hispanica; assembly: GCA_963556495.2. Classification (NCBI taxonomy): domain Eukaryota; kingdom Metazoa; phylum Chordata; class Actinopteri; order Cyprinodontiformes; family Valenciidae; genus Valencia; species Valencia hispanica. Next base: position 19,348,065 of record OY747702.1, read on the forward strand.
CATGTTTAATCATCCAGTCACATAATTTAAAAATAATATCCAGCAATGTTTTTTTTTTCACTAACAAATGTAAATAAGCAATAAAAACACAGCAAACGTATGGGTTTTCACAGCAGAATGTGAAAGCTCATGAGAAACGTGCTGAAGAAAATGACGACTAATCCTACTGCTTGTTTATTTGGATGATTACATCACAAGAGGCAAAAAAATCTTGCTTGTTAGCTTGCATTAGTAAAACATATGGCAGAAAAGCGACTTTTGGTACCTTTTGACATAGAGTTCCATCCCAGCTCCACTTCACAAGCAGTGTGTTTTATTGTAGCCAAAACTTCCAGAAATCCATGCAGTCTTTTCCAATAAGGATCGATTTCGCTGGAGCTGAATGGAATACGAATCAAAACTTTCAAGAAGATAATGGATTTTAAAAAGGCAAATAAGAAGGGAACATTAAAGCAAACAGAAAAATCTAAATATACATCCTCAAAAAAAAAAATCAGATTAGCTGCTTCATGCCTTATGTGATGTCATCAGGGACATGTGTTTGTTGAAGCTTGTTTTTTTTTTTTTTTTGTAATAAATAATGTTTTACACAAAAATTACAAAACAAACAGAAAACTGATCATGACATGTTCTGTAAATGGCAAACTATATCTAGGCCCGAGTTTGACTGACTACAGGGAAACCTGTTTTAAATAAATCCCTCTTGTAAAGCTGTAATATGTTTTGTCTCTCTTTTGATTATTGTTTGATTAACAAAGACTGTAGATTTATAGCACAATAGTAGACTCAGATAAACACAAGTTTGTTCAGCTTTAATTTTTCTCTCCAGAGCCAGCGGCAGTCTTTGAATGGTAGTTCCAAAACAGATAAAGCAGATAAATAGAGCACTTCGACTTTGGGTGTTTTCTCATGCACATTTCTGGCTTATCTAATCATTTGGGCCTAAACCTCTGTATGCCCTTTGTTTGTTCTGTGGATGAAGCGTAATGTTTAAAAATAGTTGCAATAAAGCATACATTTTCCCCCTCTCACCTCTGCACCTCCTGCTAGTGAAATCACTCTGCATAAAGGTTGTAATGTAAAGGGCTTTTTAGCTTCAAAATGAATATGAAATAGCTGCTTGCCTAATAAAGAGGTATGAAATCTGAGTATGATTATTTGGACAACTTGACATTTTGATATTTTCACTAAATGTTAAAGCATCATGACCTTTAATTAAACACTAGCAGCCATGTCACCATCCCTTCATGCAATTCTGAGTGAGAAATATGTGAAACTCCTTTTTTAAAAGTGTCATCCTTTAAAAAAAAAATCCAAGCCTCGCGGTGTTGTGCTTTTTTTTGCTGTTGTTGCAGGGTTACTTACGCCAGTGCAGAAAACGTGTGGACATGTTCAATGACGACCAGCTGAAGGTTATTTTTGGAAACATTGAGGACATCTACCGCTTTCAGATGGGCTTTGTTAGAGATCTGGAGAAACAGTACAACACAGAGGAACCGCACCTTTCTGAAATTGGGCCATGCTTTTTAGAACATGTGAGTATTTACTTTTTTGTTCACACTCATTTTTGGGACCAATTTTTAGTAGGGGTGCACTGATCCAATATTAGGATCGGATATCGGCCGCGATACTGAGAAAATAGCTGGATCGGGGATCGGAAAAATGAACAGATCAACTGGCCGATCCAGGTTTTTGTTTTGTTTTTTCGTCGCAGCAGAACGTATTTAATGCGTCAGCTTCACATGTGTCGCATGCTAGAAGCAACATGGAGCGAGCCAGAGGGTCGGCTGTGTGGAGAGATTTCATGCTTGCCACTCCCAACAAGTTCGTCGGCTGTTTGCAATGTCTGCAAAGTAAATGTTTCGAGGGGAGGTGGTATTACTGCAAAGTACAACACTACCACTTTAATCAAGGTCATCCAGAAAAACTGCTAAGGAGCACGCTGAATTGCTGCACCTCAGCAAAACAAAAGGACTGGGGTCAAATAGGAAAAAAGAAGTCTTAGTTATGATTAGTTAGTAAAGTCTGGTACCTTTAGTCTCTTCAAGTAAGGTATAAGGTGGAGGGTATACAGTTTATTATTAATTCAACAATAGTATCGGATCGGTATCGGGTATCGACAGATACACAAAGCCCAGGCATCGGTATCGGTATCAGGACTGAAAAAGTGGGATCGGTGCACCCCTAATTTTTAGTTGTTGGTTTTGTAAAGCTTTCACCTTCTGATTTCACCACATGATTATAGTTTCTCTTTAAGAACTCACAGCAATTTTACTCTGTTTTGTGTACGTTGAATATTTAACTGTTTTAATAGAGTTTGTGTAATAAAAGAATACAATAACAGTCCATCATTACGGAGCTGCCTCTAAAAACCTACCAATACAGTGATGATAATGTTGCAGCCTGTGGTGTAGTGGCCACCCCATATACTGGAGCTATTTTTTCTCAATGTAGCCATCTGGGCTTTAATCCCTGACCTTGAGACCCTTGCTGCATGTTTTCTGACCATTTTCTGTCTGATTACCGAAGATAAAGTCCCCTAGCATACAAAACATATTATAGCATATTTCTTCTACTACTTTACAATACTGATAATAAAAATTTTCTCTGTTTTTTTTGCACACAACAGACTGTGAGGTGCACTATTTCACAATATATTCATTATTCTACAAGATCATGGCAAAATAAACATCAGTGATGTCTAACTTAATAATTGAGAGTAAAAGCTTTTATTTGTAAATTAATAAACAATTAATAATAATAAACAATTTATTTTGCCGATTAGTCGACTATTTGGGTCACGCGTAAATTGTAACTTATGGTACAATCATGCAGCTGCTCTAATATAACCATCATTAGCTTCTAGTTTGAAGTGTTATCTCTGAGTTATGTGTCTAAAAATAAAAATAAATTAAGATGATAGCTCATTCAACAACTTTTAATGAACTAATTCTAAAATAAAGCGTTAGCATTTGTAACGATACAGCAAACACATAATTTATGTGTGGTAAGGGTAATGAAATCACCTTCCATACTGTTAATGTTACAGCTATCAATTCAAGTAATACAACAGTGTTCTCCGTCAGAAGCTTCTTCAATACTTGCTGTAATACAACCTGCTACAGGAGATCCTTCCTGCCATCTAAAATCTAAAAATCCAATCTAAAAATTATATTTACTGATATAATGAATATTATTTTCTTTTCATTGTAATACTAAAATAAAAAGCAGCAAACGGGGAGGTATGAAGGAAATTTCTTCTGTGGTTCGTCTGTAAAGCTACACCTGCGCTTTGACATCTTGTTAACAACAGCACAGCACAGCCTGCTGTCTGCTCCGTCTTTGAACGGATCAGAACCACCCACTAGGCAGCAGCTCAGGGAGGACATTATATTAGAGAATTCTGTTTCGTGTTATCTACTGACGTGTAACCCCCTGTTTTAAAGTAAAACCCTGAAGTTTCAACTCTCCGTTGAAAATAATTCTTCCCTATAATAGCTAGCTGAACTTTCTTTACTCAGTAACAGTGTCCAGACCAAAGAGTGTTGTATTCAGCGCAACATGATAGATCTTATGCATGGTACATTCACTCAGAAATAGGATTAGATGTTCAGTTTCTGACCAGACGATCCTCGATCAGGGCTGGTTCAGTATTTAATCACCCAATTCTGGTTACCATAATTTCTAGATGCATAAACAAGAGCTAAACTATCTCAGGATTTTGAGGTAACATTAAAGTTTTCAAAGTAATTAAAGGGACCTACAGACAGCTGAAGCTAGAAATACAGTGGGGTAAAAAAAGGTATGTAGTCAGCCACCAATTGTGCAAGTTCTCCTACTTAAAAACATGAGGGAGGCCTGTCATTTCCATCATAGGTGTACGTCAACCATGAGAGACAAAAATGAGAAAGAAAATCTCATGGTCTGATTTTTAAAGAATTTATTTGCAAATTATGGTGGAAAATAAATATTTGGTCACCTACAAACAAGCAAGATTTCTGGTTCTTACAGACCTGTAACTTCTTCTGTAAGAGGCTCCTTTGTCCTCCACTCATTACCTGTATTAATGTCACCTGTTTTAACTCGTTATCAGTATAAAAGACACCTGTCCACAACTTCAAATAGTCACACTCCAAAAGGACACCAGAAACAAAATTGTAGACCTGCACCAGGCTGGGAAGACTGAATCTGCAATAGGTAAGCAGCTTGGTGTGAAGAAATCAACTATGGGAGCAATTATTAGAAAATGGAAGGCGTACAAGACCACTGATAATCTCCCTCAATCTGGGGCTCCATGCAAGATTTCACCCCGTGGGGTCAAAATGATCACAAGAACTGTGAGCAAAAATACCAGAACCACACGGGGGGACCTAGTGAATGACCTGTAGAGAGCAGTGACCAAAGTAACCAAGGCCACCATCAGTAACACACTACGCTGCCAGGGACTCGAATCCTGCAGTGCCAGACATGTGCCCCTGCTTAAGCCAGTACATGTCCAGGCCCGTCTGAAGTTTGCTAGAGAGCATTTGGATGATCCAGAACAGGATTGGGAGAATGTCATATGGTCAGATGAAACCAAAATATAACTTTTTGGTAAAAACTCTACTTGTCATGTTTGGAGGAGAAAGAATGCTGATTGCATCCAAAGAACACCATACCTACTGTGAAGCATGGGAGTGGAAACATCATGCTTTGGGGCTGTTTTTCTGCAAAGAGTCTAGGTCGACTGATCCGTATAAAGGAAAGAATGAATGGGGGCATGTATCGTGAGATTTTGAGAGAAAACCTCCTTCCATCAGCAAGGGTATTGAAGATGAAACGTGGCTGGGTCTTTCAGCATGACAAGGATCCCAAACACACCGCCCAGGTAAGGAGTGGCTTCGTAAGAAGCATTTCAAGGTCCTGGAGTGGCCTAGCCAGTCTCCACATATCAACCCCATAAAAAATCTTTGGAGGGAGTTGAAAGTCCGTGTTGCCCAGCGACAGCCCCAAAACATCACTGGTGTAGATCTGCATGGAGGAATGGGCCAAAATACCAGCAACAGTGTGTGAAAACCTGGTGAAGACTTATAGAAAACATTTGACCTCTGTCATTTCCAACAAAGGGTACATAACAAAGTATTGAGAAGAACTTTTGTAATTGACCAAATACTTATTGTCCACCATAATTTACAAATAAATTATTTAAAAATTAGACCATGTGATTTTCTGGATTTTCTTTTTCTCAGTTTGTCTCTCGTAGTTGAGGTATACCTATGATGAAAATTACAGGCCTCTCTCATATTTTTAATTGGAAGAACCTGAACAATTGGTGGTTGACTAAATACTTTTTTTCCCCCACTGTATGCCTTTATCCTGAAGTTAAAGAACTAGAAGCCCCAGCCACTTTTATGTTCATATCAAGGGTCCAGATCTATGTTTAACTAAGTTTAGTCTCATTTCCTCTGATGAAAAATCCCTCCTCATTTATGTTGCAGCAAGATGGATTCTGGATCTATTCAGAATACTGCAACAACCACTTGGATGCCTGTATGGAGTTAAGCAAACTGATGAGGGATGGCAGGTATCAGCACTTCTTCGAGGCTTGTCGCCTCCTCCAGCAAATGATTGACATCGCTATAGATGGCTTCTTGCTCACCCCTGTCCAGAAAATCTGCAAATATCCCCTACAGTTGGCAGAGCTTCTCAAATATACTGCACAAGACCACAGGTATTGTCCACTTTAGAGTTTTTCCATTACTTTAGAGCCTGTACAGATGCATCATTGCATTCCAAGATGCACTGTGCTGAAATGCATCTCCTGCAGATGTTGAGTTTATTCTACTGAGGCGATAATTTTCCTTGCTTGAACTGAAACAGATGTAGTGCCAACAATATGCATCCAGACTGAAAAATCACACTCTGTGTTTTGTTTTGATGGCACTTTCCAGGAGCATTTTGCACCAAACTGTAAATATTAACACATCTCTCTGGTACGTACTACAATTTTCACAAACTACATGCACGTTGCAGGAGCTGGGTGGACAATGTAAACATTTGCACATGCACTCTCATGCCCAGATGCATATGCGAGCGTCCAGATGTGCAAACTCATCCATGTGAGACCACAGAAACCCTGTGCAAGTAATTTAGCATGTCTCCGCCAGCTCCAGGTCATTCACAAAGCAAGCATTCTCAGCCAGAGAGGGACATGTGCCAGCTCTGCCAGAAAAGCCTGCCAGATCACAGTGTTTGACTGTTTGAGAGCTGTGGAGAATCTGCCAGAAATAGGCCTGTGTCTGTCTCACTTGTTCACACAACACTGTGGCACAAACACACACACACACACACACACGCACGTTATCTTCCGAAGTGAGGATTGGATCCGTAGGGTGTCTTAGCCAGAGGGATAAATCCAGCTCAGTTTGCATAGATGCTGTCAGACCTCACTGTGAATAAAGCTGTGTGTTAATTTGACTGTATTTCAATGAACTTACCCCACTTACTTACTTGAATTTATCATAGCTGCCTTTAATAGGCTTCTGTGTATCCCTCACTAATGCAGCGTAGTATGTCTTTGAGTGGACGAACTCCAAGAGCTATAACTTTACCCCTTAACACAGCCAAGTAATTACGTATACCTTGTGTCCATAGCGACTATCGATACGTGGCAGCTGCCTTGGCCGTAATGCGGAACGTCACTCAGCAGATCAATGAGAGGAAGAGGAGGTTGGAGAACATCGACAAAATCGCCCAGTGGCAAGCCTCAGTTCTCGACTGGGAGGTATGTGCTCTGTGAAAAAAGGTTTTCCCAATTTACTTATTGATCAAGGAATGTATTGTTGCAGACTAGCAAAACTGGAACGGATGAAAGAGTCATGCAAATAACAACAGAAGTTAGAAAATTACACAGCAGAAATCAGACCTGCTTTCCTCGTTAGCCGTACTTTAATAAAGCATCTCATATGTGTTCTTGCTAAACACTCGAAGTGTGTTTCATGTACTCTAATATATGAACTATTGTTGTCATATAAACTTGAGAGTAGGAATGGTCCACAGTAAGTTAGCCATGAGCAAAAGTACTGTGGTATCACTGTATTTACACGAGGATTTAAAAGAAAATAGCATAACTTTTAGAAAAGCAACAGTTACTCCTGTTGCTACCAAAACAGTGCCACATATTGATTATAAAGGTCGTGTTGTTTAATAAAGACTTAAATAAAAATTTAAACCTGATGAATTTATTCCTTTTTGATTACTTATTGCTCAGAATTTTATATCTTTTAGATGTAGTTTTTCTTTTAGCAAAACAACACAGCGTTGGCTGCTTTTACATAGGATGTGGCAGGTGCTGTGCTTGCTGCTTGGGTTTAGAGTGGAGATTAGGGCTGTGCCGGTTTGGATTTTTTCTTACCGCGGTCGGAAATCAACAAATTCCCGCGGTTTGGCGATATACCCATAAACTAGGGATGGGCATAATTAATCAACGATCGATTAATTGATCATTAAGAATTTCATCGATGACATTTTTTTTACCGATCAATTAACGCATGTTCTGTTGCGCAGTGTGAGTTTTGAAGGAATGCAATTAATTTTGCTATGTGGCAGTAATTAAACACTTTACCACACAAGGGCGATGATTGAAAATAAAACCCACAAGCCGACTCAGTTTCTTGCCAGTTTCTGTGTATTTCAAAAGTAGCATTGTCATGAAGCGGTCGCAGCAAAGTGTGGCGTGGGACCACTTTGACTAAAAAAACAAACAAACAAAAAAGTCTCGGTTCACTGCCAACACCGCGAAGCTGTGTATAAGTACTTGAACCCACTTCTAACCCTGGTTAGAAGCGGAGCATCCTGCTCTTGGTCTTAACCTAGCATCAAGTCGGTGTTAGCACGGAGGAGCCGAGATGCACAACAAGCAGAGAAACTTACTCACCGATTACTTTCTGAGGGAGGCTCCACCACCCCTGGATTGCACCCATACAGACTGGTGGAAAATGAATTAAACATGATTCCAGAGGCTTGCCAGGTTAGCACGGAGGTATGTGTATCACAGCGAAGTCTGTCCCTCACAGCAGGTGATCTCGGCGCTGCAGGTCAGACGTGAAAGCAGCCTGGTGACCGTCAGTCTGGTCACCAGTCTGCTTTCGCGTCTGACCCCAGCGCATGTTAACATGCTCATCTTTCTCAACAAAAATCAGTAGACTGGTGCTAAAGTTGTATATAAGTTACGGTTTCTTTTTTTTGTCTTTTTTACTCTGTTAATGAGCCTAATTCATTGTTAGGTACGCTGATCTCTCTCATCCTCTTTCTCTAGTCGTTTTGCCAAATGTAACACAAAACTATCAGACCTATAAGTAATATATTTTTTTTTATTAAGTTAGTAACATAACGTTTTTGTTTTTTTTTACTTTTTGGGAGAAGAAAAAAAATATGAGCGTCAGTTGTGTTAATGAGTAGGCCTACCGTCTTGTAGCTGTCGGCTCCGCTGCTTATAGCGCATTTTTCTTTGTGCTACTACCGTGAATTAACTGCCACAAGAGGTGTCCCCCTTGTAATGAAGATCTCAATGAGGAAACATGCTATTTTTCTATTCTCACTGCATTTTAATATAGCCTATGAAAAAGGAATTTTAATATAAAAATTTGAATCATTAATCGAAAATTGATCGTTAACTCTCCCAATGATCGATGAAGACAGTTTAATCGAATGCCCATCCCTACCATAAACATATACATATATTTATATCTACCCGCCGCTGCACCACGGCTGTACCCTGCTCGTGTGCATAACGAGCTGTACCTTGAAGCCAAACTACGGCCGCGCCTATGTCTCAAAGACGGCTCTGTCTGTGGCGAAGGCAGAGCGCGTCCCGCAACAACTTATACAGGAGCGGAGAGGAGCGCACCGTAGCTACTGCTTCGGCACTTTTACGCACAGAGAAGGCTTCGGCCCCCATATATAAATTTTGTCTTCTCATTCTTCTCTACTGGGCGACTGACTTTATTTGTGCATGCATCCACGGCTTGGCGGTCCCAATTCTCCGGTTGGAACATTCCCTCAGCGCCTCCGCTTTGGCAAGGTCTGGGAACCACGGCTCAAAAATGCCTGCACCTCGCCTGCTCAGGGCGGTTGCTTTTTTCATTTTATCTTCACCTGTGGCTCCACTTTCGGGAGTTCTGACACGCTGTGCATCACACATGTTATGCTTTCATGTGAGCATATTAAATCTAAAAGTACAAAACATTACACAGATCATACAAGGCTAGAAACACACATGACATTTTATTATGCGTCACGTGACCGCGATATGGCGGTAATCCGGTTACCGCCCCAGGCCTAGTGGAGATTGGGTGAAAACTAACATCTGGTTGCTACATGCAGTGTTGCCAACTGTCTCCGACAGAAAGTAGCTGAAGTTGTCCCAGAAAGTCGCTAGATGTTGCCAGATGACGTCACATGCTAATTTGCATAATGATGATGTCATCATGTGATGACGAATGAAACAGAAAGGAGGAAATAACTATATGTAGATTTGGATTTGGTCATACAGGGTTAAACAATACATTATTTAAATAGGGGAAACATGCTACAGGGAAATGGGACTTCTGTCTTCAAGAAGAGACTGTGGAGCATGTTATACTGTATTATTTTGCCTGAAGTATACTGATACAAAATTTACAAGATATCAAATTGCAGCTGGACATCAAAGACCTTTTAAACAAAATGTAAAGTTCTGAAAAAAAATGCATTTACTGAGATATCTCAAGAAGATGAAATTAATGTAGAGAATCTACTTGTTGTTTGTTTGTTTTTTAGTACTTTGTAAAAATAAGTAGGGCATATTTATGTTTCTTGCCAGCCGCCATTAAGCAGAAGTTTATTGCTTATAGTATTCAGTGGGGTTTTTTTTGTATAAGTTTTAAATGTCCTACTTTTTTGAACTCACCATACATTTCGAACGTTCCTTGTATGCACCACAGGTGTGCAATGCAGCATAGTACAGACAACCTTCTGCCTTGAAAAAATCAGTCTTATATACATGCAGATTTATTTTTTACTTTTGAATTAACATTAACTACAAAACAACTTTGTTTGTGAGTGGATGAAATGAACCAAAAAAGGTTTATGATTGGTCAGTGGATAGTCTGATCATGCTGCATACACATGCGCAGATCATTCCCTTTCTGAGCCTCGGGAAGGAGCATGCTGGCTCTCTAACTGCAGGAAATATCGGCGACAAAGTTTCACACAAAGTAGCTAAGGGTGGTGAAAAACGTCGCTAGAGTTGTCGCTTGGCGCTTTTTGGAAGAAAAGTCGTTAGAAATAACTACGAAGTCGCTAAACTGGCAACACTGGCTACATGTGGCTTTTTTGAGGTTCCAGGCTGAACACAGCATGTGGGACTCTTCAATAGAAAAGCCTGGGCACTTGCATATATATCAATAATGACCAGGTGAAGAATGCAAGCAAAGATATTCTGGTTGAGTTTTGGCTGTTTCAACTGCTAAACACAAATACCAATTTGTGTACACTCTACACTGGGTGTATAAAAACAGCTGCATGTTTCCGTAAGACTGTGATGAGCTTGCAGTGATCTGTTAAAAAACACACACACACATTTTCAAAAAGAAAGCCAAGCCCATGTAGCCTTATGATAAAAAAATATAATTGGCGAAGGCTGGTGGCTGTATAAATCTAGAAAGTAGCAAGTAGAGTGAACTTTTGGATTTAGGTTTAGGCTTTCAGTTGTGCAGTGGCGTAGAAGATAAGAGTATTCGTGTGCTTCTCTCGAAAGAATCCGGATATGCTCACGGATCTAAGTAAATAGCTTCAAACTTAGGAACAATTTCTAATAAAAGTTGAACACATAATATTAAATAATCTAAAACAGGGATGCCCATATAACAAACTGTTGGCCTTTCACAGCTCTGAGGATTTGTGTTCTACAAGCTACAAGATCCCTGTATTAGATATGACTGTCTATCTGTCTACTACAGGGAACTTTTCCTCAAAATAACTTCACAGAACTAGACGTCGCTTTCTTTTGCCGTCTTTGTTTTTTCGCAAATGGAAATAATTCTGAAAAAGCCAACATGTGGGGGGAAGGGCTGAGCTTGCGGTATGCTGTGCTCTATAAACCTGGTGAAAACTTTGATTGCTCCACCCCTTTTTCTGGGTTCAGATTAATTAAACCAAAGGTTTGATATGATAAAACATTTAATTTGTAACTTCAAATACTTGGTATACCTGGATACTAATAACTGGTCCATTCCTACCTGGGGGTTTTGCAAGAACTGCTAAACTGGAAAGAGGAGAGATTATACGTAGTAGTATTAAGGAATATATGGGAATTAACCTAAAAAATGTCTTCAAGAACTGGTTTTACATGACGATGGTGAGAATGATGATGATATAGTCACCAGATGTTACTGATTTAAGACATCTGAATTAGGGGTGTTCCATCTTGGGTGCCTCACGATTCCGATTCGATTCCGATTCAGATGCTACAACTCGATTATAAAACGATTTTTTTTTTGTTGCATATTTTTTCCCCATTTTGGGTTTTTTCTTCATTCCTTCCATGGCTACTTTCTACTCTTAAATCCACCCAGTTTCCATTATTTGAAGTATCCAAACCAATTGATGTCCTGTCTTTTGTTCATGTCAAACCATAAATCGATCCAAAAGATGTCCAAAAGATGTTTCATAATCATATCAAGGTCATATTTTCAATGAGAGCTAAAGGAAATGTGTGTTGGCAATTTAAATATAATATAAGGTGGCCTATTTTGATTTCTATAAAAGAGGAAACTTTGTCCAATCCTTAAACACATAAATCATATTCTGTTTACTTAAAAAAGACCTTTGATTTTAACATATTTAAAGTATTCCTGCTCTGTATTTAAAAAGGAATGTTAAATTAACTTCAAGTCAACTTTCCAAGTAAACCATTACAGAAATGACTTTAAAATCTAAATAGAAATAATTAGTCTTCTCTATTAGAAAATAAACCTGTAACAATAATAGCTCCCTTTTTATGTCATACACGACAAAAATTACACATAAATCTGAAATTATTTTCTGAGAAAATAAGTATTATTTTCTATTCAAAGTAATAGAAAATAAAAAGCAGCATTCTCCCAAAGACACTTAAAGTCTATACTCCAGTCTTTGTTTGTTTTTTCGCTCTCAATTTAATACAGAACTCTTAACTTTGCAGCGTTTTCATAGTTTTTACGTCAGTTTGACCAATAGGATGTTTGCCACCTGTCATACACAGAAACAAATCTACTAGCTATGAGTTCGGTGCTCTCTGCCACACATTAGTCGCGACCACGATAGAATGAAGGAAATTTCCTTTGCGGTTCATACTTAAAGCTACACTTGGGCTGACGTCTGGTAAACATGAGCTGCCCTGTGCTTCGCTGTGCTTGTGGAGGACGCCCCGGACAGCACCGAAAAAGTGGACATGTCCGGGGAAAAGAACATCTTGCTGCTAACATGATATACAACCGCAACAACTAAAGTGCAAAATATTTGCTGTATTTTGTAAATTTCATGCTGCATGAGTGAAACACTAGCTGCAGCCATGATGTGTCCGTCGGTCCGTCTCCTAAAAATGTCCTTGCGACATGCCAGACTTTTGTCTTTTTCTGATTGAATAATTATGAAAAATAATAAATTTTTGAACACTTTTGAATCTCTATTGATTGTGCACATTTCATATCGCAATTAATCGATTTATAGTAAATTGGCACACCCCTAATCAGAATAGTACCTTGTTCATCTCATAAAGAGAAGAAAAACTGATCTAAAGGTCATGTAATTGATGCTTTTGTTTTTCTTGATCTACAACTCAGTGAATCGGTCCCATTTTATTACAGTACAGAATTCTGAAAGGTCCCTCAGAGCCACAAGAACCATTACATAAGTGCTTCCAAAGGCTGAGAAAATGTAGCTATAATTAGTAAATTGACTATAAGTGTACTAGGTACCAGTATCTCTTTAATTAGTTACGTTTTTCTGTGATTGTATCCAGGGAGATGATATTTTAGACAGGAGCTCTGAGCTTATCTACACCGGGGAGTTGTCATGGATCTATCAGCCGTATGGACGCAGCCAGCAGAGAGTCTTCTTCCTCTTTGATCACCAGCTGGTGCTCTGTAAGAAGGTAAGCTCTATCAGGCTCCCTTTTTTTGTCTATTTCAGCTTCCTTTTATTTCTATGCCTTTATGGGTGTAAACAAGCTGGTTGCAAAAAACATAAATCCCCTGTTGGTGCTTCAGCGAGTTGCGGTATCACATGGCTGGTTAAGAAGGGATGCTTGAACACAGTGTGACTTCATACAACCTTAGTGAGGAGTTGAAAATAGATTACATAACGCTGCATGAGACACACCAGTCCTCTGGGAAGACGCATTCAAATCCTCAGCGCATTTCACAAAATGGAGCTTTGGTCGTTTGGGCTCCAATGCACTTGGGCTGTTATTCTTCCTGTCAAACGAATGTTTACGCACGGCTGGACTCGAAACACTCACAGAGATGGAGACACAAATGCAGACGGACACATAGACACACACACACACAGGGGCCAGATCACTGCATTAACACAGGCAGAGGAGCAACAGTTTCATCACAGCGCAAGACACATAGAAAACCCAAAAAGGAAAATAGATATGTTGTCCTTCTGTTTTTCCACCCTTCAGTTCCCATAGTTGAGACTATGGCACTCAGAATTAATCCACGCTATTTTGTTGGGTCTTTATGTAACTGTTCTTTTCCTCTCTGTGGATTCAGCCTCAATATGTTCTAAATTATACATTCCAGTCTATTTTCTGATTATTTAATACCCAGCATCCTCTCTACGTGTGCCCGAGATCCTACCAGCCCTTGGGGTGTATCAGAATAGAAGCACTCGTCTACCTCTTCCCCACATCTTATCCTTATCAGCACAAGATCTGCGTTTATCTGTCTATGTTCCTTAATTCAATGTCTCTGCCTACTTTTCAAGGTAAAGAGGCTCAGGTTCTTTTTGTGATTATCTTCAGAAAAATATAAGAAGGTGTGGCCTCCTTTCTCCCCTCACCAGGACCTAATACGTCGGGACATACTCTATTACAAGGGCCGCATCGACATGGATCGCTACGAAGTTCGGGACGCCATAGACGGCCGGGACGACGACTTTAACGTCAGCGTTAAGAACGCTTTCAAGTTATACAATAAAGACAGCGAGGAGATCCACATCTTCCTGGCCAAAAAGCCAGAAGAGAAGATCCGCTGGCTCAGGGCCTTCCACGAAGAGAGGAAAATGGTGCAAGAGGATGAGAAAATTGGTAATCACACACCGTCTATGGCTTCCAGTGTAGTTTAAATCATCCAATTTAAAGTTGCAATAAAAGGACTACATCAGATCAACATTAGTTCTGTCTTGCTGGATTCTGTTAGGGAGGAGATAAATGACTCATTATAAAAGAGTCGTTATTAAGATTGCAGAAGATTTTCTATTTATCTGTGGCTTAATTTGAAAAGAAAAAAACCCTCAAGCAATCAAGCTATGCTGCCTTAGCTATCCTTTAGCTTTTAAAACAGATACCCTGTAATAACATATGATCTGCTGGCCCCCCATGAATGTCTGATCAAATTCCTGTTGTTTAGGTTTCGAGATCTCTGAGTACCAGAAGCGACAGGCAGCCATGACAGTGAGAAAGGTGACCAAACAGAAAGGTGAGGCAACCAGAAGATACCAGGTGATTTTCCCTTTTGTTTTGTTTTCCTCACTGATCTACTCTGTCTTCTCATTGCTGTTTACTCTTTCTTTAATAACCTGCTCTCCTTTTTTACTTTCTGCACCTCGTTTAACACATGCCTTGTTTCTGAGTGGAAATAGGCCAGTCTTGGACCAAGTAACCCAGAAAAGTCAGGAGATTATGGTTACTCGTTGTATTACAGCACCCTCTCCACTTGTTGGCACCAGTGGTAAAGATATGTGAAGAGCCTTAAAATAAAAGTATTTCTTTATTGCAGTAAAATCAGCTCACACTTAGAAATTGAAGAAAAATAAGAAAAGTAAATATAAAACTCCTCCAAGCTCAGTGTTACAGAAGAGTGGCAAAGAGTGCCATTTTAGGGTCACCAGGTCTCCATAACAGCCATTGAAAACTATCCACAGGTCGACAAAAAACCTTTCCTGTCCCACCATCACAAATGTAGGGGTGTCAAATTATTGCGTTAATTGCGATTATGTGCTATGTTTTTTAATTGCGTTAATTACATTTTTAATCTTTAACTTTCCTGTTTCTGTATGCACGTTTCCTTTAAATAAAATCCGTTTTTATGCTTTGGGCTTCTTGTGCATGAGTTGTTAGGGGTTAACCACACCCTAAAGTGGACATCGGTTGGCTGTTATTGTAGGGCCGCTTATCATGAGCTGATTGGCTTCAGTTGTAGTGGAGTGCAAGGCGAGGAGGAGCGGTGAGTTTCAGACAGCGCGTTTTCAAATTGAATTCAAATTCAAATATACTTTATTGATCCCAGAGGGAAATTAATTGAAGTAGTAGCTTATAGAATTAATTATTTAAGGAGATGTTGTAGATCATGATGGCTGTGGGCAGGAAAGATTTCCTGTAGCGGTCTGTGTTGCAACGAAACTGAAGAGCCCTCCGACTGAAGACACTCTGTTGTTGCAGGATAGTCTCATGAAGAGGATGCTCAGGATTGTCCATAATTTTTTTGATTTGATGAAGAATCCTTTTTTGCATCATCATCACCAGATGTTCCACAGTCGTCCCCGGAACAGAACCAGAACCTTCTTTATCACGTTGTTTAGCATTTTTAAATCTCTTTTAAATCTCTGGCTGAAATTTAGCAACTTTTTTAGGGGGTTATTGGACTTTGGGATGAAGGACGTATCTTTGTTACTCTCCCTGAGCAGCAGTGCTGCCTTCCTCGCCCATCTCAGAGCGTTCACAGCAGGCAGCCGGTCCGTGTGCTCCAGCTCTGCCCGATACAGGTCCAGCTGGAGTCTGAATAGATATTAACCCCACTGAATCCAGAATTCTAACGAATCGCTCATGCTAGACACCGAAGTTTGCAGGCAGCACTTGGCACTAGTGCCAAAAACAGCAGAATGTAAATGGCTGGGACTGCATCTGTCTAAGTCTGTTAAAAACAATAAATGACTTCATAAAGCCACTTTTTTGTTTTTTATATATATATATATATATATATATATATGAAGATATATGCATCTTTTGTTCTGCCAGAATTATATAATTACTTTAAAGAGGCTATATGCAACTTTTTCCCCAAAATGAACGTAACAATAGCCTTTTTATTTGACCATTTATGACTCAAACATCTCCTGATGAGCATACTGACACCTTGTCAGCTCACAGTGGGTGCACCTATAAGCCTGTATCCAATTTTTTCTATTTTCTGTCGGGTCCGATTTTCCCACGCTGTCTGTGGATGTGACGTCAAGCACGTTCATGTTAAACGTTTCAGATCACTCTGCCACTACCGCTAGTCAGCACTCGCAAGCAGTTCAATGGATTGTGCGAATACACAGAAGAGACCAAGGACAACTTTGACACCAACAGTAACTCCACATAAGACTAAAAAAGTTAAACCTCTGACAAGTGCCCAAAAAACATACAAGATTAAGAGCGACCGGCGCACGAGCGCGCGCTGCGAGAGCGAGCAGATAAGGAACAGCTGTTCCGTTTTTGGCCACATGGGGTCAGTCGCGAGTTTAAATTTCGGAAATTGCATATAGCCCCTTTAAATAAAAATACCTTCTCTCTGTTCGCTTCATCCTATTTTAGTGAACAGGCAAATAGTTGCTCTATTGGCAAATGAGGTTAGGTAAACTATTAACAGCAGGGGCACCGGTTATTCTGTTTAAGACAATAAAATCTCGAAGTGTGATTCTTTTTCCCCCTCTGAAAAACACAAGTTAAAGTTTGAGATTATGGTCCTGCAATTAAGCAGTTTACCAGGGGTGCAAACAATCATAGAGGTTGCTGTATATCTATTATCTTTCGTCTGAGTTAAGTGTCAGCCAGCCCACGTGTCAGAACGATTGAATACAAGTCGAAAAAAAGCAGCCGTTAAGCATCAATGAAAAGACAGAGGGCTGTTTGCATGAAGTTTAAAGGACGATCCCAGCCTTCAGGACATGTGGGTCCTGTGTCACGCTTGTCTGGAAACTGTTAATAGTAATACTCCAGACGCGTTTCTCTCTCTCACTGAGCTAAGGGGGGGGGGGGGTTGTTGAAGCTCCTGGTTGCCTATAAATGCAGTGCAATGTCGCAACAACACGGCATGGCAAATCGGAGCGAGGATTTCAGCAAAGCGCGTCCTCGAATTCCAGCTTATGCTACACATAAAGGACAAACATGCAGCAAAGAGCTCGGCAGCAGAAGAACACGTCGTTGTATTGCCAACAGGATGTAGCACCCACATGCCCTCACTTGCTGGCATCAACCCTTTAAGATTTAGCCATTTATATTGCTAGGCTAGATGTTTGTACATTTACCATTACTGATGTTCTTGCCAGATAAGCATGACCACCCATTAAGGTATTAATGAAGTAATAACTAAAGCTGGAATGTTCCAGGCACCCCCCCCCCCACACACACACACACACCCCACACACACACACACCCTCTAGATGTCTGTTGGAAGTAAATGTTGTGTGTTTCTAAGTGCTGTATGTGTACGTGGCTGGCACAAGGTGAAGTACTTTCTTGAATTTCAGATTCATTTATAGATTTCATCTTGAGAAAGAGGGCCATGTTGTATGGACATGGTTTGAAAATGATAAAGGTATATGCATTAGAGTTTTCCTTAGAGCTAGCACAATAAGATGCCATGGCAACTGCTAAGCAGCATTGGAAGGTGTTGTGTTTATAACGTTGGCACTGGAGCATGCAATCACTGTCCAATCTGTTTACAAGCATTATCTTGACAATCCAAGATAAACAGCCTCTACTAACACAAATAGATCCAACCCCTCTGACTTCTAAAACAGAAGACTCCGTTTCTCATCTCTTTGGGCTTTTTTATTTATTTATTTTTTTTAAATGCCATGGCAACTTTTCAAATATTTCATCTTCAAATTCCGATTTCCTTATTCTACTAGCATAGCTGTGATGCTTGTAGACTGTAGCTCAATGACATTGTAGACTGTAGACTAGTGCATATTAAAATGCTTTCTGTTGGCTCTACTTTCTCCACGTGTGTTGAAGTGTTAAAGGGTGCTATTCAAACAAAGGCGCAGACAACAAACTTGGAAGAACAGACTCCAAAATTCCTGGTTTCTTCATCATTTCACCTGGAACCTGTCAGTTCTCCTGTCGGGCTTGCCTCAGAGTTTGATTTGATTGAATAGCATCACCGTCCTCCACTGTGTCATCGCTACAGCTGAATTCCACTTTTCTGCCAATTCAGCGTTCATCGTTTGATCACAGTGTATCATGTCTCAGGAATAATATGCAGGAATGATAACTGGAAGCTAATCGTGTTTGCCTGCGTGCCTGTTTTCTGTGTGAAGCATGACTTCATGTTGTGGTGTTCTTCGAGATGCACCGGTTAAAATCTGGTGGCCACTTTCTGATTTATGTCAAATTTGAACGTGGCGACAGCCATTTTGGTTCACTTTAATTTCTCTTTAAGAACTATATTATAAAGCCTTCCCGTGCAGTCTTGAACAATCTGGAAAGGTTTGACACATTCTCTCCTCATTTTTCAGGTCTGTATTGAAAACTAAGTGTGTAATAAATGTTTTCAGACTTTATTCCCTATTTCCAACAAACTCTGTTTTTCTTACATTGATTTTCTGTTTTAATTCGGCTTTAGTTCCCCGTTTCAGCCCCCAGTACTTTAAATATTGTAGTTAATCCTCAGGGACCCACAGATAAAAGCAAAAATTAAAAGAACTGTAGAATTTCATGGCTTTTCTGGCCTCCAAACAAATTAGCATCTGGAAAGGTATGACATTTTGCCATGAAAACAATGTAAAATAGCTTGGGTCTTCTCCACTCGATAACATTGTCCACACTGAAGAGTCTTGTTGCCAGCACGATGCGGTTGCGTTTGAGTGGCGCTTTCACTGATCGGAAAAAAAGATTGCATTTTTCTGTTTGGATATAGTCTGGTCACCAGCCGATTTTTCGGTGCATCTCCAGTTGTTTTGTCTGTTTCACACAAGAAACTGATGATTTTCCCTCTTTGCTGCCTCCCTTCTTCTCTCTTCTGCTTTGTGCTCTGCACCGCCTCCTTACCCCTCTCTCTACCCCCCACCCTCAACCCCCTCGCTTGTTTTATTTTGCGCCTGCCTTCCCAGGTGTAAACAGGTGCACGCCCCCCTCATACCCGCCCCCGCAGGACCCCCTCAGCGCGGGGCAGTATGAGGTAACGGAGGACATGGCACAAGGAGAGGTTTTTGAATTCAGTCAATCCAAAAGAGGCCAGGGGCCTTTCTGGCAGAATTTTAGTAGATTAGCTCCATTTAAGAAATAGAGAAACAGACTTTTCTGAAGGACCAGCTATTTTTCTTAGAAGCACTAAACACTGGATGATTATGTCCCATGATGAAGAAAATACAAAAACCACAAACACACAGGAGACTTTGAAGTTAAGGACCAATGTTATTATCATTTGATCGGAAACACCAAGAGGACTTTGAGACTTGAATTTAAAAAATTGAGATAAAAAAAAAACTGCACCTTTACAACAATTCTTCTTTGTTAGTAACGTTCTTAGTCATCATGCTTCTCCAGCTGACTCCGCTTTCACAAACTCTTTCCCTCAGATTCTGCAGATTCACACCTTCTGAATGTTCTGGAGTTATAAAGATTGTTCAATGATTTCATTTTGAATCCAACCATCATTATCTGGAAATAGCAAGCCTGCAAGGTTAAGCTGGGTCGGTCCTTGTTTGAATGAGACCTCGCTACGCCGCGGTTCTCCTGAATGTACGTTCGACGGATGACACGGGAATCTGATGTTTTTAGGACCCGCCCAGCTCGACGATCCCAGACGGATCAGGCCGTCTCTGCTCCACGGATGCCTGCGTCTGGAAACCATTCATACCCATTTCTCTCTGTTAACAGCGTGCTTATGACAGTCCTTTTTAAAAAAAAATTTATGTCTGGCTTCAAGTCTTCCCGTCCTCTCCTCTTGTCCTCTCTATCTCCCCATCCACCTGCTCAGCTTCTGTGAGTCAGTGGCTCTCAGAGGAAGAGCTTCATTCTTTTGGAAACCTGCCATCGGCCATGATATGACAGGTCAGGGAACAAATCAATAGTCAGAACATCAATAGAATATTCACATCCTCCCGCCAACTGCTCGTGACAGGGTATTCACATCGGCTCACATTGATGCTCAGCGCGTCCCGCTCAGATGAGCCGTCTGGGAGCGGGAGATAGGCAGGTTATGGTCCGCCTGCCTTGCGTCACGGACCCACACCGCCACCACCACCACCACCACCACCACCACCACCACCACCACCACCACTCACCCCAGAGACCACCCCTGTAGCACTGTGCGGGCAGCTTACTGGGTGTTTGGAAAGAGCACAGCCTACCTCCAGAAATGAGCAGTAAAAGTCAAGTTGATGCATCGGCCAAGGTCCAAAAATCTCTTTCTGACATCTTGCTCTAAAGGAAAAAAACAACAACAAAAAAGACGGACTTCCTGAGTTGATTTTGTAGTGTTAGCACTGTAAAATATATCCAGTCTGAGTTCTTCTGCTCCCATTTCAATACAAGGGATACAAATATGCAATGCTACAGTGTGGAAAATTAGCGAGAATCCCAACCGGTTAAGGACATTCGGAGTCTGTTCTGATTCAAAAAGGGCCGATACCACAGAGGGAGGGGAATAGAAAGGTGTGTATTTAATCTGTAGCAAGCACCGTCCCTCCTGACAGATTCATTAATCTCTTGACGCTTCAAATCTTGCGTCGTCCCCCCCCCCCCACCAGCAGCAAACCCCCCTCTTCTCGCCCCCTCCGTCCCGTTGCTTTCCAGATCTGATCCGTGTTCTGTCAGTTAGCTCCGGCACTGTTAAGTGATTTACAAAGGACCGAGGCCTGATCAGATTGATTTGTTTAATCAACAAAGTCCCTGCGGCTGCTTTGGGAGAGAGATCCTCTCCGCAGAGTCCTTCTGGCGAGGCGTTCAGATAAGGGAGGATCTGAGGAGAGGAAAAAAAACGATCGACACTCATCAAGAAGGCGTAATTCTACTCTCGGAATGTAAGTGAACCATCTGTCCATGCTATGTGATCATGTTTTGACCTCAGAAGTACATTTTGTGTTGAATTATACCACCCGATGGACAGTGCATATACAGTATGACAATTGTGCAATGTGATATATCATTATATATCTTCACTACTCACTACAGTGTGCTATGAAAGCGATAAATATCGTTCTATGTCATTTTTGTTTGCCTTCTTATGGCCCTTATAATCTATTGGAAACAAGACCATAGACTTGCTTTGTATGTTGTGTAATTTCTGTTCCGTTTCAGTAAAGAAAGTTGAGAAATGGGTGAGTTGGCTGCTGGTGTATGTAGAGATGGCTCCCAGTGAGATTGTCTTGGAAGATTAACTCTCATGCCTGGCACAGCAAAAAGAAATGGTTCCCAGGCCATGATAACCTCAGGTCCCGTGCTACACCTATCCACCACCACCCCCCTTACTCACCGCCCGTCAGATCAACACAACACACACACGCATACACACACAACGCAGATGCACAATCACTTGCTGGCCCGTTCTGCTGCGGAGAAGAGAGATGCTATCTAACAGTGCCTTCCAGCATTCCACTAGTGATTATCTATTCAGTTTTCACTTGCAGATTTGAATTAGTCATGTATTTTCCCTTTGGTGCATTTCCTCTTTTCTTTCTTCTTCTTGTCCACACACTGGGAATTCCTCGTCCCCCACCCCCACTCCCACCCCAACTCCCAGTGCACTAAACCTCCAACAAATCGGACAGAAACTCAAGAGGTCGGGCGTTTTTTTTTCCCCACACGAGTAGTTACTGTGTTGTCTGACTGACACACTTTTAAACACGTTCTTATTGTTATTATTTTGTATTACACTCACATAGCTGTAATCAAATTGCACAGAAAGGAAGTCTGTTCTAATTGCAGCTACGTAGAGCTCATTTATTATCTATATATCTTGCAGAAAGAGGATTTAATTTGAATTTAGAGTAGGAAAGAGTTTCACGTCACTCAAGTTAGACTTCACATTTCAGAGTATATTATTAATAGAGTTATGAATCGAAAGAACTCATCTATTTTAACTTTCTCTGCTACACTTTGTAAATAGTGTAAAAAGAACAGATCATATATTTGGATATTTTGCGTTGGAGACGAATGTTGTTCCAGTTCTAGCGTGCGGTAGACCTCAGTACCAGGTAAATGCATGCTTGTGGCATCCCGATATTTTGCATGAGACTTAAGGCAACTCTTAACGGATTATTTACGTTCATCGAACTTTCCGAACGGTTTTGTTTTTCTTTCCCCTCCCTCCCATTCCCCTCATAGCGGAACCATTCATATGTGAAGCCATGCCATCTCACTAAAGGGAGTTGTTTTCTCTGTCCACCTGTATCCTGCTCACTTCACGCGCCGAGTTGTAGCCTGTGTTTTTATTTATTGCCACTTAGAGCAGCATGTCAGTCTCTCATGCTGAATGAAACATCTGTTAGGCGAAACGACAGACACCGATGGTCTCCATGCCCAGATTAAAATGGGCATTTTTATCCGGCACTTTTCTTTTTAGAACGTGTATTTCTTTCTTGCTGCAGACTGCTAGTTATTTTTTTTATTTTATGTTAATTTTTTTGGAGTGCCATCATTAAGCGGAGGCAAAACGGGTATAATTTTTCTATGACAACAGTGAACCAAATAGGAGTTAGCTCAGATCGCGGCTGTTCGTGTATAGATTTGTAGTCGAGCAGAAGACATGAAACGCGTGAACACCCCCCCTCCTCTTTACACAAGCTAAAGCTAGAACCACCCATTGAACTCATTCTCTAGTTTAAGTAATGACTTGACATGAAAATGTACTCTTCTATTTATTGATATCAGTATTGAGGTCATTAGGTTTGGGCAAAACTGTTTAAATAATGTATGTATTGGGTTTGTTTATTCTTATATAACTATCAATCTGACCTTTTAGGAGTCCTAAATGACAGCCATCTCTCCACTTTGAGGTCTTTTTTTCTGTCTCTCTCCTCATGTAAGCCAAGTTATCAGACGGAAATTCAACAGAGAATGCTTCGATTTTTGTCATTCTTGTTTTTTACAGTCTAGGGTTAACTTGAGCCAGTAACCATCCACATTCAGCATCCAGTGCTAAGCAAAAATAAGAAAAAATCTTGAACTCCTGCACGTTTTGTAACGTTACAACCACCAGCTTTAATGTGCTGTATTGGAATCTTATTTTATAGACCAACCCACTATTGTTTTTAATTGTGAAGTTGAGTTGAAGTTAAATATATTTTTTAACAAATTAAATTCTGAAAGGTGTCGGATACGTTTTGATTCAACCCCTCTTACTGTGGGACCCCCCCCCAAAAAAAAAGTTACATTGCAAATTTGCCTTAATAAATTACCTACACTGTAAACCTCTATATAATTGAATAGCATCATGAAGACCAACAGAACACACCAGACAAGTCAGGAATGAAGTTGTGAAGAATTGGCCTTCAGGAATAGAGTTAAAAACAATATGCCAAGCTTTGAACACCTCAAAGAACACTGTTCAATCCACCATGTGAATTCAACGAGACCCATAAGCAGACCTTCTTTTGCCGTTTACCACAGGCCATGTGGGGAACACAGCAAACATGTGAGATAATGTACTAAGGTTAGATGGGACCAACAAGGAGCTTTTTGAAACTGGGAAACCCACCCTAAACCTACAGCCACAATGAAATGGTTTAAATCAAAGCGTGTTCATGTTTTAGAATGGCCCAGTCAAAGTTCAGACCTCAATCCCATTGAGAACTTATAGCAAGGCTTAAACAACTATGTTTCCAAAAGATCTCTATCCATTCTAAATCATCTTTAGTGGTTTCTTTAAAGAGTATCCAAAATGTCTCCCTGTAGATGTGCAAAACGGGTGGAGAGATTCCCCAAAACACCTGCTGCTATAACTGCAGCAAAAGGTGGTTTTACAAAGCATTGACTCTCGGGGCTCAATTCAAATGCAGAAAATATTTTCAGATTTTATTTGTTAAAATATATAAACCATTTGTCTTTCTCCTACCACTTCACAATGAGAAATTACTTTTTGTTGATCTAACTACTAAAACCTCAACAAAATACATAGAAGTTTCTGGTTGTAATCTGACAAAATGTGCAAGAGGTATTCATATTTTTGTAAGGCACTGTTGCAGAATCTTCAGTAGTAGTTCCTCACAGCTGATTATAAGGTCCTGTGTTGTTTCAGAATAGTCAGGGTACAAAGTCTTCAGCGAGCCATATATTCATGTGGTGTTTAGTGACAGCAAGAAGACTTCAATCCCCACTTGGAAAATTTTCATTGTATATTACCATGAAGTTTGAGGTCCGGATCTTTCTCCTGTCACAGAAAAATGTACTCCACAACTTTTGACACCATATGCAAACAGTGTTTTTTTTTTTCTTCTTCTTCTTTATTTTCCTTTCTTTATTTCTTTCTTGCTGGCCTTTATTTGTTGTAGAAATGGATAAAAACCTGAAAAATAATGCCTATTCAATCCAGAAACTGTGAATGGGAGGGTGGAGATGTCAACTGTATGTACATTATATGTTTTGATGTAATCAGAAGCACTGGGAATATGTTGTACTTCGCTGTAAAGGAAAAAAAAATCAATCCATATCTGATATAGCTGTACTTTTGTTGAAAATAAAACCTCTACAGAACGCCGTGTCGAGGCATCAGTGTGTTTGTGTGTGGGGGGGCATTGTTGTTGAGTTTCCTGTCGCGTGACATCACCTCCTGTTTGTAGGAGCCATTTCCAACACATGACACATTCACTCCAGGATATATTACAAAGGACAGATTAAAGGGTATGAGATAACCACGATCGCGTCACAGAAATAAAAGAGATCAACAGACTTCCAGCCACAAATGGTAGCTTGCATATGACTCTGCTGCAATGAATAAGTAATGGGAGTTACGCAAACAAATCTCCCTCTTGGCCAAGCTGAATCGTAGGCTGTTCACTCCGCTTCCTGATGTTTTGAAGTCCAAAGATGCAAGATTTTTTTCTTCCTTTTCTGCAGCCGGAGATCTGAGACGTCCTGGTGTGGTGCAGACAGCCTGTGTGTTGCATGGGCTTCTTCATTTGGGTCTGAATTCAGTGGGTGTGCATTCTGTGGGGTCATGAAGCTGATGCAAAAACGCACCGAGGGATGATCCAAACTGCCCGTGAGAAGCTTCTAACTGGGACAGTACTGTGCTGTGCTGTACGACTGTGGTCTCTAGTGGCCGGCTGCGGTGTTGCACTTCCAACAGATTTTCCCAACATGGACTCCCTCTGGATAATCCTTTGTCCTTGCTAATGAAACACACACAATGAGCTTTGAAGAGAGTG
Source organism: Valencia hispanica (assembly GCA_963556495.2). Classification (NCBI taxonomy): domain Eukaryota; kingdom Metazoa; phylum Chordata; class Actinopteri; order Cyprinodontiformes; family Valenciidae; genus Valencia; species Valencia hispanica. Next base: position 19,373,649 of record OY747702.1, read on the forward strand.
ACCAGTCTGTATAATATCCTTAAACAATGAACTTTTCCAGATGTTGCCACATTACGACCACAAACAATATCTTTTTTTTTTGTGGATTTTATGAGACAGACCTACAGAAAGTAGTACATGATTGTGGAGTGGAAGGAAAAATATATAAATAGGGTTCTGAAACACGCACGCATTGGTATTCAGCTCTCTTTTCTCTGATACTCCTAAATAGAATCCGGTGCATCTAGTTGTCTTTAGACGTCACCTCATTAGTAAATAGCTTGACGAGGATAGATCAATCTCAGTACAAATCCAGATGTTCTGTCGAGGCCTCAAACAGCATCATGAAGATCGAGGAACACACCAGACAGGTTAGGCATAACAAAGCAGTTATCTTATAAAACAGCCCAGATATTAAACATCTCAACAATCTGTTCCCTCCAAAAAATAATTAAGTGTATAGCACTACTATAAACTCTACCAAGACATGGCCCTCTTCATAAACTGACTGGACTGGGAAGGAGAACATTAATCAGTGAAGCAGCTAAGAGTCCATGGAAATTCTGGAGAGCTGCAGAGATCTTCATCTCAGGTGGGACAATCTGTTTGCAGGACAGCTAGTAGTTACTCCACAGATCTGGCTTTTATAGATTAATGACACGAAATCTATTCAGTCACAAGTTGTGTTGTAAGTTGGGATCACACTTTGCGAATTCGGCCGTCCCAGAGCTTTTCTTTTGTCGCGAAAAGAATCATGAAAACGGAGCTGTGTATGTGATTCGCATCTCTGTGGCCATGCAGTGTGACGGGCTCCCCGACAGCTTATTTTGTGCTCAGCCATCGTGAGTCTTCAGGCACTGCCTGAAATTCTACGACCACGGACTGCCATCGACGATGATGAATGACGTTGGCTTTTGGCGCATCCTGCTACAGCAAGACGTCATAGAGTTTGATCAACTGAAATCTTGGGCCGTTCAGCGTGACACAACTCTAGAGCTCAGTGGAGCTCGCACAGTGTAGCAGGAACCAGTCCTTTTGAGATGGCCGAAAAACAAACATTGATCATATTCGCCTACATGCAAATTGCTACATATCTCAGTAAAACGTACCACTGCAAATCACCTGAACATGTAATCCCCATGGTGAAACGTGGTGGCAGCATCATGCAGTGGGGAGGCTTTTCTCTAGTATTGACAGGGAAGCTTATCTGAGTTAGTGGGAAGATGGATGGAACTAATTTTGGAAGAAATCTTCTCAGAGAAAGACTAAAATCCAGCACTATGACAACCTATGCATATAGCCAGAGCTACGATGGAATGTTTTCGATCAAAGCATGTTTTTGTGTTAGAATATCCCAGCTAAAGTCAGAACTAAATCCTAATGGGTGTCTGAGCTTGAGCTGTTTTGCAGAAATGTCAGTATCCAAAAAAACTGCAGCTGTTATTGCAGCAACAGATGGTTCTTCAAAATTTTAACTCGGTGGATGAATGAAGCGAATGCCATACCTTTATGATTATGTAAACGATTTTGAAAACCATGCATTTTGCTTCCACTTTACAACTATGCACTACTTTCGGTATATCACTCAAAATCTGACTAAAAGGCATTAAAATTTATGGTTGTAGAGTTAAGTTCAAGGAGTGTGAATGTTTTTGTTTACAGATAGACTGCTACTGCCGTTCCGCCTTGTCCTGCTCATTGAAAGACATGAAAAATCAGTAAACTCAAACGACTATCACTGAACTTCAGATTTTCTGTGCTTTAAGTAGTTCCTCAGGATCAGAGGTATATCCAAACTGTCTATCGCAGGGTCCTTATCAGCAAATGGGATGTGTCTTCGGATTGCCAACCGAGTCTGTGACATCAGTGGTTTGGGACAAACTGTTGAGATAAAAATGACAAACATTTGCAGGAGGAGATATTTAACCATACCAGAAGCTAAATGTATCACTCACCTCTCTCTTTGAGTAGCAGCAGTAGAGCTTCATTCTGCTTTGTAGTTTTGTCAATGATGAGTGTAGGCAAGTAGACATCTGCCCCGAAGTCTATGAGCAGCTGAATGTACTCCACCCCACAGCCGTAACGGAGACACACCTCCACAACCGTCTTGGGCTGCTTGATCCTGGCCAGCATCTTCTCATCTGTGCAGTTATAGTTTGGGTTGGCCCCGTGAAGCAGGAGCAGCTTAAAGCAGCCCAGGTGTCCATAGACGGCTGAGATGTACAGGGGCCCTCTGCAGGCTGTGGCGTTAGAGGCCCACTCGGGGACTTTAGGCCGGACGTCCACCTCGGCTCCGAACCGCAGCAGCTCCAGGAGAATGTCTACATCGCCCTCCCTGGCGGCGGTCAGCAACGGGGAGCAGTTGTTGTACTGGCTGCCATTGGGGTCGGCTCCTGCATTCAGCAGGGCCACCACACAGTCCAGGTGTTTCCCACTCACAGCTGTGACCAGGGGCGTCTGGGCCTTCACATCCAAAACGTCTATCTGGATTTATGGAAGACAAAAAAGGGGAAAAACATGACTTTCTGATAGGAGACACTGTAACAAAGGTTGTCTAAGGGTTTCAAAGGGAAGTGTCAAACTGAAGCCCTCTACTGCATTCCCATATCACCACAGTAAGGATGTGAGATTACTGCGATGGACTGACGGCCTGTCGAGAGTTTACCCCGCCTCTCACCCAATGACTGCTGGAGATAGGCACCAGCCAGTGATTGTATGTTAAGGTCTGAGAATTGAATTTGAAGATCCAATTGGTTGGTGCTTGAAATCAAGTAAGTAGTAAGATTGCATCCAAACAATCAGCTATTGAAATTGCTTTTGAGTGCCCAAGAAAGTCCAACAAGTGCCAGATAGCTAAAGGGCATGCTAACAAAAGGCAGCAGAGAAGTTTCTTCTCAAGAAGAAAAACATGGAGGACAGACTGAAATACAGAAGGACAGACTAAACAATTTATGTTTCGGCCTGTTTCTTGTTGTGTGCAACGGAGTGGGCTCACTCACAATTTTGCCTAATAGCTCTGCCAAGAGTGCCAGGAAAGGGATCAAAATGTCCTCCAAGAGCAACTTTGCTCAATGATCCAGAAGTAATTTGATGATGATCACAGATTTTTCCGCAACAATGAATCCCTATGCCGCAAGGCAAAAGAAAACAAAAATATCTAAGGGATCAAAACACTAAAAATATTGGTGGAAACACCTCAGATGGTATTAAAAGGTTGACGATGCTCTGCCTAAATTTGATGGATTACTCAAAAAAAATGCATTTCACACTGCATTGAAAATCTGACAGATCTAACATACGAAGGCAGCAAAGTTTTTGGAAACAAGCTTAAGATAGTCTCAAAATCAGTCTCAAAACTTGTACTGTGCACCTTTATAGCTGCCAAACACTTTTTATTGCATACAGTATTTAAGTGAACAGGCTCAGTTTTAGTATCTACTCTAGTCTGTATGAGTCCAAAGCCCTCTGAGGTACTCAAAAGAAACCACCTTTAAAAAAAAACAGTGGGATTGGCTACATGATATGCTCAGTGATAAAGCTAACTATTATTAGCAGTGCAAGCTGATAATGTATATTTCTCCAACATGTTCACTGTTGGAGGTTCTAAACTACTGTGAGTCAAATATTTATGGGACTTCTGAACACAGTTGGTTACATTGGATTTTATCTTGGAGTATCCAGGAGTCTTAATTCAAATGGAGAGCCACACTTTTTAGATTTTTTATTTGTAAAAACCTTTGAAGATCGTTTTCCTGCCACTTTTGTCCTCTATTTGAAGTTGGTCCGTCACTTAAACAAATCCCAACAAAAATCAGTTGAAATTTGTGTTTGTATTGTGTAAAAGTTCCTAGGCTGTGAATACTTTGCATAGCAAGGCAGCCATATTGAATTTTGAGGTTTTCCTATTTATTAAATCTGTTTAATTAATCTGCATGTTTTGATTGAATTTCTTTTTAGCTTTTAGCTGGCTATTTATCAAATATTGTTTACCTGCTTTGTATTTTTATTTGATCATATCTTATAATTGTTTTGATTTTAATATTTTAACTTATTTTAGTTTTCCTTCCAGTGTTTCCTCTGTGGGAGCCCTCTGCCTCGGGGGCGGTGGTCGGCTGTGGCTGCCTTGGTGCTCTCCAGGTGGTGCTTGGGTGGAGGTGGGGGTACCAGCCCTCCCTCCTCTGGGCTCCCTGGGTCAGTGCCTTGGCTGCTGCTGTTGACCTGAGAAACGTTGTGGTTTGAAAAGCGCTTTATAAATAAAGTTTGATTTGATTTATGGATTTGTCTTCTTAGGAGCTTTCTGTTCATTTTTTCAGCTCCTGAGTAAAAATATAACATATTATTAAACTCCATTCCTCAACCAATCAAGCAGTGGTTTTTTATTATAATGATTTATTCGACTTGCTTTGATTGTTTCTAACATAACCCAGCAAGCCACAACATCCAAGATGGAGGTACTTGTGTGTGAGATAGTACCTGGTATACAATGTATAAGAGCTACTTCACTACAGATTATATTACACTTTCATCTTTGATTCATGGCTCGTGATATTTCTTTTGCTGGAGGTTTAAAACACAAAATATGGAAATCAGTCCCAGTTAGTTTAATGTCATCTTTTCTTTCACAGTGTTTTTTTTGTTTGTTTCTTTGATTGGTGTCAGTTCAGTACAGCATACAATGTAGGCCATTAAAACAAACAATTACATCCATTACACCCACTGATAGGAACAGATCGAGCGCCGCTCTGAATCTCACCTCTGCGCCGTGCTCCAACAGGAGCTCCAGGCACCTCAGGTGTCCGAGAGCAGCAGCAGTGCGCAGGGGGGTCACTGGGACCCCCCAGCCGCTCGGAGCATTAATACACCTCCTGTATTTCTCCTGAGAGAGGAGCTCAGAGAGCAGAGCCGTGTTGTCGGCGCTCACCGCGCTGTTCAAGGCCTGACCCTGCTCGCCGTCCTCGTCCTCCTCCTTGGGCTGGAGCAGGGAGAAGATCTTTGAAATGTCCATCAGACTCATGTTGACAGTCTGGCCCAGGGCCATCGTCAACCTCCAAGCAAGGAGGGATCAGAACCACTTCGTCTGCAAAGCCACATAGTTTTGATTTACTCACAGTATGCGGCTTGTTTTTGCATTAGGATTAGGGTTGTTTTGTGTCAGCAGAAAATAAACGTCACATATTGCGCAAAAAGACAAGACACCTACCTTCAGTTGCTTTTAGTCCCAGTGATATTAATGATGTTTGAGCTCCATTATAAAGAAGGAAGCAAAGACTGAGATCCTTCAAGAAGTGGGATTCCTCCACAGCTGCTCTGAATTGTAAAAAGTGCAGTAAATCCGTGTGTGTGTGAATGCGTGTGTGTGAATGCGTGTGTGTGTGTGTTAACAATGGGGACTAGAGGCTTCTTTCTCGTGGGGGGTACATGGGGGAAATGGCTAATTTTAGGCCACACAGGGGCCTGGCTAAACTTCCATTCTGGGAGAGTGAAGGCTCAGGTTTATAATTAGAAAGGTGATAGAGCTATGACACTGTGATTGGAGAGCATGACTTGGTCCTCCCTCCTACCCCAAATAAAACCAAAATAAAGCAACGAGGTGGGAAACTTTAGAAAAGAAGATCTTCCTAAGTGAATAGTTTGAATATAAGACGGCCTTTTTGATGTGCGTTTTCTTGTCATCTCCTGATTCCCGACTTAGGACCTGTCAGCTGTGAGGCTGTCTGGGGGGCTTTAGAGGAGAATCCAGTCAGCTGCTCCCGCCCGCCCATGTCTTTTCGCTGTCCCATGTTTAGACAGGAGGCTCCGACGCACACATTCCTTCAGCAGATGGCAGGCTGTCAGATTTCTGGCGTTGTTCGAACACATGAAGAAGCTTTTACTTATTTATTAGAGCACATAGAAGGAGCAGATGAAACGAATGTGGGCATGTGAGGTTCCTTAGATTCAAGCTCACTGAAACCTTTCCAAGAACAGAGACTAAATAGGAGCTGTTGAAAAACTGCTAAATGGATTTCCACCACACAGGCATTCCTGTTCATTTCTTTCTATAACTTCCTTAAATAGCATTCATTCTTTGGAGAATTCCCAAAGAAATAGTATTCATTTTAATCTCCTTTTACTAAAAATAAAAGAATCTATAATTGGATTTCTTTCCGCTTTTATGCATTTAAGAGAAAACCTGAAGGTGTTTCAGGATTCCTTTTCTTTCTCTAACTTGTCACAACAGTTTAGGCAAGAACTTTGCTTTGCAAAAGTGTTCACAACCTTTTGAACTTTGAATGTTAGAAAAACAAAATTGAAACTTTTATGTGTTTTATTAAGATTTTGTGTGACAGGTAGAAGATAGAGGAAAAGCAGAAGTGTTTGTTTTTTTTAAATATGAAAATAAAATGTAAAACTTGTGGCATGCATTTGTGTCCAGACCTCCACCCCTGAACTGGTGTCCTGCTAGGAGGTGAACCTCCGCTCAAGCTCCTAGTGTTTTGCAGCCTCTAACAGGTTTTTTCTTCCAGCACTGCCCTGGGTTTAGCTCCATCCATCGTTGGATCAACTCGGACCAGCTTTTCTACCATTCTTTTCACTGGGACGGTGTGTTGGAGCTGATGTGCTGTGTTAGTTTTGAACCATACATATACTATTTTTTATGTATATCAATTTTGATCCCATCTAGCCAAATCACACAGAAGGTATTGCTTTCTTCCTGCCACTCCTCCCAGATTGGTGGAGTGCAACTAATGGTCCTAACAATTCTCCCACCTGAGCCGTGGATTTCTCCAGCTCCTCCAGAGTTGCCATGAGCCTCCTGACTAACGTTCCCCGACCAATTTAGCAGTGATCTTTGGTTTGTCCAAATCTTGGGTTATGTTTGATTACCCAACCCTCAATTAAATATCTCTAAAACCATGACCCCAACCTTTGCTGTCCGTTAATTCATCATCCTGAGTTGTTCTCTAGTGTTCTCTGTGACCTTCACAGCACATGGATGGAACACCGGACTGTTTTAATTTTTGTTGTTGTCTTTTTTTTATTTTGTGGCCTTTATTTATTACTAGGTTGACAAAAAAAGAAGGAAGGGGAAAGAGGGGAGACATACGTCATGACACTAGTTGGGACTGGAACCCAGGACAGCCGCATCTAGGACCAGGCCACTTTATGTGGTGCGTCTATCATCAGGTAGCACATCTCGATGTCAGTTAGTCTTACTGGAGCTTGAAACTGCTTGAATATCCACACTTTTCTGATCTCTCTTAAATAAATAAATAATATTAAAAAATCATGGCTCGTTTTCCTTGGAGGGTGGTGAATACTTGTAGACATAAAATATGCAGCATCTAATATCCAAGCCTTAGGAATAAATCTTGGTGTTCTTTATCACCCGGCATTTCTTTAGTTTAGAGGTATTTCTTTTTGCTGCTGGTTATATTAAATACATGCCTCAAGGTAGGGGTTTAAACTCAGCGTGGTGGCTGAGATGGGTCACTGATAAATTATCAGTGACCCATCTGGAATAAAAAGCCCAAAAACATAAAAAGAATTATCACTGATAAAATGTTTTTCTCTAATGTACGTTACTGAAACTTGCTGTTTGATTCTCTTGGTGGCCTCCCTTTAAATGTCTTCTGTAGTTTATTTTAACGCTTTGGATGTTCAGATTGCTTTACAGCACAATGTTTAAGGATAAAATACTTTCAACTGGACACTTTTTTTCCACAATTTTAAGAATACTTTAGCTCACTCCAAGATTGTTCTGTTTGCATAGGAAGGAGGAATGTTGAGAGCTCTTCTTGAAAAAGAAATTAGTATTTTCCCCTGAAGGTAAGTTTGCCATCCATATTTGGGTCAAGCTAGTCAACACTATCCATCATTTCAAATAGAACCTTAAGGTGTTCTGTTGGATCCACTCCAACTAATAAACTTTCAGGACATATTCTGCACAAAAATTAATAAACATTTCATAAATTGTACAAAAGCAAACACATACACACTATAGTGTGTAGGGGATTATGATCAAAACTCCAGTAGCATATTTATTTAACCCTCCTAAGACCAGAATTATATATAGGTCTCATGATTTTTTTTTTGACTCACTCAGGAAGACAAAAAGGATTGGACAGTAAAATTGGTGCTCTCTTTCAGGTTCCTTCACGAACCGCCAGGTGGCGGTAGAGGCGCACCTGTAGCAGGAAGTGTAACTGTAGCAAACAAACAAGGAAAGCTGTTTTCATACAGGCCCGCCAAAACAAGCTTTTTCAGGCCAGGTTCTGGAATGGCTGGCGTTGCTTTTTCACTTAGACACGGTCTTTTTTTATTTTTTTTATAACTATTAACGATTTAAAAAGCATTAAATTAAAAATACAGTTAACTAAACAAAGCAAAATGCTCGTCTTTATACTGGACAGTTATGTAAACTGCAAAATTAATGACACTTTCTGGAAAAATTGGATTACAAAACAATAAAAACGTGTGGGGAAAAAAGGTTAGGCGTTTAAGTACTTTTTATTTTTTACTTTAAGAACATCGCCAATTTTCTTCCATCAGTCTACCCATCCATCCTTCCCAAATGCAGGAACCATGAAGACGAGGCTTTTAGAAGCTTCTGCTGCAGATTGACTTTATGCTACGGTCTGGAACAAAAGACAAGGAGGGAGTCTACAAGGGATGGTACTAACACTGAAGGGCTAACTATTCGCGGTAGAGACCATCTTTCTGTGGCTCGGTTTTATATTCTATGTAGCTTTTAGGAGGATGGAAATCCCAATTTCTCCTGTTCATTTCTTTGTGCTGACAGGCTGGAGAGGCGGGCGGAGCTCCCCCGTCCCCGTGTCTGTCTGCAGGATGTGCGAGCACAAACAGGCCTAACTGGCCTTGATAACTTTTATCTGGAGGAAAAAAGACACAACTGCACTTCCAAACACTGAAGGACAGACTAAATACAAAACTTGAGTGACTTAAGCACAGATTAGTTCGGCAGACAGATTGTAATATTTTCTTAAATGTCTTCCCTCTTGTTACATTAGACTCTCGTGTGGGAGTTGGTGTCGCGTCCCGGCCCTCGCTGGATTTGGGAGGAACTCCTTAGGTGGAAAAAAAAATATGCGGGTCACAGCAACCTGGGGTTGCCTTAGCAACCACCAAAGAACGTGGAGTTGCCCTGGCAACAGATGAAATGAGGGGTTACCCTGACAAAAACGCTACAGGAACTCATTTAACAAATCCTCGCTGTCCTTTTTTCAGACAGATAGCTGCAGACATGACAGCGTATCCCCGTATTAACAGTGAAAGTGAGCACAATGCAGCTGCGGAGTTAAACATATTCCTACCTCTTCATTTTCTAACACGTCTAAGCCCACCCATGTGCGAGCTGTGTTTACAGGGCTTCGCAAAAGTATTCATACCCTGGAAATGTCTTCATTTGATCACCTTGCATTCCCAAGCGTCAATATTGTGCCTTAGACCAACATAAAGTACTGCATGACTGTGAAAAGGATACATGTTTATTTTAACACTTCCTTCAAATGAAAATCTAAGAGGAGGTGGCATGCATTTTGCTCAACCCCATTCTTATTGTGATACGACTAAGCTGAATGAATTGTCAAATGTTTCCTGAATATAAACAGATTCCACCTAATATCCTAAATGCATCAACGCCACCGCGGAAAGCTGTGGTAGCAGCATTGTGAGACGACGCTCTTCTACAGCAGGGATCTGGCAGCTGGTTAGAGTTGATGAGAAAATGTATGGAATACATTTTTAAAAAGGCAATTCTGGATGAAAACCTATTAAAGGAAGCAAGAGACTTGAGACTGTGGTAGAACCTCAACCTCTAGCAGAGCAACAACCCTAAACATACAGCCAGAGCTTTAATATCCTGCTTTACATCAAAAGGATATTCATGCCTTAGAATGGTCCAGTCAGACAATAAAGCGTGTGGCATGCCACACTTTTGAGATTTGTAATTTCATAAAAAGTTAAAACGATGCATTGTTTCCCTTACTCATACTACACATTTATGCACTAACTTCATAATAAGATACATTGACATACATTTTGTTGTTTTAACGTGACAAAATGTGAAAAAGTTCAAAGTGCAGGGAAACTTTTGCAAGGCACTACGAGCCCAACACGAAAGTCCAAGAACTTTAATTCTAGTGTTCTGTGTACAAAAAAAGAGACAAGGCAACAAGTTTAGTACAAAACATCCATTTATTTTATTTTCGTCAAACTGCAGTTAAACGTTACTAGCTTCTGTTTTTTTTTTGTTTTTTTTTAACGCTTCTCTTTAATTTTGACCGTAAACATAAAACAATAGTCAAACTGTATTTAACTTAAGGGATTAAACCCATGTCATTTTATATTGGCACAAAAAACTACACAACAGTAATGGCATGCACTGCAAACAAATGATTACAACAAGATAAAAGGCCAACAGTAGCAAATGTGGTAACATTATTGGGACAAGTTCACTTTGCAGTATTGCAATACACTACTCAGGGGCTAGAGACTACTGTGGAAATCTTACATTTACATATATAGTAACCACATCCAAAGCGATGATAAACACAGACAACTTATATGACATCACTATATCCATAATTAACCGCTGACAATACTAAAAACAATTTACTAAAACAGAGAGTGTGTTCAGCTGTCCTGAAGCTCAGAGCTTTTTTTATTTTATTTCAGTCATGTGGAGGAATAAATCTGGCTGATCCAAGATCAGTGGCTTGGAGCAGTTTAAACCCTACAGAGAAGTTGAAGGTGTGAGAAGGATCTACTCATCTGGCTTCCTCTTGGGCTTCTTCGGGTTGCGGGAGCGGCTCTTGGCCTTGCACAGCGGACATATGGGAGCGTTACGGTGAATCTGCTGGTGGCAGGACAGGCACGCCTGAAGAGAGGAGGTTCAAACAGACACTTTATTCTGGGCTTACTGGCGCCGCTTTTGTTCCAATCAAAGAAATAATTCAGTCATGTAAAATGTCCCTAAGCCTGATTATTTATCCGAGTAGTAAATGCAGTAAGCTTAGGATGTCTTTGGCTGAACTGATTTAACAGTTGCATTACCAGGCAGTAGTCATATCCCTAACATGTTACAACCACAAATATCAATGTGTTTTACAACGATTTTATTTGAACATGCCCAAACAAAGCAGTGCATAACTGTGGAAGGAAAATCACATATGGCATTTCTTACTGAGGAAAATCTTAAAAGTGTGGTGTGCGTTTGTATTCAGCTACTTCTACTATGATACCTCTAAATAAAATGTTCGGAAGTCCTCCAATTCGTACGTAGACTCCACCTATGTCTAATTTAAATCAACAAATAAATACAGATGATCTGTGTAAACCTTAGAGGTTTGTTAGAGAGAATCATGAAGAACAAGGAACATAGTAAGGGAGGAGGAGATAGCAGAGAAGATTTGAGTCGAGGTGGGTAACACAAAATCCATGGTTTTAAGCATTTTACAGAGCACTGTTTCATCCTTCATCTGGAAACAAAAAACAACCAACCATGTACCGGATGTAGCAAACATGAGGAAGGAGTGTGTTTGGTTCAGATGAATCCTAAACCAAATTTCTTCTTTTATTTTTTTTTCCTTTAGCAAACTTGCAACTTCCATCATCCTGAACACACCGTTCCCAAGGTAAAACATAAGTGTGGCGGGATTAAGCTGTCAAGAAGCTTTTCTTCAACAGGAACAGCAAAACTGTTCAGAACGGACAGAATGATAGCTGGAGCTAAATAAATACCTGTTAGATGTCTCAAAACACTTAAGACTGTTGGGTGGTTCAACTTCCAGTAGGATCTATAATGGAATAGTTTACATCAAAAGGAAGTTGACGTATTAGAATGGTCCAGTCAAAGTCCAGACATAAATCATATTAAGAGCGCGTGGCAAGACTTTAATGATGGTTTTCAGACACTTTCTATCCAATCTGATGGAGTTATTTTTCAAAGCGGAATGGGGAAAATGCCTCTAAAAACGTGCAGCTTTTACTGCAGCAAAAAGTGGTTCTACAAAAGTTTTGAATCAGTGTGGCGGAATATAAATGCTTTTGGTTGTAACATGACAAAATACGAAACAAAGGTTTAAGGGGTATGAATACTTTTACAAGGCACTACTCCCCTGAAACTATGCTTACATTATTTCCAATATAAAAAGTGTTGCTTTGAGAATCGGTTGAGTCTTCAGCCATTAACTGGATGCTAGAGCATCTAAAAATTTGCCACAGAAAATCTTGACTACAATGAGGTAAACAAAGCACTATTTGTTTAAGGCAGTGTTTCTCAAACTAGTGGGGCGCAGAGGTATTGCAGGTGGGGCGTGACATCAATGGGATTTAAATAGTTTTTCCCCCCTAGATTCTGTCGTTGTGAATGTTTCACTGCACTGTAAATTAAATCAACCAGCTCCCCCCTCTCACAAAATTAAACACACTCAAATAAATTAGCAATTGTGATCATCATTGTAAACAGAACCGGGACCTGGAACATCTGGCTGGGAGTTTGACGTTGGAATATATCGCAGCAGAACAAAACAAGCTGAAGTAGCCGCATTATCAGAGATTCCATCTACAAAATGTAAAAATATCTAAAAAGATCAGGGAACGTTTCAGAGTAAGAGAAGTCACACGGTCAACCACGGAGGAAATACAGGGATGAGTATCTTGCTCTTTATTTATTTTATTTTTTTGTACTTTTGAAAGCTTTGTAAATTTGATAAAACTACAACTTTTATTTTCTCCAACTGTGAGCTGAAGTTCTACATGTAGCAACGACTGACAGCATATATTTCTGAGCCGGTTTTATACCAGTGCGCCACCCCTTTTTCCAACTAATTTATACCCTTAAAAACTTGTAGACTAACTTGGCTATTTAAATAAATAAAACACTTTAAAAATCAGGCGTGGTCACCATTCTGTGGGGGCGATAAAAGCATGGGGGGGCTTGTGTATGCTCCTTTGTCCAAAGTGGGGAATGATAAAAAAAAGTTTGAGAAACACTGGTTTAAGGTGAGGGGAATACTTAAGTTGTTTGCTGGTTTTTATTCATAAATCACAACAAGGAGATGGAGTTGCATGATCTAAAGATCACTGGAAAGTGCTGTGACACCCTGCTGCTAACAATATTAGTATCGATGTGTTCCATCTGTGTTCACAGCACACCTGTAATTTCCAAATCTTCTGTTGGAGAGGAACCTTGGGAAATTGTGTGTTTGCGATGCCCTGAATCTGGACAACTCTCTGGGTCTTTTACAGTTACAATGCATGATAAAAAATAAAACAAACGCACGAAAGCAAAGAACAAGAGCCAACTGCCCACGGTTTAGTATACACGCTTAAAAGGAATTACTTCAATATAAAAAGATCTGAAAAAAAAACAAAAGTATTTTGAGAATTAGTAACCAAATACAACCCACTTTAACATATTTTCCCACCAGACATGCCAACCTCAATTAGAACGGATATTTTTTTGTTTTTATTATTGTGTGTGAGTGGATCCAAATGGATGTCAGGTTGCGGGTGATTGTTACACTACCACCTGGCTCTGAGTAGAATTATCAAAACCTACCCATCATTATCTTCCACCCAGCTCCACTTTGAAATCATTAAACCTGGGAAGTAGATGTAGTCTATTTTCTTAGTTGATATTTGTTGCTCTCCAACAAGTCATAAAAACTGAATTTGTCACTGCTGTCTTATTTATGCTTTCATGCTTTCCAAAAGTTGAAAAAAAGCATGAACTGGCACCTACCACAGCAGTGAATGGAGAGCAGTGCAAATCAATTCACTGAAAGCCCCTTGTATGCTAATTTTAGCATGCTAGCTAAGCATTTTAGCTAAGAACAGCATGTAAGGTATTAGCAAAGTATAGTGCAGTTACTTAACGTAATATTAATGTATTCTGCTAGTGATGGTAACATTCTAATTATAGCATGAGCAAATTTGAGCATTTTATCTAATGCCAGCATATAAGCTAGCATTAGCAAAAATCAGTTAGCTACTATTGGCTAACCTGCTAGTGATAGCCATGCTAATATTCACACATTAGCCAACTTTAGCAATTTAGCTAATAACATTAGTGACATAACTGCATTTTACCTAATGCTAGCATGATGGCAAATAGTACCATACTCCCGAACTTCAATATACTGTAATGTTTGCCATTGATAGGTAGCATGCTTATTTTTGTATTTGGCTAACGTTAAGCAGTTTTGCTAAAAATAGCATAGATGTAAACTGCTATAGGCACAGCAGATGGTGTTTACTTAGGGTGACCAACTGTCCTCTTTTCCCCGGACATGTCCACTTTTACGTGCTGTCCGGGGGGATTTCATAGATTGATGAAAATGTCTGTTTTCATCGTTTTTAAGGGGACCAATAAGCATACTTAAAGTGTAACTGAACCCCCTGAAAAATCATAACCCCGCCCCCAGACAACATTTGAAAATCCTACAAAGTGGGCGGTGCCAGGAAGAACGGAGGGGTATGTCTGTGAGACCATGCCTGTAACACAGTCAATGCCTGTGACGTAAAGATGTACCGCTCTCCACCAATCACAAAGTTCAAATGCAGTAGCCACCGTTCAACCCTAAGAGGGCAGCACTAAGACATTTTTAGACCAAAAAGTGTAGAATTAAACAAGTTTACACCAAAATGTAAAAAAAATCCCAGAAACTGAAAGATTGCATTGGTAAATACCCATTTATAGTTTAGAAGCAAAAAAAAAGTTGTTTTGGGGTTTAGTTACTCTTTAAAGTGACTGGTATAATGGATGCAATACGACACCCCTTCTCTTATCTAACGTCCTCCCTGAGCTGCTGCGTAGTGGATGGTTCTGATCCGTTCATAAGACGAAACAGACAGCGGGCTGTGCTGCACCGCGTTGCCCTGCACCGCGCTGTGCGCCCAGAGTTGCGACTGTTTCAAGTGTTGAACAGAGCTGGCATGTGTGTTTATGTGTGTGACAAAAGTGGCTAGTGCTGTGTTGAAAAAAAATATATTGAAAACCAATTCTGAATTGATTCTTATAAGAATTTTTAAAAATGGAGGGTCCAGACGGGCATTTTAAAGGATCAGGGGGCTGGATTTCTAAACTAAATTATATTCATGTTCAGTTTTGTAATTGTATTGGAGAATGAAGCATTTTAAATCAAGAAAAATGAGCCCACCCATGTGTAATCCCATTATTTTGAACAGTCTGTGTGCTGCAAAATAGGCTGCGATTCGGTGGCCGAATTTCCAGTGCTTACGAACGGATGTGACGTCAATCTACAATTCTTGCGCGTTCTCAATTTAACAGGAAGAAGGAAGAGAAAGAACCCGGACTTCAGACGCGGCTGATTGTTGTCAAAGATGTTTACTAATGTTACACCAAAGCAAACACTATTATTTACTTCGTCGCTAGGCATGTTGCTTGTTGTCGTACAGCTGGCGATGTGCGCTACGTCACTGAATTATTTACTTTTTGTGCACGCTCGCGGGGGGGCTGCAGTTACTCGCAGCGCCAGCCGCAGCAGCCGCGAGTTTAATTTTTTCAAACTGGCCCCCTGATCCTTTAAAGCTTAGGTCTGAAAGGGTTAATACAGTTTCCCCCGGTGAACTGTAACCTCACCCAGTGTTGCGTCATTGAATTACAGTCATGTAATTAAGGTCAACACCTCAAAAAATGCTTTTAATAGCACTGACCCACATCAATATCGAATTGGAACAGATTGGATTGGATCGCATTATGATAATCGATTCTAACTCTTAAGAATCGGAATCTAATGGATTCTTGAAATTTTAATCGATACCTACCTCTAAAAGTGGCAAAGATCAAGTAGGTCCACATGGACACAAAAACTATTATAATGCTGAGCAAAGTGAGAGTTTATTTATAAATTGACTGAGGAGGATGAAGATGAAAAGTAAAGACTGGAGTATGCACTTTTTATTGTCATTTTGAGACTGCTGCTTTTTACTTTTATTATTGCATTGAAAAGAAAAGGCATTTTCTCAGAAATTTATTTCAGATTTTTGTTACATTTTTGTCCAGTATGTGTTAAAAAGCGAACTTTTATTGTTACTGGTAAATTTTCTGATTCGGAAGACTAATTATTTCTATCCATCCATCCATTATCTGTACCCGTCCATCCTATGCAGGGTGCACTGGGGGCTGGTGCCTATCTCCAGCAGTCACAGGGCGAGAGGCAGGGTACACCCTGGACAGGTCGGCAATCCATCACACATCCATAATGAATAATTATTTCTATTATTAATTAATTTCCAGAGATTTTAAAGTAATTATTGTACTTGTGAAAACTTATCAGAAGTTTGTTATTTAACTATTCATTCTAACCACATGGAGAATGCACACTTTAAATTTAAAGTCTTGACCCAGTCCTGAAAGGAATGGGTCAAGTGTCCTCTTTTTTGGAAATCAAAATATGGTCACCCTAGTTTACTACTGTTGGCTCGCATGCTTTACTAGTTTGGTAACTAATAGTGGCATATTAACTAGTCTGAGCAAAATTCCCAACTTTAGCATAATGAATCATATTTGCTATCAATCCCACTATGCTAACATTAGCATTACCCAAAATCAAATCCTGATCTTTCATGATTTACAGTTAAATTTAAAATTACTCAGACAGCTGGAAGATTAAAATTGAACATATATATTTTCCTTCAACTAATAAGTTCGTTTAAGACAGGTACATTATCAGTATAATGTAAAAATATATATCAATTTTGATTAAAAAAATGTGTTCAGTTTTTATTGACATTTTACTCAGTGGAAAAATATCTTTGTTGACGTCAGAAAATCCAACCCTTCCTATAATTGCTGACAAGTTTTTGCATGTCTCCACACTCACTCACTTAATCTTTGGTGATGAGCTCCAAGTCTGAGGATGGAAGGCCTCGCTCCCATCACCCTAATCTTTAGCTTCCTCCCAAAACTCTCTATGAGATGCAACCCAGGACTCAATCTGAGCCATTCCAAAATTACTTCCAGTCAAAAGAAAATATTTTAAAAAATCCACAATCTGCCATTGGGAATGAATATTTATGGGCTTAACTGGAAATTCACCCTGCTGAACAAAGGCTTGTGTTCATTCCAGCCACTTAAATCAGATACTAATAAAAGAGGTGTGAAGGCAGGGTTAATAGAGTGTAGTAGTTCTGTTATCTGTGGTATTTTTATCACAAGAGCACAGAAGCACGGGGCTGGAGACATTCCATGAAAACCTCAGGAATATATCTCAGCTGCACACTAAGAAAATGAAATCTCTCCTTTATGACCCATTTATAACTGAACGCCAAGCTTTCTGTTACCATATCTAATTAGAGGCGCCTGATTAGGATCTTCATAAACAGTATTTAATACACATCCTGCTGACAAACCCCTGCACTTACTGCAATGTGACAGCCACATTGTACATACCCGGTATCAAATATCTTTTATACAAGCATAATAAAAGTTTATAACGTATTTGCAACTTGCTGGTCTTGAAAAACAAGGTTAAAAGGAGTGCAGAGATTTTTTATTTTTCACCCAGAAAATATTCAACACATTACAGCAAGCAGGCCACAAGAGAATTAATGATTCCTGCATTCTTTTTAGATGCTGTCATTTTGGTTAGATGAAACATTTGAAGTTCAGTTACCAAGGCAATAATCATCCTTGATTATATTATAATTTTTTTGCCAGGTTATGCCAAACTGTACTTATTCATAATCTGTTGACATTGATATTTTTAATCCAAACGTACTTAATTTTGTGACAATATTTTTAACAACGGGTAGAACAGCTTTTCTTCATGCTCCTGTGTGTGTGAAAACCCTTGGCTGCAGTCAGCAGCCGGCACTTAAGTGTGTGTGTGATGCAGCTCCATCTGATTAAAAGTTTATTTTTATTTTTTTAAGCTGTCAAAATTACTGTCAAATACAGTTTTTTCTAATACATTTTTTAAGGCTAAAGACTTGATAATAACATGTGGGTTTGGGCACTCAAATCAGATTCTGTTGCGAACTGCAGCAACACAGGCGCCATACGTGATGGGTGCACGTTTTTTTAATGATAAAAAGATATTACAGAAATGTGTAGACGGCCATCGATCAACCCGGTGTCTGCTCGTCTTATTGTGCGGACTTTGTGGGCCAGGACAAATCACTTTGCTTTCTCCCCATTTTAATCACAGATAGAAATGTGGATAGTGGTAATATGTAAAAAAAAAAAAAGTCAGACACAAACTAATAAATAATACAAAGGTAAATAATACAGGTAATTCATAAGTTACAAGGAAATTGTTCTCACTTTACATGTAACATTTTAGGTGAAGAGTTTAATAAAAACCTTTTTTTGTTTTCATCTTTGGAGTTCTACTCAAAATTGAACTGAGGCCTATTTTGGTTATTTCCATTTCAATCTCATATTTGATTCATTGTTATTTATTTCCAAATTCACGAGTAACGAGCGGTAAATTGTACTCCCCCCCCATACTAAAAGGTGGCAATCTATACGGAAAACTAATTTTTTGGTATGTAATAAAGCCAAAAAATAATATAGAAATTAGAAATTAATTCAATAAAGAAAATGTGCTGATAATGTATGCTGTTAAAATATTTACACAGCCTTTACCTAGTTGATTATTATTTTAAGAAATGTATTTAGATATTATTAAATACATTATCAGTATTTATGAACAATTCTCCAATAAAAGTGTCAATCCACACACTTTGATCTCTGCTGCATCTGTTTTAACTGAAAGTACCTTCATGGGAGGCGGCTGCTGTCTGAAGGTGGCCGTCTGCCGGGCGTCTTGCTTCCTAGACACCTGAAGCTGCTGGGCCGCTGCTGCAGCTGCAGCAAGAGATTCTGGGATGGCGGGCTCATGTGGCTCCTTCTGCCACTCAGCCTTCTGCTTCTCAAAGTAACTGTTAAAAAAAAAAACATAAAAGGGGGAGGATAAAGCTGGTAAGCAGATCTTATTCAGAGCTTATAATTCCTACCACACCGGATACTAAACGGTCCACAACGAGCATCCTAAAACGGAAGAAAATTACAGTTGTGACACCAGTTTCTTTTTCAGACGCACAAGTCTGATCAAACGGCTAAAGTAATTAAAAGTCTGTTCGTATGCTTACACGTGTCTGTGTGCGTGTGTGACTGTGTATGTGTGTGGGCAGGGGAGGGCTGGGAAAGAAATGTGGCCGTGGACTTTATGCATGACTGGCCCTTTTTCAAAGACAAAAAAAAAGTGATATCCCCTTTCATTACCCTCTCTGGTTTCT
This sequence comes from Valencia hispanica, assembly GCA_963556495.2. Classification (NCBI taxonomy): domain Eukaryota; kingdom Metazoa; phylum Chordata; class Actinopteri; order Cyprinodontiformes; family Valenciidae; genus Valencia; species Valencia hispanica. The sequence goes on from OY747702.1 coordinate 19,392,897, forward strand.
CTCAAAATAGGTCCGGGGCAGAGTAGATCTTTGAGCATTCACAGAACAAATTTGATGTGTTACATTTCCTGTGAACACGACTGACCTCTGTGCCAAGCATGCTGGCCTTTTTACTAGAACTGCATAACCCACAGAGGCATCCAATGCGTTTCTGATATTTAGATTCTAGCTTTCATTCAGGTTAATATTTCAGGGGAGATTTTTTTACCATCTCCTGAAGCATAGAATGTTCAATTTTCCCCTGACATCTCAGATATCATCCAAAAAAACGTACCCCAGCAAAACTGTCGGGGGTTTGATTTAATTTTCTTCCAAATCTGCTCCTTCACATCCCGTCATACAGTTCCACAATGAACTTTTACGATTTGCTACAATTACGTCGTAAATCTGTCACTCTGCTCCAGTGATGGGTTGCAGATACTAAGAAAAACCACAGGGGAACATAAGCCGGCGCTTTCGAAGTCTCTTTTACGGCCGGCTGAACGTTGAGGGGTATGTCACCGGGGCGGGATGGGGAGACAACAACCACCTGGCCTGCAATGAACTCATCATCCGAGCCTGTACACAATACACGGCCAAATCGCGAAGTGAGCAGACCAACAATGTAGTCAGCACACAGAGCAGAAACGGGTAAGGGCTCTAATTGCAGCAGACCCCCCCCCCCACACACACACATTTTGTGTTTTAGTATACAAGAAATCTCAAGCTGTTTCTTACCGATTTGGTCTTTCAGCTGAAGAATACATCCATAAAGTAGCACTCTTCAGCTCAGTAAGATGGAAGAGAAAAATCTCTTGATGAAAAGTTCTGAACAAGCGGACACTTCAAAACACGAACGTGGCCCTTTAGTGCAAACAAACGCGCCAATTATAAATAAACTGGTCGTCCATCATTAGGAACACCTTCCAGTTATACTTCAGCGGTCTTCCCATAGAGCAAAAGATGGATGACGAAACTAAAAGCAACACCCAGCACTCCTGACTTGGGATACCTGAAGATCTCCACGTCCAAGAAAAAAAAAAAAAACTTTGGATGAGTTTAACTTCTATATTCTAGCGCCATTAACTGTGATTTGCGGCGGCAAATTGTACAATCAACTGCTGTTGATGGATGTCAGCCTGCGGTTTGTGCTGCTGGAAGCCTACTTGTCAGACCACCCTGATGTACCTCCAATTTTGTGGATGACACAGATTTTTGTCAAGCCTGAAATGGCTTCATTTGTCGGCATCATTTTGGCAGCTTCTAAAGCTGAGAAAATCAGAATTCAGGGTGAGAGAGAAAGTTTCAACGGATGTTAATGTCCGAACAGCCCAGCTGATCAAGGAAATACCAATGAGAACCTGAACGTGATTTAAAACACAAAACAGGTGTTTGAAACATTTTTAGATCAATAATTTGTATGACAACAAATCCCATATTAAGGTTACTGGTTTTAAAGGGCCAGTTCACCTAAATCACACAAAAAAAGGCATTCCTTTATATCTAAATAAACAGTAGCACGGCTGTTTTATCACGATTACTTGAAAATTAAAATCAAATCTGAGTTTCTTGGACAAGAGATTTCAAAAAAAGATCCCATCTCACTCCAGTGAGATCCCACTGCAACCCGGTCAAATTTCCGTTCTTGAAAGAATTTGCACATTCCCTGTAACATGTGGCCTTTAGCGTGAAGGACACGCTTGGAAAACATATAAGACCCCATGGCGATGAAAGGGGCGGCGAAAGACCAATCAGGTTCCTTGCCCTTGACATTTGAGCTGTGTGTTCAAGATGTTATCCAACCCAAAACTATCTCCAAACAAGGAGCTCCAAGTTCCTGTGACTAACAGCGCTCCGTCATCTCAACAGCTCCTCTAAGAAGACTTGGGGCGCAAGAACATTCATTAGGAATATGTTCAGGCAGCAACTTGTGCCATCCATAATCTTGCAAGACAATAAGTAAAGAAAGTTTTGGAATGTACTTTGGTATTAATGGATACTGTATACTTCTGGAAGTCTGGCAAATGCCACATCCGCCAAATTCCTCCTGAATTAGTAAGCGACCAGACTGGTTTTTGTCTTCTTGTCGAGGCCGATGATATCAGCGCTCTTTGTGGAAAGCAACTGGCAAAAAACCCGCCACGACGTTTCATATACACCCAAACTGTAATTAAGCCGTCAACACCACAAATATGTCTGTTATCTCCATGGGAGTGCCATTTTGTAATCAGTCGTAAATCTGTTTGAGCAAAGGGGAAAGAAAGTCCCACTAAAAGTTTCGTTAAATGTTTCAGCTAGGGGAGCGCTATGTGGAAGGGGTTCCTCTTTTATGTGGCTATGGCAAAGGTTTATTTCACAGCTAATGAATGAATAATATTTAACCGCTGAAACATAAGTAAAAATCTCCTTTGCCTAAAATAGATTGAATTGCTGTATGGGCCGATATTAGGTAAGGTTTTACCGCGAGAATCTCTTTGAGTAAAAATACAAACCTATTTATAGCAAACATTTTCCCTAGCATCTACTTCAAAAGACTTTAAACAAGAGGAACACTAAGATGGGGGAGAGAAAGTAGGATTTCAAAACTGTAGATTTTTCAAACCAAAAGCTGGCCCATCCTTACATTACCCTTTACAACCCAGAAGCAGATTTTCCGAGATTTTCTTCAGTAACTTCATCTCGGCGCAGACCAGCTTTGTCCCAAAAACTATTTTGCGCCGGTAACTTTAGATGATACTTGTAATAAAGTAAGATTACGTGTCCTTGTCTGAGAAATACCATGAGAACGTTAATAGCGCCAAAGCTTCAAGCAATGAGGTCAGGCGTGATGCACATTAAAATGCCATCCGTCGCTGCAAATATTCAATTCGCCATGATGCTAAAATAAACCCTGTAAAGGATTACTATTGACCTACTGTATTTCATCTGGAAGTCTCTGCTTTATACCTGCAAGTAGCAAACATATTATAATGCTTTTTTTTGTAAATAAGAATGAAAGGTTTTACATTAAATGACAAAAAAACGCATCTTATCTCGAGGATTCATCACTAATTCAGTGTAAAAAAAAATAGTTTCAGCATCCTGCAAAGGTTTTTCATATTTTTGTCACAGCATGACCACAAACTTCAGTGTATTTTATTGGATTATTTCTGTTAGACTCACACAAGGTAGTGCATGATTTTAGAGTGGAAGGAAAATGATACATGTTTTTGTTTGTTTATTTATGAAACGTTTACTTGAATAGTGTGTGATTTAATCGTTGTATAAATGCAGCTGTTCTGTTATTGTGATCTGAACAACAAGCATCAGACCAAGGAACACACCAGAGGGGTCAAGGGTAAAGTTGTGGATACATTCAAAGAAGGATTAGATTATAAAACAGTATTAAAATATTAGAATGTCTCACAGGGCACTGTCTAATGAAACTGACAGGCTAGCCATGGAGAGGATTTATCATAAAACCAACCCAGAGTTAACTTTGGATGAGCAATAGACATATTTTGACAGGAAAACTATAACCATAGCTATGAACTCTACAAAGCTAGCCATTAAGGAAGACGAGCTGAAAAAACATTGATAAAGGAAGGCAATGGAAAACCTGGTCAGAGTTAGCTACTGATAATTACAGGGCATCCTCCTATTCTGGAGGAATTGCTATAATTTTGCTGAATATTAAATATAAGTAAATAAGTTCTTCTTGATTCTGTTTTGTTGTCTTTTAATTCTCCACAACGTCCTCACCCTTTCGTTTAGCTTTAGAATCAGAGTCACAACATTAAGTGTGGGCGTCAAGGGCAGTGAAAGCCCCTCCAACTGGCCAGATGTATTATCCACACGCTTGCCTATAAATTCCATCAAAGCAGTTCTTTTTGATTCCAATATCGCAAATAATGATATCACGATGATGACTGTGATTGGATATACTGTGCAGCTTTCCTTTATTTCTGTATTAGACTGGACCAGTCAAAGTCCAGATCCACACCCCATTGAGCATCTGTGGCAAGATTGGAAAACTGATGTCTACAAACGTTCTCCTAAATGATTGTAGTGCAAAGCTTCTTGAAACATGCTCTAACAGCCATTTTTACAAAGTACTAACTCAGGGTGCCAATTATAAATGCATACTGCATTTATTAGGTTTTTATTTGGACATATTTAAAAAAACAAATGATGCTTTTACATCTTTTTTTCAATTATGCACGACCTTTTGATTGTCAATCAGATAAAAATCAAAATAAAACAGAGTTAGGCTTGTGGTCGTTAAAAGTCCCACAAAATGTAGAGATGTTTAATATGAAGGGAGTGTGTATTTTAAAAGATTTAAATGATGGCACACAGCATTGTTGCAAATGCAATAGGAACCGTATCTATGGTTGTTGTTGTGTTTATCTGTTAGCGTGTGCATATACTGACTCCAGGGAGAGCTTCTCTTCCTCTTCGTTCAAGTTTGGGAGTCTGTGCAGACCTAAGGTCATCCTGAGTGCGTCAACGTGCTCCTTCAGAGGTTTGTACTCATCGTGGAGGCGGCGAGTTGTTTCTAGCAATTTATTCAGGTCATTCTCTGACTGCTTTATGGTGCTCTCCATCTAAAATGACAGGGTTTGAAGATTAATACAGACATTTAGGCCAAATAAAAGCAGTTAAATTCAGAGTATAAAACGCTGGATTCCACTTAAAACCAGATGCCAGTTATTTGATTGACATTAAAGGATTTTTCAAATAACAACCTTTCAGCTGCTTGAACTCTAGAAATTGTATTGAACAGTAACAGAATGGGTTCTTGGTTGTGTCAAGAGCATTTTAGGAATTTTACCAACTTACCACATTAATATCTGCATGGATGAGGCGCAGCTCTTCAACATGGGCCATTTTCTCCTGCAGAAGGAGATCCATTTCTTGTTTGTATTCTTTCAAATGCTTCTCCTCAGACTCCAGAGCCTCAAACTCCATCTTTAGACGAGACTTGATCTTCTGCATCTGGATCGTCTTGTTTCTGAAAGCCCATGGCAAAAAATATACATATATATTTTGCTCGCTGTCAGGATTCCGTACAGGTTTCCTCTCACAAAAATACAAGACAGCCAAGATAATTTAAACCCAAAACAATAGCATGTTTTATTTTTTTATATGAACGTTTCCACACACACTTGAACCAAATGGACCATCAATACAGCTGACCCTTTAATTGTAGCTTTTGCTAAAACTGCACAAACCTGTTCCTACAGGACAGACTGCTAATTAATAAAACACCATCATCAATCTCTGTGAAGCAGCCTAATGACAGACAGCTAAGCTAAGCTAAGCTAAGATAAGCTAAGCTAAGCTAAGACAAGGAACTGGCTAACACAGCTCAGCAGAACACATCTGGCATTTGTTTTGACACATCTGGGATTCTGATGCATTACCCCAAATAGGCGCTTTGAAGACCAGCATTCCGCGTGTATTTATTACACAATTAGTCTAACTGACTGTCTACATTGTCAGATACAAAATAGTGGAAGATGTGGAGCAGCGTAACATCTTTAATTCAGAGCAGAGCGGCTAATATGAGCGAGGCTGGAAACAATAGCGAAGTCGAGGAGGCTTATTCCCAGACGGCTAAAGCTAGCTAACTTAACGCTTCGAAACACTAGCCAAACATCTGGAGAACATTCACTGAAGAGGCTGAATTGGCTCTTTACCGTATTTCCAAGATATTCTCCAGTTTGCACATAATTTCTTGTTCGTCCGTCATGGTTTTTGATGCCCTTAGTTATTATTCGGTTGGTCACCCCCTCCGTTACCCCAGCAAGGCCACAGTGGTCTCCTGATAATAAAAAAAGAAAAGAAAAAACACACACACACAATAGCAAGAGTGAGCGCGCACTGACTGATGCACGCGCGCGCAAAGGGAAACCGTGGCAACGTCAGACAACGGGGAAAGCGCGAGCTAAAATGCTCTTATTTCTACTTCCTTTAATCTAACACAGTTAAACAGATACGAAGGAGCAGAACAAAACGATAAAACAGAGAATACTGCAAAAGTATTCACACATCTTCAACTTCAACCCTTGATAGACGGACTTAAAGTGGTGCAAAATACTGAAATGTTTCACGGTTTTTACTTTTAAAAAATTATGAAAACTTGGTTTACATATTTTTTTATACCTGTTTTCAGGTATGAGAACTTATTGACAGGGCAGCCAAGGGTCATGGACTACATAAATAGGCTTAAAAAACAGTTGCAAAAAGAAAGCCATTGTTAAAATAAAGTTGTAAAGTTACTTTTAAAGTTCATTCACAAGGCATGCAGGAGACGCAAATCATAGAAGGTGCCACATCAACCTGAACAGTGGCAGCACCATACTGTGGGTGGGGATTCAGCTGTAACAGCAGCAAAGTGATAAGTAACTGAAGCATTAGATTCACACAACAAAATATATATATATAAAAAAAATAAGAATAACATACATTAAGAACAAAATTAAAAAACTAAAGTGCTGTGCAGATATTCAACATAAAAATGGCATAGCCTACTCAGATTTAAGGAATGTGCAACTGAGGAGGATAATTAAAAAATATTTACAGAATGTACATGTGTACGCTACATAAAAAAAGACAACGAGAAAATAATACTCCAAACATTGCCTTTAGGCATTTCAAATTTTAGTGCATAAGTACAGCAACATAACATCAATTCAGTTACTGTTGCTTTAGATACAATAGCTTTTAAGTATGTTTCAAAATATAACTATTTTGTAAAAAAAAAAAAAAAATAGCCCAATCTCTTAGTTATCCACTTCAGTGACAACATGAAACAGTATTTGTCTCAGCATTTTTTTTCAACTTCAGATGAATGTGTTTACATGCTTCATACATTTCTTGACAAAAGCAATGAATAAAAAAAAATCATACTTAAATTTCAGAACAATATTGAACCACACTTTGTTTCCAGATCCTGCAGTCGGTGAAATTATCACAGAAAATGTTGGACTTATTAATACCCGAGGCTCTGTCCTCAGCGGGGTGGGTGGGGGTGGCACAAGGCAGGGTCCAAGCTTGCTGTCAGAGTGGCACTGGCCCACCCTGCAGGCAAACCTGAAAAAAAAACACCAAAAAAACTTAATGGCCACAACAGACTTGAGACTGTAGTGGTGGTTTAAGTCCCAGTAGGCCAGTTGGATATCCAGTTAAGATTATTTTGGGGGACACAAAACACTTTCCATCCAATTTGAGCTTCAGCTATTTTGCTAGGAAAAATAGGCAGTTATTTCAGTCTATACAGGTATTTATAGTCTCTAGAGACATGCCCCAAGAAGACTTGCAGTGGGACTGAATCCTAATGCGCACCATATTTAACAGATTTTCATGTTTAAAAAAGGTCTCATATTGTTTCACCTTTACAGTTATGAGCTGGCTTTTGATCCAATCCCTACTAATCAAAGAACATCTTAGAAAACCAAGACATTTGTTTCAGTAATTTATCTGTCAGATATACAGTATGTTTTGTGTTAATGATTAATCTTAGACTAAAATCTTACTTTACACACCAGTTAGTTATGGCATTCCACAGAGTCCCATGCTTAGGATATTTCTCTGTGCTTTATTAATGCCTCCTCTCCAAGCAGGATTAACGTCTTCAGAGGGCTCCATGTCAGTGAAACTCAAGGAACCCTGCAGGGAAATTCACAGACCTAATCTAAATTACATGCATATCATGGCAAACGATTGCATAATAAATTATACTAGATGATAATAACCCTCTGTCAAACAGAAATCTATTCATCTGATCGTGTAATAGCCACACCAATGGAGAAGATTCAATTCAGTTTATATAGTGCACAACAGATGTTATCTCAATGCACTTTACAAGAAAGACATTTTGATACAAACATTCCAATCAGTTTAAAGGTTTAGCTAGTTTTCTATGTAAAGAATCCCAGCAGATTGCATTGGGTCATTGACTGGCAGTTGCGCCCCATTGATGCAGAGTCCAACCACAGGAATTGGTTGGCACAGGCCAATTTAATACCATCCAGATGAAGTGAATGACTATGTAGGTCCAAATACAGCATCTTCTGTTTTGACAGAATTTAAGAGCAAAAAGTTTAGCATCATCCCGGTTTTTATGTCTTCCACACATGCCTGTAATCTACCTAACTGACTGGATTCATCAGGATTAATGGATAAATATAGCTGTGTATCATCGACATAACTGTGGGAATGTATCCCATACTCTCTAATGATTTTACCAATTGGAGGCAAATATATAGTAAAAAGAATTGGTCCAAGCACAGAACTCTGTGGTACTCCACAAGTAACCCTTGAGTATGAAGAAGATTTATCATTTACATGAACAAACTGGAATCTGTCGGACAAATATAATTTAAACCAGCCTAGTGCTGTTCCTTTGATTCCTACAACATGTTCAAGCCTTTCTAGAAGAATATTACGATAGACTGTGTCAAAAGTGTGTCAAATTCATAAAATACTTATGAACTGTTTTATGCCTGACTCTGATTGTATTCAAAACCACCAAATGAGACAACATTCAACGTAAGATGCAGAATATGGAGTCAGAATTTTATCACAATCTCTTCTGAGTATTTATCTTGTACCTATGGAACCAAGAGAGATAAAATAGTTTTAACAGCATGGTAAAAATCCTCGTCAAGCTGTATGTGTTTGCAATCTGCAGATGTGATTGGATCAGGTTTATCTTTATTACGGTATAATTAACTAAGAATCACAGGGATTTTGTTTCCAGGTGTGTCATGAACAACTTGATATTGCTTATCCATTCTACGTCTTGCTGACACAGGTGTATAATAAAACAGAAATATGTATCACTATCATTTCAAGACTGCTGTTTTGCTGGAGCTCTCAGGTTCTTTCACCACCTGCACTGGGTCGAAGGGACCTGGGACAAGAGCTATTCTTCCTGATTAGCTTATTCAGTTGTTTCCTCCTTGATGGTGATAAGCTGCTGCTCCAACAGACAGACCTGTAGGAGATGGCGCACTACTGTACATGAGGCACACTATGAGTAAGGTGGTCATAATCTTATACCTCATCTCTATATCAGAATTTAATAGGATCATATGTAATTTGTCCTTGAAAGTGAACCTGACTTTAATAAACTCTGCTTAAATCAAACCGATTTGGGCTGGGTTGGATTCTCTATGTGAAGATGAGAACTGCGTAAGACTGGAAATCATGTGAAATAACGATACAAGACAAGGAAAAAATAAACAGTTTCTTCCTTAAGAATAAATTAAAATTTAAAAATATCCTATTAATATTAAATATAACAAAATGTCTGCCAACAGCAACTAGTGACACGGACAGTTGAGGAGTTATATTTTAAACTCATTTGAATTCATCGATATCAGTGGATGATAACTGACTACGTATCGAATTGGTGATTTGGCTTGATTGAAGCTAAGCACTTTGGTTATTGCTCACTTCATATTCCACTCTATATTTTAATGTTGCAGTATGGTCAATGCATCAGTTTTTAAAAAGAACTTACTGAATTCAGAATGGTAACATATTTTATAATGATTAAGTGAAACCTAAATATAAACCTCATATTGCCTGATAATTTCTGGTTTCCAGGGGTCTAGTCTCTGTGGATAAACTGACTATATAATTATTATAATGTTTAGCAACCGATTTAGGATGTCAGAATCGCCGGGTGATGATTGGCGCTCCAGACGCAGATGGGAGTTCCCCTGGGTTCAATGCGCCGGATGGAGCAGGCTGTTGAGCAGATGATAGAAAGGGGGACTGGTTTGGTCAGATAGCTGTAACTGGAAGACCACTGATAACTGGAAGGAGGAAGACTTCTGGTCTGACGAGTAGGAGCTCGGGGCATTGGATTACCAATGACTGAGCGATGTGAAGGTGAGTGGAAGGGTCTTTTAAGCTGAGGGGAGAGTAGAGTAATTGTCAGGAAGCTCATCAGACACGGCTGGTCTGAGTTGGAGCTGATCACTTCCTAACAGAGCCCCCCCCTCTTGAGGGAGGCTGGAAAGCGGAGACGGTATGTGACCGGGTTGATGCTTCGAAGGACTGGATACGGGCCGATGAAGCGGGGGGGTCAGCTTCCGGCAGTCGGTCGGCAGCTTGAGATGCCGAGTAGAGAGCCAGACCAGGTCCCCTGGCTGAAAGGTGGGACCGGACCGGTGGCGACGGCGGTGCTGTTCCACATAACTGGAGGTTGCCCGTCTGATGGCTGCCCGAGCCCGGATCCGCGTGGCCTTGGCACGGCGTATAAGTTGTTGGGCTGCTGGCACCTCTACCTCTGGTTCCTGGTGAGAGAAGATGGATGGTTGGTAGCCGTTGCAGACCTCGAAGGGCGAAATGCCTGTGGTGGAGGAGACCTGGAGGTTGAGGGATACCTCAGCCCACAGCAACGCACGCGGCCAGGTGGAGGGTTGCGTCGAGGCAAAGCATCTGAGGTATTTCCCCACCTGCTGGTTGGCCCTCTCTGTTTGGCCGTTGGTCTCAGGATGAAAGCCGGACGAGAGGCTGGCAGTTGCTCCGATAAGACGGCAGAAGGCTTTCCAGAGCTGGGGCCCGTGGTCGGAGACAATGTCCTGGGGGAAGCCATGTAACCGCACCACATGTTCCAGGACCAGCTCGGCTGTTCTCTTGGCTGTGGGCAGACCAGGCAGTGCAACGAGGTGGACAGCTTTAGAAAAACGGTCTACGAAGGTGGCGATGGTGTTCAAGCCATCTGCGGTGGGGAGTCCCGTCACAAAGTCCACCCCGATATGGGACCAAGGGCGAGCTGGAACTGGTAGAGGTCAAAGGGGTCCCAATCGTGGTTGCGTGATGGACTTGGCTTTGGCACAGGTGGTGCAAGCGCCAACGAAGCTGCTGACGTCCTGTGCCATAGTGGGCCACCATAGGGCGCGGCAGATGAATTTGAGGGTCCTAAAAGTGCCTGGATGACCGGCTATGGCTGATGAATGACCCCAGAGCAGAGCCTCCTGGCGGCAAATGGTTGGGACGTAGAGACGGTTTGGTGGTGTCTCAGGCGGCGCCGGTTCCTGAACCAGTGCCGATCGGATAGAGTCCTCCAACCGCCACTGGAGAGATGCCAAGATGCGGTGGGGGGGCATGATGGCATCTGGCTGAATCGGGACGGTGGCTTGGGAGTGCTGACGGGAGAGGGCGTCAGCCTTACCGTTTTTGGACCCGGGCCGGTAGGAGAGGTGAAAATTGTAATGTTCAAAGAGAAGTGCCCAGCGAGCCTGCCAAGGGTTTAGCTGCTTGGCGTTACGAATGTGGAGGAGGTTCTGGTGGTCTGTCCAGATTAGGAATGGCTCGGACGTCCCCACGAGCAGATGGCGCCACTCCTCCAGTGCCCACGGTCCCCGACCCCATAGCGCTGCTGTGTGGGAGTGAACTTCCGAGAAAAGCAGCAGGGGTGTAGCTTCTGGTCCGGGCCGAGTTGGGACAAGATTGCCCCGACCCCATCCTCTGAGGCATCCACTTCAACGGTGAAGGTCTTGGCTGGGTCCGGATGGATGAGGATTGGAGCTGAGGTGAATAGTGTGATGACTTGTTTGAACGCTTGTCGGGCCTCGGGGGGTAGGCTGAACAACCGTGGCCGGTTGGTCGACTTTGCAAGGTTGGTGAGTGGGGTAACAATGGTGCTGTAGTTCCAGATGAACCGTCTGTAGAAATTTGCAAAGCCAAGGAAGGACTGGAGCTGTCTGAGGGTCCGGGACAGTGGCCATTCCTTCACTGCTGCCACCTTCTGGGGATCCATGGCTACCCCTTCAGCCGAGATGACGTAGCCTAGGAAGGTGGTGGAGCGCTGGTGGAATGCGCACTTCTCCAATTTGCAGAATAGATTATTCTGGAGGAGGCGCTCAAGGACGGCTCGGACGTGATCCATCTCAGAGGTGGAGTAGACCAGGATGTCATCCAGGTATACGAATACCCACCGTCCGAGCAAGTCCCGCAGCACATCATTGAGCAGCCGCTGGAACACTGCTGGGCTGTTGCAGAGACCAAATGGCATCACCAAGTACTTCCAGTGGCCAGAGGGGGTGCTGAACGCCGTCTTCCATTCATCCCCTTCTCGAATGCAAACCAGATTGTAGGCATTCCGGAGGTCGAGCCGGGTGAAAATGGTTGCTTGGGAAAGGGAGTCCAGAACAGTGTTCAGCATGGGGAGTGGATGGCGATCCTTTATGGTGACCTGATTTAGTCCTCTGTAATCGATGCAGGGACGCAGTGTCCCCTCCTTTTTAACAAAGAAGAAGCCGGCTGTCGCTGGAGAAGTGGGTGGACGGATGAATCCTTGGTCCAGAGATTCGGCGATGTAGGTCTCCATCTGGGCTTATTCAGCTTGTGAGAGAGGAAATTGATGGGTGCGTGGAGGCTCCACCCCTGACATCAGGTTGATAGCCATATCATATGATCGATGCGGTGGTAGATTGGCAGCTCGGCTTTTACTGAAGACCTCCGCCAGGTCTTTGTAGGGCGGAGGGATATCTTCCAGGGCGGGCGCCGAAATAGTCTCGAGCGGAGCTGACGATGGGGGACGGAGACACCTCTTTGAACAGTCGGGACCCCAGCCGAGTATCCGCTGCACGGACCAGGAGATGTGCGGATTGTGTGTGTGGAACCAAGGATAGCCCAGGATGAGTGGCGCGGAGCAGGAAGGGATGACGAGGAACTGGATGAGCTCTGTGTGGTCCCCCACCCACAGGCGGATGTTGATGGTGCGATGTCGGACAGGGTAGGGCTGCAGGGGGTGTCCGTCGACGGAAGTTACCGGGACTGGACTGCAAAGGGTCTCCAGCGGTATCTGGAGCTTCGTGGCTAGTTGGGTGGTGATGAAATTCTCCGCCGCTCCAGTGTCGAGCAGAGCGCCGAATGTATGCTGTGGATTGCGATTAATGAGCTGGACAGGAAGAAGGAAGCGAGCTGGTCCTGTCGGGCCAAGTGAGACCCCCCCCACCATCCCCCCCACCCCCGCGAGTCTCACCTGGCCTGGTCGTTTCCTTGTCGTAATGGGCACTGCAGACGGCGATGTTTGGGCGACCCACAGTAGGCGCAGAGCCCTTCCCGGAAATGTCGGTCCCGCTCCTTTGGTGACAGATGCCCAAGCTGCATCGGCTCCTCTCTGTCGCCGGAGTGGGAGCGGCCCGGAGCAGCGCTGGGCTCAACTGAGCGGAGTGAAGCAGGACGCAGCGGTGGAAGACGGGATGGTGTTCTAGGACGACTCATTACTCGACGGTCAATCTCGAGAGCCAGATTGACGGCCTCGTCGAGGGATTTGGGAGCTTCTCTGCCGACCATCTCGTCCTGGATATAGTTGGCGAGACCCTCCAAGAAGAGCGATCGCAGGACCGCATCTCCCCAGGCTAGCTTGGCCGCCAGCGTCCGGAACTCTGCAGCGAAGAGGTTAACAGGTTGGTCTTGTTGACGAAGATGAAGGAGTTGAGTCTCCACGTCCACTTCACTGCAGGGCGGCACAAAAGTTTTCCGTTGCTCTGCAACGAACTGGACGTAATCGTTGCAGAGCACGGACCTCCGATTGTAGAGGGCAGCCGCCCATTCTTGCGCCTGCCCGGAAAGGAGGGAGGTGAGCAGAGCTACCCTGGGAGCGGAGGAGGCGTACATTGAGGGCTGACACTCAAATATCATGTCCAGGGTGGCTAGCAAACCATCTGGCTTGCCGTCAGACCCATTCCACTTACCCGGGAGGCAGATCCTGGGTTCGGTGGTGGAAGACGGTCGTTGCTGGAGGGTGTTGACGAGCCCGGCTAGCCTGATATGGGCCTCAGACAGAGTGACGAGTTTGGAACTGAGACGATCCACCAGAGCCCGGAGGTGTATCACCTCAGACCGAAGGGCCTCTACCTCCGCTGGAGCGCTCGTTGAGGGCTCAGTCATCCTGTCAGGATCGCCGGTGGGCAGGGAGCGGCGATCGGGTGATGATTGGCGCTCCAGACGCAGATGGGAGTTCCCCTGGGTTCAATGCGCCGGATGGAGCAGGCTGTTGAGCGGATGATAGAGAGGGGGACTGGTTTGGTCGGATAGCTGTAACTGGAAGACCACTGATAACTGGAAAGAGGAAGACTTCTGGTCTGACGAGTAGGAGGTCGGGGCATTGGATTACCGATAACTGAGCGATGTGTAGGTGATTCAGAATGAAGTTCAATAACAGTCACAGATAAAAACGAGATGGTGGATATTTACACGTAGCAGTTGAGTCCGGACTTTGGTTGACCTCTCTACAAGAACTGTCAGGGCTCTCACCAGAAAGTGGTGGTGGGGTGGGGGGGTGTCTATCAGTCTCTTTCGAGGCTTTCTTCGCCTCCTCCTAGACTTCAGTAAAAATTGCAGGTTGAAAGCACTCAGAAGAGAAGGATCATCTTGAACCGAGGTGGCCTTTCCAGTTGCAACCTCTCTGTCTTACATGTCAGTACTCCCATGAAATTCAGCAGGAGGTGCACCGTGAGCTGGTTGAGATAAGGCGAGAAGGAGGTACTGTCTCTTGACTGAGTGCTGGCCATGTCTCAGATACATTTGTCTTCAAGTCCCCCTGATTTGGACTAGAGAGGAAAGGAGCTGGAGGAGTAGGAATAACTGGAACCTCATCCGATTATCTAGAAGGTTTGGTATCTTCATCCAATTTAACGTTCCACCTTCGTTTCTTTTTTCTTGAGCATGAAATGTTCACATGAAGTCTGATGGCGTTGACAGAGTTGATGTGGTGAGAGGAGCTATTGGCTGCTGTTCTGTGAAAGCAAGAATGCGACCAGGGCGGTCAGCAGTTGGTGTCAGGTGTTCTGGGACTCCATGGCTCAGGGGCTGAAACCTCTGACAAATGGGCTCCACTGCAACATCAACCAGTTAAGTCAGCGGCTCTGCCGCAAATGCAACGTTGTTCTAAAGGATGTAATGTGGATTCATCTGTCTGGTCCCTATAAGGTCAGACAGGACCCTGTCATCTCTGCTGCAGTGAGAAAATGTGTTCTAATGTTCCACACTTTGGACAGGATTAGAAAACCTGTCTAAATTGACCTTGTTGTGACCCCTACAAACACCTCACTGAGCACCTAGTAGTGCATGCTTAAGATGGAAGCCCCCAAAAGCCCTGCAGAACTTTAGGAATCACCTCGAATGGCACATCTTGTGGACTGAGCAGACTGGAACTGGTTGTCTACACCTTTCTCTGTCTCAGGTTGATACTTTTAAGAGTTCTGTCAGTTACATTAAGAAAAGTTAATCTTACAACCCCAATGAACATAAAAAGATACATAAACATAAGGTGTAGTTTAAATGGTTTAATGTATGAAATGAAACTTTGGTCAAGAATACATTTCAAGTAATTATGTTGAATAGAAAAACAGCAGTATTTAGTATATTTTAGAAACAGTTAAACACCCAAAAGACAACACATGTAATGTATTAGTGTTGCAATAATTTTTAATAGTTGAGATATTCAGAGTGAAGCAAATCAAAACACAAAGTGATGAAATTTTGCAATAACAATCTGGCCTTATCTAATGTTTACTCCTATAGTTTATTTCCTGCAAGTCTGCTTGTTTCCATAATTACGGTTTTCTGTTGAAATTGTCTCAAGAAGAAAAAGTTAGGCAGTGCCTCTGGTGTATCTGAAACTGATTCTACTGAACATGTTTTAGAGAATATCCCCAAATTACAGAGATAATTTACAACAAGCCGTGTGATGCTAGAGAACATCTGACATCAGTAAGAAATTAAAAGATGATCTGTAAGCAATGTAAAAATGAACTTTTTGTACTGTATGCTTAAATTAAGCATAGTTAATGTTATGTACATCAAATTGTATAAAAATAAGATGACAATTTTCTTTTTTTTTATTGGCTTTAGTACAATCCTTTAAAAGTTCTGAGCTGCTTGAAAGAACTTAAAAGCTACAGGAGCTTTTTTTCCTAAAAGCAGCTTTTTTATTTCCTCCTTTGAAAGAAAAATCCTCCTGAAATTAAATAGTAGCCCCATGGTGACACCTGAAGGTTCTGTGCTTTGCTTAAGACAAAGAATACTCAGAGGTGATTAAGGAGTTAAATACTCCACACCATCACACAGCTCAAACTGGGAACCCTCACCGTTTTCTTTGTGTTTTTAAAGTTTTTTTTCTGAGAAGAAACATATTTGGGAACTTTAGTGATCCAACAGAATGTGCATTACATGGCTCCCCTCTGAAGATCAAATTACAATGCTTTGCAACAGTATATACAACTATGAAAATGTTTCATTCTTTGACAGGTAACAACCACAATCTTCAATGTATCTTAATGGAAATGAATATGATAGTTTAAAAGAAAAGAGTGCATAAGCGCAAAGTGGAATGAAAGCGATAACTTGTTTTCTTTCTTTAAAAAAACTGAAAGGTCTGGATTGCGTTAGTTTTCGGCAATTAAAGCTTTAAGTCATTTGGTGTGTATTCCTCTTATAGCTTAAAAAGCGCAAGCTCAGTCAACTCCATGGAAAGCATCTGTGAACCAGAATTAGCTTTATTAGCTAGGTTTGAGTGCACAAACATCAAATCTGACTTCAGTTTCACAGGCTCACAGTACTGTATATCAATGTTCAAAATTAATTTAGACTGAACATACACTGGGCCATTCCTTTGTATTTTTTGCTGTAGGTTCAGGATTGTTGTCCTGCAAGAAGGTTCTCCCCAAGTCTTGACTCTTTTGGATTGGCCCATATTAAACTCTAGGAAAGCCTTGAAGTTTGCTCCATCCATTAGAAACTGTCTGACGACAGAAACTTGGTGAAAAGATCTCAAAAGTCAACACATCATGCGCTAAAATGGGAGCCATTATCTACAAATGGAGAACGGATTGAACAGTGGAAAACCTTCCTAGTGGTGGCCGACCTACCAAAATTATTAAAAGAATGCACTGATGGCTTATCCAGTGGGTCACAAAAAAACAGAACATAATTTAAAGCAGTGCAGGCCGGCCTCACTCACCTAAGTTAAGTTCGAAATGAATGATTCAACAAAATAAATTACTCAACAACTGGCAATAATGGCATTGCCAGGATCCCAAACTAACGTGTTATTTCAAAAAAGAACATCATACCAACAGCCAAACACGGTCGTGATAGTGTGATGGTCTGGGGCTGCTTTACTGTAAACTGATGAAAGGATGAACTCTTTCTACCAGAAAGTCTTGAAGGAGAATGTCCATCCAGCCATCAGTAGGTGACCTTAAGCTCAAGTGCACACTTGGGTTGTGCAAAAGGGCAATGATCTGAAGCACCCTAGCAGGTCTACTTTTAATTGGTTCAACAACAACAAAAACAACAACAGTGATCTAGTCAAAGTCGCATCCCATTGAGATGCTGTTATTACTGCTAAAGATCAAAAGCCCTCCGATGAATCTAAATTTAAACAATCCTGTAAATAAGTAGAGGGCCAAAGTTCAAAGTTTTGATTTTGATGTAATTTACTGAGTGAAAGGTTGTAGTCGGAGGTTGTTCTTCACTGACACAATCACCTAAACCTACTTTCAGCCAGCGTTCACCTGTTATAAATATGGCTGTGCTTCAGGTTTCCAGCAGAACATTCCTCACATGGTGATGATAGGAAACATGGCGTCAGAACTGAGTTAAAGAGTACGAGGTCAAAGTGTTTTTCAAAGCCAATGGGATCTCTTTAACACCTCTGAGAAACTGGATCTCATTAAATCAAAGTCAGACGCCGAGTACACGTTTCAGTTGAAATAATTTACAATTAGAAATGTGTGAAAATACTAACTCAAGAAGGTGCCTTCAGCTGTTCAAGATGGGAATTCATGACAGTCAACAACATGTTAATACCACGGTGAATCCTTCTGTTTCCTGTTTGCCTCCTGACACACGCTTCCTCTGCTGCGGGTTAAATCCTCTCACTTGGACTCTGCTCTGAACCGGAATTTTTTCCATCATCTGTGAAACGGCAAATGGAATTGTGGCCTTTTTTTTTCTCAGTAAGGTCATACCTTTTAAAATCTCTGAATGAGCAAAGCTTGCGGAACAAATCTTTTTAGCATGTGCTCATTTTTAGTCACCCTTATTGCTTTTGGCTCTGTCCCCTTGGAGACCTTCAGTCTGGCTATGATTTTGACATGAAAGCCTGTGTTTACTTCAGAAAACAAACAAAACAAATAATCTTCCAATACTTTTTCCTTTGTGCTGCTGCCATATTTTTCTCTGCAACAATGTCCTGCAGGAGACCTGAGGTACACCCATATTTATAGCAGGTGAACAATGGCTACGGGTGCATTTACTCAAACAAACCTCGGTGTTAGAATTCCTTTCTAACAAGTGCTTCAGTGAAAGCAATAACACTTAAGGAAATCTAACCTTTCGTCATAAAGGAGTCAAACAAGAGACTGTTGACCTAAACCTGGTGCTGAATCCTAAAAAATGTTTTTGTTTTATTTCACAGATTTAAAGTTTTGACTTGCAGTGTCTTGTAAAAGTATTATCCCCTCAACTTTTATAATTTGATTTTGTGTGATAGACCAACTCAACATAGTGTGTTAGCGAAGTTTAAGAAAATTGCAAAAACATTTTTTTCAAAGTTTTAGCAAGCTTCTTGATATGGAAAACCTGGGCGCCAAAATGGGTTTAAAAAAATGAATCGGCTTGAAGTGAAACAGCATCTAACCAGCTAGCAAAATTAAACAAAAAACAAGAAACAATGATGCATTTTCTAAATTATACCATCTATCCGTATCAGCTATTTGTGCCTTCAATGCGCCTGCTTGCTGCTGGCAGCTGTGCCCGTTGCAATGGGTGCGCGGAGGGGGAGGGGGAAGGCTTTCTGACTTCCTTGTGGCAGTCTTGGGTTAGGCTATAGGCACACTAGCATCATATTTTGTAACTAATAAGTTGGCGAAATAAATCTTGCTAGAACTGCTTCCAAATGAAATTGTCAATCCAAATCCATAACGTTTAAATAAATTTATCACAATTCTATATTGGGTTTACAGGTAGGTTTTACCAACTAAAACTATAACAATAACATTAGTGCGGAATAATTAATTCCAAAAATCTCTAAAAATATGGAAAATTAGAATTTAATTTTTTTTCAAGCATTTCTGTTCTGTGTAGAGAAAATTAAGATAGGTTGGACTAGGACTAGGAAGATAGGTTGGACTAGGACTAGTGTTGGTATTACAGATTTTGAACCAGAAATGATCAAATTCATTCCAAATTCTTAAAAAAAAACTTTCAAATAATCATTTAATTAGGCCTTAAACTGAAATCTCAGATAAGATACTAACCTTGTCAATAGCCTGCCATAATTTCTTAATCCGTTTACACTGTGTAAAACTCAGGGGGCTGCCCACTCCCTACTGACTGGTTATGCAAAAAGCAGGAAAAGATTTGCATTGGGATAAACTGAGAAGATACCTTTTCTGTCTCTCTTTTTATTAGCACTCCTCAGACACAGTTGTGCCTTAGTTGAAGAGTTATATTACGCACATCAAAAATCTAAACAGTCCATCTAAACAATACACGTCAAAATACACGTCAATCAATTTTCACTTTTTTTCTTTTTTCTCATGAGTAATACACAATCATATCATATGAAAATTTAGGAAAAAGGTGTTTGCAGAAGGCAAAGCCTGCCTCTTTAAAATGTCTGGGCCAGAACTGCAGTTGGATTAACTAAACAAGCAGCATTTAGGAACAATACAATGGCCTATTCTCAGTCACGGTAATCCTTATAGGTATTGCAAGCACTTTCATATGACTGCAGAGAAAAGGCTTCAACACACACAACTCTGAAGAAGGATTTTAGCTGCTGATAAAAAAAACAGCATAAATGTCAACTGTAAGTAGATATTATTGTTTTATATCCTTATTTCTGTTACACTTTAGTCTTTTTAGTGACATATGTGATCAGGTAAAGCTATATTGTTGTGATAGATTGTAGTTCTGGAAGAATCTTTGGAGTGATTTTTTTAAAACTGTTTTGCATTTAGCTAAATACATGGTATATTTGCTGAATGTTTCTCATTCACTGTTATTCTGTTGCTAGATTTAGTTATCAAGAGAATTGTAGCAAGCTCAGTTATTAATTTCATTAATATTTAGGGGAAACAGTGTTTTAAATAAGATAATTTCTCTTAAAATGGGGACCAACTGTAGGATCCCTGTCTGCAATCAGGTTTATTTTGAATGATGCCAAAGGGTCACTCTCTTTTCCTGCTTCTCTTTTGTTTTCTGAATATGGTCAATTCCGTAAATACAACTGGAAAAACTTAAGAAACCACTGCAAAATTATCTTTATGGGTATGTTTTTAGGTGCTGCTGGTTGACTTCATGTCACTCATGATAGAAATTTTCAAACAGCCCAGCTATGTTTATTCAGTCTTCCTTTTGATCACATTCGTTGGTTTCAGTGTGGCTCAGGATTGGATGAGCAATGAGAGATTTTTGATCTAGTGGTCCTTCTTCCACACCTCGTTTAAGCTAGTTGTGAGGAATGTCATTGACATTCTGGGGGACAAAACAATCCTTAAGAGTATGGAAACATTGTCAGAGCAGAAGAAGGATAATTTCCTTCAGGTCTTGATTCTATCAACAAATCTAGCAAGAGTAGCAAAGTCCTGTTTGCAGTTTGTCATGTGATGAAAGAAAAAGCAATCATGTGGGATGAAGAGTTCTGGTCAAACCAAATTGTTTGGCCAATATGCAAAATACTACATGTGTTGGACAACTTGTACTGCATATAAGCCTATTGGTGGCAACATCAGGCTGTGGTGACACTTTTTCTTAATAAGAACAGGGAAGCTAGAGAGTGTTGATGGGAAGATGAATGAAGCTAAATGCAGGGTACTTCTGGAAGAAAACCTGTTGGAGGCTGCACAAGACTTGAGAGTGTGGTTGAGGTTCACTTTCCAGCGGGACAACAACCTCAACCATACAACCAGAACTAAAAATCAATGGGCCAAATCAAAGCAAATTAATGTCTCAGAATACCCTACTTAAAGCCAATACTTGTTTTTTTTGTGCCATTCTTGGGACTAGACATCAACCAACTCTGCTAAGTTTGGTCTGTGTTCCTCTTGGTTATACTGTATTCAATGAGTTTTCAATGGGTTTCAGATCAGGAAATAGAGTGCTTTAGGCAAATTATTTTCCTGCTGGTAAATAACAATCCATGGAATTGGGTAACAATGCCGGAGCAAAAGCAATCAAGCTTTATTTTGGGACAACCTTGCGCATGCCTTGATTAAAAATGCCCAATGCTTCGATCAATGTGCCCCAGTGGTTGCAACCCCAATAAAGCATCACCAACCCTTCACAACATTCCCCAGAAGATCTGAAACACTGGCTTGTAGGTATCTCTGGGTCTTCATTAAAATCTTTAGACAACCATGTG
The DNA here is from genome assembly GCA_963556495.2 of Valencia hispanica. Taxonomy (NCBI): domain Eukaryota; kingdom Metazoa; phylum Chordata; class Actinopteri; order Cyprinodontiformes; family Valenciidae; genus Valencia; species Valencia hispanica. The sequence goes on from OY747702.1 coordinate 19,414,258, forward strand.
TTGGACACAGTTGAAACTTGGCTCAGAGAACATAAACTTACTTCTGTCCAAACCTCAGCCTGGATTTCTTTTGCTTCTTATTGGGCAGTTTACCCAGTTTGAGTCGTACCCCTGGGCGGCCTCCTCTGAACCGATCTTACTGTGTACTTTAACCTTAATCTCATTTGCTGTTTCCTTTGTCTGTTTATGTCAACAAATGGTTCCTGAGGGACATTCAAATAAAGTGGAAGTTAACATGGCCAGTGGGGAATCATTTTCACCCCCTGCCCTTTTATAGCTTTGTTGTCCCCGATAACTGAACCACCACTTTAGAAATGACGGGGATGAAGTACCCTTCTTCATCCTTCTTTGCCTCACTCCAAAACCTTTCTTTTCAACTGTTTTGTTATTATCTAATAGGTATTTGAAGTACTGCTAAGACTGTTTTTATGCTATCCAGTGGTTTTGATCCAAGAAGGTAGCTATGAGTTATTCCTTACATATAGCTATGTGTGCTTGTATAGAAATATAATGAACAATGGAATGAGTGTCAAACATATAGAGGTGCTGATTTGCAGATAAAATTTGCAGTGTTTCTGAATGCTTTTAGTGTTGTATATCTGTACATAGTCTCACTGTTTTGACCCATCTGGCATAGTTTTGCCTTTAAATAAACCCCACAGTCTCAGTGAAGACTATAATACACTATGGGTTTCATGTTTTGATTGTAGTCTCCACCAACCTCTTGTGATCGGATGCTCCTGATTGAACAGAAGAATGTAAGGAAGAGTCTTTTTGGTCATTTTGCTGCAAAGCAGCCAGCACGTGTAGCATCGTTACACGCATCAAAGCAGTTTTATTGCAGAATTAGTGTTCTCTGTCCCCCACAGTTGTACATCTGCATGCGATCCAACACTTTTCCCAGTGACTCACACATTTGACCAGCTGGGAGCTTTTCCTCTTTTTTCTCTGGCAGATCAATATCCGAGTTACAACAATGGATGCGGAGTTGGAGTTTGCCATCCTGCCAAGCACGACTGGCAAACAGCTTTTTGACCAGGTACAATTGGTGTGTTACAATCAGATAGGAAGTCTGCTAGAAAAAAGGCACGATCTTGATCCTATCCTTGGATGTATTTAGGTGGTGAAGACAATTGGGCTAAGAGAAACCTGGTTCTTTGGTCTTCAGTATCAGGACAGCAAAGGCTTCTCCACCTGGCTAAAGATGAACAAGAGAGTGAGTTGAAAGTCTGAATATCCACTTTGTATGACCCTGTTTGTATAAATGTCTCAGTTAATTGTTGTGTCACCCCAATGAGTCTAATAGCTATCTATTTATTCTTGAACTTTACCACTTTGGGGCGTCGATCCCAGGTGACGGCTCAAGATGCGAGGAAGAACAACCCCCTGTTGATTAAGTTCAGGGCCAGGTTTTACCCGGAGGAGGTAGCGGAGGAGCTGATCCAGGAGGCAACGCAACGCCTATTCTTTCAGCAGGTCTGATGATGCTATATTTTGCTTCTCTCCAATGGAAAGAATTTACATCCAGCAGCTGTTAACATCCTACTTGTTGAAATAGAAGCAACAGTAATGCTCTATTATGCATGTATAGTAGCCCACAGCGGAATTGAATGCAGAAAACTAATCCATACAAGATGGTGGACCTGTCCTAATGACCAGTGGGGGTTTCATGATGACTCATACAAATCTTCTAAACCCATATGGGTGTTCTGTAGAGAAGAACATACAAAAAAGAAGCACAGATTCCTGTGGAAGATGTACATTTATTTATTTTTTTATGATCACATCCCATAAACCTTTTCATGTTTTGTCTCATCACAACTACAAACTTCAATGTATTTAAATGGGGTTTTTATGTGATAAACCAACATAACTGTGAAGTGGAAGGAAATCAGATTTTTTAATGTTAGGAAATAAAATACTAAATAGTTTGATATGCACTTGGCTTCAATCTACCACCAGGGTTTTCTGAACCACATTTTGCGACAATCACAGCTGTCCCTGCCAAAGAGAAGCATCCCCACAGCATGGTACTGCCACAACTATGTTTTATCATGGGGGTGGCATGTTTAGAAGATTTGCGATCTAATTAATACTAAAATAAACTATTTCTTCTCATGTCGGGCAAAAAGTCACGTTTTGGTCTATGACTTTCTGTGAACAATGGCTTTCATCTTGTTGCTCTTCTATAAAGACCAGATTTGTGGGTTGGATGACCAATAGAAGTCCAGTCAACATATACTCCCACCTGAATATGCAGCTCATTCAATGTTAACATCGATCTCTTTATTGCTACCTACCAACTGGGTTCTTTTTTAATGCAACTGGTTGTACTAGATTTTATTCAGGGATGTCAGAGTAAAAGAGACCAAATAAATCCACTAAATCCACTTCACAATTATGTGATAATGTATGAACAGTGGTAGCATTGTGACCTTGCATTAAGAAGTCCTGCAGAACCCTGGAGGACCCGATATCTGAACCCATGGGTTCGAATATTGGGTCCTGCTGGGGTCTTTCTGCATGGAGTTTCCACCTTCTGCATGTGCATGCATGTGTGTTCCCTCCGGGTACTCCGGCTTCCTCCCACAGTCCAATTAGGTTAATTGGTCTCTCAAAAAATTGTCCTTAAGTATGAGTGTGTGAGTGGATGGCTATTTGTCCTGTGTGTCTCTATGTTGCCCTGTGATGGACTGGTGACCTGTCCATGAGGTACCCCGCCTTTTACCCAAGGACGGCTGGAGAAAGACCCCAGCTCCCCCCAGTGACCTTGCAAGGATAAGCGGTATAGATAATGGATGGATGGAATTACTTGACGCTCGTATTGATCTTTCACGCAAAATCCCAATAGAGCATACACTGTAGTTTGAAGTTGCAATGTGAGAAAACAGGAAGAACTCCAAGGGGTGTGAAAACATTTGCGAGGCACTGTAAGTACCTGAACACATACTTTGTTTTCTAAGTAAAAGACATCGAAGCTACCAGCTTGTAGCTTTTCTCAGGAGCATTTGTCTTTTCTCTGTTTCAGGTGAAAGAGAGCATCCTGAACGATGACATATACTGTCCACCCGAGACCGCAGTGCTCCTGGCATCGTATGCAGTGCAAGTCAAGCATGGAGACTACAGCAAAGATTATCACGTACCAGGATACCTCACCAAAGAGAAGTTGCTGCCACAGAGGTAGAGCATCCCGTGCATATAAGTATAAACCAAAAAGTTCACCTTAATTCCAGTTCCAGTCACCTGAATTCTAATCGGTTTGTCCTCTTCACGGATAAAACCAGGGTTTTGGAGCAGCACAAGCTGAATAAGAATCAGTGGGAGGAAAGAATCCAGGTGTGGCATGAAGAGCACAAGGGAATGCTGAGGTAGGGAGATCACGGTACAAAGACTGTTAATGGGCTTTTAGCAAAACCTGTGTTTCTGCATGTCATTAAACTGTAAAACACTACAGGGAGGACGCAATGTTGGAGTATCTGAAAATAGCCCAAGACCTGGAAATGTATGGGATCAACTACTTTAACATCAAGAATAAGAAAGGGTCCGAGCTCTGGCTGGGAGTGGACGCACTGGGGCTAAACATCTATGATAAGAAAGACAAGTAGGTCACAGCTGGATCAAACTGGACAAAATGGTGCATGGCAAACTGGCAGCTTCACTCAGTTTATCAACAGTAGAGATGCATCAACTTGACAAAATGTCTTCATTGCTGCAAACTCTCATTCGCATTGAACAAGTTAACTACTTACACCCTCCTGAGATTGTAAAACCTATTCATGTTTCTGCAGGATGACCCCAAAGATCGGCTTCCCCTGGAGTGAGATAAGAAACATTTCATTCAACGACAAGAAATTTGTCATCAAACCAATTGATAAGAAAGCCCCGGTAAGTAAAAAAAAAAAGATACTTTAATTTGATTTCAGTAGTATCTTTTGTTATTGAGAGGGGTTTTTTTTGTAATTTGGAAAATCATTGGGAGCTTAAAAAACCACAGACTCCAGTATATTTCATTGATTTGTATTTTAATACATCGACAAAAGTAGTAGAAAATTGTGGATGCAAAGTGATGTATGTTTTTGAAAAATTTAAACGAATAAACAAAAAATAAACAAAAATTGTGGCCTGCATTTCTATTGAGCCCCCCACGACCCATTATTTTATGAAACCAGCTTTTGCTTCAATCACAGCTGCAAGTTGTTCAGTGTACGTTTCTGACACATTTACACAGAAAAAGAAAAGCATTCAGAGCATATGACAATTCAGTTTTAGATTTGGGTGTACCTAGAAGTTTTACATTCTTGAAGGCCTTTGACAGGCTTTTCTTTCATAATTACCCTGTTCCCTATTACTGTTTACAGCCCATAGCATGATACTTCCACCACCATGGGTCACCATAAGGAGGGTGTGTTCAGAAATAATTATTTTTGCAAACTCTACCAGTTTCTTTACCCAAGGATTGTTCTGTCATCATAATGCTTCTTATCAATTAATATTTTTAGCAGAATTTAAACAGACTCCCAGACTAAATTAAACACAGATGAACTCCATTTATTATTTAAGGCAGGCTATTGGGTCCAGTGGATTGTATTTAGGGGTCAGGAGAGATGGGTGACATAAGGATTTATCCAAGTTTGAAAAGGAAAGTAGAAGAGGGTAGTGAGACCAGACAGGAGACAGAGCTTGAGGTGTCAGAGTTGAAGAAGCTGAGATTTTAATTGGGAGTGACCCTGATGGACAGGATTAGAAATGAGCGGATAAGAGGAACAGCTAAGGATGGGTAGTTTAGACATAAAGTTAGAGAAGTGAGGTTGGACACGTACCGAGGAGCCAGAAGAAGAATTCACTACATTGTGTTTGTCTGTCACATAAAATCTCCCCATAAACATGTGTCATTTTAATGTGGTAAAATGTGAACCGACAGCGTGTTTGATTTCTCAAGTCATAGGTCCTTCTGGGCTTTCTCTCCACTAATACTAGCTAGGATCATTCCTCCTAAAAAAAACTTCCTCAACTAGATATGAAGTTTTCCCTAACATGTTTTCTAAGAAATGCAGATTTGCATTTCTTTCACTGTGTCTGTAAACAGGAGGTGTGACAGAACCCAGTTGATACTGGTGAAATGATCAATTTGCAAAAGCACAAATTACAGCAAGTAGAGTTTCAACAGCAGCTGCTACTTGATCTCATCTACAGACATGAGCCCTGCCTCCCCAGCCCATCTTTTGACTCCATGCCCAGTTTTAGGGAATCATCCAAGAGATTGGGAGGAGAAAAAAAAAGATACAATTCTTCAAAAACAAAAATCTTTTCAGATTTGGATCCGTTTCTTGATTGTAAAAAAAGAAAAATGTTGGCATGTCATTATGGCTAAAAGCATTTGCTGATTCCTTTGATCCAGGACTTTGTTTTCTATGTACCTCGTCTTCGCATCAACAAACGCATCCTGGCATTGTGCATGGGAAATCACGACCTGTACATGCGCAGACGCAAACCCGACACCATTGAGGTGCAGCAGATGAAGGCCCAGGCCAGAGAGGAGAAGAACAAGAGACAAATGGAGAGGTAGAGGGGGCTTAAATAGCAGAGACTTATGTTTTTTTTTTTTCATTATTATTCTTTTTTTCACAGTTTACACTGTGTTCTCTCCACTTTGAGGAGCAAAAAACTGTCAGGATATGAAGTTTTTCTAATGTGTATTTATGCACAATTCTTCTTGTCAGGGCTCTGCTCGAGAGTGAGAAAAAAAAGCGAGAAAACGCTGAGAAGGAAACAGAGAAGATTGCCCGCGAGACCATGGAGCTGATGGAAAGATTGAGACAGATTGAAGAGCAGACAAAGAGAGCTCAAGATGGTCTGAAAACTTTCTGAATACAAATCTTTATTACTCTCCGCTTTGTAGGGTTGCTTTCTTTTGAAGAACATTTAAAAAGCAAATTTAAACAGGCTTGATTTTAGGATTGCTGTAAAGCTATACCAGGTATATGCCCCTATCGGATTCAGTGTGTGTGACCTGAGCATGTGGGGGATGTTGCTTTAGAGCTGGAGGAGCAGACTCGTAGAGCCCTCGAGTTGGAGAAGGAGAGAACAATCGCGCAGGAGGAGGCAGAGCGTCTGGACAACGACCGCAGAGCTGCAGTGGAGGCAAAAGCGGCCCTGCTGTACCATTCTGAGACCCAGATCAAGAGCCAGGAAGGCTTGGTATTCACGCAAAGCGCATATTTGTTATCATTCATCTTTAGTCAAACAGAGTATCTTGGCCCCGAAGTCATAACTAATAAAGTTTTGGTTACGCAAAATAAATTAAAATGTAAAGATATTACACATGCAAGCAATGAGACACGCACACATGCACGCTCATTCATTCTCTCCTGCACACTTCACACGCGCAAACAGAGCACAATGACCTTAGATCAGAAGCACTCTTAACTCTCTTTCCATTTGTGTGCATGGTTTGTGCAGGCCACTGAGCTGGCTGAGCTTACCACTAAGATCTCCCAGCTGGAAGAAGCCAAGAAGAAAAAGGACGAGGAGGCGCAGAGATGGCAGAAAAGGGTGAGAGAAAATTAGAGAAGGCATGAGAGGGATAGAGGATGAAAGAGGGATGTGTGACAGCAGGTCCGTGTTGGGTAAAAGCTGATTATGAGCCAAAAACAGGTATGTTTTCAATGTGTCATGTCAGTGGCAGCCCTATATACAGTTGTTGGATGTAGGAAAGTATTTTATTGGAATGCAAAGTTCCCTTAGGGTCTATGTAAAGTGTGTGCAAACGAATCAGTGTGCAAATAAGGAATATTACTCTAAACTTGCTGAGATATTTATCCCCAAAACTGTTGCAGTTTTTTAAAATCAAAATAAAGTGACTAAGGTGAAAAAATATCATGACCCAAAAGACAATGGGAAGATTGGACAAAGTTAAGTATGTGTTGTACGGTAATGCCTTTTTTGTTGTTAAAAATAAACCAATTACACAGTAACTTGTTTCGTTTTTTTTTTGGAGCAGCTCTGCAGGCCACCTGTAAAGTTTTTTTTTTAGGATCCAACCACAGCACTTCACTGTGTGTTGACAGGCCTTGATGGTAGAAGCTGATTTGGAGCGAACCAAAGACGAGCTGAAGGTTAAACTAATGGGTGTCCAAATCCAGAATTCCACCCACCCCCACATGCAAGAGCACGACGAGACGGACGAGAGCAGCGCCGAGGCGAGCGCCGAGCTGACCTCCCCTGGCATGGTCCGAGATCGCAGCGAGGAGGAGAGGGTGACAGAGGCGCAGAAGAACCAGAGGCTGCAGAAGAACCTTAAGGTGAGATGAGGCAGAGGTTTTCAGCCAGGGATGGTTTTCGATACGGGGAAAATGGCTCACTACCCAGGGTGGTTCTCCGTTGGGATTGGGGGTCGGTCACAAGCAGTGTCATTTGCGACCTGAACCAGTTTTCTGTTGCTTTTTAACATGTCCAGTCATTTGGGGTTGGTGCTCCCTGGTGACGCCCAAGGTCACTGTTACAAAATATGACCGCACAACACAGCTGACTACTGCTGCTCAAGGTGGCGTCTGAGTCATAGCTTCAGATTCAGCATCAAGAAAATAGTTAGCTGTTTTTTTAAGGAATCTGATCATTTGATCATATCTACTTCAACATTTTAAATGCTTAGAGTTTTCTAACCTGGAAAATTTAACACTGAACAGATTCTATAAAACTGATTTTGAAATTTAAGAAACCTGTATTCTCTTTGTGAAAATACAATATTTTTTAGTGTGTGCGTTTGTGTGTGTGTGCTTTTTGGCATTAGGACCAATTTAGTTGAACCAAGTGTGAAAACTGCTATATTTAGACAGGGTCCAATTGGACGGAACATTATACAATGACAACAGATTCTTTAAAACATGGTTTAATTTGTGAAACCCTTGATGTGTTTGCGGAAACCAAAATAAAAAAAGAGGAAATTGTTGGTGTTCTTCAAAGTATTGTTAAAATCTTGTCCCAACTTGTCTTGTCTCGCTCTCGACATGAGCGCAGAAAGAGGTGCTCGCCCAGGGCACCGTTCAAGCAAAAAAAGCCAATGTTTTCAGGAGACCTAGTCCAGCTCCAGGTTAAACATTCCCGAGCTGAATGGAACATTTGATGAGTGCAACTGAATTTCATTTTGAATTATAAAAATTCTGGGAAATTAAGTTTTGTGAATTAGGAAAACGCTCCCGGAAAAAAGTGAGAGAAATGTTGCACAAGGGGGAATGAGCAGTTGTTATATGAGCAGATGACATAATCGACCCAAACAAGGCTGTATTAAAAATGTTTAAAAACTTCTTTCTAAATCCAAAGCTTTAGCTCCATTGGCAAGTTTATGAGAAATCTTCAAAAGTACGTATCAACACATTGACTTAAGCCCTTTCTATTTATAAAAGTAATCTAAGAACGGGTTACAACAAAAACCTCAAATGTGTTTTATTGGATTTTATATGATGGAACAACACAAACTAGTGAATAATTATGAAGTGGAAGAAAAAGGATATGTGGTTCTCAATAGTTTTTGATAAAAACATTCTTAAAATTATAGTGTGTGTGTACGTGTCTGAATTCGGCCCCCTTCGCAGCTACCCTGAAATAAAATCCATTCCAACCAGTCTGTATGCAGTTTTACATCAAGATATATCTGAATATGTCAGGGAGGAAGTGGTGGAGACATTTAGGGTGGGGTTAGGTTATTAAAAAACAATATCCCAAAGTTTAAACATCTCACACAGCACTGTTAAAGTCATCAACTAAAAATGGAAAGACAAGGATGTCTTCCTGAACTAACAGGGTGAGGAAGGAAAGCATTAATTAGCGAAAGAGCCAGGAGGCTGGTAACTCTGGAGGAGCTGCAGAGATCTCCAGTTCAGGTGGGAGAATTGGTTCACAGGAAAACTATTTGTTGTGCACTCTGTAAATCTGCCCTTTACGGAAGACTGGTGAAAAGAAAGCCAAGATGGCCTGTTTAAACTTTACCACAAGCCATATTAGGGACACAGCAAACAGGTGTTAGAGGAGACCGTCATTAAACGTGTTGACCTAGAAGTAAAACTTCATGTGTGGAGGTAAACTAACTCTGCACATCATCCTGAACACCCAAACTGCACCAAAATGTGGCGGCAGCTTCATGCTGTGGGAATGTTTTTCTCCAGCAGACAGAGGAAAGCTTCTCAGACTTGATGGGAAGATGGTTGGTGAGAGACACACACAGGGCAGTTCTGGAAGCAAAACTGATTGATTCTGGAAAAACCTGAGACTCCAGCAGGACATTTACCAACCTAAATCTAACTGAGAATATGTGGTAAGACTTAAAAGTTGATGTTTTTTAATGCTTTCCATCCAGAGAATGAGCAAAAAGTTCAGTTATTAGGTGTGTGGAGCTTTTAGAGACAATTTTTTTTTCCGCTTCACAAATATGCTTTTCTTTGGGTCAGTTATTCACAAGTCCTAACGAACTGCGTTAAAGTTGTTTTAACATGGCTAAATGTGGAAAGGCTGAAGGTGTTTGGATTAAGGGAAAGCTGATATTACCTGATGAGCATCGGTATTTCAACGTTTATTTCAGCATACATGCATATTACTGAACAAAGCTGTCATCTTGGCTAAATAGAAGAAATTGTGAATATGTTCAAAAGGAGACCGTGAGTTTCAGAGGTCATTGTTTTTACGTGCACTCCAGGCTAGTTCTCAGTTTCCGGTTTTATGTCACTCAGTTTATACTTTGAAAAGCAAATTGGATATTTTTTTCGAAAGTTTGGTTTGTTCTCTCCCGTTCGTTTGTAGCCAGGTTTTGACTCTCGTGTAAATATGGCAGAGTAATTGCTCGTCCTAATTGTGCTTCGACAGAACTAAGTGCACTTTACATAATTAAACATCGTTGCAATCCTGGTACATCATGATTGTTATGGTTTCGATCAAGGCGGAGATCTCGTCCGTCGTCTGAACAACATTTCGTGTTTTAGAACGGACTGAACGGAAAAATAACCTGAATAAATGACGCCAGTCGAAGGGTTGTGTGTTTTTTTTTTTTCTTCTTTCCAGATGGAACTGGGGGGAGTGTGAGAGAGAGGAGCGAGGTTGCTAAATAGTCTCCCAGACTGAGGCAAAAGGATTCTATTCTCCTCTTTCTTCTTTCAGTTCCTGAGCACCGAGCTGGCCAGAGCTGTAGACGAGAGCAAGAAGACCCCCAATGACCTGATCCACGCTGAGAACGTGAGGGCGGGCCGTGACAAATACAAGACCCTGCGTCAGATTCGCCAGGGCAACACGAAGCAGCGCATTGATGAGTTTGAGTCCATGTGAGACAGTGAGGCTAAAAACAGCATTAACAACGAGGATGAGTTGGAGATTTTAGATGAGTAGAGGATGATTATTATCCGACAAAATGTCTTGATGTAACCGAATGTGACGGCAAATTACTTATCACGCTGAGTTCTTTGGCATCTTTTTTTTGTTTTTGTTTTTTTGTTTTTGTGGAAAATAACAAACTGCCTCTGAAAGCATGTCTCAAGTTCCACCCAGAGTTTGAAACTTGTATCTTTATTGCCCCTTGTTCCCTGATGTCCCGGATGGTCTGATCACACACACAGCTGCAGTTTGAAATTCACCGTTCTGTGAAACGTTTCCAAGTGCGGACTGATTTGAAAGCGCTGGCATTTGAGCCAGTTGCAGGTATTCCAAGCACACTGTTGTTTGTCTTAGAGAATAAAATGCACGGAAGCAAACTCCTCCACTGTTCGGTTTTCTGTTGTGTTTCCATATGAATGAGTGAGCATCACCTTCAATGTGCCTAATGAGGCTTGTTGTCACCAATTATAACTTTTGCCATTCATGAACGCAAAACACTGAATTCCCAGCATCATCTCCCCATCACTGCACTTACAATGTTATTATCCAGTCTTGCAAAATTGAGGCGGTGTGTTTGGAAACAAATCAAGCAAGTTTGTTGGGTCCCCCCCCCTTAATGAATCAAATTACAAAGGTGCTTAATTATGTTAGATTTGTTTGGTTTAACGTTAATAACTGTTTTAACCATCAGTGAATTGTTCACAGTTGTAAACTGGTCATAATTAGAAAATAAAGAGAAGTAAGTACAGCCAGTATATGCATTTATATATTGTTCATTTTGGAAATAAGCTTGCTCTGCAAAAGAGGACTGGTTTTTAAACTTTTTTACAAGTAAAAATATAAAAAGGGTGGCCTGCATTTGTATCAAGCCCCCATTCACTCGTATACCCCCAAATAAAATCCAGCCGCCTTATCTTTGATGTCACCTATGTAGTTAATAAATAATGTTTACTCAGCATACAAGTGTGCCACACAGTATGAATACAAGCGTCTGAACATTGTATTTGGATTTATTTTTGATACACCAACACAAACTAGAGAAAAATTTATACTGGAAGGAAAACGATACATGGTGTTTAAATCTTTTACAAAGAAAACGTCTGGCATCCATTTGTGTTTAACCCTAGCTGATTTGTTACTCTTACTATAGAACCACGTTTGGCTACAGTTACAGCTCCAAGACTTTTTTGGCTAACCAACCGGTTTTACTCATCTAGAGACACTGACATTTTAAATTTTGAAGCCCAGTCAGATTGGATGCCACAGATTCTCAGCTGGATATAGGTGTGGACTTTGACTAGGTCATTCTAAAACATGACTGCACTTTGATTTGAACCATTTCATCGAAGCCTTGGCTGGTGTTCCGGGTTGTTGTCCCGCTGAAAGGTGAACCTTGAACCCAGTTCTCAGGTCTTTTGCACCTTTGAACAGTGTTTCTCACACGGTTGCCCTTTATTTAGCTCAAACCTTCGCCCAAACCTTCTTCCAACCTGCTCTCCAGTCCCCGGTGAAAGGAAAAGCAACCCCACAGCATGATGCTGGCACCGTCTGATGGGGATGATGTATCCAGAGTGATGTGCACTGGTAGTTGATAAAGTTTGATAAAGCTTATAGTTAGAGTGGCTAAGGTCATCCTGAGCTATCTCTGTAGTTATGCTGCTATAGGCTTAGACTGCTGGAGGACACACTGACCAATTTTCTTCACTCTGCTACTTCCTTTTCTCCTACGACTCTCCAGTTGTATTAAAGTACATTCTGTTATTTCGACTGTTAACTTTGTTTTCTCTCAGTGTTTTTCTCTCCATAGAAGATATACCTGGTCTGGTATCCTGCTTGGCTTCAATGCCCTGTTGGACGGGGGGCATCCACTGGGATGATGCTCCCAGTAACTGAACATCTACTGTGTCCTGTTATCAACTTTTTACTTTCTGTAACATAGAAAGTTCTCATATCAGATCTTCTGTTCCTTCTGTCTCTGCTCTGTCTTCTCAAACCCCCAGACGGTCGTGGCAGATGGCCGCTCCTACTGAGCCTGGTTCTGTTGGAGGTTTCTTCCTGTTAAAGGGGAGTTTTTCCTCTCCACCGTCGCTACATGCTTGCTCAGTATGAGGGATTGCTGAAGGATTGCTGTGGTTGGAAAGTCTGCATCAACGGGGCCTAACCTCACGCCAATGACTGACGCAATCTGCTGGGATTCCTTAAATAGGAAACTTTTTAACTGATTGGAATGTTTGTATAAATGTATTGAAATGACTTCTTGTTAAGAGCCTTGAGATGACATCTGTTGTGAATTGGCGCAATATAAATAAACTGAATTGAATTGAAATTGAAAATTGTTTTCTGCTCCAAATAGGTTTTCACAATCAAAGTTCAGTTGGGTCTCATATTACTAATACAATTTCCGGCCACACTTTCATTTATGAAAAGATTTGAAAAATATACCTTTTTCCTTCTACTTTAAACTTATACTCTACTTTTTGTAGGTCTGTCATGTAAAATCTTAATAAAATCCATTGAAGTTTGCAACTATATTGTGACAAAAGGTTAAACAAAAGTTCAAGAAATATTATCCTAACAATTCATTGTGATGACAGATGTTATTAATAGTGAATATTAGTGATAAAAAAAACTGTCCGTTTGTCCGCTATTAACATGCATGTATTATTTGCAGGCCTAATAAAGGAGAGAAAGTAAACAAACACGATTGTGCAACTCAAGTATGACTGCTGCAGCCTTGCTGCCAAGTGTGGACAGTGACATTAAGTGGATTTACTGCCTAATCGCACCTGTTCTCGCGAGATCTAATTACTTTTTCTCCCCAAATAACAGGGTGGTGACTGGTGAGCCCTCACTTTTGGATAATAAGTTACGGCTCGACTGCAGCATGGAGTTATTGTTCACTTTGCAGATCTGACAGTGTAACCAATCAAGGTTCAAAGTCCTCCCACTGCTCTCTCTATCGGTTACATTTGAGGTTAATTTTAGTAGCGTGCAAACAGCCTGACCCGAGGCGCCGCTCTTGAAAATGGTTTCTTTGTAAGGAAAAAAAAAAGACAGAAAAAAAAAGTTGTGCAATGCTTCATTCGCGGACCAGATCGGCGGGACGTCCCTTTTCCCTTCTGCAACGTCGTCGGCTGATCTGAATTTCCCATCCACCGAGACGCATGAGTGGAGTCTCACTGAGTAGGCGTTATCTCACCGGGGAGGGTGAAAGAAAAGTGGTTAGTTTGCTCTGGGCGCACTCTGCTTTAACTCCAAGGACGAGAACCGAAGATGGCCTTTAACTCCAGGTTGCCCGACCGAGACGAAACGGCCAACTCTCTGATGATGACCAACAGGGATCGCTTGGAGACTATCGATGCGTACGCGTGTCCGACTCTTGAGCTCAGCAGAGCCGTGTCGGTGTCTCTGGGGTTGGACTCGCTGTCGTCTTCGCTCAGCGGTCTGAACCAGTGCCCCGGCAGCGTCTTCGCAGAGTGCGACCCCGCCGTTACCGCCGGCGGAAACAGTTCCTGCAGAGCGGAGTTGGGCACGCCTGGAAGTGCGAGGAGCTCGGAAGGAAGCAGGCTCGTCCGGGCTGACAGCAGCCTCGGAGCGGATGAGTTTGGCGAGGTGTGCCACGGCTTGCGGCAGGTGAGCTGCGTGGATCAGTTCAGGTCCGGGCACATGGAGAGTGCGCAATCTGTGACGCGCGGCTCGGTGATCTCCAGATTTGTTTGCAAGGACTCAAGCATGTTTATGAACTCGATAGCGGAGGTTCCCACGACCCTTCAGGTGACTGAGGTAGGACCTTTGAAACCATACTCTGCCTACTCGCCCGAGGCGAACCTGTACAGAGAGACCCAAGGTGTGTGGTGCGCAACAGAGCGCGCATATGGCGAGCGATCCGAGCCGCATAGAGGCACATACGACGGACACAGCTTCTTGTGTAAATACTGCGGACAAACCTCTTTTGGACCCAGGCAACAGTGCAACTGCGTGTGGTATAGGAGAGGTGACCGGGGCGGTAAAGATGGTGTGCCAGTTTCTACGGTTCAGGCTTACGGCCAAGTGGAAAGTTACCCAGACGCGATTCCTCAAGGGCAAAGCACTTTTTCCACTATCAAGACTGAACCTTCCGTTTGGGTGCACTGCACAGATCGTGGCTTCAGGTAAATGACTGATTCTGAGTTCCTTCTTTATTTGTTTTAAACCAAGAGGACCATCCTTTTCAGAGCCGCCCCAAGGCATAAGCAAAGTCAGCAACTGCACAGGTCACCAGGAGGACCCCAAGAGTGCTTAACCTCTCATAGAAAATATATGGTGTTTTCTCTTTGACATGGCTTTTCCAAGTTCTCTGTCATAAAGACCGCTGTATTAAATCTGTATTCCAACTAGAAAAGTCAGTGAGTTGCTCAGCAGCACTAAACTTTAGATCCAATATGGCTGCCAAACATAGTGTTTAGTTATTCCATTTTTATCAGCTTGTGCTGTCCTGGTAGTTAACAGCACACACAATCAGCTGTATGAGGCTGACTACTGTGTTATGCGTTATCCAATCTCCTACCTCTGAGAAAAAACAAAACAACAGGTCTTAAAACTTCTCATTTGTAGTTGTGTACTGTGTGTGTAAGAAAAAAAACCCAACAACTCTTAAAATAATTTAAAAGCGGTTGATTTTTAACCACCAACACATTGAAAAACTATGACTGTTGTCGCTTTCGAATGAACAAATAAAGGAGCTCCACAATTCTTCAGTTTTTAATATATAATAAGGTATTCAAATATTCACAATTTAACATCGCAACTGTACTTATATCATATCCGTTTCTCCTTATGTTTGTGCTTGAGTCACATTTTATGCCCAATGTAATCGCAAACCAATCAATAATTAAATGAAAAAGGTTTTTTTCCCCTTCCCGACTCTGCTGAGTCTACGCTGAAACACTTTACTCCAGGCACGAATGCCAAACCTAAGCTCATCTCCACAATTTTATTTACTGCTTTTAATTGAAATGTGAACTGGGAATTGGAATCTGAATGAAATTCCGCTCAGGTCTTCCATACGATCTTGGGACGGGTCTGGGTCCTGCCACTTTTAATCTTCACGGGCTATCTGTCAATCTCTTCTGCGGCGTGGAAAACAAAAGAGCAACGTGTTAAGGGATCATGCTTCATTACAACAGCCTTACTGACAGGCATTTAACTTTTAATGCGCTGTGGTGAAACTCACTAATATCAGATTTTTAACTGAATTTCCCTTTCTTTCAAAGACCACATGGCTTCAATAGATTGGGTTGACAAAAAAAAAAAAAAAACGTGACTGTGCCTTGTTTTTGGCCATGACTCGCATTGTTACTTTGTGGAATCATGGCCCGTCCCACTGCATCAGCTGCATGTCTACATGAAACAGTTTGAGCTCTAACAGCCTGCCCCGCTGCCGCTCTTCTCCTCTTGGCCTTGGCCGAGCTGCGTTTCAGCATACAGCCGGAGTGAAGCAAAGTTCACCCAGTCCCCGAACATTTCCAGAAACGTCCTTTTATTTGTGCCGCCGCTAAAGCGACTTCCAGACAGGGAGTTAATGCATCAGTGTGGCTGTAAACAAGAGATACAGCACCTGTTGGTTATTCTGTGCTCGGAGTGGAAGAGTATAAATGTCACAGGGTACCGATTTCCAGAACTCTGGCATTCTTTAATCACAGGCTTTTATTTGTATCAGTTGAATTCACTTCTTGTGTCATCAGCTCTGTGATAGTTGTAATTGGATTGGATTCAAAGGGTTAGTGCTCTAATTCTCCACATAGAAAAGCTCCCTTTGACCCTAATCTATTAATATATCTGAATTACTCCAACCTTTGATACTTTTACATGCCTGTCTGAAAGTAATAAACCTGTTTCTGAAATGCTCTAATAATTGTATAATAATAATATTGTATAATAATAATAATAAGTCTTTTAAACCCATGTAGGCAGGGCCCAGTATTGGGCTCTCATGGTGTAATCACTTTGTATAAAAACACCACCATTTTAGAGTATTTATACATCTTGATCCAGCAATGTACAACATGCATTGGTAGGTTTTGTTATGCCCACCACACAGGGTGCCCTTGTGTGAGGGGTGGCATGAATACCCCCACCCTAGTGGTGTGCCCAGTGTAAGCACTGTAGTGACTGTACACTTTAACTGGTTAATAAAATGGGCTTCTTACTCAGGATTCCTATTTAGCGCCACGTTAAATCTGTACCGCGAGACCTTTTAATCAGCTGTTGCTCAAAATCACAAAATAGCCTATTTGAAGTGAATAATTCAATGTTGAACAGAGGTTTTGTAACCCAGTTTGAGATTCATGAAACCTTTGTCCGACTTGGGAATTCAGCAAAAAAAATCTGATATCATTCTTGTGAAACCGACAATTGTTTCAACTGCTAAAGATCCTTTTGGAGCATCGTGACTATATAGCTGGTTCATTAACTAGTTGTTCTCCTTTAGTGTTCATGCCATGATTGTCTGATTTTTGCAGCCAGAAATCTTTTTAAGCAAAAAAAAAAATGTAGGCGCTTTCTTTCGAGTCGCTGGCCGGCAGTGTGCAGCAATGTGCGGAGGCTGGCAGCGCTATGTTAATGTGCGCTCCATACAGCTGGAGACAACCATCCTGCACCATCTTGCACCATCTCCGGCCTGTTGTTTAAAGGCCTTTAACCACGGCAACACCGTGACAAAAAGCTTTAGCAATTTTAGAAAGCGCAACATTTTAAAACCATGGCTTACCTTCATAACCGTCCATCTGTGTGTGTGTGTGTGTGTTTGTGTGTGTGTGTGTGTGCACCTCCAGGCACGAGGATTTTTTCCCAGGCGTGTTCCTGTCAGACAGGAGAGTGTGTCAGGTGTGCGGCGACGATGCCTCGGGTTGTCACTACGGAGCGGTCACCTGCGGCAGCTGCAAAGTGTTCTTCAAGAGGGCCGCTGCAGGTGGGAGTGAGGCACACATACACGATACACACACACACACACTCACTCACTCGAGCACCCCCGAGTGCACATAAAAATGACAGTATGCATCCCCTGATTTAATTTCTTACACCCACTTACTCTCTAATGCCGACAGGGCGAAGTGACCTGACATTATAAGGCCGAGCAGTTTGTTATCAGTAAACACCCACGTGGCGTTGCTATGAGTAGAGGCTGGTGAAATGTAGATTTTGTTGTGTGCCTCCAGGAAAGCAGAACCACCTGTGCGCCAGCCGGAACGACTGCACCATCGACAAGCTGAGGAGGAAAAACTGCGCCTCGTGTCGGCTAAAGAGGTGCTTCATGTCTGGAATGAGCTTGAAAGGTACAAAACTAGAAGCACGAAAAGCTAAAAGAGAGAATTGTGCCAATGTATTCATACCCATACTCAACAACAACAGCAACCTTTACTATAGTATATCAGAACTTCATGTTATAGACCGGTGGAGGGCGTTTCACAACAGTGGAGCGGAAGGTGAACTCAAGTCTTCCACAGGCTTTAACAGGTTTTCTTCCAGGACTTTCTATTTCATCCATTTTCTCCTCAGCTCTGACCAGCTGTTCTGTCCCTGCAATTGAAAAGAATCCCTAAATCATGATGGTTCTACCACCATGTTCCACAGAATAGAGAGTTTTTTTGACATACCGCAAACACAAATCTTATGGCTTTGTTCTTGTCACTCTTCCTAAGTTGTGGATCTCATTAGCTCATCCGTAGTTATTGCAGGCCTTTAGCTACATCTCTAATTCATTTTCTGTAAAGTTTGCTGTCCATGCTCTATCTATTTTTAGGTTTTGGTTTAAACTGTTGGTTCTCTTAACAGACCTCTAAGGCATTCAGAGATGGACTTATGCTAAGATTACATTACGCACAGATATTTACTAATTAGGTGAAGGCAATTTAATGCAATTGATTTTATTATGGCCTGTCAGAGTAAAGGGGGCTGAAAACATATGCATGCCATAATTTTAGATTTTTCTTTGTAAAAAACGTGGAGAAACATGCACTACTTTGTGATGGTCTACTGCATAAAATCCCAATAAAACACATTAAGTGGCAAAAATCCAAGATCAAAGGGTATGAACACTTTTGCAAGGTGCTGTATTTGGTGTGCATGTGAATGAAGAATGGGTCAGTGTGGTCAAATGCCTAACATTCAACAGATAGGAACTGTCCCTGCTAAAATTAAGTGTAGCAAATTTAATTCAGCAGAGGTCAGAAAGAGCTTTTCTTTTCTGTCTTATTTCCGCTGGCCGGCAAAAAAAAGAAAAAGAAATAGAAAAAAAAACGTTCTGACGTGTCAATGATAGGAAACATCACATGAAGCTTGTAATCACTTTTACCCTCATTTGTAGTAACCACGTGCTGCTGTTTGCTACTGTGTCATTATTTGGCAAAAGAAAGGGATCACTTGTAAGTGGAGGTTTCCTGTTTTAGACTTTTGTCTTCCACCTGTCTATGTTGCTGGCGTGTGATTATAGGCCGTAGGCTGAAGGGAGCCGGACAAACGAGAGGCGGAGAGGACGAGCAGCAGCAGCCTGGAGCCTGGGGGCATGGAGAAATGGAAGGGAAGCACAACGTTGTCTTGGAGCCTGGAAATGCTGCTGCCAGGGCTCAAGGTGGGGAGGATTAGTGGCTCACAAGCTCAAATATCAAAGAGACTTACAGAGAGTGGGACCGTTTTATAGGGTTATATATATATATATATATATATATATATATATATATAAAACGGTCCCACTCTTTGTTATATATATATATATATATATATATATATATATATATATATATATATATATATATATATATATATATATATATATATATATATATATAACAAAGAGTGGGACCGTTTTATAGGGTTATATATATATATATATATATATATATATATATATATATATATATATATATATATATATATATATATATATATATATATATGTATATATATAATACAAAAAATCTTGCTTGCTATATATATATATTTAAACCCAATACTTTCTGTATTTGACTGATTTTTTTAAACAGTGACGGAAAAATCTGAAGGCCGTCTTGTCATTTTGACAGATTATTATTCACACCTCTGACCAATCAAAAACTAGTATTTATACTAAACATTTGTATAAATACCTCGGAGTTCACCTTGACAACAGACTGGACTGGAGACTGAACAGTGAAGCCGTCTACAAGAAGGGACAGAGCAGACTGTACTTCTTGAGGAAGCTTAGGTCCTTCAAGTTTTGCAGCAAGATGCTGGAGATCTTCTACAAGTCTGTTGTGGAGAGTTTAATCTCTTCAGCCGTCATCTGTTTGGGTAGCAGCATCAGAACCAGGGACTTAAAGAGGCCTAACAACCTGATAAAGAAGGCTGGTTCTGTTCTTGGGACAACTGTGGAACATCTGGAGATGATGATGCAAAGAAGGATTCTTCACAAAATCAAAAAAATTATGGACAACCCTGAGCATCCTCTTCAAGAGACAGTCATACAACAACAGAGCATCTTCAGTCGGAGGCTTTTTCAGTTTCACTGCAATACAGACCGCTACAGGAAATCCATCCTGCCTACAGCCATCATCATCTACAACAACTCCTTAAAGAATTAATTATATGAGCTATACCAACACTTAATTTCCCTCTGGGATCAATAAAGTATTTTTGAATTTTTTTTTTGTATTGAAACAGAATCCGATGAAAGCATCTGAGCATCATCTCAGACCTGGACACCGTACCCAATGTATCTCCTCACCTGCAACCTGACAGCGCGTTGAAGAGTTTTGTATGCATAGAGCACATCTATGACTGCACGGGACACAGACTGGCGGTGACAGACCGCTTCAGCATAACTACTGATGCAAAAAGAGCGCATGCAGTAGGAAGCGATCAGAAAAGCCCTTGTTCAGAGTGTCTTGCTGAATTGTGATCAGTTCAATTGGAGAAATGTTCCCCGTTTTAAAACTATGGTTGAAGTGGCGCTTCAGCCTCCATTACGCACAGGCGGAGCGCAGTTCAGCTCCTTGCGGAACGTTCAGGCCACAGCAGGTGAAATGGTGAAACACATTAGCCTGTTCATCCGCTCAGTGTGTGATGGCGCGATGTGGATTCTCTGATTAGTTTGTTGGGATTGAATATTAACTAAATTGAATCAAAATAAACTACTGAGTATGTTATCATTAAAAAAATTGATGGGTTAGAATTGATTATGACTGGATTTTCTTGACCCCGTCAATCAAAATGACAGACAACAAAAAATTGTAGCGTGACTTATTATTATAATATAATATATATATATATATATATATATATATATATATATATATATATATATGTATATGTGTGTGTGTGTATGTATGTACTACTACTACTTTTTATGTGTCAACTCCTGTAGGACCTCAGCTTTTAGGGATCCCTCCAACAATGCGCTCCTGCCTCTCTCTACTCACCATCCTGCAGTCCATCGAACCCGTCGTGGTCAACGCCGGACACGACCCTGCCCAGCCAGACAGCCCCGCCTCGTTGCTCACCAGCCTCAATGAGCTCGGGGAAAGACAGCTGGTGACGGTGGTGCGCTGGGCCAAGGCCATACCAGGTAAGCCGGTATGAACCGAGGTGACGAGGGCAGATGTTTTCATAAAAAATGCTCTGAGCCGTAAATACCTGTGGTTGTTGTCTCCGATCCAATCTGTGATAAACAAGAGCACTACTGGGTTGGATCTGTGCACATACGTCGATGGGTGAGTGTGACCCAGCAGATTATAGTGATATGGAAATGTGTCAAGAGCTGGTATGAGAAGTATGAAGTATCTTTTTGCTTTGTACGTGACCTCAAGGGGGTTGGTTCAAATGTTTAATAAAAGATTATAAGCTGTTAATATCTCACCTACATAGAAACTCTCTTGAAAAACTTTATTAGTATGAATCTGGATTGGATGGTCCATCTTAAAATATTTCCAATCTCAAAAAACATCACAGCGGTATATGCTGCTATTTTATGACATTTTATGACATATGAGTCTTTTAAGTAGCTTTTCACATTTGCATTGTTCAATTATTTATGCAACAGACGAGGATAATTTACACAGGAAATCAAGGTGGGAGCCGGTGCATCACCAGCAATACTCCTAAGTGAAACATGAACTGAGAATGGAACATGCAAAGCATTTTCCATTTGAGTAATGTAAAAACCGCTAAAATAGTATTTCCTTACATTACTGGTCGCTAACCTTTGGTTTTAGGCTTCAGAGAAATAATCACACTCTCAAATGTTTTAAGTTGAAAAACAATTCCCCCCTAATAACATTTGTCTCCCTGATATCATCTTTCCATTCATTCATTTCCAAAGTAAAGTACCTTCCTGCAGAATCCACCATACAAGCCTCCTGCTGCATGACAACTCTGCCTCTATAGTAAGCGCTGCGCCGGTCGCATGACCGCAACACATTGTGGCAAATAGAAATGCAACAGGCTGCATAAAACCTACACAAGTGTCCTTTCAGCTTATTATCATCACCCAATTCCCCTGCCTCCACCTATCCATAACATTTTGCCCTACACCATCCATGGTCCAAAAAAAGTTGGGTGCTGCTTACTTACAGCACTACAGTATTTTTAGAATTCCTACATATATATTCGACATACTCTGAGACGAAATGCTACATATGTTCTGTTCTGAGGACATGTTTCACACAGGAAAATTATTGGTGGCGCACTGCCTCCTCCCTCCATATAGATGATCGTCAGCTTCTGTGTAAATGTCCATCCAATGCAAACATAGTGATGTTTCAAAGGATCATAAAACAAGATTTTCTCAAACCACTATAACTTTTTGAGACTGGAGTTGTTAGAAGTCCTCTTTGTTCTCGGACTCCCTCAGACTTCAGCCTCTGGGACCAACTAATCTGCATTTAAACTAAATGAAGAAACCATGAGAGTTGTCTTCTGTAGGTAAAATATCAACTGCTTGTGACTTATTAACATAACCTCACTTTAAGAAAAACACTGGAGCAGTCTGGTGGAGAGCAACTAGCCTGTTCAATCATCAACCACTAGAGGGAGACATGTTCTTGTTTAAGGAGATGGTAGAGAACTGAAAATGGGCAGCACTGCCTCTTCTTTAATTTTTGATGTTATTAGGCTCCATATTTAATTAATTGAGCCTAGCAAGATACAATTAATAATATTATTATTCCAGCTTTCCACTTAATCTTGAGCAGAACGTTTTGTAAAATGTGTAAAATTAACAGGTTTCCGTGACCTCCATGTAGACGACCAGATGTCAGTAATTCAGTTGTCATGGATGGGGGTGATGGTGTTCGCTTTGGGTTGGAGGTCCTACACGCTCACCAACTGCTCCATGCTCTACTTCGCCCCCGATCTGGTCTTCAATGAGTAAGTCAGACAAAAAAGTTTTTGTTGTTGTTTTTACATCCCAGACATCTAACATTAAGAAGTTTTTTAGCTGCAAGTTGACTAGTTGACTGAAGTTTTCCAAGTCTGTCGCCTTGTCTTTAGCAAATGGGTACAACTGTTTGTTTGGGGCGTAATCAGCTGTAATAATCGCAGTGGCGTGGGGTTTGTCGGAATATCGAGAGATTTTCACCTGTCACCATCACTGGGAAGGGTAACCACGGTGGAATACGTGCTTCAGAGGAAGACTGACTAATCAAACAATAAAACGTGTGTTTTTCAAGGCGAGACGGTAAACAAGCGCGTTCTGATCTTACCACTTCCTTTGCGTCTGATACATGTGGCCGCAGAGGGATCACCTCTGATGATTTATTCCATTTTATCTTTTTTACAGAAGCCGTCATCTTATCGAGATGTTTGCTTTCGTTCACCTTGATACTCGCCGCAACCTTCCAGCCTCCACCCAAAATCTGTCTTTAACTTTCGTCTTTTGTCTTTGCTTTGAACTTCCAAAAAAACCTACTGCCACTTTTGTCACAAATCGCAATGCGTGATAGGCATGTACACAGCATCTTGCAAATGTATTCATATTCACAGAGTGGTAGAAAGAAAGGCATTGTTCAAACAAATCTTTAAGAAGTCTTGTTTGCAATTTGTCACAAGTGGTGTAAGGAGAGAACAAACATGCTCTTGATAGAGGTGGCCAGGATTGAACTTTCTGGGCTTTCTGGGCCGATGTTTTTTAAAAAGTTACTTCTGCCCATCATCATGAACATACCACTGCCACTGTAAGACAGGGTGATGGCAATGTCATGCTGGGGAGGCTTCTGATGACTCTGGAAGAGTTGAGAGACAATCTGTTGACAACCATTACTGTCATGCAGTCCATAAATCTGTTTTTCCAGGTCAATCCTGGAAGAAAATGTTTTAGAGAGTGAAAAAGACTTGAGATTGGGGTGGGCTTTCACTTTCCAGCACGTGAACAACCCTAACCATACAGACAAAGCTTCAATGGAAGGGTTTAGACTAAAATACATAGAAGTGTTTGAATGGCCCAGTCAAAGTTCAGACCTAAACTGGATTGAGAATCTGAAGAAAAACACTTGAAAATTGCTGTTCAAAGACGCTTTCCATTCGATCCAACTGAGCTCGAGCTATTTTGCCTCAGAAAAATAGGCAAATTCTAGTCTCTAGCAAAGGCCCTAAAGATTTATTTATGGGTATCAGAGTAAATGGGGCAGAATATAAAAGCACATAAAATGTTTTCAATATATTTATATTCCCAAAAAAAATCTAAATCATGGATAATTTTCACTCCACTTCGCTATTATGCACTACTTGCGTTGGTCGGTCTCAAAAAATCCCAGTAAAAAAAACAAGGAACTTTGTTCTTATAAGATGGCAAAATGTGAAAAAGTTCCACATGTATTCATTCCTTTTGCAAGGCACTGAACATATGCCACTGCTTTGCAATCTGGTGAACTGCTATGCCGACAGAGAGCGTTGTACAGATGGCTTACAGCCAGTCATGGGCCTTTTCAATTTTTCTGGCATTTTGTATTGCATTAGCAAAGCACTCGCTCTTTGCGCATTAGACCTCTGTCACTCGTACAGGGCTGCCGGTGACCAGCACGGTTAATGGATATGCTTGCCCGTGTTGCTGACCCTCATTTCTCTCTGCCTATCTGTCGTTCTCCTTTTCCAATTATCCATCTAACTCATTTTTCTCTCACCCCTGCTGCGCTTTCTCCGTTCTCCTCCTTTCTTGTCACTGCAACTATTAATCCTCTTCCTCCTCTTTGTATGTTTCTTTCAGTACATCTCCTGGCTTCACACTTCTGCTTTTGTCGCACCTTGTATTCGATTGCTCCTCTCCCCCTCCCTAACGCTGTGCTTGTTTTGTTTTTTTTCCTCCTGCCCTCCCAGCCACCGCATGCAAGTGTCCAGCATGTACGAACACTGTGTGAGGATGAAGCTGCTCGCCCAGAGGTTCTGCAAGCTGGAGGTTACCGAGGAGGAGTTCCTCTGCATGAAGGCCCTGGTCCTCTTCAGCATCAGTGAGTCACCTGGCATCATTTCCCAAAAAAACAGCCTCACTGCAGCCCCGTGAAGTGAAATACGACTTGAACAGAGCGCGGCCCATGCTCCGGAGAATTGATGGGGAGGGATAAAGTCTGTGAGAGTTATTGTTGTGTTCTGGCTTTGTGGTCACAGTGCCAGTGGAGGGCCTGAGGAGCCAGCGCTGCTTTGACGAACTGCGGACCTCCTACATCAAGGAACTGGACCGCTTGGCGAGCCACCACGGGGAGACCACCCGGACACAGAGGCTGTTTCAGCTCACGCAGCTACTGGACTACCTCCAGTCGGTAATATGTGGGACTCTGTAACCTCCCCCCCTTCCACTCCTAACTTGTTGCTGATCTGTTATGTAAGTGTCATTATGTCCTTGGCCTACTTATGGAAAAAGTCATTTGGATCTCAGAACACAAACACTGTATTTGGCTCTCAGCGGTACAGTGTTGGTTTATTTTCACCTAACACGCTCAGGTTACATAGTCAGTTATTCTGTCTTTAAAAAAAAAGAAAAGGTTTTCTTGGCAGAAAAGTAACAGCTCCGTTCCTTTCATCTCCTCTGCTCTGGCTCCATCTGCTGGCCACCGTTTGTCACTACTTGAAAAAAAAATCTGTTCAGTTTTACATTCCCAACTACTGCGTCTGATTTGGTTATGCTTGTCCAGATAAAACTCTGGGCAAATTAAAACAAAATTGTGCAGAAAGATCCATGCCCCTTGAATTTCTTCACATTTTGTCACATTAAAAACATCCATATGCAGAAAAAAAAAAAACACACTTTAATAGTTTGCTTGGGTTATGGCACGCATTTGCTGTGACATTGTTTCAGTATAGCTTCTTCAGTGTCACAATGTTTACTTCCATCCAGACTTGCATTCCTTTTTCGCCAAGATCTTGTAGAAAGAATGGGAGAGTCTGACCATTGTGCAATTAGTCTCCAGCAAATCCCAAAATTTCTCAGTGGGTTCTGGACTCTGGTGGCCAATCCATGTGTGAAAATCGGTGCAATCTGGGAGAAAAATATCCAGTGATGGAACAACCTGGTCATTCGGTATAATCAGCTGAAGTCGTTCTTTGGGCTCATAACGTTGCTGAACCCAGACCTGACTAACTGTAGCAACCCCCAGATCATAGCATTGCCACCACAGGCTTGTACGGTAGGTACTAGGCATGATGGGTGCATCCCTTCATCTATCTATCTGCTTACCCTGATGCTCTCATCACTCTGGAACAGGGTAGGCCTGGACTAATCAGATCACATGACCTTTGTCCATTGCTTCAGAGTCCAATCTTTAAGCTCCCTCAGCCTCGCTGATGACCTCTTTACTTAAGGCTACACAGCTGTTTAATCTCAATCCCTTAAATTCCCTTCGTATTGCGTGAGTGCTGCTGCTGTTGTTTTTTACAACTTCAATTCACCAAATGTTTTTCCAACAACATTTCTTCTGCAAAGATGATGGCTCCTGTTGTCCGTCCAATTTGTGTTGGACTTAACCAATTTAAGTCGTTTCTGCAATCCCTTTAGATGATTTCTCTGCTTGATGCATGCCAGTTATTTGACCCTTCTGAAACAGACTTCACGACACATCTTTCCACGACGACAGGATGTGTCTGGTTGTTAAAGAAAGCTACTCACCACATCAGTTGGGGTTAAATAACTTGTTCCCAGCTGAAAGATACTCATCCATGCAGTAATTATCCAGTTGGAGGCTCTGACCTATTTGCTTTTTTAAATCAAGGTGGTGACTTTGTTTTGGAGAGGCAGTGTATTTTATTGGGATTTTATCAGGATGGACCAACACAAAGCAGTGCATATTTGTGTAAGTAAAGAGGAAGAAAACAAATGTTTGGTTTTGTATATTTTTACAAATAAGACAAAAAAGAATTTTATGTACAGTGCTGTGCAAAACTTTTAGGCAGGTGTGAAAACTGCTTTTAAACAAAGAATGCTTTTAAAAATGAAAGTGTTAATAATTTATTTTTATCAATCTACAAAGCAGTGAGTGAACAAAAGAGAAATCTAAATCAAATCAATATTTGGTGTGACTTCCCTTTGCCTTAAAAACAGCATCAATTCTTCTAGGTACACTTGCTCATAGTTTTTAAAGGAACTCTGCCGATAGGTTGTTCCAAACATCTTAGAGAACTAACCACAGATCTTCTGTGGATGTAGGCTTCCTCACATCCTTCTGTCTCTTCATGTAATCCCAGACACACTCAATGATGTTGAGATCAGGGCTCTGTGGGGGTCATACCATCACTTCCAGGACTTCTTGTTCTTCTTTACACTGAAGATAGTTCTTTATGACTTTAGCTGTATGTTTGGGGTCATTGTCCTGCTGCAGAATAGGTTTGGAGCCAATCATACGCCTCCCCGATGGTATTGCATGATGGATAAGTATCTGCCTGTATTTCTCAGCATTGAGAACACCATTAATCCTGACCAAATCTCCAACTCCATTTGCAGACATGCAGCCCCAAACTTTCAAGGAACCTCCACCGAGCTTCACTGTTGCCTGCAGACACTTATTATTGTATCGCTCTCCAGCCCTTCAATGAACAAAACTGCCTTCTGCTACAGCCAAATATTTCAAATTTTGACTCATCAGTCCAGAGCACCTGCTGCCATTGTTCTGTACCCCAATTCCTATGTTTTGTGCATACTTGAGTCACTTGGCCTTGTTTCCACGTCAGAGGTATGGCTTTTTGGCTGCAACGCTTTCACGAAGACCACCTCTGGCCAGACACCTCTGGACAGTAGATGGGTGTACCTGGGTCCCACTGCTTTCTGCCAGTTCTGAGCTGATAGGACTGCTGGACATCTTCCGATTTTGAAGGATAATAAGTTTGATGTGTCTTTCATCTGCTGCAGTAAGTTTCCTTAGCCGACCACTACATCTACGATCCTCAAAGTTGCCTTTCTTTGTGGTTCTTCAAAAGAGCTTTTACAGCGCATCTTTAAACCCCAGTCTGCTTTAAAACCTGTGTCTGGGAGAGACCTTGCTGATGCAGTATAACTGCCTTGTGTGTTGTTGCTGTGCTCCATCTTGTCATGACATGGAGCTATCTTCCACAACCTCACGTTGGTAGCAGAGTTTGGCTGTTCCTCACCCAGTTTTAAGCCTCCTACACAGCTGTTTCTGTTTCAGTTAATTACTGTGTTTCAATCTACATGTGACATTGATGATCATTAGCACCTGTTTGGTATAATTGGTTGATCATACACTCGACTATAATCCTACAAAATCCCAGACTTTGTGCAATTGTACCTATAAGAATTGATGCTGGTTTGAAGGCTAAAAGTAGTAACACCAAATATTGATTTGATTTAGATTTTTCCTTTGTTTGCTCACTTTGCATTTTGTAAATTAATAAAAAATATTATTATTATTTATAATCATGATTTATATTTCTATAAGCATTTCAGAATTTTTTCACACCGGCCTAGAACTTGTGCACAGTACTGTATGTTTGGATTCAGCCCTGTACATCAATATACAGGTCCTTCTCAAAAAATTAGCATATTGTGATGAAGTTCATTCTTTTCCATAATGTAATGATAAAAATTAAACTTTCATATATTTTAGATTCATTGCACACCAACTGCAATATTTCAGGTCTTTTATTGTTTTAAAACTGATGATTTTGGCATACAGCTCATGAAAACCCAAAATTCCTATCTCAAAAAATTAGCATATCATGAAAAGGACATTTCTGAACGAATAGGCTGTTCCCAGAGTGCTGTATCAAGGCACCTCAGTGGGAAGTCTGTGGAAAGGAAAAAGTGTGGCAGAAAACGCTGCACAACGAGAAGAGGTGACCGGACCCTGAGGAAGATTGTGGAGAAGGACCGATTCCAGACCTTGGGGGACCTGCGGAAGCAGTGGACTGAGTCTGGAGTAGAAACATCCAGAGCCACCGTGCACAGGCGTGTGCAGGAAATGGGCTACAGGTGCCGCATTCCCCAGGTCAAGCCACTTTTGAACCAGAAACAGCGGCAGAAGCACCTGACCTGGGCTACAGAGAAGCAGCACTGGACTGTTGCTCAGTAGTCCAAAGTACTTTTTTCGGATGAAAGCAAATTTTGCATGTCATTCGGAAATCAAGGTGCCAGAGTCTGGAGGAAGACTGGGGAGAAGGAAATGCCAAAATGCCTGAAGTCCAGTGTCCAGTACCCACAGTCAGTGATGGTCTGGGGTGCCATGTCAGCTGCTGGTGTTGGTCCACTGTGTTTTATCAAGGGCAGGGTCAATGCAGCTAGCTATCAGGAGATTTTGGAGCACTTCATGCTTCCATCTGCTGAAAAGGTTTATGGAGATGAAGATTTCATTTTTCAGCATGACCTGGCACCTGCTCACAGTGCCAAAACCACTGGTAAATGGTTTACTGACCATGGTATTACTGTGCTCAATTGGCCTGCCAACTCTCCTGACCTGAACCCCATAGAGAATCTGTGGGATATTGTGAAGAGGAAGTTGAGAGACGCAAGACTCAACACTCTGGATGAGCTTAAGGCCGCTATCGAAGCATCCTGGGCCTCCATAACACCTCAGCAGTGCCACAGGCTGATTGCCTCCATGACACGCCGCATTGAAGCAGTCATTTCTGCAAAAGGATTCCCGACCAAGTATTGAGTGCATAACTGAACATAATTATTTGAAGGTTGACTTTTTTTGTATTAAAAACACTTTTCTTTTATTGGTCGGATGAAATATGCTAATTTTTTGGATTTTTGGTTTTTCTTTACTTTTTTGCCAAAATCATCAACATTAAAACAATAAAAGGCTTGAACTACTTCAGTTGTGTGTAATGAATCTAAAATATATGAAAGTCTTAATGTTTATCAGTAAATTACAGAAAATAATGAACTTTATCACAATATGCAAATTATTTGAGAAGGACCTGTATATTTTTTAAGCCTTTATTTTCAGGGACTTTCAAGACTATCATCTTTGCCCATGAGTCTTTGCAACTAAAAAAGCACAGGTTCAGTTAAATTTGATGTAGAGCATCTATAATCAACAATTTTCAAGTCTTGCCACATATTTTCCAATGAATTTAGGTCTGGACTTTGACTAGACCATTCTGACACATGAATATACTTTGATCTAAACCAAGAGTCTACAACCTGGAGCTCTGGAGCCACAAGTGGCTCTATTGACCAGCTGTTTTTTAAAATAAAGATTAATAACAAATGTAGGTTTTAGCAGTTTCTCAGTTTTATTTCATAGATTAATTTAGTTGAACTTCAACAGAATTACACAAGTAATTTGTTTTTAGATCAATTTTTCTTGTCAGTAGGTTGGAAATGATGTGCTTTTTTATATAATTCCCCACAAATGTCAACATTCACTTTTTGCAAAAGTTTAGTTCTTTTTATTCTAAAAACTGAAATAAAATGGGAGTTTTAAAAAAAGAAGAAACATTTCCAATAGTAGATATTTCTCTAAATTATTTGATAATTTTTTCAAAATGGATTGTAAAGGTTCCAGACCCCTGATCTTAACCATCCTATTCTAACTCTTGGCTGTATGTTTCAGGTTGTTCTCCTGCTCGAAGGTGAAACTCCACCCTTGTTTCAGATCTTTTGCAGCCTTTAACAGGTTTTCTCCCAGGATTGTCCTGGATTTTGCTTCATCCATCTTCCTTTCAGCTCTGACCAGCTTCCTTGTCCCTGCTACAGAAAAACATTCCCCACAGCATGACACACTCACCATGTTTCACTGTGGCAATGCTGTGTGCTGCATCTTTGTGTTCTCTAACAGCAGCTGACCTTCCCAGAAAGGGCTTTATTTATAAAAAAAAAAAACAACAGACAAGTAGTCTCTATTTAGTAGTCAAGGGACCTGTCAAAAAATGGTTGCACTGGATTTTATTTGGGGCACCAGTGTAGAAAAGGGCTTATACAAATAAACGCCACAAAAAATGTGAAGCAGTTCAGAGGGGTATAAATACTTTTGGGTTAAGGTCTTAAAACATCTGCACTATCAGGTTATGAACTATTGGAGTAACAAACCATATATACCATTTTTTATTAGCTTTGTCAGCTCAGGATAGTTAACCACCTCCCAGGAATGCTTCTTTTTTCCCCCAGCAAACCAGACCAACTGAAGAAAATTGGCAGCAGACGTTTGGCATCTAGAAGTCATAAATTACACCGCGTATCTTTACATTCACTGAAGTCTGAGACAGTAGGTATGGCTAGACGGGAACCTGAAAACACACACAGAATGTGTTGCCAGATTAAAGGGGGTCACCATGCATGTTTTTTCTCCATCCATCCTCGACCATCGTTTTTTTCTCTCTCTCTCACTTTCTCTGTCTCTTCCTTTAAAACATCTGGGCACGTTTGCCTCCAAGATAAATTCCATCAGTAAAAGCGAAAATAAATCACCAGCTGAGAGCTTGTTTATCATGCAGACATGTCAGGCAGGCTGTGAGCTTTCTCTCTGCAGAAATTTATCACTCAAGTATTTGTCGTTATGACCAGAGGGAGCGCCTGGGAACAGAGTTGTATTTAGACAAAGTAAATGTTTTTAGTCAAGGAGACGCTTACAAATCCCCTATGGTTATGGACGGAACTGTTTTCTCACTGTATAATTTTTTTTCTCTCTTAGCGAATTAATACATCAGCAGCTGACTTTTTACTGACTTTTCTAAAAGGAGCTAAACAAATATTCTACCACTAGGGGGAGCAGATTGACCACTGAAGCTGCTGAAGTAGCTTGAGAACTACAGTGAAAACAAATAACCTAAACTCCTGAGAGCATTGATCAGGGTGTAACCCCAAGAGGATCAGATCTCTCCTACAGAGAACAGTTTTGTCCCTTAGATGCTCTGCTATTTGTGTCATGAGCTGGAGAGCACCCAGAGAAGAGGCAGAAGAGCAGAACTGATTAAGGTCTCGCAGCTCAGACTCCTGATTTTCTTTTTCCACCAATCTGTTGAGCATAGCACGTCAGATGACTTTTCAGCGCCAATCACCTCATGTGTGTGTATATATGTATGTATTTTTTCCAACTGTCTCTCTTACTCTACCTTATTCTCCTCATCTTAGGTTGTGAGAAAGTTGCATCAGTTCACCTACGACCTCTTCATCCAAGCTCAGTCCCTGCAGATGCGCGTCAACTTCCCGGAGATGATCTCGGAGATCGTCAGCGTTCACGTGCCTAAGATTCTCTCGGGCATGGTCAAGCCCATCCTTTTCCACAACACGGCCTAGGGGGTTCCGGCCACGTCCGGCAAATGTGAAACACGAGGACGCTTTACGGTTTTACGAGGTGACGGAGCCTTTCAATCAGACCCTGACAGTTGGAGGGGATGACGCATTCTTCCGGTGTTTTGTAATCCAGTAATGTCCACTCTGCTCTTCTTTCTTGCTGCCTGCTCACTGCATCACGCACATCACATGGTTTTCTTTTTTTTCTTTTGGAGAGCTGATCACAACACTTGCATGCATTCCTGCACATCAGCCAACGAAGTTGGGCATGTTAAACCTCTTCAACTCTTCTTACTGATTACTGTCAGCTGAAAGATAAAGCCAGTACCATAGTGAGAAAAACATGTTTGCAGAGTTCTCATCCCCAAAAGCTTTTCTTCTGTGTGCTGCAGTATGACATTTGAACTAGCTTTTTTTTTTTTCTCGCACAATGAATGTTATTATGTGCACCTGAGAGAGAGCGGGAGAAAAACTGCTTGATTGACAGTTAATAATAAGGCAGTTGTGACTTGCATGCTAAGAGGAAAAGCAATCTTGCCTGAAGGCATATAAAAACATTTTTAAAAGCTGTTTTCATGTCTTAGAAAAAAAAACTTTAAAACGTTGACTAATAGTTTTATGTATTGTTCACTGTGTTAAAATGAACACCTTTAAAGTGTAAGTGACTGCGGTAAAGCTGATTTTAAGTGTATATTTATGAAAAAAAGTGCTCAAGATCCAAGTAGAAAATGATCAGACAGAGAAGTCTCAAAGACTTGTTTGCCAGAAGACTTCGGAGGGTGGGGGGGGGGTGTACTTTCTAAAAATAAGCTTTTTGGAGTGCCAAACACTGTTCAAGTACAACTTTTTCAAAGTGGATATTTCATACTGCTGTGGAACTTTTCTACCGTTTCTTAAAGGTGTTCTTTGCAAATGCTATCTTGTGTTATCATGTGGTCGTTGTAGCTTCAATAATAAATGTCCAGTAAAGACACTCTTCATTGGTTGCTGTGTTTCTTGCAGCAGTGGTGATGGATTTAGGGGCTGAAGCATGGATGGTATCAATGTAGACACAAGCAAAAAAGGTCTTGTTTTGTTTTCTTTCTTTTTTTTCACTAGCATCTGTCTCAAGGCCTACTTAACTTAAAGAGCTGTCTTGTGTCATTGAAATGCCTTAAACAACAAAAATTGTATGAAAAAACCTGAACAGGGTTTACCTCAGCCTCTATAAGTCCTATACACTCGTTAGTATTTGGTTACAAATTCTAAATGTTCAAAATATTACCTTAAAGTATGAATGAGAAGAATGATTTATGTTTGATTGATTGATGAGCTTTTTCCGGGAGCTTGCATTGACAAAACAAACTCTTGGCCGAACAGTTTAGAAACATTTTCTTTCTTTTAAATGTATTTTTTTTTTATATACTTACGGCACAAAATTAGTTAAATGCAACTCAATTATTTAATGTAGTTACTCAAATGAATTGTGTTAGGCTATTTTGATAAACCTTAGACACAACAGGGAATATTCTTCAGTTTATATTTTGTTAAACCAATGGAGGTATAAAAGAGAATCAACAGTTTATGAATACCAGGATCATAGCATGTATTTTAAATTTCCTAAGTTCCATCTTCTCTAAAAAAACAAACATGTAAAACCTACAAGTTTAGATAGATCAAAGCCAGATACACCGGGTTAATGAGGACACAAAGTCATCTGGTTGCTAGCTTACTGGCAACTCTGAATCTAGTGTGGTCTAAGGTGTAAACGCACTTAAAGTTTTGCTCCAACGTAGAAACTCCTCTAACCACACGTATTATGATTGTTGCAGCTCCTACAAAGTTGATATATTCTTTCATAATAGAACATGGATAGCCTAAATATATTAGCGTTAGCATTCCCTGCTGGGCACCACACATGATATGAACAACAGCTGACTGAACCAACACCATAATTAAAATTCTAAACATAAGCTTTTGGTAGAATTTATTACCAACATGCAGTAGTAGCTAATGTTAGAAATGTAACCCTTTAAAGACATTACATTTAGAAACTTATGTGCTCAATTGTAACTTATAAAATAATAAAAAGCTGACATTTAATACTCTCCAAAATTTCTTTTTTTATTGTGTGGGGCTGTGTTTATGCTTTCAGGCATAGCGCTTTCTGCTTGTATTTAATTGTCTGTCAAATTGATTTATTTCTACAATGTTTTCCACTAGCTAGAAAGACTTTAGAGGAAAAAACACAAACAGAAATGACAGGATTGAAAGCTAAATAAAGGTAGTAAATTTAAACAAGTACTCAGAACAAAAACAACAACTAAAGTCATGGAAAATAGAAAGAATTAGAGGGGAAAGTGAAGGACTAAAATATTTTCTTCCTAATCCTTTTCCAATAAATAAGATCATTTTCAAATTGTCTTTGGTACTTCTTGACTTTTTTAGATATTTTAATCGCTATTTCCCTTTTTATGTAGCTGTTTCCTGACTTACAAAGATTAATACAGATCTGCCTCACTTGGCTTGTTTCCTTGTGTTTCCCATTTTGAAGAGTGGCCAAAGAAGTGGGCCAAGAATCAATGTATTACCAGCTTCCCTAAAAACTCTGATGAACTGTTATAAATAAATGATAAAAAAAAAGGTTAAATAAATCTCTGACATACTCTTTGTCTCATTATTGTGGCGTTTAGGAAAAATAAGTAATTCTGATAATTCTAACTGACTTGAAACAAAAGAGACTTGGTCTGACCCTGAAAAAAAAGGTGTATGTGTCTTTTTATTCAGTGTATGTAATATATACATATATATATATATATATATATATATATATATATATATATATATATATGTGTTTTTTTATGTGTGTGTGTGTGTGTGTGTGTGCGCGCGTGTGTGCGTATGTGTGTTTGTGTTTCTGACCAACTCAGTCTGAACACATTATATCATCTAGTGGTGCTTTACATAAATAAAATCGGAAATAAGCGTAAGTGGGACATCTGTTGGATCCATTGACATTTGCCCCGTGATGTAATTGGACACAGATTCACTCCATGTTTCAGAGCAGTTTTCATTGAACGGTCACAAGAATGGATCTCTCTGTACTGAAGAGCTATGGTAAATAAAAAATATATGAAAGAGACATAGAATGATTCAGGGTCAACTAACATAAAGGTCAGGCAGTCTGACAAACAGGAGACATCTGTGCTCTTTGCTTCTGAGGGCAGCACTTGCCTGGAGCTGCAAAACCTATGACTCTTCAAAAGATGACAATAAAATGGGATTTCTATTTTTTATTGATATTTACATCCTAGAATGATTTTATCTGAATTAATCAATAAAGTGTACTTTACTGTGTTGAACTACATTATGTGGGCTTTTTAAGAGACTGAATCCAATTAAAAACCTTTAAGCACATTGCTGTAACTGAGTAGTATTTTAACTTTTGACTTAAAATCTGTAAGTGTACTTTAAATGTAATACTTTTTTTGAATTAAAGTAATATCCATTACTAGTTAATAACTTACTTATTAATTATGCAAATGCTGCTAATTGGTATGATTTAAATAAATGGGATCATTAACACCAAAAACCTCTACTGTTGATGTCAGTCAAATCTACAAATGGATCTGATTTTTTTAATCCTACATTATGAAAGAATTTATACTGCAATTTATTAAGGTTATATAGAAAATAGTGTTTTTAATAATTGATCATGATGGAAGTCTGCTTAGGTCAGAGAACCTGCCCCACATCAGCACATTATTTTCTCTATGACAGCTCTTCGGTCTCTGTGTGATATTTTATATTTTATGGCTGAAAAATCCTCATGGTTTAAAATTTTATGGGTTTATGACTATAAACAAACTAATTCAATCAACAGCTTCATGAATGTTAAAGTGATAGTCCAGCTGTTTTTTAATATCTGTTTCCCATTTAGGACAGCACTCAGCATTCATCCAGTTTGCAGGGACAGAAACGTGGAGTGTTGTCTGCTGCTTCCAATACACCGACTTACTATGAAAGTCTTGTGAAAACCAAGTAGAGAAGTAACCTGGAGTTGTGTTTTATAATTTTCAGAGATTTAAAAGCAATGCTCATGTTGTCTTAAGTCTATGAAGGAGGATTGTAAGATCTTGCAGCTTTCAGAAGGAACTGACTAACTATAAAGCCAGCCGGGCAATCATCTAGGAGTTTTTTATAGCAGCTGCCATTTGGCAATGTAGGCTGGTCCACAGCTCGATGAACATTTTATACTTTCTGCATGTTCTGAATATTGGATGTGAAGATGTTTTATCATAATAAATCTAAAGATATATGTAAATATATATATATATATATATATGTGTGTGTGTGTGTGTGTGTGTGTATATATATATATTGAGAAATTTCACTTAAGTGAAACAGATCATTTACATGATTGTTGGGAAAAATTAATTAATTAAACAGCCGTGGCTGAAAGCAGCTGTAAAGCAAAGCATTACAATAGCTGCACCCTAGCAACAATAACACTGAACATAAAAAAGATCCCTCTTAGTTTTCCTCTTAATGTTTTAATTGAAATAATTTTGTTGAGTTAGTACATTTAAAAAGAAAAGAAAAGCTGGAATGTATCTAATTTAATCAGCTATCTTTCAGATGTTAAACTTATATAATTTGTATTGATTAAAAAACTACCCCAATGAATCATTGTACCTATTTATTAGTTAAATTCTGGTTGTATTTTTTAAATTTGTGATACAGCTTTTAAACCAAATGGAAAAACTGTTAAAACCTAATTTTTTATTTTTATTAAAATGGATATGGCTTATTTCTATAATATCACTGGTTTAAGTATAAAAAACCACTACAGAAGGACTTAAGAGCACCAGAGACCTTTTCATTAAAAAGTACAGTAAAATCTAAATAAATACATTTGAGCTGAGTAATTTTTTTTACCTGTGTCATGACAAAATCAGATTTAATTTGATAGTTTTTAGAGGGTGCAGTCAGGAAACTGATTTAATTCAAGAGTTGGAGTGCATCTGAAAGCCCAATCTATTTTAAAAAACAGTCTCTCTGGGTAAGCTCCACCGCCGTTTTCGGTCCCATTTCCTGAACAACTTCTTTCAACAAGTATTTGTCCCTCTCCTAAATGAACTGGAGCTGAACGGCGCTGCGAATGCTGAAATATCACTTATTTCTAAAAATATATTCCAGTCTGCTCGTACCCGCATGGCGTCCCCCGTTTAAAAGGAGTGTCGTCTTGTAGGTTTGCAGAGATCAAAAATGCATGTGTTGATGTCGACATTTGAACTTAGCTTGGATTCCATTTGATTTTTGTCTTTCTCCGAGTCTGCTCTGCATCAATATTACATGTGTGCTCCAGCGCAGGAGGGGATTTTTTCTTCTTTCTTTCTTTTCAGTTGTTTGTTTCTGCTGGGTGAAGACGACCGCAGAAAGTTACAGTTATGCTGACCACAGACAACAAAAGTGGAAAGTGTTTCCTTATGTTTCAGAGGGTGGGAAGATTTGCACAAGGATAGAGTGAGACAGAAAACAATGAACAATTAACAGAGCAGATGATTCAGTTACAGTTTGACACCAAAGTAACAGAACAGATTCAATATTTAACAAGGAAATATATTTGAGAAAGGGTGGAGCAGTTTTCACAGAAAACACCCTGAGCAATAATGTTTTTAACACTAGGTTACCTCAGCCCCACAGCTACAGTGACCGGAAACCAATTAGATTAAAAAGGTAGTAAATTGACACCCCTGAATGGGGGTGTTGGTGTGGTCTATCTAATGGAGGGTGATTCCTGCCCAAGCACCAGTCCATTAACAACCAATTAACTTCCTATTAATATTTTACCAGACAGGGCCTCTCATCCTGACATGTTTTAAGGAGCCTTTCCCAGGAGGGTCTGAACATGAGCAGCTTTTAGCGCAGCATAAAGAGGCCTGTGTAATGGGCTGAAGGAGGAGTAGGGGCAACCTGATAGCACTGAGAGCTGAGGAGGGGAGACAGACTTCTGCAGCTGGTCCGCCCCGAGCCCGAGCCAAGCCCGAGTCGGGCCAAACACGCACAGTGAGCAGCAGTGTTGGGAAATCCACCAGTTTTTCACCGACCCTGACACGAGATCAGACGTGAGGAACGAGCTTGTGCCCTGTGTTGAGTGTTTTGATGGTTTTAAGATATGAGTGATGACTCATGTTGTTTGCTCAGTAGAATGAAAGCAGACAGCAGTGTTTTGCCTCCAGGAATCGAACTCGCTTCTTGCCGTCAGGGAGTTAATGACAAAATGCAAAGAATACCTTTTGAATTTTTTTCACAGTTTGCCTCCATACTCCCCCGAAAACTTTAATATGTCTTATTAGGTTTTATAAATGATTCACCAATACAAATGTAATACACTGTACAAATCTGGCCTTCATGAAGGGCTAGCAAGAAGAAAGTCCTGTTTGGTAAGTCTTGTAAGGGACATAGCAAAAATATGGAAGAAGCTTTTTTGGTCTACATACAAAACACTGTTGGTGGAAAAAAATAACACTGCCCATCACTCTAAACACACCATCGTCATAGGGAAACTTGAAGGCGGCAGCATTATACTGTGTGGAAGCTGAAAAGACCTGATGGGAAGATGGATGAAGCTAAATATGGGGCAATTTTGGGAGAAAACTGCCAAACACGTGAGACTGAGCTGAAGTTTTACCTTCAAAGAGAATGATGATTTTAAACATACAGCCAAAGCTGCAGTTGGGTGGTTTAAGTAACATTTAATGGGTTACAGCAGCCTAATCAAAGTCTAGAGCTGAATTCAATTGGGAATGAGAAGCAAGATTTGAAAATCACCAATCACTGAGTTTGAGCTATTCTAATAAGGAGAATTATCAAAAATTTCAGTCTCTGCAGCTAAACGTCATTCATACTCCTGACAGGTTCAGGTTTAAATGAGTCTTTTAATTTTACCAGCCTGTTTAGCCCAGCCAGAATCCCAACGTGAATCTGACAGAGAATCTGTGGAGAGAGCTAAAGATTAGGATGATGGTAGCAGAGGCTGGTAGTAA
The DNA here is from genome assembly GCA_963556495.2 of Valencia hispanica. NCBI lineage: Eukaryota > Metazoa > Chordata > Actinopteri > Cyprinodontiformes > Valenciidae > Valencia > Valencia hispanica. The sequence goes on from OY747702.1 coordinate 19,453,330, forward strand.
CTAGTTAGATTTATTCAGTAACATTTACTTGAGTAACATTTTGACAGAAAAATTCCTTTTGAGTAGTTTTACTACACTGTAGTATTTCCTTTTACCTGAGTAATATTTTTTATGAAGTTTTACTGCTCTTACTTGAGTAAAGTTTCTGGCTACTCTACCAACAGTGAGTAACTTTACTGAATGAAACTGAATGCTTGTTTTAACCAAAAATGCCTCAGACTCACACATACAGTTCATTTTGAAGTGAGACCGCTTGTTTGTACACAAGCTTCATCATTTTAATATCATCATTTTAACATTATTTTCTATCTGCTGAGGCCATTTGGAGGTCAAGTGGGGGTACCTTACTCTGGTCTAACATATATACATTACCTACCAAGTATTGGTTTCATTAGTTTTACTTTGAAAAAAATTGATTTGGAAATTGTTTTCTTCTAGTCAGTTTTGTTATTTTACAATTATGTCATGTATTTCTTTTTATTTTAGTCTTTAGAATTTTTTGCACATAACTTTACATTTTTGTCCAATTACAATATTTTAAAATATTGAATCATATGTTATGATCTCAGAACAAATACCCAAATACTCAATACTTGAGTAGCCTTTTTATCAAATACTGTTTTACTCTTACTGGAGTAATTTTTTGGATTACTACTTTGTACTTTTACTTGAGTAAAAATACGTTGAAGTAGTGCTACTTTTACTTGAGTACAATTTTTGGCTACTCTACCCACCTCTGGTGGAAGTCTTAGAGCTCATTCATCTCCAAAGATAAATCTTCAAAATACCAGTGGAAACAAGAGTTTGAGTGATGCAAGAATTGTTTATTGATTATTGAGAAGGGTGTAAATATTCTATGCCATCCAGTATTAACCTGAAATTTGTTTAAAAAAAAAAAATTTAAAAAGCACAACATTTATACTCCTTTTATTTTATTATCTTTTTAGAGGTAGGACTGAATGAAAATCCTTTTACATCTAAATCTGCAAGGGGTATGAATAATTCTAGGTTTAACAGAACTGGTGGAGACATACCCCAAAAGACTTGCAGCTGTGATTGCAGCGAAGGCGTCTCTTCCAGTTTTTACACTTTTCAGACTGCTGCTGTTAAAAAAAAAAAAATTGATAAAACCATTTTGCTTCAGCATTATGCTCTATTTTCTGTGGGTCACTCAGCTAACGTCCACATAAAACACAATGATGGTTATAATGTGACACAATCCTAAAAAAAAAGGTCAAGGGGTATAGATACCTTCGCGTGGCGCAATAAGCCAGAAAAAATATGAATATCTCTGCTCCTGATCTTCCCTGAACTGAAGCTTTCTGCTGCGTAAGGCTGGTTTGTGTGGATATTTAAAAACTAGTTCAGGGGAAACTCCCTGCCTTGAGAGGAAAAAGACACAGAAAGAGGAAAGGAGGCTGAAAGAAAGAGAAGCCATTATGACTATAGCCTGCAGCTACTCCCAACGGATGAGGCATTTGTCTTCACTTGAAAGTATGATTTATTTTTCCACCAGTCGGAAGGGTTATGTTTGTCACCGCGCAGTGAAAGGACTTTTAGAAATAGCAACAAAACGCTGAAATGGGAAAAAAAGGAAGTCTATATTCTAAGGCAGACCTAATGTTTTCCTCAAATACTTCCCTTCTACGGTTACCTTGTTTGAGATCACTTTCAGTGCTCATTACCTTTAGTTAATCATACTGAACCTTGTGTCTAATTTATCAGTGGGGGCATGTGTCTCTGTGTGTTGATGATTAGGAGAAAGAAAGAAGGGATGGGGGGGGGGGGGGGGGTCTGTTGGAAGATGTGGTTGTATCAGGTTCCCTCCACTGGGTGTAGATGTGGTCTTAGATTTCTCTTTGGGCTGCTGATTAACCATGTGTGTCTGTGTGTGTGTGTGTGTCAGAGCTGGGAGTGCACCGTGGAGGGGAAGAACCTCAGCTTTAATTTCCCCCAGCTCCAGATATTACACCCCCGCGCTGCTGCTCTGTTTTTATTGGAACAGAGACTAAAAAACAGCAAGTGTTTACGATGCATTAAAACATGCTGGGGAATTCGACTGTGCAATTGTAAATCTATACATTTGGCTCCTTCTCTCTCTCTCTCTCTCGCTCTCTCTCTCTCCCCGACAAAATTAATTCTTTCAAAGAGGAGATCTGCTTTGTTTTACAAAGACTGATGATTGTAATGTGTCGTGAAATCTTGTTTATTGTCTTGATGTGGAGCGGGGTGGCAAACTGCCGTCGAGGGGAGTGAAATACAGGCAAGATTCTGGGGAAGGAAGAAAAAGGAAAAAGGGAAAAGTTGAGGGGTCACATGGAGAGGTGGGAGGAGTTGCTGAGTTTTGGCTTTGCTTTACTCTAATGACCATTTTGACAAAGGCATGGTTGAGGAAACCGCATTACATTCTATTAACTGGGCTTTTGTTGTCAGTGAACTGTTAATGATGTACAAAGAGAGGTCTGCAGCGCTCTCTTGGACAATGCGAGCTCTGTGCCTCTAATTATTCTCAGGGAAGCACGGTAACCTTTATACCTGGGGACACATTAGCCGTCTTTAATTAGAGTAAATATTCATTCTGGTTATAGCAGCAACATTGCCTCGTCACTCCAACGGCAATTAACTCGGTGTCTTTTTCTGCAGGCCTCTTCCTATCTCTCACCCCGTCTTCCTCCCTCCCTCTCGCCCTCCTTCAGTCTCTTGTCTTCTCTTTGCCTCTCCTCTTTCGACTTCCCTCAGCAGCATCAGAGGCACCACCAGCTGTGACAGAACCGCAGCGTCCAGCCTACCTTCCAAGTTCATTATCTGTACACGCACAGACAGTCCATCCCTTGTAGCCCCCTCGTAGTTCCCACGTCACAGCCAAATGCGATGTGACATCGCCGCTGCAGTCCTCGTTTGCAGGCATCACAGGACAGATTTCCTCCTCCGACCCCCCTCCCCTCCTCCCGCCCCTTGTCCTGATAGATGGCACCCCCTGCTTTTTGCTTGTGCATGCATGCGAGCAGCCGTGTTGTTCCTCTGCGTGTGCACGCAGTGCGGTTTACGTCTCTCCATTCATCTTGCATGTGCATGGAGAAGGCCTAGGTTGGGACGTTTCCCCTGTCAGTGATGATCTCTAAAACAATGCGTTATGATATTATGGTACTTTGCTCGCACTAGCTCACACGTTGTTTTTATTTTTAATGTCCTCTGCATACACATCCTGCCTGGCTTTTAGAGTGCCTTTCACGTTTATCCCCCCACCCCTCCCCTCAGACCTTGCATTTTCTATGGCATGCTTATTGAAGCCCCCCTGGGGTACGCACATCTGACGCCGAGGGAATGGCTGCCGCAGACTTCAGATATTTTTCCCACACACACAATTTCTCATATACCGTCTCTCCTCTTTACTCTCCTGCCTTCTAAACATTACACTTGTAGCTGCTGCCTAAGGCTTCGGCTCTGTCATACTGGGAAGGTCAAAGTAGACACACACACACACACCCACATACATACCTTCATACACACACACATGCATACATAAAGACACAGCGTATACACACACTCATAGATTTCAAATATCAGCCCTCAGAGGATCAGATTGTTTTACGGGAAATCATGTCACGGGTCAAATGATTGAATTATTAATGCCAGTTCGGCGCAATAACAATCTGCCTTTGTCTGTTGTGGGTCCAATGTGATATTCGCAGACTCTTCCCAGTCTTATTTGATCCTACAGTGTTACAATCCAAATCCAATAACGCAGACTCGGCAGAAGAACGCCTCCACCCGCTCCTCCCTTACTATTGTTTCATCACTCAAAGTATGAGTATACGGTGTCTCCGAAGTCGAGAGTAGGTCTCCAGAAGTGTATTGACTTCTGTGCCATATTTCTAAGGACAAGACAATACATTTCTATCAAAGCACACGGGGTAATAGTAATCCACAATCATAGGACTGATGTGGTGGATTTATTTCTCCTGCAGCCTCAAATATATACATACATCCCCCTAATGTTTGGGTAGAGCAAGCTGAAGGTTCCGTGCATGCTTTTTGCATTACCATCAATGAGCTTCTGTCCACTAAAATCTGGTAAAGTTCTTTTAAATTGTTTGTTTCCCTCAAATTGTCCTGACCTTTAAAAATAGTTGACATTTTTCTGGTTTAGTTGAGGTCAAGGTGTTCCAAAAGCTTATTATAAGCTATTCCACAACAAAATTTCAAAGTGTCTGGGATCATTATCTTTCTGGAAAACCCAACTGTGTTCTTAAGTTTAAACACCTTACTCTGGCTCCTCCAATAAGCCAAATAACTTTGTCCTGTCCGTGAAGCTTCACTCCAGAAGGCATTTGGCTTGTCCATGTGGGAAGCTGTAAATTTTAATCGAGCTTGAGAGTGTCGTTTTGGAGCAGAGGCTTATTTTCTTGGCCATCCTCCTCTCAGTTCAAAGCAATGGGAAGCTTGCTCACTGTGGTGAGCGCCCCTCAGGCTTAGCGATTCCTGGGTTGTTCTTAAACATTCTAACCAATTTCCTTTCATCTGAGGGTGGCCGTTTGGGTCAGATTGTTGAAACCTGGACACAATTGGGCGTTCTATCAGGAAACCGATCCCAGAAACACATCAGAGCTGGTTTTATAATGGACAAAGCAGGCTAACATTAAGCTTCTTGAAAAGCCCTGGCCTCAACCAAATTTAAAATGTGTGGACTATACTTAAAAGCTGAGAGCTTGCCAGGAAAGCAACCCAATTCTGCCAAGAAGAGCGGTCAACTATCCAGCCAGAATTATGTCAAGAAGCTTGCTGACGGCTACAAAAAGCATATGGTTTCTTTGGAAATTGCTAAGGGTTTTTTTATGCAAAACATTGTGGGGGTGTATGTATATATTTGATTCTGTGTGCATAATTTTAATTTTAATCCCAATGAATTCAATATATCATCGTATTTGTAAATCACTTAAGTTGCATGATACATCATCATCCCACTCTGAGAAAAGAATGGTGAATGCCTTACCCTAATGCCCTAGAGCAATACAAGCTTCATGGCCATAAGGGTATTTAAACTTCTGACCTTCACTATATGTCTATATTAGAGGACATGTGTGTGCATGAATAATGTGGTTTTCCTTTAGAAAAATGCTTTTAATGGCTTGTTGCAAAGCCAAATATGGTTTTTGTTTCCACACATATCAACCAAGCAAATCTGAGGCTTCTTCATGGCTCACATTATGGAAATGAAAGCAGACAATTCAGCTTGCTCTCATTTGCATGTGTAAAGAACGGCACTCGGAGAGGTACAAGTATTTTAACCTAATTTGAAACATGAGAGATTAAAGCGAAAGCAATATGGTGCTTTATGATGCTTTGAGAGGAGTTCACCACAACCAGAGGCCGTTGTCGTCCTCCCCGGGCCTGTTTCTCACCAAGCCAATATGGTAATGAATGTTATTGTACGAACCCTGGTGATGGATTCCTGACCTCAGCCGAGGAGGATTTCGCGGCGCGTTTCAGAGTTTGACCGAGGAGCAATACGCTGGAATGAGCCGCCCGGGGTCAAGCCTTTAGCATTTATTATCCGCCCGCGCCAGAAAACTCAACTCTTTTAGACATCCTAAACATAGCTCGCTGGACACATGGGCTGACAACTTCACTTAGGAACAGCAAATCAAACAGGCTTGTTAATGCAGCTGCTGAAAACAGTCCCATTAGGAGCAGTCACTCCTGTTATTTGTTTTTTCACATCACTTGTGCTTGGCTTTTCATAGTCTCTTCCTTTTGGGCATGACCCAAAGTGATGCAGAAATTAAAATATGTTCCCCCTGAAACATTTAAGGAAGACATGTCTCTTCCACTCCCGGTTCGGGATGGATAACGCAGTGAATAAAAGTGGGAGAGAAGAAAAGAGACGTAATAGATTTTTCGGTTTCATATTTCTCTGAGAGGCCGCTGCGACGTCGGGCCCCATCAAGCTTGTTTGAGTCATTATGCATTCTCATTACAGCTTTAGCAGAAGTTTCCCATCTGGAGATGCAATGTCCCTGTTTACAGTCCTCTCTTCCTTCCCTATTTCAAACCCCATAGACATCCTCCGAGGCCTAAATGAGCTCGAAGACAAAAAGAGCACTGTGTAGTGTTACACAATGCTGCGCAGAAATTAGCTTTTTTTCCCTCATTATGTTCCCCCGCTTTATGGGAAATAGAAAACAAAGGACGACATATGTAATTACCGCATGAGTAAAGCGTAAACATGAGGCTGCGCTTTCGGCAGAAGGCTAATTGTAAGTTTCCCCCCCCCACCCTCTTCTCCTTCAGTGCCTGAGTTATGCGATAGCTCACGGTGAGACCCGAGAATATGCATAAGCGCTTGCTTGCGAGCACACACCCACACAGATGCTCCCATGATGCGCGTGCGCCCAGGGCCATTTTACTTTCAATCTTTCTAAAATATATAAGAGAGAAAAGGGGAAGCTCCTCTGTGTTGTTTTTACGCGTTTTTTTGCTTTCACAGTGTCACGTACAGATTTTTTCCCCCAGATTTTGAAAAACAAATATTAACAACCAAGACAGAATGAGTAAATGCAAAACTTTAAATGGTGATTTCATTTATGAAGGGAGAAAGCTATCCAAACCAACCTGACCCCACAGTTATGAATTAACTGTGGAAAAACTACATTTTTTTGCTAACTATAAATCCCCTAGCCAGACCCAGGCTTGATTACTGCCAGAAATGTAGAAGCAAGGCATTACTTAAACAGAACCTGTCTGACAACATGAAGTAGGCTTGAGTTTTTAAAGGAGCAACACACCACGCTTTGACCTAAGCAAAGTCATTGACATCCATCAGTCTGGAAAGGGTTCCAAAGCCGTTTAAGGCTTTGGGTCTGCAACAACCCACAGAGAGAGACGTTATCTACAAATGGAGAAAACATGCAACTATAGTTGACCTTCTTAGGAGTGGTAGGCCACTGAAAATTACTCCAAGAGCTTATAACAACCCATCCAGGAGGCCGCAAGAGAACCCAGAAGAAAAGAAAAAAAGTGACTGCGGAAATAATGGCATTGATGGAGGTGAAACCAAAAGAGGGTGTACCTTACATTTGTTCAAAACAAACATTTTTTTTGATGATTTTGAAAAACCCTATTTGGACTGAAAAAACAATTGCAGAACATTCTGGGATGTGTGCCTCTCCTTTCATCTGGTGTAAAAGTAACACAGCATTTTAGAAAAATGAATGAATGAACTTGAATCTAATTGAGATATTGAAGCATGACCTTATAACATCCCATTCATGGTTGAAAGCCATCGAATATGGCAGCATTATAACAATTCTGCAAAAAATAGTGGGAGTAAAATCCTCCACAGTGCTGTAAAAGAGTTAGTGCTACAGCAGATAGTAAACGTCTTTGATGTTTGTGTTAACAGGTTATCTTTGTCCAGTATTAAAAATTAAGATTTTAAACAATAAAGTGTGACAAAACAGGCGAAACTATAAGAAATCTAAAAGGGAATGAACACTTGTCCACCGCACCATATACAAGGAGATATGTGAGTAGAGTAAAGAGAGTTGGAGCCATATTCTCTAGCATGTGGGAGACATATAGTTGTGAAATTTGCACTTTGTTCGAATAAAACAGATTATACTTTTTCTCTTTTAACAGATCACTCTTGCCCGTCACAGCCTTAAAGCCTCCTTCGGCAGATGAAACCACATAGCTGCAACCATGAATGGCATCCCGGCCTTGGACTACACTCAGATCATTCCACACATTACTCCCCTAGCTCCCCTTTTGATGTGTTGGCGGGAGAGCTAGCCACTGTTCCACAGCTTTTTTGTAAATTATTTTATTGCTCGCTCTGCAGAGTGAATGCACATGTATGTGTGTTTGTGAGTGAGAGAGAGAGAAAGAGAGCCTCTGCTCTTCAAAGGCAGCTAAGGGGCTGTGCTACTTAAGGCCTATTAAACCTGGAGCTCTGTTCCTTGCAGCCGGCAGAGGCAGAGCTGCATGCTGAGGCTGACAAAACGGCGAAGGGATACCTTTGAACTGGAATCATGTGGGAGCTCACATTTTCACAAGTGCTGCAGAATTGAAAACAATGTTTTGGCGAGTCCCCTGGTACGTGTTTCTCTCTTTTTTTTCTGTTAAGGGCCAGCTAACAGAGAATCTGTTAGGACTTTGCCCTGATGGTGTGATATTACAAGCCCACGGTACATAATCCAACATGGTGCGAGTTATTAAAATATGACCATAGCAGCTCCCCAAGGCTATATAAGTTGCACATAAAGTGTCTCTCTCTTACACATTCACAGACACACACTATGATATGCATTCCCAAGGCACAAATGCAGGCTGTCTGTCTCTCCTGCTATATTTGGAATGAACACAGAGTTTTAATCAAAGCTAAAAACAAATGTATGCAGTGCTTTAAAAAAAGTTTGTGCACGCCTTAAACTTTTTTACTTTTTGTCAGATCCCAGCTTGAATGTATTTTATTCTGATTTTGTTGTGTCAGATCAAGACAAAGTAGTGCATAATTGTGAAACAGCAGGGACATTAAAAGAATGTTTTCAAACTTGCTACAAATAAAAGTATGAAAGATTTGGGGTGCAGTTGTATTCAACCCCTTTTTACTCTGATATTCCTGAAGTCCAATGCAATCAGATATCGAACAGAAATTAACCTTGTGGTGTTTTGACTTAGGAAATCATGCATGTAATTCATCCAGGACACAGTGTCCCCACATGGAAACATGGTGGTGGCAGCATCATGCTGTTGGGATGCTTTTCCTAAGCAGGGAAAGGTAAACTGTTCAGAGTTCTTTTAATCTTTTAATTTTACCAACACGTTTCTTCTGCCTGGAAGTAATATTAACCAGGCTGATTGAACCAGCCAATGACAGGGTGATGTCAAGAAGCCTTCCAAATACTTAGAGTTCATCTGTAAAGATAAATCCTAAAAATACCAGTGAAAACACACAAAAAAGTTGGTTGCTGTAATACCAATAAAGGTTCTTCGCTGACTATTTTGGTGAGGAGTGCATTTATATTCAGACCCCTTTACCCTGAGTGCAACAAGTTATGTACATTGTGTATTTATACACATAATTGATAGTGAAAACTGGTATTTTTATTTATATGGTTTTCAATTTTCAATTCAATTCAGTTTATTTATATAGCGCCAATTCACAACAGATGTCATCTCAAGGCACTTAACAAGAAGTCATTTCAATACATTTATACAAACATTCCAATCAGTTAAAAAGTTTCCTATTTAAGGAATCCCAGCAGATTGTGTCAGTCATTGGCGTGAGGTTGGGCCCCGTTGATGCAGACTTTCCAACCACAGCAATCCTTCACCAATCCCTCATACTGAGCAAGCATGTAGCGACGGTGGAGAGGAAAAACTCCCCTTTAACAGGAAGAAACCTCCAACAGAACCAGGCTCAGTAGGAGCGGCCATCTGCCACGACCGTCTGGGGGTTTGAGAAGACAGCGCAGAGACACAGAAGGAACAGAAGATCCGATATAAGAGAACTTTCTATGTTACAGAAAGTAAAAAGTTGATAACAAGACACAGTGGATGTTCAGTTACTGGGAGGATCATCCCAGTCGATCCCCCCCGTCCAACAGGGCATTGCAGCCAAGCAGGATACCAGACCAGGTATGCATTTTTTTAGATTTTAAAAAATGTAATCTGAAAATTTTTGAACCCCTATAAAGAATGTTTGAAATACCCATCCATCCATCCATCCTTCCATCCATCCATCACCTGTACCCGTCCATCCTATGCAGTGTTGCGGGGGTTGGTGCCTATCTCCAACAGTCATGGGGCGACAGGCGGCGTACGCCCTGGACCGGTCGCCAGTCTATCGCAGTGTTTGAAATACCATCTTTTAAAATGAAATTTTATGCATCTTTTGCATCTTTTCTATCATCTTTTGAAAGATGCCTATATCTTTTCCTATCAGAACAAAATTCTTGTTTGAAAAAAATGTATACATGTAAATCTGTTCGTGGATAATGCCCTAATTTTGGGCTTAACTATAAATAGAGAGCAATCCCGGAAGAAAACCTATTTGAGGCTGCAAAACATTTGAGACTGAGGCAGAGACCTTCCAGCAGGAACATAACTCTAAACATACATTCAAAACTATAATAGAACAGTTTGGATCAAAGCATACTGATACGTTAGAATGGGCCAATCAAAGTCCAAACCTAAATCCAACTGGGAAAGTCTGCACAAGACCTGAATAGTTATGTTTACAGATGCTGTCCATTTAAACTGACTGAGCCTAAAATAATTTGCAAGGACTAAGGGGCAGATATTTCAGTACCTAAAAATCAAAGGGTGTGTTGTTTTTCTTACTCTTCACAATTATGTTCTACTAAGACTGTGGTTGCCAAAATGTGAAACAGTTCAAGGGGTAGGAATAGTTTTTTTTCAAGGCACTGTATCCCAAAGTTGAAGGAATAAACTCTGCCTATAAATCACGACTTAAATGGAATTTCCTACCATCATTAAAACCCTCTTTGCAGTCAGTTGCCCTTAAAGTTGAATCTTAAAGAAAAAGGATCATGCCTGCAGGGTGGTCTGTGCAATCCTGAATTCATCCCCAAACCTAATTTCAAATAAAAAAAAAGGCCTGATTTGACTGCAAGTCCTGCAGTAATGATGGATATACCCATATCGGATTCATTTATAGACCGGGAGAGGAACACTATTGTTAGACCATAATTCAGACAACCTGCTTCTTTCAACTATCGTAGATGAGACTCCCAGGAGAACACTGCTTCAGTTCAGTCGTCTGCATTAAGTGTGCGATGGCACGCACGCATGCACATACACGCTCTGCGGCCTCGTGCAGACCTGCAGTTTTCGGTGCTCATGCGGTCCCCAGGGGTGCAGAGCAGGACAGGAGATTTATGTTCTCTGTCGTCCGCGGGCTGCTCTCCGGGCTAGCTCGCCGCTCATTAGGGGCTCCAGCACGGTCATACGTGTTACTCTAACAAGCTGAATGGAGTCTTCCCTCTGAGGCCTGAAGGATTCATGAGCAGGAGTGTTTTCCCTCACTACGAGAACCCAAAGGAGACGTCACAACGTATAAAGAATCGCAGGGGCAACTTATCTTCATCCAGGCAGGAGGAGGACTGTGAAGCTGTTCGGCCATCCATCTTGGTTGGTTGTGCTTATTAGGCCTCGGCTTAATGATCCTCTCGCAGACACAATTTGCTTTAAAATTAAAATGTTTGCTTTGCCCACTCTGTGTGTGTGTGTGTGTGTGTGTAAGTGTGCAAAAGACGATGAGTTATCGCTGTTGCAAGGGCAACCGAAGCGGGACGGTTAGCTAATCTCCATAGTTACCTGATATGAAATGAGTGTCATTCTCTGATGGCTGCGGAGGCTGGAGCAAATACGAGAGGCAAATGAACACACAGCCGACTTGTTTGGGAACTGCTCTGCTTACAGAGTTTATCAGTATTGTTTCTAATCCGCTCGATAATGAACCCCCGAGTCTATTTTGCAACTCACACCTGACTGATTAAAGCACGGTGCTCACAGGAGAGACACTGAGACATCTTTCTATTAGATCAGCTCCTGTCTCAGGAGCTAAGTCCAATCGGAAAAAAAGGCCCTTTACTTTGTTAAAATATAATATCTTGTGAAAGCTCAGGCAATAAGTGGTAATATCGCTGCCGATGAAGCTCATTTCGTCCGAGTCTGCGCCGCCGCCTTGGGATTTAATCAAAAATCCTCCAGCAGTTCACGTACAAGAGTTGCGATCAGGCTCTCTGTTCCCGTGGAATACATTCTAATGATTTCTGTAATGAAGACATATTGCACATTCCCCGGACCGGCCATCGAAGCTTTAATCAGAAAAATAAATGAGCTAACAACGGCTAATAATCTCCCACTGGACCGCTTCATTTTCCCCTCGCGGTGAGAGCGACAAAGTTGCACGCAGGTGAATGAAACGTTGCATTATTTACAGGCCCCTTAAGTGCATGGGGATACTCAGCAAATGTGAAGTGGCAAATAAAACGGGTGCAGTCAAATTTTACAGACCAGTAAAGTGTAGGCGGCGAAATGCGTGGAGTGTTGACTGCTTCTGCAGTAATGCGGTGATTCCACAGTGATGGAGGACGCCATTAACAGTTCCATTAATGAGCCAGTTCAGTGTCTTCGTAAGCAAATGAATCCGCTCAGTCTAACCCAGCTAAGCAAACAGTGGGAGCTGAAAGCTGCGGTCAGAGCAGTGCCTTCCTCCCCGAGCCGTTTCTGATTAATCACTCTGAAATTTTTGTTCACCAGGTCATTCACCTCAGCCCGTTTTGGCAGGAGCAAGTGGCTTGATAGCTCTAAGAAGTGATATTTATCATCTCACCAAGTACAGACTTTTTAAATGCGGGACAGGTCAATTCATTCTACCTTCTAAAACTGTTTGAGTTGGCTCGCGCTACAGGTTTTTAAAAAGATATTTAGCGATCTGGAGAGGGTTTCGCTTTTCAGACTCGACATCCAAAGTAAACCTTTTCAGGTCCAGTGATAGGGAGACCCAGAGCGCTGCCACTGGAAATGGATTAGCAGTTTGGAGGGGAGCAAATCAGGAAGGAGCATTCCTCGAATTAGACAAACCCCAAAGCCCAGCTTGATGCCGCTACGCCCTGCCTGCGATATGGCCCGCTTCCATGTTTCATGAGGAGCCAAGGCAAATTTGAGCTGATAGTGTTGGCCGGGCTTGTTGCTGTTAACCTCTGTGTTATCAGAGCTCAGGCCAATTATGTTTCCACTTGCAGCAACTGGTGCATCATCTATCACTGCGATGCAAAGACGGGATGAAGGCAGTTGACTGCTTGTGAGTGATTTCATTATGGGAAAGTCACGTTGGTGGCATCTTGGATCTCTTTTTTTTTTTCTTCTGCTGTGTCACTGTCAGACTTGTGATGTTTTCTCCGACTAAGAGAGACAGAAAGGGGGAAGACTTTTATGTATGCGGTCTCAATCTAAGCAGCTCCATCTGGGGGGGGGGGGGGAGTGCGAGGGGAAACCGAGCCAATCTGGCGGGCCGGCCTTTTCACAGAGACAGTGCTGGGTTTAATTATCCCCAGCTGTGTCTCATCTCCCTCCCCAGCTGGGCTTGGTGCCCCAGCGTCCTCTGCAAGTAAGTCACATTCACAGAGGACTCAAGGTGAGACACAGAAACATACACACACACACACCAAGGTGGCACAGACTGACACGCAGCCGCACCAGAGAGACCATCCATGCAGAGATCAGTTGGAAGAGACTAAATAACAAGAACACCTGGGCAGTTTAATTCAATCATCCTGCACACATTGAAAGGTTTGGGTTTTTGTGCTATTTAGATTTTGCACTTTAAACATAATGGATTATTTATCTGTATAAAAAGTGTAAAAAGTAAGCTTGGCTTATTTGAGGCCATTTAGAGGAATGCAGGTATATATATGAAATAAAGCAAAATCATCCGATTATATGGTCGTTACACCCTGGCAGTGTGAACATGCACAATTAAGGACTGGCAGAGCTTATAGCGTGACTAGGGCATTAAATTTGATCACAGGAGGAGAATACTCACTCATGGATTTAAACGACTGACAAACAATTTAGGTGGCGTTCAATTAGTGCAGTGATAATTGGTGAATTAAAACCCTTCACAGCTCTATGCGCTTTATAGTTACTCTATGCTTGTGGATTTTTGCCCTGTTAGAATTTCTGTTCTGTTTTAGGCTGTTTTTCCTTCCCTGAGTCAATATTGACTGCGCGAGTACGGAGCCGGCTTGGCTCAGCCTTTACAGGTTTGGTGACTTTCAAAAGTTTTCATTGCAAAATTAACCTTTTTCACATTTTTTTTCACAATCAGCCACTGTAGTGTACCTGTTACCTAACAGTGTACCTGTGGGAGATCAGCATCCCCACACCTTCATTCTGCCACCGCCATGTTATATAGTGGGTATGGAATGTTTACCCCTGGTTTCTTTTCTAATTTATCAAAAGCTTAGTCAGATTGGATTTTCAAATCTTGCCACAGACTCTCAGTTGGATTTAGGTCTGGACATTAGGTTCTTCTAACATGTAAGTATGCTTTGATGCTGCTGAAAGACAAACCTCTACAACATTCAAAATCCTTTCTACCAGGATTGTCTTGTTTTAAGCTGAATCTTTTTTCCCATCAACTCCGAACTTGTCTCAAATGAAGGAAGAAACACTATGTTTTACCATAGTGATGGTGTATCCAGGGTGATGGGTAGTTTTCCGTCTCACATATTCTTTCAAAAGTTTCTCCCTCCTGGGCTCTGTAACTCTGCAGCTCCTCCAGAGCTATGATTGACCTCATGGGTATTTCTTTGAAGAATGATATCCTTAAATGTCTTAATGATTGAAGGGACTCTATAATTCAAAACCATATTTGCCTTGTTCTTGTTACAGCTTGGGTTGTCAAATGTACCATATTAAAAAGTCTGTGCCATTTTCGACCTGCTTTCGCATGCAAACTTGTAATTTTGTAATGGCTGTCACGAAACGGGCAAGTCTGGGCAAAGCTGTGATAACACATCATAGGATATGTAGCCCACTTA